>CM055117.1:35536636-36736636 GCA_029206835.1 Rana muscosa
CCTGAGACTGATTACATTAAAAATTGTTTCTTAGTGACTATAATGTTAGCTCGAAGAATTAGTGAGCTTCAAACCTTGTCAATCAGGGAGCCGTTTTTTTCTATTTTTTCTGGCAGATTTGTTCTGAAAACAGACCCTAATTTTTTACCAAAGGTTGCTTCGGTCCAAAATTGAGTTCAGGAGATTATACTTCCTACATTTTGCTCTAATCCATTGGGAAAGAAGGAAGAAGAATTCCATACTTTGGATGTTAAGGGAGCAGTCTTAAGTTACCTCAAAACTACTAAGAACATTAGGCGTTTAGACGCATTATTTGTTTTATATGCTGGTAGTAAGAAAGGAAGACAACCTACCAAGGGGACCATTGCCAGATGGTTGAAAATGGCTATTACAGAAGCCTATTCCTTTTCAGGTCAAGAGAATCCAGTTAGTATTCAGGCTCATTCTACAAGAGCTTCGGCGGTGAGTTGTGCAGATAAAGCTGGTTCCACCCCCAAACAGATCTGTAAAGCAGCTACGTGGACGAGTCTGACGACCTTTGCCCGTCATTATAGGTTAAACCTCCTGACGGCTGGGGATCAGGCTTTCAGAGGGAAAGTCTTACAGGCTGTTGTCCCACTCTAATGGGGTAAGTCTCGATTATCCTCTTGGGTGCTGACCTGAAAGACGTTTTGGGAAAATTCAAGTTAGACTTACCGGTAACTTGTTTTCCAATAGTCGTTCAGGACAGCAATATCCTGCCCTTTGTTGTATACTATGACATAACTGTTGCTTACATGTTTCAGCCAGGGCTGGAGGTTCTCTTCAAACAACTGAAGGCAAGCTGGATGGAGGCCTCCTATTAAAGTTTCGGATGAGGAGGTGTTTCCTGTTGTGGAAGGAGCCATGATCTCTCGGGTGCTGTCCTGAAAGACTATTGGAAAACAAGTTACCGGTAAGTCTACTTTGAATTTTTCGGGGCAGAGGGCGCATGGGCGCGAGCTCGCGTTCGCTTACCTACCCGACTGCGCTCTCACTTGATCCCTTACATGCCAATCAGCAGGTCTCGGCCAATGATTCATGCCCGGGACCCACCAATCGATGGAGCGGACAACAGGAGAAAAATATGTGTTTGCGAACAACTGACAGCGGGGATGTCCCGGTTTTTGTCTCCTTGCAATGCAGGGAATAAAAACCAACACATTCCCTAGTAAAAACAACACACGGTTAACACAATAACACCTGCTAGGCACACAGTTAACTCTTTGGGTGCCCCAAATGTTAACTCCTTCCTACCCAGTATTATTAGTACAGTGACAGTGCATATTATTATCACAGTCACGCTATAAGTCACAGATCGTCGGTATTACTAGTATAAACAGAAAAAAAAATACTCCTCTATATATACCGTCATTTGTAGATGCTATAACTTTCGTGCAGACCAATCAAAATACACTTTTTGGATTTGTTTTATTTATTTTTACCAAACACATGTGGCAAAATAAATTTTATTTTTAACATTTTTTTTATTGAATATGTTTTATAGCAAAAAGTAAAACATATATGTTTTTTAAAAACTTTCGGTCTTTTTTTGTTTATTTAATCAAAAATAAAAAACCCAATGGTGATCAAATACCGCTAAAAGAAAGTTCTACTTGTGTGAAAAAATATATATTTTTTTTTTTTGGGTACAGTGTTCAGGGCCGCCATCAGGGGGGTACAGGCAGTACACCTGTAAGGGGCCCAGAGGTCCCCAGGGGCCCGGAGCACCCGAGGTCCCCGGATGGCAACCCCCCTTTTTTTATAATTTTTTTTATTTTTTTTTTAATTTTTTATTTTTTGTAAGGGGCCCAGGGGTCCCCAGAGGTCCCCAGAGGCCCGGAGGTCCCCAGAGCCCCGGATCGCAACCCCCTTTTTTTATATTAAAAAAAAAAAAATTGTAAGGGGCCCAGAGGTCCACAGAGGCCCGGAGGTCCCCAGGGCCCCTGATGGCAACCCCCCTTTTTTTTGTTCTGTTTTTTTTGTTCATCAGTACCCAAAGACTTCCCGACCCCAACAATTTGCGGCAGCAGCACCACCTGCTTCTCAATTTGTGGCATCCCCCGCTTCTCAATTCGCGGCTGAAGCTGTGTAAATTCCTGATGGCGGCCCTGACAGTGTTTGTGTGACTGCGCAATTGTCAGTTAAAATAGCGCAGTGCTGAATAGCAAACAATGCCCTGGGAGGGTAAAACTGTTATATTTTGGTGGTCCAGATCAAGAGCGTCCAGATCAAGAGCCAGACGTTTTTGTAAAAACAAACAGTTTTTATTTCTTCAAAAGGCACTTGTCTTCAGCAGTAAATAAACAAAACAGGTCATAACTCTGGTACAAATTAAAACTCTGGCTCACCGCCTGTATAATTTTGTCTCTCAACAGGGTTTAAAGTCCCAACCTGCTCCAGGGATCCAGAAAAGATCACAGCCCACAGTCCTCTCACAACTGTGTCCTGTTCTACACAACACCTCATGGACATCTGCTGGCTGCTTCCTGCCCTTTTTAAACCCATGTTGCAGGGGATTAACTCTTTCAGGCCCAAGGCAGCTATAGTCAGGGTTGGAGGCTATTTCAAACCCAAGATTTCGGGACTAATATCAGGGCTTTATAATCCTAGGAAAACTGCAGATCAGTTTTCCTTCTTTAATGGATCATCATGGAACCCCTCATTCTGTACGGTGAGCATCCCTGAGTACTCCAAAAAGGGATCACTTTAAGGGACCTTATTTTAAACCATGGTGACATATCTTCCATTCCAGGACCCATCCCTGCCTATACAGTGGGCAAAATAATTATTTGATCCCCTGCAGATTTTCTAAGTTTGCCCACTTACAAAGAAATGAAGGGTCTTTAATGTTTATCATAGGTGTATTTTAAACGATAGAGACATAATATCAAAAAAAAAAAAAACACATGATACAAATGTTCTAAATTAAGTTGCAGTTCAGTGAGGTAAGACGTTTCTTGTAGTTGGTGACCAGGTTTGTCAGGTTTGCACACATCTCAGGGGGGATTTTGGTCCACTCTTCCTAAATCCTCAAGGATTCTTGGCTGTCTCTCTTGAAGTTTCAGCTCCCTCCATACATTTTCTATAGGATTAAGGTCTGGAGACTGGCTAGGCCACTCCATGACCTTAATGTGATTTTTCTTGAGCCACTCCTTTGTTGCCTTGGCGGTATGTATTGGGTCATTCTCATGCTGGAATACCTATCAATGACCCCTATTCAGTGCTCTGGCTGGGGGGAGGAGGTTCTTGTAACGGCGCCCCAAGTATGAAAGGGGTTAACGCCGTTTAGGATATTCCCTCTGGACACACATCCACTGCCGATCCTCCACAGTCAGGCGACCACTTCCCATAGGATTAATCCTTCCAAACATACGAGACAAACACTCTGTATGAAGTTTCCAACTGGACTGACAATCTTTAATGACAAACTCCCAGTTTTATACACACAGAGAGGAGGTTCTTACATTCTCCTCAGACAATACACCTTTGACCAGACCTAATTTACATGAGCTAATTAACTACGGTGATGACTCTGACACATGACCTTTAGGCTAGCCTCACTGTCTCCCAATACACATCTGACATCTTAGCAGACACAGGTGGGGTCTGGATGTGGTGACATTAGCATCTAACAGTATGTGTCCCAACATCATGAAGGAGTCACTTTTCAGTTAACCTGTTGAGTTCATAATCAAACAGTAAATAGTTCTTTACAGATATCCTGGGGAATATTGTGGAAAAATATCACTGTCCCATTTTAAAGCAATCCAAGACATATTCTTAATGTCCATTATTTTCTTGCTCACCCTGTGCCCAAAGTGACCCCTGTCACAGTTCTCATCCAAGATTTTACAATACATGGCCCCATCCATTGGCCCCTCAATGCAGCAACATCGGCCTGTACCTTTAGTGGAGAAACAGGCCCAAAAGCATCAGGTTTCCACATGTGGGCAAACGTACAAAATCTGAAGGGGATCAAATAATTATTTTCCCCACTGTACCTTTTTTTGCAAGGAACTTTTGGCCAGATCAGTTGATTCATGGGTCCTTCCACTTGCTAGTGGCTCTAGGTGGTCCTTGCACTGAAGAGCACTCACATATTGATGTATGAGCGCCGGTCATAAATGCAGTAGTACTTTGAGCCCAGGCTGACATGACGATGCATCCCCAGGGGTTTGTGTCCATAACAGCCTCGGTCCACAGAAGGTTGCCATCTGCTGCAGGAGAAGACTTTCTTTAGGGGGACAGTATGGAAATGAGAATAAGGCCCCATGCACACGAGACGCCGGTGCAAACTCTGCTGAACACACGTTTTTAAAGGCTAAAACCGGCGTTTAAAAACGCCCGTTTTGCCGCGATTTTAGCGGCGTTTTACCGCGTTTTACCGCGTTTGCGTCTATAGGCGTTTAGTTAAGAAACATCATAAGACCCTCCCTAAGCTCAAAAAACATTATTATTTAACCATTTCAGCCATTTTGGGAGACCAGCAGCTGAGAGAGCAGCAGTGTACTTGTATTTAGTGTATCACTTGCCACATCATCTGCCACAAGCTGTGGATTGTCCACTTGCCACGTCACCTGATACGTCACCTGGCCACGTCACCTGCCACAAGTTGTGAATTGTCCACTTGCCACGTCACCTGCCACGTCACCTGGCCACAAGTTGTGGATTGTCCACTGGCCACATCACCTGGCCACGTCACCTGCCACAAGTTGTGCATTGTCCACTTGCCACGTCACCTGGCCACGTCACCTGCCACGTCACCTGCCACAAGTTGTGAATTGTCCACTTGCCACGTCACCTGCCACGTCACCTGGCCATGTCACCTGTCACAAGTTGTGGATTGTCCACTTGCCACATCACCTGGCCACGTCACCTGGCCATGTCACCTGCCACGTCACCTGCCACAAGTTGTGGAATGTTCACTTGCCACGTCACCTGCCACGTCACCTGGCCACGTCACCTGGCCACGTCACCTGCCACAAGTTGTGCATTGTCCACTTGCCACGTCACCTGGCCACATCACCTGCCACGTCACCTGGCCACGTCACCTGCCACAATTTGTGGATTTCCACCTGCCACGTCACCTGGCCACAAGTTGTGGATTGTCCACTTGCCACGTCACCTGCCACATTACCTGCCATGTCACCTGGCCACGTCACATGCCACGTCACCTGGCCACGTCACCTGCCACAAGTTGTGGATTGTCCACTTGCCACGTCACCTGCCACGTCACCTGCCATGTCACCTGGCCACGTCACATGCCACGTCACCTGCCACAATTTGTGGCTTTCCACCTGCCACGTCACCTGGCCACGTCACCTGGCACAAGTTGTGGATTGTCCACTTGCCACGTCACCTGCCACATCACCTGCCATGTCACCTGGCCACGTCACATGCCACGTCACCTGACCACGTCACCTGCCACAAGTTTTGGATTGTCCACTTGCCACGTCACCTGCCACGTCTCCTGCCACAATTTGTGGATTGTCCACCTGCCACGTCACCTGCCATGTCACCTGGCCACGTCACCTGGCCACGTTACCTGCCACGAGTTGTGGATTGTCCACTTGCCACGTCACCTGGCCACGTCACCTGCCACAATTTGTGGATTTCCACCTGCCACGTCACCTGGCAACATCACCTGCCACAAGTTGTGGATTGTCCACTTGCCACGTCACCTGCCACAAGTTGTGGATTGTCTACAGTGCAATGCAAGCAATTACAGTTTTTTTTCATATTTTTTTGATGGTTTTTCATCATTTGCCATCATTTTTGAGATTTCTAATGTAAAAAAATAGGTCACCTTTAAAAACGCTAATAAACGAAATCGCGGCAAAACGCCGGTACCGCGTTTTGCCGCGTTTAGCGGCGTTTAGCCGCGTTTTGCGTCTGAAACGTGGAAAACTTTTGCGTCTGAACCCATTTTTTTGCTTCTGGAAAAACGAGGTTAAACGCAACTGCCTAAAAACGGCAATAAACGAGACTGTGTGCATGGACACATAGGATAACATTGAATGGGTTCAGGAGCAGTTGAAAAAAGTGTCCAACTGCCTCTGAACGCGCGTTTAACAGCAAATAACAGCGTCTCGTGTGCATGGGGCCTAAGTATTGTAAGATTGTTTTTTCGTTTTTTTGGGGTGTTTTTTTCTGTATATTTTTATTGTAAATTTTCATTCAACATTATGCATTCAAGTAGAAATGAAAAAATATACAACAGTCTCATAGCATAACAATCAATGTCAAATAGTAAAACATTCTACACTTCTGTAAGTCGAAGTCCAAAAATAAACTCAGCTACTTGTAGCATAACAGAAGCAATGTCAATAACAAAATAGTGGTTAGCTGTCTCGCATGGGACAGGGGGAGAAAACTAACCTGATGACTCTTAGCTAGTTAGCAATAAGACCTAGACTTACAGAATAATTATCAGCAAATTTTACAAAAAATTTGTCGTGTTCGTATTGAGAATAGACTTTTTGGCAGTCTAGCTACGTACAGGACCCCGAAAACTAATCACGCCTTGAGGCTTTCTAAGGGCGTAAATTGTTGATTTCACTCCTCACTACCTATCACAGTGTCGGAGGCCATGAAATGCCAAGATAACACAAAACCTCCCAAAATGACCCCTTTTCGGAAAGTAAACACCCCAAGGTATTTGCTGAGAGGCATGTTAAGTATTTTGCAGATCTCACTTTTTATTACAAAGTTTTGAAAATCAAAAAAAATACTTTTTCCTTTTCTTTCTTAATTTTCCAAAACAAATGGCAGCTGCAAAATACTCACCATGCCTCTGAACAAATAGCTTGGGGTGTCTACTTTCCAAAATGTGGTCATTTGGGGGGGGGGGGAGGTTGTGCTGTCTTGACATTTCAGGACCTCCGAAACTGAGGAGTAAAATCACCATTTTACGCCCTTACTTAGAAATCCTGAAGGCGGAGATTGGTTTTCGTGGTCCTGTTGCCGGCTAGGCTCCCAAAAAGTCTCACACATGTGGTATCCCCATACTCAGGAGAAGCAGCAAAATATATTTTGGGGTGTAATTTTACATACACCCATGCCATGTGTGAGCACTATATAATTTAGTGACAACTTTATGTAAAAAAATTTTTGAATTTTCCCGAAATGTTCCCGAAATTTGTGGCAAAATATAAAATATTCCATGGACTTAACATGCCTCTTAGCAAATAGCTTGGGGTGTCTACTTTCCAAAAAGGGGTCATTTGGGGGGGGGGGGGTTGAACTGTCCTGGCATTTTATGCCCAGCATTAGAAGCTTATGCCACACATCACCCACTCTTCTAACCACTTAAACCACCAAGTCTTTTCTGACACCCCCAAACATTATATATATATTTTAAAGCAGAGGCCCTGCAGATTAAAATGGTGGGTGTTGCAATTTTTTTTTTCACAAAGTATTTTTGAATTTTAATGCACAAAAACACACTATATTGCCCAAATGTTTGGTAAAATATAAAAGATGATCTTTTTTTTTTTTTTGGTTTCACAAATTTTTATTGAGTAAAAAATGATAACATAATATATCGTATTACAAGAATGAACATCTGAAATTCTTGACATTGAAAATTAGGATATAGTATATCATACAGAAATACATGGTATACAACGGAAAATTTATTACCAAATACTTACCGTAATTTTCCTTTCCTGATGGACTCCATGGCAGCCTACGTGTGGGTTAACCCCGCCTCCTCTCCAATGCTATAGGACCCCATACCCATAAAAGTAAGCTCACCTCTCAGCACTGTGTTCCGTAACTAGCCGACTCTGGGACACTTACTTTCTTTCATTAATATTTTCTTTTAGGGTGGGAACTCCGTCTGCCATGGAGTCCATCAGGAAAGAAAAATTACGGTAAGTATTTGGTAATACATTTTCAGTTTTCCTGACTGACTCCATGGCAGCCTACGTGTGGGAAATAACTAGCCAGACCACACGGGTGGGTATGCTGAACAGAAAAGCTTTAATTTGTCCTGTCAACCGATAGGATTCTTAACCCAAAATTAACAGAAGACAATGATGCCGGTTCAATGCAGTAATGGGCCATAAATGTATTGATAGAGGCCCACGAGGCCGCTTTACAAATGACATCTGGAGCCACATGTCGGGCCGCCGCCCAGGATGCTGCCATCCCTCTGGTGGAGTGTGCCGTCACCGCTTATGGAGGAGCCAAGCCCTTAGCCCTGTATGCTTGCTGGATTGTTTGAACGATCCATGATGCAATTGTTCTGGTTGATGCTTTCTTCCCTTTGTTGTTTCCAGAATGTAGAACAAACAGATGATTAGATCGTCTGAAGGAAGAAGTAATTTGCAAATACTCCTTTAGGATTTCACCCATATCCAGGGGATGAGTTTCACTGGAATCTGGAGTCTTAAATGTAGGTAGAACAATTTCTCGATTTTCGTGAAATATCGAAGATACTTTTGGATTTGAACCCAACATGGGTATAAGGACTACTCGATCTGGGAAAAACGTTAGAAAAGGTTCTTCATGACCCAGAGACCCGAACTCAGAGACCCTGTTAGCCGAGGTGATGGCTACTAAGAGGGCTACTTTCGCTGAAAAGTCCTTAATGGAGGACGGGGAGGGCCCCAACGTACTGAGTCCAGTCAGTGAATCTAGAACGAGGGGAAGGTCCCACTTGGAAAATCTTGGTTTCCTTTGGGGCTTAATTCTTGATGCCCCCCCGAAAGAATTGTTTGACTAAGGGATGGACTGCCCATGAGACTCCAGAGAAGGGTGACAAGGCCGAAACTTGTACTCTTAAAGAGCTAACAGATAAGTGTAAGTCTAGTCCGGTTTGAAGAAAATTAAGAACATCCTGAACTCCTGGATTTTTGAAGGACCTCCCAGAAGCAGAGGAGAACTCAACAAATTTGGCCCAGATTCTTCTATAAACCTTGTTGGTACTTGCCCTTCTTGAGCTCAACAGTGTAGACATCACTCTAGAGGCACATTCGAGGGATTCCAGCCTCTCCCTCTCAAGAACTCATCAGTGCCGGACAAGGGTGTAGGAGTGACCCTTGAGAGAGAAGGTCCGGCCTGAGAGGAAGAGGTACCGGATCCCGGTAGCTCAGTTGGATCAGGAGGGGAAACCAAGGCCTGTTTGGCCAGTAAGGAGCCACCACTGTTACTTCGGCTGATTCTGCTTGAAGTCTCCTCAGGAACTTGAGAATTATCGGGATCGGGGGAAAGGCGTATGCCCTCCTGAACCTCCATCTGTCCGTCAGGGCATCCGTTCCGACTGCCTGGCTGCAACGGCCCCGAGAGTAGAACTTCACTACTTTGGAATTGTAAGGGGAAGCGAAAAGGTCCACTTCGGGATTGACTCCCAGGGACAGGATCCAGTTGAAGGACTGTACATTGAGGGCCCACTCGTTGTTGTCTAGACGAGTTCGTGAGAGGAAATCCGCCTGTGAGTTCTGTACTCCTGGAATAAAAACTTCTGATATGTTGGCCAGATTTTTCTGGGCCCAAGACATGATGGGCTTGACTTCTAAAAGAAGTGTGGAACTCCCTGTCCCCCCTTGTCTCTTCACATATGACACTGCTGTGGTGTTGTCCATCCTGATCAACACTGATTCTTCTTTCAGAAACCGAGAAAAGGATTGGAGGGCACACCAAGCTGCCCGGAGCTCTAGGACATTTGAGCCCGGGTTGCAGAGGCGAGAGTCCCACCTGCCCTGAGCAAAGTTCTGACCACAGAGAGCCCCCCAGCCGGAACCGCTGGCATCGGTCGTGATTGTGACCCAGGAGATGAGGGCAATGGAGTGACAGTTTTGCAAATTCTTGAGTTGGAGCCACCAGAAGAGGCTGTTCCTCATTGTTGCGGATATGTGGATGAGTTGACTCTTGTCCCCTGACTTCCACTGCCGTAGGAACCCTGACTGAAAAGGGCGTAACCTCCATAGAGCCCATTTGACCATGGGGGTCATGGAGACCATTGTGCCAATGATTCTTAGGCATTGTGATGCTTTCAGATGAGGAGCATCCAGAGCGCGAGAAATTCTCTTACGAATCACCGGAATCTTCTCTACAGGCAGGGAGATGGTGTTCTCCACTGTGTTGAACTGAGCCCCTAAGTAAATTAAACGTTGGGCTGGATCCAGGTGGCTTTTTTCCAAGTTTAGAAGCCATCCAAAGCTGTAAAGGGTTGAGATCACGTGTTCTCTGTGCACCAGCAGCTGTTCTCTGTTTTGAGACAGAACTAGGAGGTCATCTAAATAATGGTAAAGACGCACACCCTTTAACCTGATGAGGGCCACTACGGCCAAGAGGACCTTGGTGAAAACCCGAGGGGACGTTGTCAAACCGAACGGTAGGCAGATTAGTAGATGTTCCTGCCCGATATGGAACCGGAGGTACTTTAGAAAGTCCTTTGCCACTGGCATGTGGAAATAGGCATCTGTTATGCCGATATCATCATAATAATATGTGCTATGTGCTGTTACAGATTATATTGCAATGTTGGTTTGACATTGTTGCCATCTAGTGGCCAGAGTTAGTTATTATTTTGTCACAGGAAAAGGAATTCCTTCACAGTTAAGGCAGTAACCTTTAACCTGGAACTGTATTTCCTTCTTTTCATGTCTGCTCTCTGATCCAAGTAGACTGCATGTAGAAGAGCTCCTGTCTATTCTTGGACTATTGGTGGAATTGTCTGTGAGTACTTTCACTGGTAGAGTGAGGCTGTTCTATAATGTTTTAATGTACTGACACATATGTTTGTTTATGCTTATGTTGTAGTTTTACAAAGTTATTAGGAAAAAGAATACATACAGATTTGATGTCTCCCGTTTCTTGACTTCTGAATTATTGTTAAGCTGTCTGACTAGTGTTATACAACAGTTCAATAACGCAAAGCAGAACAGTAAAAAGACAACCACGTGGCAGTCTGGAATAAACTGAGACGCCATCAGTACAGCATGAGTCTAAGATCAGGAACAAAGTACCAGGCTGATGACACGCTATCGCCAACACAGCAAGACAGGGAGAACATTCCCAGTGCCCAGCAAGAGGATGCACAATCGCATGTGTCCAGATCTTCACGAGCTAGCAAGATGTCCTCAGCAAGTT
This sequence comes from Rana muscosa, assembly GCA_029206835.1. NCBI lineage: Eukaryota > Metazoa > Chordata > Amphibia > Anura > Ranidae > Rana > Rana muscosa. The sequence continues at coordinate 35,547,755 of CM055117.1, forward strand.
CCTTAGCAGTTAAAGCTCGTGCCAAGGCAGAAGCTGCCCGCATCCAGCTACAGTACGCAGAAAAAGAAGCCATGATGATGCGGGAGTTAGCAGAAAAGAAAGCTACCATAGCACAAAAAGAAGCCATGATGATGCAGGAGTTAGCACAAGAAGAAGCAAAATTGCTCATCCTGAAGCGACAGACCGCTGCTGCAGCTGCTGAAGCTGAGGCCGCTGCCTACATGGGAACTAGTCGGTCAGGAAGTGAAAAATCGTATAAAGACCCAGGGGTTCCAGAAAAACCTCTATCCTCTACAGATCGTACAAGTAAGTACATCCAGAACCTTACTGATGCGCATGCGAAAGAACAGCCTCTTAAACCTGAAGCAAAGGAATTCAGACCGAGATCAACATGCCCCCTGAGCAGGCCCAATCAACCACATGAGGTCAGCGGCTGCCAGCAAATCAAGAGGGAAGCACCAGAAACCCCTAAGAACAAAAAACAAGTGTTCCCATCACCTCAACATATAGATTACATGGGCGAACAACAATGTGCAGTGGATGTCACCAAATATCTCATCCGCAAAGAAATGATTAGCTCAGGCTTTCTCCAATTTGATGACTGTCCTGAAAACTATTGGGCATGGAAATCCTCCTTTCTGAATGCAACTGAAGGTCTAAACTTTTCATCAGCAGACATACTTAATTTGATGATAAAATGGCTCGGTACCAAGTCAGCAGAGCATGCTAAGAGGATGAGAAGAGCAAACCTGTTCAACCCTGCAGCAGGACTCAATATGACCTGGAAAAGACTAGAAGAAACGTATGGATCCCCAGAGGTAATAGAAGGAGCACTGTTGAAAAAACTTGAAGTCTTTCCCAAGGTGGGCTACAGAGACAATGTGCGTCTACAAGAACTAAGTGATCTTCTATTAGAGATAGAATATGCCAAAGAGGATGGCTACTTGCCAGGACTTTCATATCTAGATACAGCTAGAGGCACCAATCCCATAGTAGAGAAACTACCCTCAAATCTGCAAGACAAGTGGATGTCTGTGGGAGGTAAATTCAAAGAAGATTATGGTGTTGCTTTCCCCCCTTTCTCTGTGTTTTCTAGGTTTGTCCAACAGCAAGCGAAAATCTGAAGTGATCCTAGTTTCGCCTTCACCAGCAATGGCAATCAATCACACAGACCTGAGAAACCTCACAGACCACACGGTAGGACTTCTGTATCCACACACAAAACAACTGTACCTTCAGAAGTCACAGACTATCAAAGCATCCACAAGGTACACACCATAGAAAACCCTGATAGACATTGCCCGATACACAAAAAACCACATCCACTAAAGAAATGCAAAGGCTTTAGAAGCAAACCCATTGCAGAGCGGATGTCCTTCCTTAAACAGAACTGCATCTGTTTCAAGTGTTGCGGATCCACTTATCACATTGCCAAAGACTGCAAAATACAAGTAGAATGTACAGAATGTGGCAGTGAGAGACATACAACAGCTTTGCACCCAGGTCCTGCTCATGTTCCACTAGAGACTGTAGAACCCGGGAAAGATCAGGGCAGGGAGCAACAAGAGACCCCACTCTCCTCAGTGATGTCTAATTGCACTAAAGTATGTGGACAAGGCAAGAGTGCACGTTCATGCTCGAAAATCTGTTTAGTGACTGTGTATCCCACTGGCAAGAGAGAAAGGGCAGTGAAAATGTATGCAGTGCTGGATGAACAGAGCAACAGATCCCTTGCAAAGCCAGAATTCTTTGATATCTTTAATCTCAAAGCAAGTGCGGTTCCATACACTCTAAGGACATGTGCGGGGACAATTGACACCACAGGGATAAGAGCTTCTGACTTTACCATTGAATCCTTCAATAAGAAAGTACAGCTCCCACTTCCTACCCTAATAGAGTGTGGCATGATACCTGACGACAAAACTGAGATTCCCTCTCCAGAAGTAGCCCAACACCACCCTCACCTCCGCTCAATTGCTCACCTTATCCCAGATGTTGAGCCAGATGTTTCAACTCTACTACTTCTTGGGAGAGACATCCTTCAGGTACACAAGGTGCGCCAGAAAATCAATGGACCTTATAATGCCCCCTATGCACAGAGACTGGACCTGGGGTGGGTCATTGTAGGAGAAGTTTGCCTGGGAACAGTGCACCAGCCTGACAATATCAGCAATTTGAAGATGTCTGTGTTAACAAATGGACGCACATCTCTTCTCAGTCCCTGTCACAACAGCTTTGTTGTCAAGGAAAGCTTTGATAGGTCAACACAACTCTTTGACTCTCCTACACTATGTGGTGAAGAAGAAGTCAATTCCAACATTGAGACAGACAATCTAGGGATTACAGTGTTCCAGAAAACTAAAGATGACGATAAACAGGCCCTCTCTATAGAGGATCAGACCTTCTTGCAGATTATGGATAAAGAGGCTTACCAAGATGACAATCACAGTTGGGTAGCCCCTCTTCCCTTTCGCACACCAAGACGTCTGCATTCACTCAGAAAAACTCTGCAGAGAAGGCCAGAAGTGAAAAGAGATTTCACTGAATTCATTAAAGGGATGCTAGACAACAATCACGCTGAAGTTGCAGGACCACTTGAAGCAGACAGGGAACACTGGTATCTACCAATGTTTGGTGTTTACCATCCACACAAACTCAACCAAATAAGAATAGTTTTTGATTCCAGTGCAGAGTATAAAGGAGTCTCTTTAAATGATGTACTGTTGAGTGGCCCTGACCTAAACAATACTTTGCTAGGTGTCCTCATGCGTTTCAGAAAAGAGCCCGTTGCCTTCACAGCAGATGTGCAACAAATGTTTTACTGCTTTCTTGTAAGAGAAGATCACAGAGACTTTCTACATTTTCTCTGGTACAAAGACCATGACATAGACAAAGAAATTGTCGAGTACAGAATGAAAGTACACGTATTTGGTAATAGCCCTTCTCCTGCTGTCGCTATATACTGCATGCAAAAGGCTGCTCAGAAAAATGCAGAGTGCTATGGACAAGAGGCCAAACATTTTGTATTGAGACATTTTTATGTAGATGATGGACTCGCTTCTACTAGCACACCTGAAGAGGCAATTTCCATCCTTAGTAAAGCAAAGCAAATGCTGGCAGAATCCAACCTGCGTCTTCATAAAATCGCTTCCAACAGCCAAAAAGTAATGGAAGCCTTCCCTGTAGCAAACAGGGCTAAAGACCTTAAAGATCTTTGCTTGAGTACAGACACCCTTCCCCTGCAGAAAAGCCTAGGCCTAAGTTGGGATCTAGAAACGGATAGTTTCGTTTTCAGAGTTTCCTCAGGAGAAAAGCCTTTTACACGTAGAGGCATTCTATCCACCGTAAATAGCCTTTATGATCCCCTAGGATTTGTATCACCTGTGACAATAAGAGGCAAGGTCTTAGTTCGAGAACTGTCATCTGGAAAAAGTGAATGGGATGCATTGCTTCCACAAGAGAAACTAAGTGAGTGGGTTCAATGGACAGAATCCTTGCAAGCATTAGAGCACCTAAAGATAGACCGATGCTATGTGCCAAAGTCTTTATCATCAGCTTGCAGGAAAGAACTGTGCATCTTCTCAGACGCATCTACCACAGCTATAGGTGCAGTAGCCTACTTGAAATTAATTGATGCAGAAAATGTGTGTCATGTTGGATTCGTCATGGGAAAGTCCAAATTAAGCCCCAAACCAGCCCACACTATTCCTCGTTTAGAGTTGTGTGCTGCTGTGCTAGCAGTTGAAATGTCTGAACTAATCACAGATGAACTAGACACTGACTTTGATGCTGTAACATTCTTCACTGATAGCAAGACTGTCCTAGGATACATTTGCAGCACCACTAGGAGGTTCCATCTGTATGTCTCCAATAGGGTGAATAGAATCAGGCAATCTTCACACCCAGACCAGTGGTTCTATGTATCTACAGAGCAAAACCCTGCAGATTATGCCACTAGACCTACTCAAGCAGCATGCCTTCAGAACTCTATATGGTTCTCAGGCCCATCCTTCCTGTACCAACCACACTGTGAGCAAATAGACACTGCTAATGCTTATCCACTCATAGAGCCCGAAGCTGACCCCGAAATCAGATCTGAAATTACGAGTTTCAGCACCAAAGCTTCTGAAGCCACACTTCACCCACATTGCTTTGATAGGTTTTCTTGCTGGAAGATACTAGTTAAGACCCTAGCCAGACTCATCCATGTCGCTAAAACTTTCCGGATAGAAACCAACAGCGATAAAGTCAGAAGGTGGGAAAGTTTCCATGAACAGGTCAATCTAGTAGAGCTGGCTCAAGCAAAGTCTGTTATAATTTCTTCTGTTCAAAACAAACATTTCCAGAAGGAAATTGACAGCATCAAAAAACAAAAGACGTTCCCAAAACAAAGCCGTCTTAGGAAGCTTAGTCCTTTTCTAGACAAGAATGGGTTGTTGAGAGTAGGTGGACGTTTGTCTCTTGCTGAAATTTCAGAGGAAGAGAAACAGCCTGTCGTCATACCTTAATGATCACCACATTGCGGCACTGCTTGTTAGGTACTATCATGATGAACAAGTAGTTCACCAAGGGCGACACATCACAGAAGGTGCAATTAGATCCGCAGGTTTCTGGATTCTTGGTGGCAAACGCTTGGTATCAGCTGCTATACACAAATGTGTCATCTGTCGCAAGCTGCGGGGAAGATTACAAAATCAAAGGATGGCAGAGCTACCAGAGGACAGAGTAATTGCTCAACCACCTTTCACCAATGTGGGCTTAGATGTATTTGGTCCATGGTCTGTTTTAACCCGTCACACTAGAGGAGGCAGTGCAGACAGTAAACGATGGGCAGTCCTTTTTACTTGTTTGTCTACCCGAGCTGTACACATAGAGCTACTTGAAGCCATGTCAACATCAAGCTTTATTAACGCTTTAAGGAGATTCTTCTCAATTCATGGCCCAGCAAAACTGCTCCGTTCTGACAGAGGAACAAACTTTGTGGGAGCCTGCAAAGAACTTAACATTTGTGACGGTGAATCACAATTGCAAGACTTTCTCCAAGACAGAGGATGTACATGGGTCTTTAATCCTCCACACTCCTCACATATGGGTGGTGTCTGGGAGAGACTTATAGGTATTGCTAGACGAATCTTGGATGCTATGTTGCTACAAACCAAACCTGCTCACTTGACCCATGAGACGTTAAGCACCTTTATGGCAGAGGTTTCAGCTATTATGAATGCCAGGCCTATAGTTCCTGTGTCTTCAGACCCAGATACTCCTATGGTCCTTACCCCAGCAATGTTGTTGACTCAAAAGGTGAACTCTTTGTCTGCTCCATCTGGAACCATAAGTACAACAGAAGTTCATGCAAAACAATGGAAGCAAGTACAATGCTTGGCAGACACCTTTTGGAAAAGATGGAAGAGGGAGTATCTGTCAAATTTGCAACGCCGCAGGAAATGGACTGAGGATCGCCCAAATGTAAAAGTGGGTGATGTTGTTCTGTTAAAGGACAACCAAGAGAGCAGAAATGAGTGGCCCGTAGGACTTATTGTCAATGCTCTACCAAGCAGAGATGGCAAGGTCAGAAAGGTGGAGGTCAAGATTGTGAAAAATGAGACCACCAGAATTTATCTCAGACCTGTAACTGACATTATAGTTTTGATCTCGGACTAGCTAGGATTTCATTTTCTTGTTTATATGTTTTTCTGCATAGCAGTGGTATTTATGTAATGACATAATAAATTATGCCAGGCAGGGAGTGTTCTGCCCATATCATCATAATAATATGTGCTATGTGCTGTTACAGATTATATTGCAATGTTGGTTTGACATTGTTGCCATCTAGTGGCCAGAGTTAGTTATTATTTTGTCACAGGAAAAGGAATTCCTTTAACCTGGAACTGTATTTCCTTCTTTTCATGTCTGCTCTCTGATCCAAGTAGACTGCATGTAGAAGAGCTCCTGTCTATTCTTGGACTAATGGTGGAATTGTCTGTGAGTACTTTCACTGGTAGAGTGAGGCTGCTCTATAATGTTTTAATGTACTGACACATATGTTTGTTTATTCTTATGTTGTAGTTTTACAAAGTTATTCGGAAAAAGAATACATACAGATTTGATGTCTCCCGTTTCTTGACTTCTGAATTATTGTTAAGCTGTCTGACTAGTGTTATACAACAGTTCAATAACGCAAAGCAGAACAGCATCTTTCAGGTCTACCGAAATCATCCAGTCGCCTGGTTGAATGGCTTGTTGGATTGTTGACAGAGTCTCCATTTTGAATTTTCCATGCCTTATGAATTTGTTCAGGTACGTCAAATCTAATACCGGGCGCCAGGCACCGCTTTTCTTTTGGACTAAGAAAAGGGGGGAGTACACACCCTGGAACTGATCTTCCTCTGGGACACACACCACTGCTCCCTGGGTTTTCAGCAGGTCTACGTAGGACAGTAAGGCCTGTTTTTGCTCTTCCGTACTTGGAAGTAGGGTTGAGATAAATTTGGGGGGAGGAATGCTGGAGAAGGACCATGCGTGACCTGACGACACTGTCTTGATGACCCAGAAGTCTGAGATTGAGGCCACCCACACGTGCCGGAAGAGGAGCAGGCGTGCTCCTACCCGACCCGCCTGGGCGGGCAAAATCTCAAAAGGATTTAGCCTGATCGCGACCACTGGATACTTGGTTGTTTGCTGGCTTGCGGAAGGATGCTTTGCCTCTGCTCCTGTTTCTTCTGAAGTCCCGGCCAGGTCTATAGGAGCGTGCTTCCCTTGAATGCTCCGGGCTGCGTCTTCTGAACTGGGGCTTCCTTCGACCCTGTGGACGCTTGTCCTGTGGAAGAAAGCCAGATTTTCCGCCTGTGGCCTTAGCTATGGAGTCATCTAGTTTGTTACCAAAGAGTGATGATCCTTCGAAAGGAATCTTGCACCATGTTTGCTTAGAAGACGGATCAGCCTGCCAAGGGCGCAGCCATAGGGCTCGTTTAGCTGTAACTGAGGATAGCATGATCCTGGACAGTAGACGGATCAGATCAACCGATGCTTCTCCCAAGAAGGCCACGGCTAGTTTTAGCTCTGCTGCTGCTGAGTTACTGGCCAGTTCTTCTGAAACGCCTTTGAGAAAGGAATCTACATTCTCCGTCCATGCCTCCATAGCCTTAGACATGGCTGCCAAGGCTAGGGCGGGTTTACAAGCTTACAAGTTTACAAAAAAAAAATCTGTTTTAGCTGGGGGAGTAGATGGGTCTTCCCACATAAGGGCCTCTTTGACCGCTTTAATAAGCGGAGTCACTTGAGAGAAATCAAATTCCACACTCTCTTCATCACTCTCCAATTCTCCTTACGAGGGAAGAGGCGAGGATGTGTAGGGCTGGGAAGGACCTGGAACTTCACGGACCACATCAGCCGGGGAGCCAGATCGAGTAGCGCTGGACTGGCTTTGTGCGTGGGAAGCATCCATCTCCTTAAGAGAACGTTGAACCACCTGTTTCACTAGAGACTCGATTCATTGATCTTCTGTCTCTTTTTCCCCAACCGCATGGGCATAGCAATGGCTGCATAATGATTTGCCCTCTGGGACTCGTGAGCCGCATCCCCAGCAGGCTCTCCGATCAGAATAACTGTCCTGGCGGTGGGAGCGGTGTCTGGAGGAGGAATGGGAGCTTCTCCTCTGGTGGTGAGATGCAGACGGGGAATCACGTCTGTGTTTTGATTTTGACGATGACGAATGCTGCGGCATGGCAAGGTCTGTGTCGATTTGAAGATCTGCGGAAGGGCTAAAAAGGAAAAAAAGGGGAAGAAAGATAAGCCGTCAAGCAACAATACTTGCGACTGGACCCCAAGCTCTCCCCCACATACCTAGTGCGTAAGGGCTGGCCACATGTAAGCGGTGATTGGTCCATAACCTCTGGACTTGAGCGTCACAAGATAAACAGGTATGATAAAGAAACCTACAGTATTATACAAAAATAAATTAATACGTAAATTGCCCTTTAAAAAGGGGCTCTATCATACAGCAAGAGGCATATTTACGCAAGAAAAAATGCCTCCCAATTAAAAAGCACTGACCTGGAACATAGGTGTGTTTCAGTTGCCTCTGCTCTCCTGTTTTAGGGAAATCCCAGCTGACATAGGCTTGCAGTTGCTTTTAAAATGCCCGCCTTGTGACATCACCACCTGTTTACACAGCGCACCTGCGCGGTAGGGAAGCCATCAACAGCGCCTGCGTGGCCGCCGGAGGATCCGCTGAACCGCGCATGCGCGAACCAAGCCTCGCTCTGGAAGCGGGCACTGCGCATGCGTGAACGGCGGCAGCGCCCGACATTCGGGTCACCGCTGCGAGCTGGGACGCAGAGCGTTCCAGCCTCCTTTAGGAAGAGCAGGGGATGTTTTAGGGAGAAAAATAGACAGCACATATAATAACATAGATGCGACCGCCATGGAGCATAAAATAAAGTTGCAGACCTGCCAGCTGAGGACGTTCTGATCTTGGGCACACCACAGCAACTCCATCTTAGAGGATCATGATTGCTACAAGCTCTCCACCCGCCCAAGGCTGGGTTCCGAGCTGCATCGCTAGAAGGTGTGCCATCCATCCATCCGGGAATCTGCACGGATGTGCATGTTTCAGGTCGATTAGAGGAGGACAAAAAAGGAACACGGTGCTGAGAGGTGAGCTTACTTTTATGGGTATGGGGTCCTATAGCATTGGAGAGGAGGCGTGGTTAGCCCACACGTAGGCTGCCATGGAGTCAGTCAGGAAATATATTTATACATAGAACAATCAATGTGTGCTAGTAGTCAAAAAATATTACACCGTTTTTTTTTGTTTTGTTTTGTTTTAAAAGAATATTCTAGTTATTAAGGTACACCTTATTCAATTCTGTCAGTGAGAGGATTTTAAGGAGGGGGGGGGGTTGTAAAAGGTAGAAATAGCAGATCAATGAGTTAGGACTCCTACTGTAAAGAGTTTTCTAAAGACATATATGAGCTATGCTCCTTAAGAATGAATACTGTTACTACTCCATGGTTTGTTTGTATGCCTGAGAGTTTTTAAAAACTATCCAATCATGCCAAGTTGTCGAGAATTTAATAATTTTTTCCTGAAAAATACTTATAAGTTCTTCAATTTGTTCTATATTGTTTATTCTCCTGAACCATTCTATTTTCGTCGGGATCTTGTTAGAGTGCCAGTGACAGGGAATACAGTGACGTGCTGCATTTATCATAAACATAAGTAATGAATTCAGATATTGTTTTCTGGGGATAGAATTAAAATGCAACAAGTATTGTGCTGGTCCAAATTTTAGGTGTTCTGATGTGATCGAGATAATGGTTTCATGCACCAATTTCCAAAAGCTTTGAATTAAGGGGCAAGACCACCAAACATGAAGCATCGAGCCCTCATCTTGTTTGCATCTCCAACACCTGTCAGAGCTTTGGGATAGAATTTGAGTATAAGGTGGGGGTTCTGTACCATCTGGTGAGAATTTTAAAACCACTCTCCTGGGTGGCTACATTTAGGGAACCTTTGTGCGCGTACATGAATATTTTTTCCCAGTTTTCTTTCGTCAGTGTGATATCTAGATCACTTTCCCATTTTTGACATGACATGCTGGAGATGTCTGTTAGCCCTTCGAAAAGCGAGTTGTAGATGGTCGAAATGATATGTCTGTGTGGGGTTTTTTTTGTACATAGGTCTTCTCGTTTGGTCAAAAAGTGTCTTATTTGGTTGTATTTCCATTGTGTGATTGAGAATGGTTTGATGACTTTATGTAGGTCTTCCCTAGATAAAATGTTTCCATCTTTAAAGAAATGTTTGACCAATATTTCTTCGTGAGGCCAACAATTTGATAAAAAGTTTTTCTCTAGGCCTGGGAGGAAATCTGGATTGTTTCTTAATGGCGTGAGAGGACTTAACCACAGTGATGTATTTTCAGTTTTGAAAGTGTTATGGAATATCTCAAGTGTGGGACCTATGAGAGGATGTGATTCTGTGTGTTTTGAATGAAATTTGGGGTGGATCCAAGGTAGGGACTTTAGTTCTTGGGGGAACTGGATGTGTTCCAAAGTCACCCAATCTTTTACTTTTTGGTGTATGTTCCAATCCACTATCCGTGTTAGAAGTGTTGCTTGATGATATTTTCTAAGATCAGGTAGAGCTATTCCTCACCTATTTTTGGGTAGATTTAATCTAGTAAATTTTATTCTGGGAGGTTTGCCCCTCCAAACAAAGAGGGAGCATGCCCTACGGAAGGATAAAAAGAAAGATGATGGCAATTTAATGGGAATTGTTTGCATGACATACAGGAATTTGGGTAAAATTGTCATCTTTATCAATGAGGCCCTCCCAAACCAGGATATATTTAAAGAGTTCCATCTCTTCAAGTCTGCATGTGCTTCTTTTAGTATGGGTATGTAATTTAATTGGTATAAGTTTCTCAAATTAGAGGAGATTTCAATTCCTAGATATGTAATGTTTTGTTTAGCCCAAGTAAATGGAAAGATTTTTTTACATAATTCTACCGAACTTGAGGATAATGTGACATTTAGGGCGTTAGATTTGGAATGATTCATTTTTAAATTTGATAGTAATTGGTATTGCTCTAGGTCTTTCATGAGATTGGGTAAAGATGTGTGAGGTTCTGAGAGGAAAAGAAGCATATCATCAGCGAATGCTGCGATTTTATATGTTTTGCTGTGAATCTCAATCCCTTTGATATCATTGTTGACTCTAATCCTGTTTAATAATGGTTCTAAAGTTAGAACAAATAATAGTGGGGATAGGGGGCATCCTTGTCTGGTACCGTTTCGTAAGTTGAAGGCGTTCGACAGATGACCATTGACCCGGACTCGAGTTGTTGGATTAGAATATAGTGCTTTAATGTAAGATCTCATGAGAGGCAAAATGCCTATGTGTTCCAGTACAGCGTCTATGAAATCCCAGGCCACTCTGTCGAACGCCTTCTCGGCTTTAAGGGAGAGAAAAAATCTTGTTTTCGTTTTGTTGTTAACCAGTGATTAATGTTCAGTGCTTTAATTGTATTGTCTCGTCCCTCTCTACCTGGTATGAACCCCACTTGGTCGAGGGCTATAAGTTATGTCAATAAGGGTAAAATTCTATTGGCTAATATTTTGGCATAAATCTTCACATCTACGTTAATTAAAGAAATCGGTCTGTAATTGGTAACCTGAGTAGTATCTTTGCCTTCCTTGGGTGTCACAGTGATATGGGCTTCTAGTAATTGTTTTGGGGGTCGTTTATCGGAGTGTAGTGACCAAAACATTTTCAGAAATCTTGGTTTTAGTATGTCAGAGAAAGTTTTATAATATTGTAAGGGTAGTCCATCTGGGCCAGGGGCTATTCCTATTTTCATTTATTTTAGTGCTTTGTCAAATTCTGGGCTTGAAATCGGTTCTTCTAGTTCTCGTGCTATGTTCTCTGGAATTTGGGGTGGGCTGTATTTCCCTAGGAAATCTTGGATTAGTTTTGCTCTTTTATCTGAATCATGCGGGCATTTGGAATTGGATGGAATGCTATATAGGGATTGGTAATATAGTTCAAACTGCTTTGCAATCTCCTCATTCGAGGACTGTAACTTACCTTGCTTATCACTTATTTGGTGAATAGTTGCATTAACTTTTTTGCTCTGGACCGCTTTTGCAAGCAGTTTTCCGCTCTTATGTCCTTGTTCATAATAAATCTTATGCCTTAATATGTATTGTCTTTTGGTTTTCATGTTTAGTTCCTCTGAGAGTAGTTTCTTGCTTTTGTTAGGTCCTCAAATGTTGAGATCGCAACAGTCCTTTTGTGTGCTATTTCTAATTTGTGGATATGTTCAATTAGTGATCTTATTTTGGATTGTTGTTCTTTCTTGATTTTGGCCATTTTTTTTATAAATTCCCCCCTGATGACGCATTTGTGTGCCTCCCATTGTGTAAGTGGTGTGGTCTCTTAATTTTCATTTCTCAAAAAATAGTCTTTCAATGTTTTCTTGAACTCTAATACATCAATAGGGTCTTTCAGTACAATCGTGTTAAGTCTCCATGTTTTGGTAATGGTGCTTTTCTCTGGGAATGTCAACGTCATGGTGATTGGGTGGTGGTCAGATATAGTCATGGATTCTATTGTTGAGTTTTTTAGAAGGGTTAGATCGGGCTGTGTTATAAAAAAGTAGTAGATTCTCAAGTATTTTTGATGAAGACTTGAAAAGAACGTAAAGTCTTTAGTTTGAGGATTAAGAGTTCTCCAGGTGTCATGTAGCATTAGTTCCTGCAACTGGAGTTTGATTTGTTTGAGTGCTCTATATGGAAGACTCGGTGCTCCATTTGAGGTGTCTATAATGGGGTTAAGCGGGACATTGAAGTCCCCTCCTAATATGAGAATACCTGATGCAAAGGTCGTTAATAAATCCTTTATTTTGCGGAAAAAGGTTACCTGCTTTCGAGTTAGGTGCATAGATGTTTGCTATTGTTAAGGGATGTTGGCCTATTTTCCCCTTTAGGAAGATATACCTTCCTCCGGGGTCCAACAAAGTGTCAAAAATCTGAAGCGAAGTCTGTTTGGAAATCAGAATTGAGACTCCTTTCGTTTTTCCTTCAGGGTTTGTGGCATGGTATACTGTTGGGTATCTTTTATCTTGCATTTTTGGAATTTTGTCAGATTTAAAATGAGTCTCTTGGATACAAATGATGTTAGCTTTATGTTTATGGAATTCATTAAGAAATGTTGCTCTTTTTTCAGGTATATTGAGTCCTTTGGCATTTACTGATAGCAACTTAATCGATAATGGAGTAGTTTGTTGTTTATTGTTGGTCATCTTAAAGAGGTTTTAAGAAAAAAAAAAAGGGGGGGGGGTTATAGGAAGGAAAGTGTTTCGGGGGTAGATATAGACCTGCTAATCTGCCTTAAATAGGGAAATCCGGTTGGTTCAAAGGGCAAAAAACAAAATTTACCCCTTGTGTGGGAACGAGGTCAGTAGGATCAGATGAATTCTTATATTCACAAAATATTTCTTTTAGACTTTTGTAGAAAACAAGGAAAAAAAAAGTCAGAAGAAATGTATTACTTTTATATTTCTGTCTAGTTAAGAATCTTTTCCTTTCCTTTTCTCTTTATGTCTTCTAGCAATCCAGTGAAGCTAGTTGAGCAAGTTATTCTAGTGCTTCAGGATGTTGGAATGGTGTGATGGGTCTGGGGGAGGGTGTAAATCTTTTTGTATTGGATTTGAGTTGGTATGCTTTAGTACCACATGAATCAGCACAATCAAACACCGCTGCATATAGTAGGAAACTATTTTGTGCATTGTAAGACAAGTAATGTAATTTAGAGATGATATGGGAGATATTACTACTGCAGTTTTATGATCTTATGTCGAGTACATTGATACCAAACACGATATGCTTTAAAATTGCGCACGCCCGTGCAGCCTTGACAAACTACGTACATTTTTAAAAGCCTCTACAGGTTACCACTTTAGATTTACAGAGGGGGTCTACTGCTAGAATTACTTCCCTCAATCTGATGTTCATGGTGATACCTCACATGCATGGTGTAATTGCTGTTTACATACGACACAAGACCGCTGCTTGCGTTCACCTTTGCGCGTGAGCTCGGGGGGCCAGGGGTGATTTAATATTTATTTATTTTTTGCTCTATATTTTTAATTTTTTTCTGATCCAAATAGACAATAATGAATGAGGTAAAAGGTGATGGTGGCTGCGCTGTGATTAAACTAATGTGGGAAAAGTGAAAAAAGGGGGGAACCTGGGGTGGGACTAGCTAATAAGCAAATCTAATGTGAACCAACAGATGCAATAAATGTAGTGACATCAAACATACAGCATAAATCATAAAGTGCATATACTAAGTGATCCACACCTGGGTGCAAAATATTGATGCCAAAAAATGTGTAAACAGTGATAAAAACACTGGAAAAAATATTGACATGAACCAGGAAACTAAATCATGTGTCACTCGGAGTGATGGATGAATGAAACCTGTGCAAGTGATATATATAGCTAAACAGTGAGTCTCTGCAGTAGCAAAAAATTATCAAAAGTGTGAAAATGGAAAACAAAAACAGTAGGTACTTGAAAAAAATCATGTAAAATAAATGATTTCCAAAGTCCAATGTGTAACAAGTCCCGTCACCAGCAATTATAAAGTGCTTAAAGGAAAACTTTGGTGCAAATCCACCCAGTGCTCACAAGCAGCTTACCTCTCCGCTGGGAAGGGACAGGTGTCTTCTGTAATATAGACGGTGATTGGATTCCTCCGGCTCCCTCTCCCGATCTTTCCGCCTACGCCTGGCACTCTGTGGTTGCTGCAAATCTGAGGACCGCATCATTGACACCATCGCAGCCTGCAATACATACGAGCGCGGTGTTCGTAGGATTGATGCCCACGCTCACCATTCAAAAGTGAGTGTGAGAACACACCTTTAGTTACCCCTTCTGCTGGACGCACAGAGTTATGCTACTAATACCTTTCCGTTTGTGTATTTCCATGCATCTATGTGAGTGAGATTAAGACTTCCACGCAAGTTTGCTGCATCACTATCCATAATAGGAGTTTAGGTTTATGCTGTCCCTTCCCAGCGGGGAGGTAAGCTGCTTGTGAGCACTGGGTGGATTTGCACCAAAGTTTTCCTTTAACCCCTTCCATACCGGGCCATTGTAAAATGACGCCGGCATGGACCCTTTCTCCCTCCGGGCGGACGTCATATGACGTCCTGCCCTTCATATGACGTCCTGCCCTTCTCGCCGCTACTGCGGGTCCCTGGGGGCCCACATTGCGGCGATCGGTGACGAGGCGTGTCCCTCGGACACAGCCCGTCCCCGATCAGGGTAAAAAGCCAATAAAATTTGGCTCTTTACCACGTGACCTGCTGTTTCCAATCACAGCTGATCACTTTGCATTGGTCTGGCGTGCACGCCGCTCGTACGCGCCCCCGGGGGTGCGTAGCGCGGCGATCGGGGACGAGGCTCATCCCTTGGACAATGCCCAGCCCCGATCTGTGTAAAGAGCCAATTAAATTTTGCTCTTTACCACGTGACCGGCTGTGTCCAATCACAGCCGGTCACAAGTGTAAACAAAGAGGACTCTAACGGCTGTCTCTGGGTTCTCCTCCTCACACACCGATCCTGTGTGAGAAGGAGAAATCCGAACAGTGAGCTAGAGTTACAGTGTCTGTCAGTACTGTGCCCAGATTGCCCCCCCTCGAATAAAGAGTACCTGTCACCCCCCATCAAAAGTACCTGAGTACCTGTCACCCCCCCCATCAAGAGTACCTGTCACCCCCCCCATCAAAAGTACCTGTCACCCCCATCATGAGTACCTGTCATCCCTCATCAAAAGTACCCGGGTACCCGTCACCCCCCATCAAGAGTACCTGAGTACCCGTCACCCCCCATCAAGAGTACCTGAGTACCTGTCACCCCCACCAGGAGTACCTGTCGCCTCCATCAGGAGTACCTGAGTACCCGTCACCCCCCATCAAGTGTACCTGAGTACCCGTCACCCCCCAACAAGAGTACCTGAGTACCCGTCACCCCCATCAAGAGTACCTGAGTACCCGTCACCCCCACCAGGAGTACCTGTCGCCTCCATCAGGAGTACCTGAGTACCCATCACCTCCATCAGGAGTACCCGTCACCTCCATCAGGAGTACCCCTTACCTCCATCAGGAGTACTGTCACCTCCATCAGGAGTACTGTCACCTCCATCAGGAGTACCTGAGTACCCGTCACACCCCATCAAGAGTACCTGAGTACCCGTCACCCCCCATCAAGAGTACCTGTCGCCTCCATCAGAAGTACCTGAGTACCCGTCACCTCCCATTAAAAGTACCTGAGTACCTGTCACCCCCCCATCAAGAGTACCTGTCACCCCCCATCAAAAGTACCTGTCACCCCCATCAAGAGTACCCGTCATCCCCCATCAAAAGTACCCGGGTACCCGTCACCCCCCATCAAGAGTACCTGAGTCCCCGTCACCCCCCATCAAGAGTACCTGAGTACCCGTCACCCCCACCAGGAGTACCTGTCGCCTCCATCAGGAGTACCTGAGTACCCGTCACCCCCATCAAGTGTACCTGAGTACCCGTCACCCCCCATCAAGAGTACCTGAGTACCCGTCACCCCCCATCAAGAATACCTGAGTACCCGTCATCCCCACCAGGAGTACCTGTCGCCTCCATCAGGAGTACCTGAGTACCCGTCACCTCCATCAGGAGTACCCGTCACCTCCATCAGGAGTACCCGTTACCTCCATCAGGAGTACTGTCACCTCCATCATGAGTACTGTCACCTCCATCAGGAGTACTGTCACCTCCATCAGGAGTACCTGAGTACCCGTCACACCCCATCAAGAGTACCTGAGTACCCGTCACCCCCCATCAAGAGTACCCGTCACCCCCCATCAAGAGTACCTGTCGCCTCCATTAAAAGTACCTGAGTACCCGTCACCTCCATCAGGAGTACCCGTCACCTCCATCAGGAGTACCCGTCACCTCCATCAGGAGTACCTGTCACCTCCACCTTGGCACCATAGCCTGTAGCCTCTATAACGTTCACAGAGACCAAATAATATACACTAATTTGGGTTATTTTTACTAAAGATATGTAGCAGTATACATTTTGGCCCAAATTTATGAAGAAAAATTATTTCTTTGCAAAATTTTAAGATAGAAACTAAAAAAAAGTGGTTTTTTTTTTCAAAATGTTCTCTCTTTTTTTGCTTATATTGCAAAAAATAAAAAACCTAGCAGTAATTAAATACCACCAAAAGAAAGCTCTGTTTGTGAGAACAAAATTATAAAAATGTTGTTTGGATACAATGTAGCATGACTGAGTAATTGTCATTCAAAGTGTGAGAGCGCTGAAAGCTGAAAATTGGTCTGGGCAGGAAGGGTGTATAAATGCCCTGCATTGAAGTGGTTAAGCACTTTATAATTGCTGGTGACGGGACTTGTTACACATTGGACTTTGGAAATCATTTATTTTACATCATTTTTTTCAAGTACCTACTGTTTTTGTTTTCCATTTTCACACTTTTGATAATTTTTTGCTACTGCAGAGACTCACTGTTTAGCTATATATATCACTTGCACATGTTTCATTCATCCATCACTCCGAGTGACACATGATTTAGTTTCCTGGTTCATGTCAATATTTTTTCCAGTGTTTTTATCATTGTTTACACATTTTTTGGCATCAATATTTTGCACCCAGGTGTGGATCACTTAGTATATGCACTTTATGATTTATGCTGTATGTTTGATGTCAATACATTTATTGCATCTGTTGGTTCACATTAGATTTGCTTATTAGCTAGTCCCACCCCAGGTTCCCCCCCTTTTTTCACTTTCCCCACATTAGTTTAATCACAGCGCACCCACCATCACCTTTTACCTATATGACACAATTATATTACAGAAACACACACATTGTACAATATATACTACTGTAATAGAGTGGATTATAGGATTTTACAAGCATTTTAACTCTGTTCACACTGGGGATTCCTCTCAGTCAGGGAGAGAGTGGGGGAGGGGGGAGAGAAGACAGCACATTACATGGTAAGACCTACCACGAAAATAAGCCCTACTGTGTCTTTTTGTTGCCAAATTTAATCTAAGACCCAGGCTTATTTTCGGGGGAAAACCGGCACTTGTGCTAGCCACCACACCAGCTTGAACTGTACTTATGGGACTCGCCACATCATCAAGTGATAATGCAATGCTGGTTTGTCTACGACCAGGATGTACTAGGCCGCTGGTGCTTGCCAGTTCACCAGAAGGCTGAGCGGCGCTAGTACTGGCACTCTGCTGCATACGAGAACCCTGCGGTTGTTGCACCTCAGCAACAGAAGAACCGGTCGGGTATGCCTGACCTTAGCAGGGACCGCTACTCCATTGTCAGAGCTATATGTCAGGGTGACGCTGCTCTCTACAGGTTTGTATACTGAGCCTGAATCTGACAGTGAGGCTTCCCCTTCGCTCTCATCTGTCATGCTCAGTATCCTGTAGGCCTCTTCACTAGTGTACCTTTCATTTGACATTTTGGCCACTAAATTTAAAGGTACAACTAATGCAATTTACAGGTAAAAAAAGGTTGTCGGAGACTGCTTCAATCGCTACCACAAAAATTAAACGTTAGCGTTAGCAGGGATTAGACGTGACTCTGCTAACGCTCCAGATGTCTGGGCTGATCCCGCTAACACCACGTTTTTGGGAACACTTACCACTGGGGATGCTAATATAGTTCTAATCAGATCAAAGATATTGATCCGTTCATACACTATACTAGTAATGGAGCATGTTTGTGTGTGTGCATGTTAGTGTACCTGGCACTAATTTGATGCTACCTGGGATTTCCGCTATCACTAACTGATGCTAAAACCTAACTGATGTCACCCGTGACACTAATACGTTGATCAGTGACAGGGAGTAAAAGGGTTAACTGGGGGGTGATCAAGGGGTTAAACCTTTATTAGGCAATATACAGCGGGTACCCTGATGCTATAAAAGACTGTTGTGACACTAACTAGCTAACTAGCATCACCCATGACACTAATACGGTGATAAGAAAAAAGATCTGTACACTATACTAGTGGCACTGGTAACATGGGGTGAAAGGGTTAACTAGGGGGTGATCAGAGGGTTAAACCTTTATTATAGGGTTAATGGGGGGTTCTCTAAACCTACCTGGGCCTACTACTAACTGCCATAATGCTGATTAGTATCACAAGTGACACCAGTGACACCAGTACAGTGACCAGTGAAAAATCTTAAAACTGCAATTGGTGAGACAGTGACAGGGAGTGAAAGTTTTAACTGGGGGGGCGATCAGGGGGCGATCAAAGGGTTAAATGTGTGCCTATGTGTACTGGTGTCAGTGTAGTGTTGGTGTACTCACAAAAGATGTCTTCTCCTCTTGCGCTGAAACCGAAAAGGGCTCCACGAGGGGAGATGACATCACTCTCTCTGCCTGTGTTTACATTACACAGGCAGAGGGCAGTCTGCCATTCGCCAGAACCGATCAGCAGGTCCAGGCCAGAAATCATTGGCCTGGACCTGTAGAATGATCGGTTCTGTAACAAATCTGATTGCTGGGAGCGCACGTACCGGTACGCATGGGCTCGAGCGACGTACCGGTACAGCGATTTGCGCGGCCGAGCCACCTTGCCACAGTATAACTGCGGCGGGTGGTCGACAACTGGTTAATGTTGAAAATAATAATGTCGTTTTGTCATAGTGACATGTCCCTCGCTGATTTATGTGAAATGTGAATTAATCACAGGTTGCTGTTAGACGGCAGTGAGTGGTTTAGCCCAGCCATATAATTTTGAATTGATTAAACCTTTCATCTTATTATTCATTTCCTGCAGCTGTCTGCCCCATTAGACAAACTTTTATAGGTTTAAAAATCATTTTCTTTTAAATAGCCATACATGGGAGAAAACACAGGTCACTCTGTTATTAGGTCTCAATACCAATGCAATTCCTTTGCATTGTCGTTCATTCATGGTAAGCATGAGAGGGAGGTTGCACAGCTGAGTATTGCCTGTTTAGAAGGTAAAGCCAATTTAACCAGTTCTCGCCCGACCTATAGCAAAATGATGGCTTGCTGTCTGCTGGAGAGTCTATTGATGCTGGCCGTTTGAGATCTATTGTTGCTGCTGGGGATTATTGTTGCCGGGGTGGTATTTTGTTGTGGGGGTCCATTATTGCTGGGGGGATCTATTTCTGCTGGCTGCAGGGGATCCATTTATTTGCCTTTCTTGGTATCATAACAAATTCCTTACAACATCTTAGCGCTACAAAATGGTACATGGCTATAAAAGGCGCGGTACTGGGTGGTGGGTAGGGGTTGGAACCCAGGGATGGAGCTCAGAGGTGGGTAGGGAGCAGAACCAAGGGATGGTGCTCAGAGGTGGGTAGGAGTCGGAACCAAGGGATTGTGCTCAGAGGTGGGTAGGGAGCGGAACCAATGGATGGTGCTCAGAGGTGGGTAGGGAGCGGAACCAATGGATGGTGCTCAGAGGTGGGTAGGGGGTGGAACTAAGGCATTGTGCTCAGAGGTGGGTAGGGGGTGGAACCAAGGGATGGTGCTCAGAGGTGGGTAGGGGGTGGAACCAAGGGATGGTGCTCAGAGGTGGGTAGGGGGTGGAACCAAGGGATAGTGCTCAGAGGTGGGTAGGGGTTGGAACCAAGGGATGGTTCTCAGAGGTGGGTAGGGAGCGGAACCAAGGGATGGTGCTCAGAGGTGGGTAGGGAGCGGAACCAAGGGATGGTGCTCAGAGGTGGGTAGGGGGTGGAACCAAGGGATGGTGCTTAGAGGTGGGTAAGGGGCAGAGACAAGTAATGACTCAGAAGGGGGGAGTTCCTGCAACTATTCTCTAAGAAAAAAGCCCTCAATACATTAATATGCAATATTTCATATTACTCCGATGAACTTTCATAGCTCTGAGTGGACTTCATATGACATATATCCCATAGTTTGTGGACTTTCTAACTTTCCTACAGACTAAAAAATATACACTAATTTGGGTCATTTTGACCAAGAAAATGTAGCAGAATACATTTTGACCTAAACTTATAAAGAAAGATTATTTGCAAAATTTTATAACAGAAATGAAGAAAGTTAAACAATTTCAAAATTTTGGGTCTTTTTTTGTTTATTTCGCAAAATATACAGCCCTTATAATTAAAGACCCAGCCTTAGATTTGTGATCCCATAAGGAGACAGCTGTGCTCCACTCAAGAGACAGGAGAGATTCCTTGTCCATAGGACTAAGAAAGTCGTGATAACTAAGCAAGTCTGGAGGACTCAAGCCTCGTACACACGAACGAGTTTCTCTGCAAAAACCAGCAAGAAACTTGCTGGCAGAGATTTTTTGCCGACAAATTTGTTCGTGTGTATGGTTTCTCGTCAAGAAAAGCGACAAGAATCTCGACGAGAAAATAGAGAACCTGCTCTCTATTTTCTCGTTGAGATTCTCGTCAGCCTGTTTCTCGACGAGAAAATTGTGTGTGTGTACACTTACCTTTTCGCCGGGAAGCCTGCGCATGCTCAAAATGACTTTGACGCATGCGCGGTAGCTTCCTAGGCATAGATAGGGTATACCAAGATGGCGGCGACGGCATCGAATGTGACGAGCGCATGCTCGTCGTAGTCGATGACGTCACCGCGTACGCTCCATTCAAAGAACCACGGGTTCTTTGAATCGGGCGTGTGTACACTCGGCTGGGACAATTTTCTTGTTCAAGAATCTCGTCGAAAAAAACGACATGTTTTTTTCTACGAGAATCTCGGCCGTGTGTACGAGGCCTGAGAGTGCCAGGACGACTAGACAAGTCCAGAGGACCGAGGGAATCTGAAAGTCTCAGAAGAGTGAGAGAGCCTGGGTTTTAAGAGAACCCCTATCGAAAGGCCATAGAGTAGGCCTGCCCGTGTAGCAGGGTGCTGCAACTGAAACAGCTGAGGAAGCCAGGAGATCTGAGAGTTTTGTCTGGAGTTCTCCTTTAAAAGAATTAAAAAAATATAAATGTTTAGTCCGGAGTTCTCCTATCAAAGAAAAAAGAAAAAAAAACATGAAAGTTTTGTCAGGGGTTCTCCTATAGTAGATTTTTTTTTTTTTTTTTTTTTTTTTTTATAAAAGTTGTGTCTGGAATTCTATAAAATAAAAAAAAAACACAAAAGGGTTGTCTGAAGTTCCCCTATAAAAGAATAATAACAAAAAAAATAAAAAAAATAAACAGTTTAGTCTGGAATTCTCAAATAAAAGAATAAAAAGAAAAGTTTTATATGGAGTTCTACTATAAGAGCCCTTTCACACTGGAGCGCCCATAGCATCGGCGGTAAAATGCCAATCTTTTTACCGTCAACGCTATGGGCGGATTTGCGGTGCACTTCGGCCGCTAGCGGGGCGGTTTTACCCCCGCTAGCGGCCGAGAAAGGGTTAAAACCGCCCGCAATGCGCTGCGGTATAGCCGCGCTGTCCCATTCATTTCAATGGGCGGCAGCAGTGGAGGAGCGGTAAACACACCGCTCCTTCACCGCTGCAAAGATGCGGCTAGCAGGACTTTTTCTAACGTCCTGCTAGCGCAACGCTCCAGTGTGAAAGCCCTCTGGTTTTCACACTGGAATGAATGGGGCAGCAGTTTAGCAGCGTTTTGCAGGTGCTATTTTTAACGCTATATAGCCTGCAAAACACTCCAGTGTGAAAGGGGTCTTAGGCCTCGTACACACGGCCGAGATTCTCGTTGAAAAAAACATGTCGTTTTTTTCGACGAGATTCTTGGACAAGAAACTTGTCCCGACCGAGTGTACACACGCTCGTTTCAAAGAACCCGCGGTTCTTTGAAAGGAGTGTACGCGGTGACGTCATCGACTACGTCGAGCATGCGCTCGTCACATTCGATGCCGTCGCCGCCATCTTGGTATACCCTACGTATGCCTAGGAAGCTACCGCGCATGCGTCGAATTCATTTCGAACATGTGCGGGCTTCCGGGAGGACAGGTAAGTGTACACACACTCACTTTTCTCGTTGAGAAACATGCTGAGGAGAATCTCGACGAGAAAATAGAGAGCAGGTTCTCTATTTTCTCGTCGAGGTTTCTTGTCGGTTTTCTCGACGAGAAACCCGATAGCAGCGTACACACGACCGATTTACTCGGCAAGACCTCTCTGCCAGCAAGTTTCTTGCTGGTTCTTGCCGAGAAAATCGGTCGTGTGTACGAGGCCTAAGAGAAAAAAATACGTTTTGTCTGAAGATTCCCTTATAAAAGAATTTAAAAATATAGTTTTGTCTGGAGTTCTCCTATAAAAGAACAAAAAAAAAAAAAGCTCAAAAGGGGTCTGAAGTTCCCCTATAAAATAATAATAAATAAATAAAATAACAGTTTAGCCTACAAAAGAATAATTAAAAAAAATATATAGTTTTGTCTGGAGTTCTCTATTTAAAAAAGCAAATACATAAAAACAAAGTTTTGTCTAAAGTCCTCCTATAAAAAAAAAAAAAATTGTATGGAGTTTATTCTATAAAAGAATATATATAAAAAAAAGTTTTATATGGGGTTCTCCTAGAAAAAAAAAACAAACGTTTTGTCTTAAGTTCCCTTATAAAAGAATTTAAAAACAAAAGAATAATAATAAAAAAATAAATAAAATTGTCTGGAGTTCTCCATTTAAAAAAACAAATACAATAAAAAAGTTTTGTCTAAAGTTCTCCTATAAAGGAATAAAAAAAGAAAAAAAAAAACATTTTGTATGGAGTTCTCCTATAAAAGAAAAAAAAAACATAATGCCGGGTTCACAGTCCAGTGCGTGTCTGTTCACCAGTTCAGGTGCGATTTAGGTCTGAATTTTAGCCTGCACTCGCACCTGAACCAGACCAAAACATGCACCGGACCCTTTTGAAATGCGGACCACGGTCATGTGTGAACCGGCTTCATTGAGAGCCGTTCACATTAGCCTGTCATTTGCATATGTGTGAACCCAGCCTAAAAGTTTTGTCTGAAGTTCCCTTATAAAAGAATAAAAATAAAAAAAAATCGGTTTGTTCTGGAGTTCTCCTATAAAATAATAAAAAAAATATAACAATTTTGTCTGGGGTTCTCCTATAATATAATTTTTTTTATAAAAGTTGGGCCTGGAATTCTTCTATAAAAGAAAAAAAAAAAACAAACATAAGAAGGGTTGTCTGAAGTTCCCCTATACAATAATAATAATAAAAAAATAACAGTTTAGTCTGGAGTTCTCCTATAAAAGAATAATAAAAAAATAAAAAATAAAGTTTTGTCTGGAGTTCTCCATTTAAAAAATAAATAAAAAAGAAATTAAAAAAGTTTTGTCTCAAGTTCCCTTAGAAAAGAATAATACAAAAAAAAAAGGTTTGTCTGGAGTTTTCCTATAAAAATAAAATAAATAAATAAATGTTTTGTCTGGAGTTTGCCTATAAAAATAAAAATAAAAACATACATGTTTTGTCTGGAGTTCTCCTATAAAAAGAAAAAGAAAAACATACATGTTTTGTCTGGAGTTTGCCTATAAAAAGAAAAAAAAAAAACATAAATGTTTTTTCTGGAGTTCTCCTATAAAAGAAATAAAACCTAAAGGTTTTGTCTGAAGTTCTCCTTTAAGCCTTCCTCTAGCTCCACTAATCGACACCTATTAATATAAGTTTCCATCCTCCCTCCTAATTCCACAAAAACCACTAAAAGAATAACAGCTTGCCGCATTAAAACGTACTTCTGAAATGTGTTTGTGTGTTTGAAAAGTTTCTAAGCCTGAAACAAATTGCGGGGAAATATTTATGGATGGAGATAACAGTGAGCGTCGCGCTCCCCGCTGTACTACAATGCCGGCTTTATTGAGTAAACAGAGCAGTTATCTCCCCAGGACGCGGTGTATGTTATGATGCTAAATGTCTGGATTCCATTGCTTCAGCGACATTAAAGGAAGTTTTGGAAAGGTTAGCGCCGTGGTGGTCCAACCCATATAGAAGACATAATCAGACAGGGGCCGCTCCGTCTTCCTCTGATCTACTGTTCAATCACAGGAATAATATGCAGACAAGAGCAATGGGCAGAACAATTGGAATTTTTTTCTTTCCTAGGGCTGAGCCAGAAGGCAAAAAAAAAAAAAAAAAGAGCGCAAGGCACAACTGAAACCGCAAAGTAGCGGTAAAAAGATGAAATATGGAACAAAGTATCAGGGAAGACCTGTCCAGCTACACGCTATTGCATACATTTCACATTGTTTAACCACTTGAAGACCAGACCTTTTCTGGAACTTTTTGTTTATAGTATTTTTTGCTAGAAAATTACTTAGATCCCCCAACCATTATATATACAGTTGTGTAAAAGGGTTTGCCCCCTTCCTAATTTAATTTTTTTTGCATATTTCTCACACTTAAATGATTCAGATCATCAAACATTTTTTAATATTACACAAAGATAACCCAAGTAAATCTAAGATGCAGTTTTTAAATGAATATTTCATTTATTAAGGGAAAAAAGCTATTCAACCTCCCTGGCCCTATGTGAAAAAGTAATTGCCCCCTTCCATGCTGAATCATGAATGAACTGGGATTAACCACAATTTTCTGGAAAGCTGAGTTAAATTTCTTGGACAGAGGGTTTTATTGAAAATACACATCAACAAATTAGTACAAAGGCAGTGGTGGACACATCATGGGTTAACAAGTGAAAAAAAATTGTAGGTATCGAAAGGATTAATCCGGGATCCAGGAATTTGAGTCAGTTTTTAAAAGTCCTAAGGTGGGTGAAGATGTCTAGAAAAAGGATGACCATATCTCATATGATGCGATAAGGTGACGTCATGATGATCTAGACGACATACTGACTATTTCACCGGATTACATATAAAAATTTAAGGCAAGATGAGGATATAACATGCAACAGTATAAAAAATTTAAATAAAAATTAAAATAAACAAAAAAGCTCACATACTAGGAGAAGAACATTCGTAAAACAAACAGTAGCACATCATGTGTCCAAGCCCAACAGGACCAAGCCTGCGGGTCAGAGCAGTATAGAGAGGAAAGAAAGAAACAATGAGGAGAAAGAGGGCAGTAACAAAGAGGGAAAGAAAGGAAAGAAATAGGAAAGAGGGGGATAGGGGAGCAGAGGGGGGGTCCACGGGGTGGGGGGAACAGAGGCTCATTAAAGGGAAAGTAACGCTGGGTCAAATCGCGAAGGGCTGCCATACCCAGAGGAATTTATCATGAGTGTCCAACAGGACCTCAGTAAGTTTTTCATTCACCATGATATCATTCACACAGTTTTTAACTGCTACAATGCTGAGGACCGGGGTTTTCCAGGCCCTTGCGATGGTCAATTTGGTTGCAGTAAAAATATGCGCTGCCAGCTGGCGTTCAGGGCGGAGAAGTTCTATGATTGGTTTCCACAAAAGGGCCTCAAAAGGGTCCCTCTTTAAATTTATGTTGAAGAGGTTGCGGAGCAACGCATAAACTCTAACCCACAATCTGCAAACCCTGGGGCAGGTCCACCAGATGTGCGCCATTGTACCCTCCTGAGAGCACCCACGGAAACATAAAGGGGAATAAGATGGAATAAAACTCGCCAGTCTGGCTGGGGTGTAATACCACCTCTAGAACACTTTGTAAGCGTTTTCCAAAAAGAGAACATTCTTGGAACATTTTGACAGTGTTATGGTCATGATTTGCCAGTCTTCCGGATCAAGTTGTTTCCCAAGTTCAGCCTCCCACTGGAGGTGATAAGGTCTCAGTGGTGGTTTCTAAGAACCAATAATAGCTGTATAAATCAGAGATATGAGACACAAGGATTGGGGGCGTGATCTACAGAGTTTTTCAAAGGGGGTCATAGTGTAGGGGGTGGGTTGAGATCTTATACGTTTTTTGGGAAAATGCCGGAGTTGCAAATAACTATAGTGTTCCTTAAGGGGAATGTCATGAGAGGAACGTAGGACCTCGAATGGGATAATTTTGGTTGGGGTGAACATGGAATGGACCTCTTCAAAGCCATGCTCAGACCACCATGTGAACTGTAATGGATTGTCACACCCTGGTGGGAATAATGGGCAATGAAGAAGGCGGAGTAGCGGAGGTGGGGGGAAATCAGGCCCGCAGAATATTTGACCTCATCCCACAACCAAAGGGAATGGTCTAGACAAGGGCCTATGGTAGGCGGGCGATGTGCCCCAGGGAGCCAGGGGACAGATGCTAAAGGTGTAGGGTGAGAATCTACCAAATTCAAGGTGGCCCACAGTGGCATTTGCTGCTTCTCATGAAGATGAAATAGTGGGGCAATCCGTATAATAGGCTTGTAAATTAGGGACCGAAAGGCCACCATTAATCCTGCGGGCATACAGAATCTGTTTCTTAATTCTGGGTCTCGTGGAGCTCCAGACAAACCGCATAATCTTACTTTGATGTATTCGGAGGATGTGGGAGGGCACTTGGATTGGCAAAACATGGAAATAATAGAGCAATTTCAGGAGATAAGTCATGCGCACAGTCACCACTCTTCCAAACCAGGAAAGCGGAAGAGTGGACCAAGCGTTGAGCATAGCCGTCAGTTTCCCAAAAAGGGAAGGGAATTTGGCTTGGTATAAATCCGAGTACTTTGGAGTAAGTTTAATTCCCAGGTAAGGTAACGAAGTTAACCATTTGAAGGAGAACGCTGACTGCAGGGACTCCAATTCCGAGGGCAGGAGATTAATAGACATTGCTTTAGATTTAGCCGGGTTAACTGATAAGCCAGAAAATGAGGCAAAAGAGTCATCGGATATCCTATGGATTCTAATCCGATGTTGTTTTCCACTCGGAAATCTGATGAAACTGTCTTCCATCAGTCTTGCCCACACACCATCAGTCAAAAAACGGACCGTTTCAAACGCGGTGATGTAAAACACTCTGATGAGCCGAGAAAAATTAAGTTCAATGCTTCTGAGCATGCGTCGACTTGATTCTGAGCATGCGTGGGTTTTTTATCCAATGGATTTCCACACAGACGATTGGATTTTGCTATCGTTTTTTTTCCCATCGGATAAATTTAAAACATGTTCTATTTTTTCACACCGATGGAAAAAAGACCGATGGGGCCCATACACGATCGGTTCGTACGATCAAAACAGTCCATCGGACTGTTTTCATCGGTAAAACCGATCGTGTGTACACGGCTTAAGAGGGACAGCAGATTGGGAAGGGAAATTCTGGGTTTTGTAACGGTCAACAGAATGTCATCCACAAATAATGACAATTTGTGCGAGGTGCCCGCCACTTCCACCCCTGAGATGTCCGGATAGGATCGGATTACTTCTGCCAGGGGTTCCAGAGCCAGGATAAACAGGAGCGGGGAGAGGAGACAGCCCTGACGGGTTCCCCTCCCAATGGGGAAGGTGGACGACTCAAAACCATAGCATCTAACTTTGGCTGGGGGGAGTCGTAAATAGCCGAGACCCAGCTCAAGAAGGAGGCGCCAAAACCATAATGACAAAGCACCTGTGTTAAATAGGGCCAAGACAAAGTGTCAAAGGCTTTATTGACGTCTAGGGATAAAAACATTGTTTCCAGGGATCTGTTGTGTACTATATGTTGAATTTGAATTAGCCTTCTAAAGCCCCTTACACACGGTTGGATTTTTGGCCAACAAACTTCATTTTGAGCAAGTTGGCCCAACAATCCGACTGTGTGTACGCTCAATCGTACAAACTTTTTTTTTTTTTTGTGTTTTCATCGGACAAAAGTTGGGTCTGCAAACGGACAAACTTTTGGCCAACAAAAGTCAGATGGAGCAAAGTCCAACCATGTGTACAGAAAACCATAGGACTTTTGTCTGATCAACAAAACAACTAATGTTAAAATCAACCAACAATAGCAGAAGTTGACCAATGGGTGGCGGTAAAGAGCAGAAAAGAGCTGAAAAACCACGTGATGTTGCAAAAAGTTTTGGGAAAGTTTGCAGAAAAGTCCTGTGGTGTGTATGCTATCGGTGTGCCCGGCCAACTCCGTTCGGACAAAAATCCAGGGAAAAGTCAGATGGAAGTCCGACCGTCTGTATTGGGCTTTATTCATCCCCTGCCTGCCTGCGAGGGACAAAACCCCCCTGATTTTTCTTTATCAGGCGCGGGAGAAAGGAATTCACGCGATTTGCCAAAATCTTTGTCATAATTTTCATGTCGATATTAATTAGGGAGATTGGCCGGAAATTAGCCCAAGAAGAATGGTCTTTATCCGGTTTAGGGATCATCACAATGTTGGCGGTCAGCAGGTTTGGCGTGAATGATTGACCACCCTTAACCGAATTATACATAGCCACCAGATGCGGAGCCAGAACATCCGCTAATTTCCGGTAATATAGGGCCGTGAAGCCATCCGGGCCTGGTCTCTTACCGATCTTGTTTTCTTTAATGCATTGAAGAACTTCCGAAACCTGTATATCCCGGTCCATGAGAGACAGACACGTGGGTGTTGGATACGGAGGGTAAGGGTAAATCCTTCAGGAAGGCACCTAGGCCCTGGGTAGAGGAGTGAGTAGGGGCAGAATAGAGTTTAGTAAGCCGACAACGAAATTCATCCAGGACCCTCTGTGGGTTGCCCGTGAGAATAATGTGACGGGTGCACAAATTTATGGGAGTAAATTTCGGGGGGGAAAGGTACGTAGTCTGTTAGCCAACATCGCATTAGGTTTATTTACCTTGGCATTTTTGACGAGCCCAACGCAAAGTACGTTCCACTTCCTCAGGCAAGCATAAATCTAAGTCATGATAGTTACCTCATCGTCCTGAACGGAACCTTGCAAGAGAAGGTATCTGCCATCCGGATCAGCTATCTGTTTACTGCAAATAAATGGGACTGATTTGCGTATGGCAATGAGAACCCCTTTCTGATTAGTAGGGCCGTTGGCTAAGTAAACTTGGGGGTAATCTACAGCAAAATATTTGGGATAGGAAGTAGAGGAAAAATGAGTTTCCTGTAAACATGCTATGTCAATGTTCTGCTATTTAAGATATTTGAAAACCTTGACTCGTTTTTGGGGGGAATTCATGCCCTGAACATTCAGGGATAACCAATGAAGGGTCATTGGGTCAGAAGAATTGAATTGTGGTATACTCTGTTCACACACCCCCGGGGGGCGGAAAGGAGAAAAAAAGGGAAAGGGAAAAAAAAAGAATAAAAGAGACAGTAAGAAAGGAATGAAAGAGAAGAAAAACATAGGACAGAAAAGTACAGGGAAGCGCTCGGATTAGAGCAGCTGCTAGATAGATAGATGTTTCGTGACGTGGGCAATGAGGCCCACAATGGGGTGGGACCGTGGCCAAGACAGCCGTCATAGCCAGGTGCCTACACATGGGGGGAGCAGTGGTCTGTCGGAACCACCAGCCTAGTATGGAAAAATGCAAACAACTTAAATAGCATTAGCACAGAATCTAAACAATATTCAAAAATATAACCTAACAGAGCAGGTTAAGAGTAGTGATGAGCCGAACACCCCCGGGTTCGGTTCGCACCAGAACCCGCGAACGGACCGAAAGTTCGTACGAACATTAGAACCCTATTAAATACAATGGATGCGAACGTTCGAATTCTAAAGTGCTAATTATAACGACTATTATGCATGTTATTGTCCTAAAAAGGGTTTGGGAACCCGGGTTCTGCACCAGGGGACATGTATCAATGCAAAAAGAAGTTTTAAAAACGGTCGTTTTTCGGGAGCAGTCATTTTAATGATGCATAAAGTGAAAAAAAAAAGTCAAATATTCCTTTAAATATCGTACCTGGGGGGTGTCTAAAGTATGCCTGTGAAGTGCCACGTGTTTCCCGTGTTTAGAACTGTCCCTGCACAAAATGACACTTCTAAAGGAAAAAAAAGCCATTTAAAACTGCTTGCGGCTTTAATGTAATGTCTGGTCCCGGTAATATGGATGAAAATCTTTAAGAAAAATGGCATAGCTACCCCATGACCCCCACCCCCCCCCCTACCCCAGCCCATTACCAGCCCCTTTGGGTCTTGTATGGATATTAACCACTTAAGCCCCGGACCATTTCGGGCCATTAGGACCAAGCCTGTTTTTGGGATTCGGCACTGCGCTGCTTTAACTGTAAATTGTGCGGACATGCAATGTTGTACCCAAATGAAATTTGCGTCCTTTTCTTCCCACAAATAGAGCTTTCTTTTAATGGTATTTGATTGCCTCTGCGATTTTTATTTTTTGCGATATAAACAGAAAAAGACCGAAAATTTTGAAAAAAAATGATATTTTCTACTTTTTGTTATAAGAAAAATCGAATAAACTCAATTTTAGTCATACATTTAGGCCAAAATGTATTCAGCCACATGTCTTTAGTAAAAAAAATGTCAATAAGCGTATATTTATTGGTTTGCGCAAAAGTTATAGCGTTTACAAACTAGGGTACATTTTCTGAAATTTACACAGCTTTAAATTTATGACTGCCTATCTCATTTCTTGAGGTGCTAAAATGGCAGGGCAGTACAAAACCCCCCCCAAATGACCCCATTTTGGAAAGTAGACACCCCAAGGAAATTGCTGAGAGGCATGTTGAGCCCATTGAATATTTTTTTTTTTTTCGTCCCAAGTGCAATGTGGGACGAAATAATGACAAAAAAAAAAAAAAAATTACAAAAAGTTGTCACTAAATGATATATTGCTCACACATGCCATGGTTATATGTGGAATTGCACCCCAAAATACATTCTGCTGCTTCTCCTGAGTACGGGGATACCACATGTGTGGGACTTTTTAGGAGCCTAGCCACGTACGGGACCCCGGAAACCAAGCACCGCCTTCAGGATTTCTAAGGGCGCAAATTTTTGATTTCACTCCTCACTACCTATCACAGTTTCGAAGGCCATAAAATGCCAAAATAGCACAACCCCCCCCCCCAAATGACCCCATTTTGGAAAGTAGACACCCCAAGCTATTTACTGAGAGGCATGTTCAGTCCATGGAATATTTTATATTTTGCCACAAGTTGCGGGAATATGACAAACTTTTTTTTTTTTTCACAAAGTTGTCACTAAATGATATATTGCTCACACATGCCATGGGCATATGTGAAATTACACCCCAAAATACATTCTGCTGCTTCTCCTGAGTACGGGGATACCACATGTGTGGGACTTTTTGGGAGCCTAGCCGCGTACGGGACCCCAAAAACCAAGCACCGCCTTCAAGGTTTCTAAGGGCATAAATTTTTGATTTCACTCCTCACTACCTATCACAGTTTTGAAGGCCATAAAATGCCAAGATGGCACAAAACCCCCCCAAATGACCCCATTTTGGAAAGTAGACACCCCAAGCTATTTGCTGAGAGGCATGTTGACCCCATTGAATATTTTTTTTTTTGTCCCAAATGATTGAATAATGACAAAAAGAAAAAAAAAAAATGTACAAAAAGTTGTCACTAAATGATATATTGCTCACACATGCCATGGTTATATGTGGAATTGCACCCCAAAATACATTCTGCTGCTTTTCCTGAGTACGGGGATACCACATGTGTGGGACTTTTTGGGAGCCTAGCCGCGTACAGGGCCCCAAAAACCAAGCACCGCCTTCAGGATTTCTAAGGGCGTAAATTTTTGATTTCACTCCTCACTACCTATCACAGTTTTGAAGGCCATAAAATGCCAAAATAGCACAAAACCCCCCCAAATTACCCCATTTTGGAAAGTAGACACCCCAAGCTATTTGCTGAGAGGCATGTTGAGTCCATGGAATATTTTATATTTTGCCACAGGTTGCGGGAATATGACAAACTGTTTTTTTTTTGCACAAAGTTGTCACTAAATGATATATTGCTCACACATGCCATGGGCATATGTGAAATTACACCCCAAAATACATTCTGCTGCTTCTCCTGAGTACGGGGATACCACATGTGTGGGACTTTTTGGGAGCCTAGCCGCGTACGGGACCCCAAAAACCAAGCACCGCCTTCAAGGTTTCTAAGGGCATAAATTTTTGATTTCGCTCCTCACTACCTATCACAGTTTTGAAGGCCATAAAATGCCAAGATGGCACAAAACCCCCCCAAATGACCCCATTTTGGAAAGTAGACACCCCAAGCTATTTGCTGAGAGGCATGTTGAGCCCATTGAATATTTTTTTTTTTTGTCCCAAATGATTGAATAATGACAAAAAGAAAAAAAAAATGTACAAAAAGTTGTCACTAAATGATATATTGCTCACACATGCCATGGTTATATGTGAAATTACACCCCAAAATACATTCTGCTGCTTCTCCTGAGTACGGGGATACCACATGTGTGGGACTTTTTGGGAGCCTAGCCGCGTACGGGACCCCAAAAACCAAGCACCGCCTTCAAGGTTTCTAAGGGCATAAATTTTTGATTTCACTCCTCACTACCTATCACAGTTTTGAAGGCCATAAAATGTCAAAATAGCCCAAAACCCCCACAAATGACCCCATTTTGGAAAGTAGACACCCCAAGCTATTTGCTGAGAGGCATGGTGAGTATTTTACAGCTCTCATTTGTTTTTGAAAATTAAGAAAGACATTTTTTTTTCTTTTTTTTTTCTTTTTTTACATTTTCAAAACTTTGTGACAAAAAGCGAGATCTGCAAAATACTCAACATACCTCTCAGCAAATAGCTTGGGGTGTCTACTTTCCAAAATGGGGTCATTTGGGGGGGTTTTGTGCCATCTGGGCATTCCATGGCCTCCGAAACTGTGATAGGCAGTGAGGAGTGAAATCAAAAATTTACACCCATAGAAATCCTGAAGGCGGTGCTTGGTTTTTGGGGTCCCGTACGCGACTAGGCTCCCAAAAAGTCCCACACATGTGGTATCCCCGTACTCAGGAGAAGCAACAGAATGTATTTTGGGGTGTAATTCCACATATGCCCATGGCATGTTTGAGCAATATATAATTTAGTGACAACTTTTTGTACATTTTTTTTTTTTGGTCATTATTCAATCACTTGGGACAAAAAAAAAAAAAATATTCAATGGGCTCAACATGCCTCTCAGCAAATAGCTTGAGGTGTCTACTTTACAAAATGGGGTCATTTGGGGGGGTTTTGAACTGTCCTGGCATTTTATGCACAACATTAGGAAGCTTATGTCACACATCATCCACTCTTCTAACCACTTGAAGACAAAGCCCTTTCTGACACTTTTTGTTTACATGAAAGAAATTTTTTTTTTGCAAGAAAATTATGTTGAACCCCCAAACATTATATATTTTTTTAAAGCAAAGGCCCTACAGATTAAAATAGTGGGTGTTGCATTTTTTTTTTCCACACAGTATTTGCGCAGCGATTTTTCAAACGCATTTTTTGGGGGAAAAACACACTTTTTTTATTTTTAATGCACTAAAAAACACTATATTGCCCAAATGTTTGATGAAATAAAAAAGATGATCATAGGCCGAGTACATGGATACCAAACACGACATGCTTTAAAATTGCGCACAAACGCGCAGCGGCGACAAAACTACATTCATTTTTAAAAGCATTTAAAAGCCTTTACAGGTTACCACGTTAGATTTACAGAGGAGGTCTACTGCTAAAATGACTGCCCTCGATCTGACCTTCGCGGTGATACCTCACATGCATGATGCAATTGCTGTTTACATATGACGCTAGACCGACGCGTGCGTTCGCCTTTGCGCAATAGCAGGGGGGGACAGCGGTGCTTTTTTTTATTTTTTTTATTTTTATTATTTATTTGGCTTTTTTATTTTATTTTTAAACTGTGCCTTCCATATTTTATTTTTTTACCATTTTTATCGTTATCTCAGGGAATGTAAATATCCCCTATGATAGCAATAGGTAGTGACAGGTACTCTTTTTTTGAAAAAAATTGGGGGGTTAGACCCTAGATCTTTCCTCTGCCCTCAAAGCATCTGACCACACCAAGATCGGTGTGATAAAATGCTTTCCCAATTTCCCAATGGCGCTTTTTATATCCGGGGGGGGGACATTCCCTCCCACTGCTTGTAAAAGCAGTCTAGAGGCTAATTATCTGCTAGAATTGCTTTTACATGAAAGCCGGCTGCTGGCTGAAAAGAATGATACCAAGATGATACCTAAACCCGCAGGCATCATTCTGGTATAAACATTCAAAGTCCAGCAACATACCAGTACGTTGCTGGTCCTTGTTGGACATGTATTGTAATCTTTTTTTTCATACAGCCTATTGGCTGAACGAAAAAAAGAGATTGATTGGTGGGTATGCCCACCATTAGAATACCTCCCTTCATCCACCCACTTCTAATGATGGGCATATATGCTGAAGCATGGGGGCATCCTCCCGCAAAAAAGTTATGCCGCGTACACACGGTCAAGCCTTCGTCGGAATTTCGACCGTATGTACGCGGCATAAAAGGTTATGCCGCGTACACACATAAGCCTCCGTTGGAATTTCGACCGTATATACGCGGCATTAGGAGCAAAATCGCTCCTCCGCCCCTGCTGCCCCCATGCTTCGGCATATATGCTCTTTTTTTTAACTGTGGTGGTGAAATCACCTCCTAGAGCGTTGGAGTCACGGCTTTATGTATCGTGGGAGCAAACGCTGTTGCTGTCAAGATAAATAGATCCGCGCTGCAACTGAATGACGTACCTGCTAAGCAAATGGTGGTTAACATTAAAACAAAGTAACATTACAGTACAACAGTAAGACCTTACCATGCCATACCTGCAAAGCAAATACCAAAACAAAACCTAGTAAAAAATAAAAAAATGTTTTAACGCAACCTGTGCCTAAAATATATATATGCCGAAGCATGGGGGCATCCTCCCGCAAAAAAGTTATGCCGCGTACACACGGTCGGAATTTCGACCGTATGTACGCGGCATTAGGAGCAAAATCGCTCCTCCGCCCCTGCTGCCCCCATGCTTCGGCATATATGCTCTTTTTTTTAACTGTGGTGGTGAAATCACCTCCTACAGCACTGGAGTCACGGCTTTATGTATCGTGGGAGCAAACGCTGTTGCTGTCAAGATAAATAATTCCGCGCTGCAGTTGAATGGCGCACCTGAAAACAAAAAATTACATACCTGAAAAGCAAGCATGATAAAACATTGCAGAATAGAATACAGTAAAAAAAGAGCAGAACAATAGAGAGAAAATAGAGAGAGAGAGAACAATAAAACGACAACTATTTTTGGTTTTTTTATTTTATATTTTTTTTGTGTTTTGTTTTTTACGTTTTTTTTTTCTTTTTTACACTTTTTTTTGTAACTTTACAACTGTAATGGTTCGGGTCTCTCAAAATGTAATGGCATCTTGGGAGACCCTGTGTAAGTGTGTCCTAGTCTGTGAAATGCTGTACCCTACGCTAAAACTTCACTTTTGAGTGGTAGCGTTCAAAACATTCACCTTGGCAAAGACCAGGCTTGTCAGGACAGAGTGGACAAAAACTACGGGTGTCACGCCTAAATCCGCGCTTGCTACAGACACGACATCTTTTTTGGGGGTGGCTTTGGGTAGGGGTACTCGGGAGGACATACGAATAATGCCTCTCATGCAGCCGGCTTACTGCATTTGGTTGGGGATGGTGAGGTGCAGAACCGCCTGGATACAGGAGTTCTGTGACTATCTCATTCTGGAATTTTAGAAGAGATAACGTCCCGCCTGAAGCTCTGTATAGCACATGAGCGTTCAGCAAAGCCAATTGGAATAATGATAGAGACACTTTTTTGTACCAGCGTCTCGCCTTACGGTCAATTAGATACGGCGCCATCAACTGGTCGTTGAGGTCCACCCCTCCCATATTTTGGTTATATTCGTGGACACAGAGGGGTTTCTCCACAACACCAGTCGCCGTACGAATTTGGACTGTCGTGTCTGCATGAAGGGAGGTAAGAAGGAAAACATTCTTATTGTCCCTCCACTTCATAGCGAGCAAGTTATTACACTTCAAGCAGGCTCTCTCCCCCAGCCTAAGACGGGCATCTACAAGCCGCTGGGGAAAGCCCCGGCGATTAGGTCGCACGGTGCCACATGCTCCAATCTTATGATCAAACAAGTGACTAAACAGTGGCACGCTCGTGTAATAATTGTCCACATACAAGTGGTACCCCTTTCCGAATAAGGGTGACACCAAGTTCCACACTATCTTGCCAGCGCTCCCTATGTAATCCGGGCAGTTGACCGACTCAATCTGACTGTCTTTTCCCTCATAAACCGTAAAGTTCACTACATAGCCTGTTGCCCTGTCACAGAACTTGTAGAGCTTGACCCCGTATCTGGCACGCTTGCTGGGAAGGTACTGCTTGAAAGACAAGCGGCCAGAAAATTTAATCAGGGACTCATCAACGCAGACAACTTGATCGGGAGTAAACAAGGCTGCAAAACGTTCGTTGAAGTGGTTTATGAGGGGCCGAATTTTATAGAGCCGGTCGTATTCAGGGTCCCCACGTGGACGACAAAGTTCATTGTCGTTGAAGTGCATGAACCGCAAAATCTGCTCGTATCGTGCCCTGGACATGGAGGCAGAGAACACGGGCATGTGGTCAATTGGGTGCGTGGACCAATAAGCACGCAATGACGGAAATTTATGTGTGCCCATGTTGAGGGAAAGGCCCAGAAAGGTCTTAAATTCGGAAACCGTAATTGGTTTTTCAATTTCTGGCAATTTTAGGCAACTGGGGGTTAGCGGCGATAAATTGACCAGCATATAAATTACTCTGGTCCACAATAGATCTATAGAGATCTTCCGTGAAAAACAGCGAATAAAAATCGATTGGCATAAAATTAGCTGTTTCCACCTGAATACCGGGTTGGGCAGTGAATGGGGGAAGTACGGGTTCTGCAGAAGTGGTGGGGACCCAATCAGGATAGGCGAATTCTGCAGGAAGGGCAGTATGGGCACGACGGGCCTGCCTTTGTCTTCTTGGTGGCAGCGGGACACTACTTGTGCTTGCCACCTCGCCAGCTTGAACTGCACTTATGGGACTCGCCACGTCACCAAGTGTTACTGCAGTGCTGGATGTACGTCCAGGCTGTACTAGGCCGCTGGTGCTTGCCAGTTCACCAGAAGGAATAGCGGCGCTAGTACTACTCTGCTCCATGATACGAGAGACCTGCGGTTCTTGCTCCTCAACAACCTCAGAAGATCGGGATCGGGTACGCCTGACCTTAGCAGGGACCTCAACTTCGTCGTCAGAGCTATCTGACGTGGGGCCGCTGACGTCACTGTCTTCTACGGGAAGATATTCTGAGCCTGAATCTGACAGATACGTGACCTCCTCTTCACTATCTGTCATGCTCAGAATCTCGTAGGCCTCTTTACTAGTGTACCTTCGACTTGCCATTTTGGGCTCTAAATTTAGGGGTACACTAGTAAGATTCACAGGAAAAAAAGCACCTGACTGTCGTCAGCAAATATATCAAACGCTACAAAAAAACTGTTAGCGATCGCAGGGATCAGGCCTGTCTCTGCGAACGCTGCAGTTATGTGTGTTGTGTTTGGTAAGTGACAGTGATCGATCGATACTGCACTTGGGTGGGCTGGGCTGGGCTGGGCGGAGGGGCTAAACGCAGGTACTAGCAGGTATCTGGGCTGATCCCGCTAACACTGCGTTTTTGGGAACCCTAAACCGCTGGGGATGCTAGTATAGATCTGATCAGATACTATACCACTAAGGGGGGTGTATGCTTTGCGCGTGGGTGTTAGCGTTACTGGCACTAGCCTAACACTGCCTGGGGCGACGCAGACCCTCTCTGGCGCTAAAACCTAATTGATCTCACCCGCCGGGCGATCAGGGGGGTTAAACCTTTATTGGGTTATATACGGCGGGTGCCCTGATGCTATAAAAAGCAAACTAATCAACCAGCGTCACCCGTAACCTTTATATGGTGATCACTGGTGAAAGGGTTAACTAGGGGCAATCAGGGGGTTAAAACCTTTATTAGGTTAAATATGGGGGTACCTGACACCAATAAAAACCTGCGGCGAACCTAAAAAAAAAATAACTGCCTATCTAAAACACCAGCGACACGAATACAGCGATCGGAAAAACAATCGCTTAGTGACGCTGAAGTTAGGGGGTGAAAGGGTTACCTGGGGGGTGATCAAGGGGTTAAACCTTTATTAGGGGGGGTTAGGGGGCTACCCTGGACCTAAAGGGGCCTAATCCTAACTGCCTTGCAACTTTTTACAATCACAGATGACACTAAATGCAGTGATCAGTAAAATAAATGATCACTGCAATCAGTGACACTGTGATTGGGGGCTTTGGGGTGACCTGGGGGGTGATCTGGGGGTGACTGGGGGGTGATTTGTGTGCCTATGTGTACCTACGTGTCAGTGGACTGTTGGAGCACTAACCTCTGTCTTCACTCCTCGGCGCCGGGAACGAAAAGACCGCGGCGAGGGAGATGACATCACTTCCTCCAGCCTGTGTTTACATTACATGGCGGAGGAAGCAATTTCATTGGCCGGGAGCGATCGCGAGGGGGGGGCGGAATCGAGCGGCCGCCCCCTCATGCCTGATCGCTCCCGAACACTTAACGGCCGCTCACTGCAGTGAAGGGGGGTCCAGATGGACCCCCCAACTGCACAAAGGCGATCACGTAGATCTACGTGATTCTGCCTGTCCGTGCCATTCTGCCGACGTAAATCGGCGGTGGGCGGTCGTTAAGTGGTTAAGGGGAACACCGCACACAAAATAAAAAAGGCCCTATATACTCTGAACAGCCGTATACAGGCGGTGCATACAAGACAGGGACTGTAGTTTTGTTCTTATGTAGAATGTGTTTGTAATTTTGAACAGGTACATTGTTTAAGTGTAGCTCCAGCCCAAAAATCTATTTTTAAACTTTTTGGAAAACATAGGTAAGGGTTATCACCCCTGTAACATTTGTTTTGCTGTCTGTGCCCCTGTTCAGAACATTTCACCTCACTTTCCGTCCCAATGACAACTGTTTTTGAAATGTGGTGTTTTTCTTGAAACAAGGATTGGTGATAAAGCATCAGTACAGAGGAGACACCTTTCTCCCATATTAATTCTTACAGGAGAGAATTTTCCTTCCTAGGGGTAGATTTCCTCTCACTTCCTGTTGTCTTCTTGCGTTTGCAAGTAGGAGTCGTTTGTAAGTTGGATGTTTGAAAGTAGGGACCTGCCGTATATACTCTGCAGAAATAGGCCCCTTAGTTGTTGGTGTTGGCACAACACTGTAAGCACTCACAGTTACTCTTGGTTGGTGCTGGAACGCCCTGCTGTCAACTATTATATCAGGAATTGTAATTACATATAATTGTTGAACAGTGGTAGTAAAAATTGGGCCTTTGATGGTGGTGGTGGTGCTGGTGCCACAACACTGTAAGCCCTGACAGTTACTCTTGGTGGGTGCAGCAATGGGCCCTGCTGTGAATTATTAGATCAAGAATTGTAATTGCATGCCCCTGTTGAACAGGGGCTGAAAAATTGGGCCTTTCGTGGTGGTGGTGGTGGTGGTGGTATTGCCACAACACTGTAAGCCCTCAGAGTTACTCTTGGTGGGTGCAGGAATGGGCCCTGCTGTGAATTATTAGATCAAGAATTGTAATTACATGCCCCTTTTGAACAGGGGCTGAAAAATTGGGCCTTTTGTGGTGGTGGTGGTGGTGGCGTTGCCACAACACTGTAAGCCCTCAGAGTTACTCTTGGTGGGTGCAGCAATGGGCCCTGCTGTGAATTATTAGATCAAGAATTGTAATTACATGCCCCTGTTGAACAGGGGCTGAAAAATTGGGCCTTAGGCACTGGTGGCACAACACTGCAACCCCTCACAGATACTGTACTTGGAGCACAGCAATGAGCCCTGTTGCAAAGTATTGCTTCAAAAATTGTAATGACACGCCCCTGTTAAACAGGGGCTGAAAAATTGGGCCTTAGGCACTGGTGGCACAACACTCCAACCCCTCACAGATACTGTACTTGGAGCACAGCAATGAGCCCTGTTGCAAAGTATTGCTTCAAAAATTGTAATTACACGCCCCTGTTAAACAGGGGCTGAAAAATTGGGCCTTAGCCACTGGTGGCGGCACCCATAAAGAAAAATGATCTTCCAAGCTATCATCATCAATCGTATCATTGAGGACTCGGAGGAGGAGGATAGCCAGTCAACATAACAGCACAGGCACTCAGCATCAGCATCAGTCTTGAAGGGATGTGACATGTTAAAATCAATTAGTCTGTTATATCAGCATCAGGTGTGTGGTAGCTGGTGGTGATCCAAGACTGGTTCATCTTGATGAAAGTCAGTCGATCAACCGAGTCGGTGGACAGGCGCACCCTGTGATCCGTGACAAATCCTCCAGCAGCACTGAATGTGCGTTCCGAAAGAACGCTGGATGCAGGACAGGCCAGTAGCTCAATTGCATACTGTGCAAGCTCTGGCCAGTGATCCATCCTCAAGACCCAGTAAGCCAGAGGATTTTCGGTGGGGAAGGTGTC
The DNA here is from genome assembly GCA_029206835.1 of Rana muscosa. Taxonomy (NCBI): domain Eukaryota; kingdom Metazoa; phylum Chordata; class Amphibia; order Anura; family Ranidae; genus Rana; species Rana muscosa. Next base: position 35,588,685 of record CM055117.1, read on the forward strand.
CAAGTCTGACCTTGCCCCTAGATATTCCTGCACCATGTTTATCAGACGCTGGCGATGGTTGCTGGAACCGATCATACTTTGGGGCTGCGGACTAAAGAATTGTCTGAACGCATCGGTCAGACGGCCACCTTCCCTACCGCTCCTTCTTTGACTGGCCGAAGCCTCAGCAACTCGTTGTCCAGGACCAGGAGTTTGTAACCTCCCAGTCTCTGGGAACGCGTTGCACAGACCTTTCTGCAAGGCCTCCCGGAGTTGTCTCATCCTCTGCGACGGTAACATAAGGTCCGCAACCTTACCCTTGTACCGTGGATCAAGGAGAGTGGCCAGCCAGTAATGGTCCCTCTCCTTGATCCGAAGAATACGAGGATCCTTCCACAGACTTTGCAGGATCAGGGAGGCCATGCAGCGTAGGTTAGCTGAGGCATTCGGTCCGGAGTCCTCTGGGTCACTAAGGACGACATGATCCGCAGCCACCTCCTCCCAGCCACGTACAAGTCCACTGGTTTCTTGGGACTGTAAATCATCCCTAAAAGACTGCTGCTGATGATGCTGAGTGCCAGCCTCCACCTCCATGCTGACACAATCCTCCTCCTCCTCCTCTTCCTGTGCGATGGGTGGGACAGAAGGAACACTGTCTGGGTAAAGGGGGCCTTGAGAGGCAAGGAAGTCCTCCTCTTTCTGCCTCTGTTCTGCCTCAAGTGCCCTGTCCATTATTCCACGCAGCGTGTGCTCCAACAGGTGGACAAGAGGTACAGTGTCACTGATGCATGCACTGTCACTGCTCACCATCCTCGTGGCCTCCTCAAATGGTGCCAGGACAGTGCATTCATCCCTGATCATGCCCCACTGGCGTGGAGAAAAAAACCAAGCTCCCCTGACCCTGTCCTGGTGCCGTAGTTGCACAGGTACTCATTGATGGCCCTCTGCTGCGTGTGCAGCCGCTGCAGCATGGCCAACGTTGAGTTCCACCTGGTGGGCATGTCACATATAAGGCGGTTCTTGGGCAGGTTCAACTCCTTTTGCAGCTCAGCCAGGCGAGCACTGGCATTATAAGATCTGCGGAAATGCACACAGACTTTCCTGGCCTGCCTCAGGACATCCTGTAAGCCCGGATACCTGCCCAAGAACCGCTGCACCACCAGGTTAAGGACGTGAGCCACACAGGGCACATGGGTCAGTTGTCCCTGTCGGAGGGCGGAGAGGAGGTTGGTGCCATTGTCGCAAACCACCATTCCTGGCTTAAGCTGGCGTGGCGTCAACCACCTCTCGGCCTGGCCCTGCAGAGCAGACAGGACCTCTGCCCCAGTGTGGCTTCTGTCCCCCAAACACACCAGCGCAAGCACGGCATGGCATCTTTTTGCCTGCGTACTTGCGTAGCCCCTTGAACGGCTACGGAGCACCGCTGGTTCAGAGGACAAAACACAGGAAGAGGCCATGGAGGAAGAAGAAGAGGAGGGGGTGGAGGAGAGAGGTGTGTCACAACCAGTAGTAGCATTTTGGAGGCGTGGCGGTGGAACAACCTCCAACACTACTGCACCTTGTCCTGCATCCTTCCCAGCTGCCAAAAGAGTGACCCAATGGGCCGTGAAAGAAAGGTAACGTCCCTGTCCATGCCTGCTGGACCATGAGTCAGCGGTAATATGCACCTTACCGCTGACCGCCCTGTCCAGCGAGGCCAAGACATTGCCTTCCACATGCCGGTAGAGAGCCGGAATAGCCTTCCGTGAGAAAAAGTGGCGTTTGGGAACCTGCCACTGAGGAACCGCACATTGCACAAACTCACGGAAGGGGGCCGAGTCTACCAACTGAAAAGGCAGCAGTTGAAGCGCTAGCAATTTAGCCAAGCTAGCATTCAACCGCTGGGCATGTGGATGGCTGGGAGTGAACTTCTTTCGACGGTCCAGCAGCTGGGGCAGGGAAATTTGCCTGCTAGAATCGGACGTCGGTGTACTGCTAGCAGAGTGGCCGCAAGTACTTGGCTGTGACACACCTAATTCTACACCTTCATTCCTCTCAGTGCATGTTTCAGAGAGGACTGAAGTTATAGTGGGGTTGGAGATCCCAGCTGATGCGGTGCAAGGAGAGGTCCGCTTTGTTCTTTGGTGTGGGTCTTTGAGGTAGGCTTGCCAACGAGCTGCATGGCAGGTCAACATATGTCTGGTCAGGCATGTGGTACCCAAGCGGCTGATGTTTTGGCCACGCGATATACGCTTGAGACATATGTTGCAAACAGCAGCTGTGCGATCTGATGCACTAGCCTCAAAAAAGGCCCACACCAAAGAACTTTTTGAATGACGGGCAGAGGCAGCGCCCTGCACAGGCGGAGCTCTGCGGTGTGATTCCGTCGGTGTACTGCCCTTACGCTGGCCACCAAAGGGCATCCTGCCTCGTTGGAGATGTGCCTCCTCCTCATCCTCCTCCTCCTCCTCTCTCCTATTAGGCACCCACGTGGAGTCAGTGACCTCATCATCCCCTCCCTCCTCATCACTGGAGCCAATCTGGCAGTATGCTGCAGCTGCTGGAACATGACTGCCAAATTGGTGTCCTTCTTGAGCATCCCCTCTGTCTGCTCTCACGCTACTGCCTTCCTCTAGCTGGGTTTCATCATCAGACCCTTCAAAACGCTGGGCATCCTCCTGGAGCATGTACCCAACACTGTGCTCAAACAGTTCGGGGGACTCCTAAGGAGGAGGACATGGTGGGTCTAGGGAAGGAGTGACTGATGATGAGTCTGACATTGATACCAGGGAAGAGGACGCTTTGGCAGCTGCTTTGCCAGTACCCTGAGCCTGGGTGAGAGAGGATGAGGAGGAGGAGGAGGGCTTGGTCATCCACTCTACCAAGTCTTCGGCATGATGTGGCTCAACATGTCCAGCTGCCGAAAAGAAGGACAAGCGTGTCCCATGGCCATGTGCTGATGACAATGCACCGCGTCCACGACCAGCACTGTTGCCCCCAGACACAGAGCCTGCTTGCCCTCTTTTATTGCCTCCTGACTGTCTGCCTCTCCTTGTTTGCCTTCCAGACATTCTAATGGATGGCCTGCAGGGAGATGGGAAAAAAGCAATAAGGGCTACCTTCAGGTGTCCTTCTCTGTCCCTTTACTTAAGGATTTCTAAATATGGTTGAGGATGATTGCTTTCGCACAGAATAGCACAATGACAATTTCCCTGACTGTCCAAAAAACAAGGATTTCAAAGATGGTTGATGAGGAATGCTTTAGCACAGTATAGCACAATGAGAATTTCCCTCACTGTCCTTCCCTGTCCCTACAAACAAGGATTAGCACAGTAAAACACACTGACACTCTCCCTACCTATAGTTTTCTGTCCCTATAAAAAATGTTTTTTTAAAGATGGTTGATGATGAATGCTTTAGCACAGTATAGCACAATGAGAATTTCCCTCACTGTCCTTCCCTGTCCCTACAAACAAGGATTAGCACAGTAAAACACACTGACACTCTCCCTACCTATAGTTTTCTGTCCCTATAAAAAATGTTTTTTTAAAGATGGTTGATGATGAATGCTTTAGCACAGTATAGCACAATGAGAATTTCCCTCACTGTCCTTCCCTGTCCCTACAAACAAGGATTAGCACAGTAAAACACACTGACACTCTCCCTACCTTTAGTTTTCTGTCCCTATAAAAAATGTTTTTTTAAAGATGGTTGATGATGAATGCTTTAGCACAGTATAGCACAATGAGAATTTCCCTCACTGTCCTTCCCTGTCCCTACAAACAAGGATTAGCACAGTAAAACACACTGACACTCTCCCTACCTATAGTTTTCTGTCCCTATAAAAAATGTTTTTTTAAAGATGGTTGATGATGAATGCTTTAGCACAGTATAGCACAATGAGAATTTCCCTCACTGTCCTTCCCTGTCCCTACAAACAAGGATTAGCACAGTAAAACACACTGACACTCTCCCTACCTATAGTTTTCTGTCCCTATAAAAAATGTTTTTTTAAAGATGGTTGATGATGAATGCTTTAGCACAGTATAGCACAATGAGAATTTCCCTCACTGTCCTTCCCTGTCCCTACAAACAAGGATTAGCACAGTAAAACACACTGACACTCTCCCTACCTATAGTTTTCTGTCCCTATAAAAAATGTTTTTTAAAGATGGTTGATGATGAATGCTTTAGCACAGTATAGCACAATGAGAATTTCCCTCACTGTCCTTCCCTGTCCCTACAAACAAGGATTAGCACAGTAAAACACACTGACACTCTCCCTACCTTTAGTTTTCTGTCCCTATAAAAAATGTTTTTTTAAAGATGGTTGATGATGAATGCTTTAGCACAGTATAGCACAATGAGAATTTCCCTCACTGTCCTTCCCTGTCCCTACAAACAAGGATTAGCACAGTAAAACACACTGACACTCTCCCTACCTATAGTTTTCTGTCCCTATAAAAAATGTTTTTTTAAAGATGGTTGATGATGAATGCTTTAGCACAGTATAGCACAATGAGAATTTCCCTCACTGTCCTTCCCTGTCCCTACAAACAAGGATTAGCACAGTAAAACACACTGACACTCTCCCTACCTATAGTTTTCTGTCCCTATAAAAAATGTTTTTTTAAAGATGGTTGATGATGAATGCTTTAGCACAGTATAGCACAATGAGAATTTCCCTCACTGTCCTTCCCTGTCCCTACAAACAAGGATTAGCACAGTAAAACACACTGACACTCTCCCTACCTATAGTTTTCTGTCCCTATAAAAAATGTTTTTTAAAGATGGTTGATGATGAATGCTTTAGCACAGTATAGCACAATGAGAATTTCCCTCACTGTCCTTCCCTGTCCCTACAAACAAGGATTAGCACAGTAAAACACACTGACACTCTCCCTACCTATAGTTTTCTGTCCCTATAAAAAATGTTTTTTTAAAGATGGTTGATGATGAATGCTTTAGCACAGTATAGCACAATAAAAATTTCCCTCACTGTCCTTCCCTGTCCCTACAAACAAGGATTAGCACAGTAAAACACACTGACACTCTCCCTACCTATAGTTTTCTGTCCCTATAAAAAATGTTTTTTTTAAAGATGGTTGATGATGAATGCTTTAGCACAGTATAGCACAATGAGAATTTCCCTCACTGTCCTTCCCTGTCCCTACAAACAAGGATTAGCACAGTAAAACACACTGACACTCTCCCTACCTATAGTTTTCTGTCCCTATAAAAAATGTTTTTTTAAAGATGGTTGATGATGAATGCTTTAGCACAGTATAGCACAATGAGAATTTCCCTCACTGTCCTTCCCTGTCCCTACAAACAAGGATTAGCACAGTAAAACACACTGACACTCTCCCTACCTATAGTTTTCTGTCCCTATAAAAAATGTTTTTTTTAAAGATGGTTGATGATGAATGCTTTAGCACAGTATAGCACAATGAGAGTTTCCCTCACTGTCCTTCCCTGTCCCTACAAACAAGGTTTAGCACAGTAAAACAGACTGACACTCTCCCTACCTATCCTTCTCTTTCCCTAAACTAAAGGAATCCAGGTTAAGCAAGAAAAAAAAATGTCACTGTCCCTGCCTACGCTTCTCTTTCCCTGCTCCGGAACACACTACACTAGGCCGCCGTGCTGGCGGCCTTTTATAGTGTGGGGCGTGTACTAAACACCCTCAGCAATAATTGGCCACAGGCATCCTGCCTGTGGCCAATCATTGCTCTCCTCGCTGCCGGCGCTGTGATTGGCCAAGCATGCGGGGTCACAGTGCATGCTTGGCCAATCACAGCGCCTGGATGACACTGCGATGGCGTAGTGCATTGTGGGCCACAAATTAGGCGCGAACGGCCCAAATCGTTCGTTGTTCGGCGAACGATCGAACAGCCGATGTTCGAGTCGAACGTATGTTCGACTCGAACACCGAGCTCATCCCTAGTTAAGAGTAATAACAATAAGGCAACTTCAATACATAACCAACATACTGAGGTTTAAGGTACACAGGTCCCCCGAGTTCTCAGTGGTATCAGCTCTGGAAGGTCGAGCGGACCAATACAGGATAATCACATCAGTGGTCCTACCAATCCACAATGCAGGAAAGGAGAGCCGCGGCATGGAACTATGAAGAGCAACCAACCTAGCGAACAATGGAAGTGTACCCCAAAACAAAATGCCACACCCTCCCCTCCACCCCGCAACTTTCCCAAAGTTCACTAGAGTAAATATAGCAAAAAGTAGCCCGACCCACTCGGGCAGTCGTAGGTGCAGCAGTGTGGAGAAGGGTTGGGAGGCAAACTAAAGTCAAGGCCTCGCACGGTACCTTCAGCAGTTATTGGATTGATGAAAATGTTGGGCCTGGAGATCCCGCAGCGCCTGAGATCCAGATTGAGATCTTTGGGATGTTTGAGAGGGCTGACGGGGAGGACTGGTGGGTCCGGGCCTGGAGGAAGAAGACGGAGCATCAGGTGGAGATGGAGGGAGGCCCAGCAGTAGATCCAGGAGGTGGCGTTCTAAATCAGATGGGGAGGTGGCGTGAAATTGGCAGCTCAAGTGGGAAAAAGAAAGTTTAAATGGGAACCCCCATCTGTATTTGATCCCATGGGATTGTAGGATTTTAAAATAGGGTTTGAGGCCCCAGCGTCTGGCGATGGTGACCGGCGAGAGGTCAGCGAACAGCTGGAGGGAGTTACCTTGAAAGGAGAGGTCCGCTGAGTTAAATTTCACTTGCCACACCCAGGCCTGATTACTGCCAGACCTGTTGAATCAATGAATCATATAAATAGAAGCTGTCTGACAAAGTGAAGCACGCTTAAGCCCTGTACACATGATCGGATTTCCTATGGATTCTAATCCGATGGATTTTTCCATCGGAAATCCGATGAAGCTGACTTCCATTAGTCTTGCCTACACACCATCAGTCAAAAATCCGACCGTCCAAAACGTCGTGACGTAAAACACTCCGACAAGCCGAGAAAAATGAAGTTCAATGCTTCTGAGCATGCGTCAACTTGTTTCTGAGCATGCGTGGGTTTTTTGCCTGTGGAGTTCCACACAGACGATCGGAATTTGCTATCGTTTTTTTGCCCATCGGATAAATTTAAAACATGTTCTATTTTTTCTCACCAATGGAAAAAAGACAGATGGGGCCCATACACGATCGGTTTGTCCGATGAAAAAAGTCCATCGGATTGTTTTCATCGGTAAAACCGATTGTGTGTACACGGCTTAATAGATATCAAAAAGCCACCCATCATGCCACGATCTAGATAAATTCAAGAACAGATTAGAAGCAAAGTAATGTACATGTATCGGTCTAGGAAGGGTTTCAAAGCCATTTCTAAGGCTTTGCAACTCAAGTGAAACTCAACTCAAGTGAAACTCAACTCAAGTGAACCACGGGGTGAGCCATTATCCACAAATGGAGATAACTTGGAACAGTGGTGAACCTTCCCAGGAGTGGCCGGCCTACAAAAATTACTCCAAGAGCATGACGACGACTCATCCAGGAGGTCATAAAAGAACCCAGAACAACATCTAAAGAACTGCAGGCCTCACTTGCCTCAGGTAAGATCAGTGTTCATGATTCAACAATAAGAAAGAGACTGGGCAAAAATGGCATCCATGGAGAGTTCCAAGGCCAAAGCCACTGCTGACCAAAAAGAATACAAAGGCTCATCTAACATTTACCAAAAAACATCTTGATTATCCCCAAGGCTTTTAGGCAAATATTCTGTGGACTGAGACAAAAATTAAACTTTTTGGAAGGTGTGCGTTCCGTTACTTTCGGTATAAAACGAATACAGCATTTCATAACAAGAACATCATACCAACAGTCAGACATGGCGGGGGTAGCGTGATGGTCTGGGGCTGCTTTGCAGCTTCAGGACCTGGACGACTTACCATAGTTGATGGAACCATGAATTCTGAGCTCTTCCAGAAAATCGCAAAGGAGAATGTCCGGCCCTCAGTTCGTGACCTCAAGCTCAAGTGCACTTGGGTTATGCAGCAGGACAATGATCCGAAACACAACAGCAAGTCCACCTCCAAATGGTTAAAACAAAGCAAATGTAGGTTTTGGAGTGGCCTAGTCAAAGACTTAAATCTAATTGAAATGCTGTATCATGATCTTACACAGGCCGTTCATGCTGGAAAACCCTCCAATGTGGCTGAATTAAAACAATTCTGCAAAGAAGAGTGGGCCAAAATTGCTCCACAGCGATGTGAAAGACGCATTGCCAGTTATCGCAAACGCTTGATTGCAGTTGTTGCCACCAAGGGTGGTACAACCGGTTATTAGGTTAAGGGGGCAATTACTTTTTCACATAAAGCCAGGCAGGTTTGGACAGCTTTTTTGCCTTAATAAATGATCCCATCATTGAAAAACTGCATTTTGTATTTACTCGGGTTATCTTTTTGTAATAATAAAATTTGTTTTATGATCCAAGTCATTTAAGTGTGACAAATATGCAAAAAAATTAAAAAATCAGAAAGGGGGAAATACTTTTTCACACAACTGTACCCTACAGAATAAAATGGCGATTGTTGCAATTTAGACCTAACATGTCACACTTTAAAATTGCGTACGCTCGTTGAATGGTGAGAAACTATGGTCCCTAAAAATCTCCATAGGCGACAATTTAAACGCCTTTACAGGTTACCTGTTTCGAGTTGCAAAGGAAGTCTAGCAGTAGAATTATTGCTCTCACACTAATGTTCGTGCCAATACCTCACATGTGTGGTGCAAACACCGTTTACCTATGCATGTGCGACTTACTTTTGCATTCACTTCGCCGTGCAAGCACGGAGGGATGGGGGCGCTTTAATATTTTTTTTATTATTTCTTTTATTTTTACATTGTCCCTTTAATTTTTTTTTTCCTTGATCACATTTATTCCTATTGCAAGGAATGTAGACATCCCTTGTAATATAAGTAAGGATGACAGGTCCTCTTTATGGAGAGATCTGAGGTCAAAAAGACCCCAAATCTCTACTTTGCAAATGCAAAAGCCAGCATTAAAATTAACCTGGTTAGTTTTTTTTCGCCGTTTGAAGCAACTTTTTTCTCCAGCTTTGTTTGGCCACAACCATGATCCTGGTACCATTTGTTAAAGCCAGCTTTCCAATAAAAGTGATCTAAGTGACTTTGCAGCCACCTGAAGAAAAGCCCACCACCAGTAGCCACGAGAGCACAGCGAGGTAAGAGCACCTGTGATCAGTCCAGAAGTCTGTGCCTAGGATAGTTGACACTTCACTGGAGGACACCAGGAAACAGGAGCAACAGGCAGATGTTGATAGCAGGCAGGTGGATGAAGTACTTGGCTAGCGACAGGCTGTGGATGCATGGAAGAAAGCCAGCGCCAAGTGAGAGCCTTCTGGACTGAAGGAGCTGTGGCATGCAGGATGAGAAGGATGCAGGGTCAGTCAAGCAAGGTAAGTAACAAACAGGCAGATCAGGCAAAAACAGCAGGCAGAGGAGTTGTCAGGTCACAGGCCAATGTCAGCAACAGAGAAGCAGACAAAAGAAGAACCGAAAGGTCAGGACTGGTAGCAGATAAACGTGGTCAGGAGCAAGCCAGGCATTGCATAGAGAAGCACAGAAACTCAGTGATGACGCCATTGGGACCAAAATGTAATGCAAACAGAAAAGTTTTATTTAATCATTTGATTAGAATGGTAATCAGGGGCAAAGGAAGAATTACGGAAAGGCAAAAAATAAGCAAAAAATAAGCAAATTAGACTTTGGCTTTATTATCCTTAGAAGTGGATAAATATTACAGTACTACAAATCCTGAAGTCTCTCAGGTATTTTCAAAGTAGCCACAGCAGGATCCTCCTCTGGCTCTCCGTCTGAAATACACTCGCAGCCTTTTGTTTCTATCTTATCAGTCGTTGCCAGAAAATTTAAGTCAAAGACACTTATGAATCATCTTCCGTCATCTGTATAGCTGGTGCCCGTGGGTCACCTGGAGAAGTCCCCGGACGAGCCGAGAAACAAACAAATGCCACAGGAGTGTGCAAGGAGATAGCGCCGAGGACCGGAGATTTGAGTAATTCGGCAGGGGAATGCTTTCAATGAGCAAAGAACAAAATTGAAAATGCAAATTGGGAACTGGGCAACCTTCGAAGATTGTGGTTTTAATAAACCAACAGAGATAACTATGTGAGATAGAAGAGATAATATTTTATTTTTCACAAAGGGGCGAAAAAAATCATCATTGCCAGTGGGTACCATGTGACCTGGACCTTTGCAATTATTTTATTTAGAGAAGTTATAACAAAACAGATATGAAATGTCTATCCCCCCACCACCACTCCTTTCACCTTTCCTGTGCCATTCACATCCTTCTCTACAGATTGGAAGATGAACTCAGATGTTGCAACCCCGATTCACTGACAGCAATAGCCATGCTAGCTGAGAGTCTCTAGCACCATACTCCTGCAACAAGATCGAGATTGGGCACCACACCTGTAACGTGGAGGAACTCCACCATCTTAGTCATTCATAGTGATGGGCCAAACACTCCCCGGTTCGGTTTGCACTAGAACTCCGGAATATGGAAGCTCGGACCCGAACCGCAAACCCTATTTAAGTCTATAAGACCCAAACTCAAAAAATCAACAGTCCCTATTTTGAAGGCTTATATGCAAGTTATTGGCCATAAAAAGGGTGTGGGTTCCTGTGTACTGCCCTGGGGGACATGTATGAATGCATTTTTTTTTTAATTGTTTTTAAAGGAGCAGTGATTTTAATGATGCTTAAAGTGAAACAATAAAAAATCCCTTAAATATAGTGCCTGGGGGGTCCCCTAAGTCTGCCTGTAAAGTGGCACATCTGTACCGTGTATAGAACCTGCTGCAGAAAAAATGACACATATAAAAAAAAAGAATGACATTTAAATTGTTTTTTTCCGGCTGCAAGCCATTGCCACAATACAAAAACATTTTAAAAAATGGCGTTCGGGTTCCCACAATCCATACTAGGCCCTTTGGGTCTGGTATCGATTTTAAGGGGAACCCATGTCAAAAAAAAAATTAAATTGGTGTGGCGTCCCCACCAAGATCCATACCAAACCCTTATCCGAGCATGCAACCTGCCAGGCCAGGAAAGGCATGGATTTTAGGGGGAACACCACGCTGTTTTTTTATTTTTATTTAGGCGTGGGGTTTCCCTTAAAATTCATACCAGACCCAAAGGGCCTGGTATGGATTGGAGGGGGGGACTCCGATGCCATTTTTATTCCATTCAGCTGCCAGCAGGGAAGCCCATTGACAGCTGGTGACTCATCTGTTGTTAAGGACGCAGTGGACAGCTTCCCTGCCCACTTCCTAACAAGCTATTCACTGTGCGCTTGGACGCGCCCCAAAAATTCAGGTGTTCGGCGAACACCCAAACAGGCGCTGTTCGGGGCTGAACCGGTGCTCGGCCAGAACAGCTCACCCATCTCTAGTCATTCACATTCACCCGGCCTAAGACCCACCACCAGAAGTAAAGGAATGTCCACACGTTCAGCCTTTTTAATGCTTGCTGTAGCAGTAAGGGCTCATTTACACTTGTTTTGATTTTAACACATGTAGCAAGGTTTCACTTTGCAATGTAGATATAGACTACAATTTGACAATTAAGAAGGAACTTAGCTCCCTCCGGTGTTCAATTTGTTATATTGCAGTACCTTTTTTTCGCTTTAATGATATTAGAACAATGCATTGTGAATTAGACTATACTACCCAGAGTGCAGCTGTGCTACCAGGGTGCACTGCATCACCACACAGCCTGCTGGGAGAGGTTATTTAAAGGAAGGGGGAGTTACATTCTCTCTCTCTGGACTTCGCCTTCCCTCAAGTAGGAGACCTGTGTTGAGGCCTGCTGCCGGAGCGTCCAGGCCTGAAGCCTGGGCCTACAGCTATCGGGTAGTATCACTCAGCCTAAGGAGAGATCCTCTTCCGTGTGTCCAGCTCTCGCTTCCCAGAGACCGGAGTCGTCCATCTACCGACATCCAGTGTGGCTGTGCGAGGAACCGGAGACTGCAAGTTGCGGAGAGACAGCGGATCGAGTCACCGACAGCTGAACGTGCCAGAGGGACGAGGCCTGTTTTAGTGAGAGGGCACCTGCCCGGATTTCATTAACTGTTGCGTAGGCCTGTGACTGTTTGAAGGCCCGCCATTGTTAGAGTGGTGCGTCACACAGAAGGCCATTGAGCATCTCGCGGTGGCCGCATGGTTTAAAGTTGGCGTTCGCACCACAATAGAGTTCACATCTACAAACATTGTGGAAGTTCAGTTTGCTTTCTTTTTAATCACCCTGTGGATTACAAATGTTATGTGCACCAACGTTTGCTAGCGAAGACTCCTACTATTGAAGGAACTGTACACTGAAATTAGTCAGGACTGATTAGAACTGTTAGTGATGGGACTTGGGTGTAATACTGCCAACCAGGGGGAGCTTGCGAGCATAGATAGTTTACTTATGAAGAAAGTGTGCATTAATGCTGTGTTTTACTATTAACATATATAGATATATCATTGACTTTGCAGGGCCCTGCATTAGTCAATTGCAATTCTGTTTAACTCTGCTATCCTTTACCATTGAGTAAACTTGGTCTTTGATTAAGCAGAACACTGTGTAAAGTTCTCTGTTATCCTGTTGGACGAGTGGCTATACCAGGTAACAATTTTATGAGTCATTATACTGTTGTGTGGTATTATTGCATTCCCAGCCATCAGTCGGCTCACAATTACAGTACAGACCAGTTGTGCCAAGGGAGGGTTCGAGCCAAATTCTTGGGGTTGATAGGCAGAGCGTAGATCCAAAACAAAACCAGCAGCTCCTTCGGGGGTAGTGCTACACACACATTAAGCGCCTACCACTTCAGCATGAATTTTTGATGCTTCTGTAAAGTTTTCATGAAGCTTGGCAAATGCTCTGTGTGTGTTGATTTTCTATTTGTTTGAGGGGCCCAGAAGTACCCCCATTTCAGTAATTCCCCAAATCAGCAGATCTCCAGCTCGATAGTACCCTTGTTTAGCATATTCCCCCACTCAGTAGTACCCCTTAACTCTGCTGATTCCCAACTCAGTAGTACTCCCAGCTCTGCTGATTCCCCTTTCAGTAGAAACCCCCAACTCTCCTGATCTCCCACTTAGTAGTAACCCACCAGCTCTGCTGATCCTCTGGTCTTCTGATCTTCCTCTCTCTCTGGTCCACACTCACCTTCAGCGATAGTGTTCCCATTTTGCGCACCATGTGTGCCATCTGCTAGTGGCTCCAGTCTGGACCCCGGTCACATTCCTGTTGCTCCACACTGCACACCAGATGTGACATCTGCACCAGATACTTTTTTTTTTTACATTTCTTCAGTTACTTCCTGGTTTCTGACCTAGGTCAAAATGAGGTCATATACAGTGCCTTGAAAAAGTATTCATACCCCTTGACATTTTCCACATTTTGTCATGTTACAACCAAAAACATAAATGCATTTTATTGGGATTTTATGTGATAGACCAACACAAAGTGGCATATAATTGTGAAGTGGAAGGAAAATGATAAATGGTTATCAATTTTTTTTTACAAATAAATATCTGAAAAGCGTAGCATGCATTTGTATTCAGCCCCCTTTACTCTGATACCCCTAACTAAAATCTAATGCAACCAATCACATTCAGAAGTCACCTAACTAGTAAAAAATTTGTAATTTAATCTCAGTATAAATACAGCTTTTTTGTGAAGCCCTCAGAGGAATGTTAGAGAACCTTAGTGGACAAACAGCATCATGAAGGCCAAGGAACACACCAGACAGGTCAGGGATAAAGTTGTGGAGAAGTTTAAAGCAGGGCTAGGTTATAAAAAAATATCCCAAGCTTTTAACATCTCACGGAGCTCTGTTCAATTCATCAAACCTACCAAGACATGGCCGTCCAACTAAATTGACAGCCCGGGCAAGGAGAGCATTCATCAGAGAAGTAGCCAAGAGGCCCATGGTAACTAATTTTCCTTCTACTTTACAATTATGTGCCACTTTGTGTTGGTCTATCACATAAAATCCCAATAAAATACATTTCGATTTTTGGTTGTAACATGACAAAATGTGGAAAATTTCAAGGGGTATGAATACTTTTTCAAGGCACTGTACCAGTGAATTTCATTGAAACCATTTTTACTGAATGAAACTGATTTATTCAGAGTCTCTTGTTGTGATTAGCTGTTTGTGATATTACTGTGCCAACACTATGGTGCTTCCAAGGAAAGAAGAGATGTAAAAGGAAGATGGTGTATTTATGTGCTTGCATTCTGTGCCCAAATGGCTGTTACCAAGGTATTCTGTCAGTATGTCAATGTGAAAAATGCATGATATGTGTGGACATTAATTGTTCTTAAAGTGGAGGTCCCACGAAAAAAAAAATATTAAAAGCTAGCAGCTACAAATACTGCAGCTTCTAACTTTTAATAAATGGACACTTACCTGCCCAAGGTGCCCGCGATGATGGCAGCCGAATCCGAGCAATCGCTCATCTCTTGGCTGCCCCCGCCACTATCCTCAGTGAGGGAATCAGGAAGTGAAGCATTGCGGCTTCACTGTCCGGTTCCCTGCTGCGCATGCGCAAGTAGCGCGGCCCGTCCTCACAGGTCCCCGCTGTCTCCTGGGACCAGTGTGTTTCCCAGAAGACAGCGGGTGGTGACGCGAAGGGGCGTGACTCCCACGGGAGTCTATTCCCGGAAGTGGGTGCAAATACCTGTATTAGACAGGTATCTGCACCCCCCCCCCCCTGAAAGGTGCCAAATGTGACACTGGAGGGGGGGAGGGTTCCGAAAAGTGGAAGTTCACTTTTTGTGTGGACCTCCGCTTTAAGTTTTAGGGCCTAAGGCCAGGAATGATGTGAGTGGGTCTAAAGCCAGGGGTTTGACACAATATGGTGACTACGAGCAGGTGGGTTGTTGTCCTATCCAAGAAGAAGCGGGGTGGGTACTTGAGCAGTTTGGACCCAACACACAGACAATTACAAGCCCCTTTATACACATAAATGCACCAAAAAGGTATGACCTCGTAGGAAATGTTACCACAGTCTTTTAAATAAAGAGAAATAAAACATTATTTAAAAATAACGCATCTCCTTCCTCACCACTTTTAACCTAGAAAAAAAAAGTTCTTCATAAAGTGTAATTAATAAAATTCCAAATCCAGTGGTAATTCCAAATATTATGCAATCCAGTGTTCAATCCGAGTGCTCCACCACTATGTGCAATGACCGCTCACCTTAAGATTGAATGTAACACACGTCTATTGAATCACAGATCTCCATGAGGTATCAATCGCTCAATGGTTGGTGCAACTCAAACGACCAATATAGGGAGTAGGAATGGGAATCCTCATAGTGTAGTGGTCATAACAAGTTTATTATAAAAATGTAGAGACTTAAAATTACTGCTATGCATCCAACGAACGAATGGGGTCACACAGTAGCAGAACGCTAGTACATCAGAACTTCCAGTCTTAGGTGCGACCAGGAAATTACGTCACCCGGCTCCTCCCGTGGCGTTGCGTCCCTGACATTTGACTTTCTTTCAAACTCAAATTCAGGAAGCAATAAGTCAAAAATGGAACTTCCGCTTTTCGGATTCCTCCCCCCCTCCGGTGTTACATTTGGCACCTTTCAGGGGGGAGGGGGGAGCAGATACCTGTCTAATACAGGTATTTTGCTTCCACTTCCGGGCATATATACCTGAGCCACTCGTGGGTATCTACACCACTTCCGGCATCTTTTCCGTCCCCCCCCCCTGTCTTCTTGGAGACACACAGGTCCCAGTGAGATTGCGAAGAGCGAGTCACGCATGCGCAGTAGGGAACCAGGAAGTAAAGCAGCAAGGCTTCACTTCCTGATTCTCTTACCGAAGATGGCGGCGGCAGCACCCGAGAGCTGAGGGACAGATCTGCTTCGGGTGCCGACATCGCAGGCGCCCTAGACAGGTAAGTGTCCTTATTTTAAAAGTCAGCAGCTGCAGTATTTGTAGCAGCTGAATTAAAAAAAAAAAATATTTGGCGGAACTCCGCTTTAACACCATAATGGAAGTGCAACGGACCAGTGTAAAGACATGCATAGAATTTAAAGGAATGTATTTTTCTTTGGCTTTTCTTGCACTAAAGGTGCCGATAATGACCAACAATAGATTCATATTCATTTAAATTCATGATATTGATTAACCACTTGCCGACTGCACTCCTGCGCAAATCGCCGTAGCTGTGTGGCGGACGCTTGAAGGAGTATAGGGGGCGCGCACGCGCCGTCGCATCACTTAGGAGCCGATGAGTGTGCCTGGCGGCCCGATGTCCACCGAGCACCAGCGATCGCTCCTGACAGAATGGAGATCTGTCAATGTAAACAGACAGATATCCGTTCTGTCAGGGGTGAGGAGACTGATCTGTTGTTCCTACTGCTTAGGAACAACAATCAGTTTCCTCCCCCAGTCAGTCCCCTCCCCCCACTGTTAGAAACACTCCCTAGGACACACATTTAACCCCTTGATTGCCCCTTAGTGTTAACCCCCTCCCTGCCAGTGACATTTATACAGTAATCAGTGGCTATCTCTGATCGCTGTATAAATGTCAATGGTCCCAAAATACTGTCCGATGTGTCCGCCACAATGTCACAGTCCTGATAAAAATCGCAGATCGCCGCTGTAAAAAAAAAAAAAAAATATAATAAAAAGGCCATAAATCTATCCCCTATTTTGTAGACGCTATAACTTTTGCGCAAACCAATCAATATACGCTTATTGTGCTTTTTTTACCAAAAATATGTAGAAGAATACGTATCGGCCTAAACTGAGGAAGAAATTTGTTTTTTTAGATATTTCTGGGGATATTTATTATAGCAAAAGTTAAAAAAACATTGTGGTTTTTTTTTTTATTCAATATCACTCCTCTTTTGTTTGTAGAACAAAAAATAAAAACCGCAGAGGTGATCAAATACTGCCAAAAGAAAGCTCTATTTGTGGGAAAAAAAGGACATACATTTTGTTTGGGTACAACGTTGAATGACTGTGCAATTGTCAGTTAAAGCGACGCAGTGCCTGGTCAGGAAGGGGGTAAATTATTCAGGGGCTGAAGTGGTTAAAAAGTTGAATATACCCCTAAATCCAGACCCGCAATTATGGTCGCTACTCTCTCCCACTCTTTAATAATATGGGACTCTCTCAAGCACAAACCACACCTAATTTCCAACTGGCACCCACTCTCACACCTCTTCCGCAATCCTCTCTTTCCCCCAGGTAGGGACATTAAAGCATTTAAATGGTGGCTTGATAAAGGACTATATAGAATTGGTCACTTTGTCAATTCTTCTGGCCCCCTCACTTTTGCTCACTGTGTAAGCAAACTTGAAATGCCAACCTCCGAAAGATTTCTACATCACCAAATTTCCCACTTTATCCATTCAGTATGGACAACAAAACCTGACCCATTAACAATCACAGAATATGAACTCTGGTGTGGACAAGCCATGGAGCAGCGGGGAGGAATATCGGTGATCTATCGGGCACTTGCAATGGTAAATTCTAAGACCCCATTCATGCTTGCATGGG
Source organism: Rana muscosa (assembly GCA_029206835.1). Classification (NCBI taxonomy): domain Eukaryota; kingdom Metazoa; phylum Chordata; class Amphibia; order Anura; family Ranidae; genus Rana; species Rana muscosa. Next base: position 35,606,224 of record CM055117.1, read on the forward strand.
AGAAAGACCTGAGACAAACCTGGAGCTTTGCAGATTGGCATAAGGCATCTGAATCAGCCTCCCAGGGGATCCTGAACATAGCGCTGGTAGAAGCAAATTTGGAAGTCTTAATGAGATGATATCTCGTTCCGCTGCGACTTGCTAAAATATACCCATCTTCTTCCCTCCTGTGCTTCCGTAATTGTGGACACGAGGGCTCAATGTTACATACTTGGTGGGAATGTCCCAACATTAGAAGCGTATGGAACAAAATCTTCCACTTACTTCGGAAAATTTCGGGCCTTCCCATACAACAATCCCCCCACATATCGCTACTCAACTTCCCTGTACCGGGGGCCCCCAAACTGATGCGACGCCTTATTATGTTTATACGCATGGGTACGGAAATAACAATTGCTAGAGCTTGGAAACAACCTCACGTCTCATTCAATGCGGTCAAAAGACAAATATCCAGGAAAATATGGTCAGCACGTTATTAGATACTACCAAGAAATTTGAAGCTATATGGACACCATGGGCACAGTATATGCAACTGAAGCTTTCCTCATAACCTAGACTTTGCCCACGGAGCAAGGACGAGACTCATCAGTCACTAGGCCTTCTCTCCTGTCTATCTATTCTCTATTTCCCACTTTCCTTCCTTTTCTTTATACTCCTTCTCAAGCCTCGTACACACGACCGGTTTTCTCGGCAAGAAATGACAAGAAAACTGCTGGGAGAGCTTTCTTGCCGAGAAAACCGTTTGTGTGTATGGTTTCTCGTCGAGAAAACTGCCGGGAATCTCGACGATAAAAATAGAGAACCTGCTCTCTATTTTCTCGTCAGGATTCTCGTTTTTCTCGTCGGGATTCTCGTCAGCCTGTTTCCCGACGAGAAAACCGGTCGTGTGTTTGCTTTTCCGAGTCTTAAAAAAACGCGCATGCTCAGAATCAAGTATGAGACGGGAGCGCTCCTTCTGGTAAAACTAGCGTTCGTAATGGAGATAGCACATTCGTCACTCTGTAACGAACTGAAAGCACGAAGACTGAAAAGCGCGAATCGTCTCTCCCCAAACTTTTACTAACACGTGGTAACACGAGATCAACAAAAGCAGCCTAAGGGGTGGCGCCATTGGAATCGAACTTCCCCTTTATACTGCCGTCGTACGTGTTGTATGTCACCGCGCTTTATAAGGACAAGATTTTTAATTGACAGTGTGTATGCAAGGAAAGCTTGACAAGAATCTCGTTGAGAAAACCGACGTTTTTTTTATACGACGGGATTCTCAGCCGTGTGTACGAGGCTTCACTCTTAAATCCATAGTCCACATAATATGTTGAGGGATTTTTATGTTATGACTCAACTGCTTGGTATATTTTCCCTCCTCACTATGGGAATGCCTGTGAATCCACAGGTACGGACCCCTGGAATGTGCCCCCATAGAAGCAGATACCATATGATCTCTATAACACGCCCCACTATGGGGATCCAAAACAACAGAGAGACAGGGATTGCCGCTCCAAACAGGTCCACCCTTATTATAATCTATTTTCCAGGAACCAAGGGTGCTGGCGATGCACAAGGCAATAGAAAACAAAGATGATTAGGACAGCTGCACTCCAATCCAACGTGGCTTTATTTCAAAGTAAGGATAAAAACAGGCACTACATATCACAGAAACGAAACCTTAAGGACAGCTGACGCGTTTCACACTTATAAGTGTTTACTCATAGCTGGGACCCACTTATAAGTGTGAAACGCGTCAGTTGTCCTTAAGGTTTCGTTGCTGTGATATGTAGTGCCTGTTTTTATTTTTACTTTGAAATAAAACCACGTTGGATTGGAGTGCGGCTGTCCTAATCATCTTTGTTTTCCACTATGGGGATCACTCTTACACTTTCTAAGAATGGGGTCCTCACTACCATACCGTCTCCATATCTGGGATATTCAGGAAACCACACACTTGGACCAATTCTCAATATGATCCTGAACGGGGAACTATAATATACTACTCTTGCTACGTGTTTTACTTACCCCTTATATTAGTACATACTGGTACTCCTGGCTGACAAACCATGTCTCGCTATAGTTGTTTATGCTCTCTCAGGCTTTCCCTCTTTTATTGAATTTTCGGTTCACTGAAAGCGACCTATAAACTGGTTCTACTGCCCCCCTCTCCATGTCACAGTTAGTGCCCATTGGGGTATCTGGAGATACAGGGCTTCCTCCCTCCTCCTTTACATGAGTGGGAATATACTTCATATCCTTATTTGTAGACGACTATTGCTTTGGAAACTGTTATGTTTGATCATTTTTGTACTATGGATTTACTATTTCAATGTACAACAGACTGTACCTCTATTGTTTTGTACCTTTATAAAACTCAATAAAAAACTATTGAAAGTAAAAAGTCGAATATAATACAATTATACATAAAAATATACCGGTGTATATATATATATTTTAAAACTGTGATTTTCAGTTTCGGACAACTGCATCCTGAATTTTTTCAGCACCAAAATTTACATTCAGTGCAACTCTAGTATTATGTTCTGCTTTTACAAGAACATCTCTTTGTTTCTCATCCCTGCTTTGCAGGAATAAGCAACAGAAAGATTGTTCCCTTTGTACAGATCTCTTTGTTGATTATCAACACAGAGCTCTGGGCTGTGATTGGACACAGCTGATCAGCAGCTCCCGGGCATGAATCATTGACTGGAACCTGCTGACAGACTCTTGTTGTGCACAATCACAGTGGGTGTCGGCAGGGGGCGCACACCCTAAACAAGGAAGCAGGCAGCGACGTACCAGTACATCACTGTGCCTGCACGGGCCGCCCGTCCACAGTATATGGAAGGTGGGCGGTCTGGAAGTGGTTACAACCACTTTCATTATTAGAAAAGTATTAATTAGAGAATTTTTTTTATCCTTCATTAGAATGTTGTCGTCACTGCGGTCGAAAACAAACACTGATTGGACTTTAGCAAAGTTTAGAAACTCAAACTGTTTGTCACTTCCTGTTTCCTGTTTCCTGTTTCACTCACATGCAGCAGTTTCACTTCATTCAACTTGACATTACTAATGGATACGGGGAGATCTTTGGTGACACATTCCCCCACCCCGGCCATGTGTGCCCCCCGTTTGTGCTCTGTTGTGTTTTCCCCTGCCTCCTCAGTTCCCGAGCCGGACGCTCATTACTTCCGCCTCTGGGTATCCAGCAATAGGTAGCCTGATCCAGCCTTTGATGTACTACACACGCATCTACCCCTGATGAAGCGAGCATGGTCTTGCGAAATGCGTTGGGATACTTTTAATGCCTGTGTACTTTGCAATTTACATTTTATACCATGATATATGTAATTTAATTCTTTACTGTATGCATCATTTCAGCGGCTTGGCTATGATTCATGTTTATGTTTGCATGACAATTTTTTAATACATTTTGAGACTGCATTTATTCTGTCAATTGTTGGCTAACCGCATTCACCTCATTTAAAGTCCCAGGGCGATCTCCTGTTTTTTGTTGGAAAATCAAACGAAAGCACTTAAAAAAATAAAATAAAAAAATGTGAACAAATTTCTGCTAGAGTATGGCCAGCTTTCGACGGGGTTGTGACAGGCTCATTCTCGTAACCCATTGGCACTCGCACCTATACCTGCGTGTGCATTTCTCACGTTTTCATATTACATTATTTGGCTTTAGCTGAAGGCTCATGCAACCATCTTAAGCCAACGAAGATGAAAACAGAATAATTACAAAAAGTGTAGAGGCTGTCAGTCTCCTAGAAACCCTCGGTTTCATTTTATTCCTTAATTTTCACACTATTAATGCAATTTCCAGTGGCTATGGCTTCTCCTCAGCCAGCTGCCTCGCTGTCAGCTTCATGTGGGCACATCTCCCTCTAGAGATTGCGCTCAGACTTCAGACAATGTAGCTAAAGAATATGCTGCGCCATTCTCACCGGAGTCAATAAAATCAAATCAACTAACATAAACAAAAGGGGGAAAAAAAAGTTTGATTTGGCACATTAATGATTCATTTGCAACAGAATCAAATATTTAAAAAGTTGCATTATGCAACACTCACCATTTTTAACTTTATTTCATCTGACATGATGACCACTAGTTCAGCACTCTTAAAGCGGTTGTATACCCAAAAATATTACATGCACCTACAGGTAAGCCTACATTAAGGCTTACCTGTAGGTGCTTGCAATATCTCCGAGACCTACATGGTCTCGGAGATATTTGCAAAAAAGACTGTACAGATATCTACGGCGCATGCGCGCCGTAGATAGCGGCACAGGCGCACTGAGCACGGCGGCTCTTGAATGGGAGCCCGCCGGATACTGCCGGAATTTGCGCATGCGCAGGGATCGTGCCATTCCTCGCGCATGCGCGGGAGTGACGTCATCGCCGCTCCTGCCAATCACAGCGCCGGAGCGGCGATACCCGGAAGTCACTCCGGGTATCATTGCGGCGACGGAGGACGTGTCCGAGGACCAATGCGAAGGCTTTGATCTAAGGTAAGTGATTGATAATGAGCTAGTTTGCTAGTCATACTAGCTCATTATGCCTTTGCCTTGCAGGTTGAAAAAAAAAGGTATACAACCGCTTTAAAGTGGGAGTAAACTCCCATGCACAATTTTTACCTATAATAGGGCTTACTTAAAGGTGCTGTAAATATCCCCTAAACGTGCACCCTTTAGGACAGTGGTTCTCAGCCCTGTCCTCAAGTAACCCCAACAGTAGGGATGAGCTTCGTGTTCGAGTCGAACATACGTTCGACTCGAACATCGGCTGTTCGATCGTTCGACGAAGATCAAACGATTTGGGCCGTTCGCGCCAAATTCGAGTGACGCGAACGGCCCACAATGCACTACGCCATCGCAGTGTCATCCAGGCGCTGTGATTGGCCAAGCATGCACTGTGACCCCGCATGCTTGGCCAATCACAGCGCCGGCAGCGAGGAGAGCAATGATTGGCCACAGGCAGGATGCCTGTGGCCAATTATTGCTGAGGGTGTTTAGTACACGCCCCACACTATAAAAGGCCGCCAGCACGGCGGCTTAGTGTAGTGTGTTCCGGAGCAGGGAAAGACAAGCATAGGCAGGGACAGTGACATTTATTTCTTTCTTGCTTAACCTGGATTCCTTTAGTTTAGGGAAAGAGAAGGATAGGTAGGGAGAGTGTCAGTGTGTTTTACTGTGCGAGTCCTTGTTTCTAGGGACAAAGAAGGAAAGTGAGGGGATTTCTCCTTGTGCTATAGTGTGCTTTAAAAAAACATTTTTTCTAGGGACAGAAAACTCTAGGTAGGGAGAGTGTCAGTTTCTTTCACTGTGCCAGTCCTTGTTTCTAGGGACAAAGAAGGAAAGTGAGGGGAATTCTCCTTGTGCTATAGTGTGCTTTAAAAAAACATTTTTTTCTAGGGACAGAAAACTCTAGGTAGGGAGAGTGTCAGTTTCTTTCACTGTGCCAGTCCTTGTTTCTAGGGACAAAGAAGGAAAGTGAGGGGAATTCTCCTTGTGCTATAGTGTGCTTTAAAAAAACATTTTTTCTAGGGACAGAAAACTCTAGGTAGGGAGAGTGTCAGTTTCTTTCACTGTGCCAGTCCTTGTTTCTAGGGACAAAGAAGGAAAGTGAGGGGAATTCTCCTTGTGCTATAGTGTGCTTTAAAAAAACATTTTTTCTAGGGACAGAAAACTCTAGGTAGGGAGAGTGTCAGTTTCTTTCACTGTGCCAGTCCTTGTTTCTAGGGACAAAGAAGGAAAGTGAGGGGAATTCTCCTTGTGCTATAGTGTGCTTTAAAAAAACATTTTTTCTAGGGACAGAAAACTCTAGGTAGGGAGAGTGTCAGTTTCTTTCACTGTGCCAGTCCTTGTTTCTAGGGACAAAGAAGGAAAGTGAGGGGAATTCTCCTTGTGCTATAGTGTGCTTTAAAAAAACATTTTTTCTAGGGACAGAAAACTCTAGGTAGGGAGAGTGTCAGTTTCTTTCACTGTGCCAGTCCTTGTTTCTAGGGACAAAGAAGGAAAGTGAGGGGAATTCTCCTTGTGCTATAGTGTGCTTTAAAAAAACATTTTTTTTCTAGGGACAGAAAACTCTAGGTAGGGAGAGTGTCAGTTTCTTTCACTGTGCCAGTCCTTGTTTCTAGGGACAAAGAAGGAAAGTGAGGGGAATTCTCCTTGTGCTATAGTGTGCTTTAAAAAAACATTTTTTCTAGGGACAGAAAACTCTAGGTAGGGAGAGTGTCAGTTTCTTTCACTGTGCCAGTCCTTGTTTCTAGGGACAAAGAAGGAAAGTGAGGGGAATTCTCCTTGTGCTATAGTGTGCTTTAAAAAAACATTTTTTCTAGGGACAGAAAACTCTAGGTAGGGAGAGTGTCAGTTTCTTTCACTGTGCCAGTCCTTGTTTCTAGGGACAAAGAAGGAAAGTGAGGGGAATTCTCCTTGTGCTATAGTGTGCTTTAAAAAAACATTTTTTCTAGGGACAGAAAACTCTAGGTAGGGAGAGTGTCAGTTTCTTTCACTGTGCCAGTCCTTGTTTCTAGGGACAAAGAAGGAAAGTGAGGGGAATTCTCCTTGTGCTATAGTGTGCTAAAGCATTCCTCATCAACCATCTTTGAAATCCTTGTTTTTTGGACAGTCAGGGAAATTGTCGTTGTGCTATTCTGTGCAAAAGCAATAATCCTCAACCATATTTAGAAATCCTTAAGTAAAGGGACAGAGAAGGACACCTGAAGGTAGCCCTTATTGCTTTTTTCCCATCTCCCTGCAGGCCATCTATTAGAATGTCTGGAAGGCAAACAAGGAGAGGCAGACAGTCAGGAGGCAATAAAAGAGGGCAAGCAGGCTCTGTGTCTGGGGGCAACAGTGCTGGTCGTGGACGCGGTGCATTGTCATCAGCACATGGCCATGGGACACGCTTGTCCTTCTTTTCGGCAGCTGGACATGTTGAGCCACATCATGCCGAAGACTTGGTAGAGTGGATGACCAAGCCCTCCTCCTCCTCCTCATCCTCTCTCACCCAGGCTCAGGGTACTGGCAAAGCAGCTGCCAAAGCGTCCTCTTCCCTGGTATCAATGTCAGACTCATCATCAGTCACTCCTTCCCTAGACCCACCATGTCCTCCTCCTGAGGAGTCCCCCGAACTGTTTGAGCACAGTGTTGGGTACATGCTCCAGGAGGATGCCCAGCGTTTCGAAGGGTCTGATGATGAAACCCAGCTACAGGAAGGCAGTAGCGTGAGAGCAGACAGAGGGGATGCTCAAGAAGGACACCAATCTGGCAGTCATGTTCCAGCAGCTGCAGCATACTGCCAGATTGGCTCCAGTGATGAGGAGGGAGGGGATGATGAGGTCACTGACTCCACGTGGGTGCCTAATAGGAGAGAGGAGGAGGAGGAGGATGAGGAGGAGGCACATCTCCAACGAGGCAGGATGCCCTTTGGTGGCCAGCGTAAGGGCAGTACACCGATGGAATCACACCGCAGAGCTCCGCCTGTGCAGGGCGCAGCCTCTGCCCGTCATTCAAAAAGTTCCTTGGTGTGGGCCTTTTTTGAGGCTAGTGCATCAGATCGCACAGCTGCTGTTTGCAACATATGTCCCAAGCGTATATCGCGTGGCCAAAACATCAGCCGCTTGGGTACCACATGCCTGACCAGACATATGTTGACCTGCCATGCAGCTCGTTGGCAAGCCTACCTCAAAGACCCACACCAAAGAACAAAGCGGACCTCTCCTTGCACCGCATCAGCTGGGATCTCCAACCCCACTATAACTTCAGTCCTCTCTGAAACATGCACTGAGAGGAATGAAGGTGTAGAATTAGGTGTGTCACAGCCAAGTACTTGCGGCCACTCTGCTAGCAGTACACCGACGTCCGATTCTAGCAGGCAAATTTCCCTGCCCCAGCTGCTGGACCGTCGAAAGAAGTTCACTCCCAGCCATCCACATGCCCAGCGGTTGAATGCTAGCTTGGCTAAATTGCTAGCGCTTCAACTGCTGCCTTTTCAGTTGGTAGACTCGGCCCCCTTCCGTGAGTTTGTGCAATGTGCGGTTCCTCAGTGGCAGGTTCCCAAACGCCACTTTTTCTCACGGAAGGCTATTCCGGCTCTCTACCGGCATGTGGAAGGCAATGTCTTGGCCTCGCTGGACAGGGCGGTCAGCGGTAAGGTGCATATTACCGCTGACTCATGGTCCAGCAGGCATGGACAGGGACGTTACCTTTCTTTCACCAGGGATGAGCCGAACACCCCCCTGTTCGGTTCGCACCAGAACCTGCGAACAGACAAAATGTTCGTGTAAACTTTAGAACCCTATTAAATACAATGGACTCGAACGTTCGAAATCTAAAGTGTTAATTATAAAGGCTAATATGCAAGTTATTGTCCTAAAAAGTGTTTGGGGACCGGGGTCCTGCCCCAGGGGACATGTATCAATGCAAAAAGAAGTTTTAAAAACGGCCGTTTTTTCGGGAGCAGTGATTTTAATAATGCTTAAAATGAAAAAATAAAAGTGAAATATTCCTTTAAATTTTGTACCTGGGGGGTGTGTATGATATGCATGTGAAGTGGCGCATGTTTCCCTTGCTTAGAACTGTCCCTGCAAAAAATGTCATTTTTGAAAGAAAAAAAATGCATTTAAAACTGACTCGCGGCTATTAATGAATTGTCGGCTCCCGGCAATACATACAAAAGTCATTGAGAAAAAAAAAAAAAAAAAGCGTGGGGGTTCCCCAGAATTCAATTACCAGGCCCTTCAGATCTGGCATGGATTTTAAGGGGAACTCCACCCCAAGTTTAAAAAAAAAATGGCGTGGAGTCCCCCTAAAAATCCATACCAGACCCCTTATCCGAGCACGCAACCTGGCCGGCCGCAGGGGAAAAGGGGGGGACGAGAGAGCGGCCCCCCCTCCCTCCTGAACCGTACCAAGCCACATGCCCTCAACATGGGGAGGATGTCCCCATGTTGATGGGGACAAGGGCCTCATCCCCACAACCCTTGCCCGGTGGTTGTGGGGGTCTGCGGGCGGGGGGCTTATCGGAATCTGGAAGACCCCTTTAACAAAGGGGACCCCCAGATCCCGCCCCCCCCTATGTGAATTGGTAACGGGTACATTGTACCCCTACCATTTCACGAAGAAAGCGTAAAAAAAATGTTTAAAAAAACACACAAACACCTTGAAAAAGTCCTTTATTTAAAAAAATAAATAAATAAACATTCCAGCGGTGAAATCCAGTGTCCCGCGGCGATCCCGATGTCCAGCGCTGTCCTTCATTGGTTGTGCCTGAGCGGACCTGATGGGGAACTCCCTCTCAGTATTTTAAATGTATAGACCCGCCCCTTCTAAAGTTCCCCATCAGGTCCGCTCAGCGGACGAGATGCGGAACATGAGAAGGGGCGGGTCTATACATGTATTACCAAAGTGAGAGCAGTTCCCCATCAGGTCCGCCCCCTCGGTATGTCGGACCCGCCTACGTCATTGGCTTGAGCGGGGAACTTCCTTCACTGTGTAAATTTAAATTACACAGTGAAGGAAGTTCCCCGCTCAAGCCAATGACGTAGGCGGGTCTGACATACCGAGGAGGCGGACCTGATGGGGAACTGCTCTCACTTTGGTAATACATGTATAGACCCGCCCCTTCTCATGTTCCGCATCTGGTCCGCTGAGCGGACCTGATGGGGAACTTTAGAAGGGGCGGGTCTATACATTTAAAATACTGAGAGGGAGTTCCCCATCAGGTCCGCTCAGGCACAACCAATGACGGACAGCGCTGGACATCGGGATCGCCGCGGGACACTGGATTTCACCGCTGGAATGTTTTTTTTTTTTTTTTTAAATAAAGGACTTTTTCAAGGTGTTTGTGTGTTTTTTTAAACATTTTTTTACGCTTTCTTCGTGAAATGGTAGGGGTACAATGTACCCCTTACCAATTCACATAGGGGGGGGGCCGGGATCTGGGGGTCCTCTTTGTTAAAGGGGTCTTCCAGATTCCGATAAGCCCCCCGCCCGCAGACCCCCACAACCACCGGGCAAGGGTTGTGGGGATGAGGCCCTTGTCCCCATCAACATGGGGACATCCTCCCCATGTTGAGGGCATGTGGCTTGGTACGGTTCAGGAGGGAGGGGGGGCCGCTCTCTCGTCCCCCCCTTTTCCCCTGCGGCCGGCCAGGTTGCGTGCTCGGATAAGGGGTCTGGTATGGATTTTTAGGGGGACTCCACGCCATTTTTTTTTTAATTTGGGGTGGAGTTCCCCTTAAAATCCATGCCAGATCTGAAGGGCCTGGAATGGATATTTGGGGGAACCCCACGTCAATTTTTTTTTTATTTGCGGCGGGGTTCCCCTTAATATCCATTCCAGACCTGAAGGGCCTGGTAATTGAATTCTGGGGAACCCCCACGCTTTTTTTTTTTTTTTTATCAATGACTTTTGTATGTATTGCCGGGAGCCGACAATTCATTAATAGCCGCGAGTCAGTTTTAAATGCATTTTTTTCTTTCAAAAATGACACTTTTTGCAGGGACAGTTCTAAGCACGGGAAACATGCGCCACTTTACATGCATATCATACACACCCCCCAGGTACGAAATTTAAAGGAATATTTCACTTTTATTTTTTCATTTTAAGCATTATTAAAATCACTGCTCCCGAAAAAACGGCCGTTTTTAAAACTTCTTTTTGCATTGATACATGTCCCCTGGGGCAGGACCCGGGTCCCCAAACACTTTTTAGGACAATAACTTGCATATAAGCCTTTATAATTAACACTTTAGATTTCTCCCATAGATTTTTCGAATTTGCCGCGAACACCCCAATTTGTTCGCTGTTCGGCGAACGGGCGAACAGGCAATGTTCGAGTCGAACATGAGTTCGACTCGAACTCGAAGCTCATCCCTATCTTTCACGGCCCATTGGGTCACTCTTTTGGCAGCTGGGAAGGATGCAGGACAAGGTGCAGTAGTGTTGGAGGTTGTTCCACCGCCACGCCTCCAAAATGCTACTACTGGTTGTGACACACCTCTCTCCTCCACCCCCTCCTCTTCTTCTTCCTCCATGGCCTCTTCCTGTGGTTTGTCCTATGAACCAGCGGTGCTCCGTAGCCGTTCACGGGGCTACGCAAGTACGCAGGCAAAAAGATGCCATGCCGTGCTTGCGCTGGTGTGTTTGGGGGACAGAAGCCACACTGGGGCAGAGGTCCTGTCTGCTCTGCAGGGCCAGGCCGAGAGGTGGTTGACGCCACGCCAGCTTAAGCCAGGAATGGTGGTTTGCGACAATGGCACCAACCTCCTCTCCGCCCTCCGACAGGGACAACTGACCCATGTGCCCTGTGTGGCTCACGTCCTTAACCTGGTGGTGCAGCGGTTCTTGGGCAGGTACCCGGGCTTACAGGATGTCCTGAGGCAGGCCAGGAAAGTCTGTGTGCATTTCCGCAGATCTTATAATGCCAGTGCTCGCCTGGCTGAGCTGCAAAAGGAGTTGAACCTGCCCAAGAACCGCCTTATATGTGACATGCCCACCAGGTGGAACTCAACGTTGGCCATGCTGCAGCGGCTGCACACGCAGCAGAGGGCCATCAATGAGTACCTGTGCGACTACGGCACCAGGACAGGGTCAGGGGAGCTTGGTTTTTTTTCTCCACGCCAGTGGGGCATGATCAGGGATGCATGCACTGTCCTGGCACCATTTGAGGAGGCCACGAGGATGGTGAGCAGTGACAGTGCATGCATCAGTGACACTGTACCTCTTGTCCACCTGTTGGAGCACACGCTGCATGGAATAATGGACAGGGCACTTGAGGCAGAACAGAGGCAGGAAGAGGAGGACTTCCTTGCCTCTCAAGGCCCCCTTTACCCAGACAGTGTTCCTTCTGTCCCACCCATCGCACAGGAAGAGGAAGAGGAGGAGGAGGAGGAGGATTGTGTCAGCATGGAGGTGGAGGCTGGCACTCAGCATCATCAGCAGCAGTCTTTTAGGGATGATTTACAGTCCCAAGAAACCAGTGGACTTGTACGTGGCTGGGAGGAGGTGGCTGCAGATCATGTCGTCCTTAGTGACCCAGAGGACTCCGGAGCGAATGCCTCAGCAAACCTACGCTGCATGGCCTCCCTGATCCTGCAAAGTCTGCGGAAGGATCCTCGTATTCTTCGGATCAAGGAGAGGGACCATTACTGGCTGGCCACTCTCCTTGATCCACGGTACAAGGGTAAGGTTGCGGACCTTATGTTACCTTCGCAGAGGGAGCAGAGGATGAGACAACTCCGGGAGGCCTTGCAGAAAGGTCTGTGCAACGCGTTCCCAGAGACTGGGAGGTTACAAACTCCTGGTCCTGGACAACGAGTTGCTGAGGCTTCGGCCAGTCAAAGAAGGAGCGGTGGGGAAGGAGGCCGTCTGACCGATGCGTTCAGACAATTCTTTAGTCCGCAGCCCCAAAGTATGATCGGTTCCAGCAACCATCGCCAGCGTCTGATAAACATGGTGCAGGAATATCTAGGGGCAAGGTCAGACTTGGACACCTTCCCCACCGAAAATCCTCTGGCTTACTGGGTCTTGAGGATGGATCACTGGCCAGAGCTTGCACAGTATGCAATTGAGCTACTGGCCTGTCCTGCATCCAGCGTTCTTTGGGAACGCACATTCAGTGCTGCTGGAGGATTTGTCACAGATCACAGGGTGCGCCTGTCCACCGACTCGGTTGATCGACTGACTTTCATCAAGATGAACCAGTCTTGGATCACCACCAGCTACCACACACCTGATGCTGATATAACAGACTAATTGATTTTAACATGTCACATCCCTTCAAGACTGATGCTGATGCTGAGTGCCTGTGCTGTTATGTTGACTGGCTATCCTCCTCCTCCGAGTCCTCAATGATACGATTGATGATGATAGCTTGGAAGATCATTTTTGTTTATGGGTGCCGCCACCAGTGGCTAAGGCCCAATTTTTCAGCCCCTGTTTTACAGGGGCGTGTAATTACAATTTTTTTAGCAATAATTTGCCATAGGGCTCATTGCTGTGCTCCAAGTACAGTATCTGTGAGGGGTTGGAGTGTTGTGGCACCAGTGCCTAAGGCCCAATTTTTCAGCCCCTGTTTAACAGGGGCGTGTCATTACAATTTTTGAAGCAATACTTTGCAACAGGGCTCATTGCTGTGCTCCAAGTACAGTATCTGTGAGGGGTTGTAGTGTTGTGCCACCAGTGCCTAAGGCCCAATTTTTCAGCCCCTGTTCAACAGGGGCATGCAATTACAATTCTTGATCTAATAATTCACAGCAGGGCCCATTGCTGCACCCACCAAGAGTAACTCTGAGGGCTTACAGTGTTGTGGCAACGCCACCACCACCACCACCACCACGAAAGGCCCAATTTTTCAGCCCCTGTTCAAAAGGGGCATGTAATTACAATTCTTGATCTAATAATTCACAGCAGGGCCCATTCCTGCACCCACCAAGAGTAACTCTGAGGGCTTACAGTGTTGTGGCAACACCACCACCACCACCACCACCACGAAAGGCCCAATTTTTCAGCCCCTGTTCAACAGGGGCATGCAATTACAATTCTTGATCTAATAATTCACAGCAGGGCCCATTGCTGCACCCACCAAGAGTAACTGTCAGGGCTTACAGTGTTGTGGCACCAGCACCACCATCAAAGGCCCGATTTTTACTACCACTGTTCAACAATTATATGTAATTAAAATTCCTGATATAATAGTTGACAGCAGGGCGTTCCAGCACCAACCAAGAGTAACTGTGAGTGCTTACAGTGTTGTGCCAACACCAACAACTAAGGGGCCTATTTCTGCAGAGTATATACGGCAGGTCCCTACTTTCAAACATCCAACTTACAAACGACTCCTACTTGCAAATGCAAGAAGACAACAGGAAGTGAGAGGAAATCTACCCCTAGGAAGGAAAATTCTCTCCTGTAAGAATTAATATGGGAGAAAGGTGTCTCCTCTGTACTGATGCTTTATCAGCAATCCTTGTTTCAAGAAAAACACCACATTTCAAAAACAGTTGTCATTGGGACGGAAAGTGAGGTGAAATGTTCTGAACAGGGGCACAGACAGCAAAACAAATGTTACAGGGGTGATAACCCTTACCTATGTTTTCCAAAAAGTTTAAAAATAGATTTTTGGGCTGGAGCTACACTTCAACAATGTACCTGTTCAAAATTACAAACAGATTCTACATAAGAACAAACCTACAGTCCCTGTCTTGTATGCACCGCCTGTATACGGCTGTTCAGAGTATATAGGGCCTTTTTTATTTTATGTGCGGGGTTCCCCTTAATATCCATACAAGACCCAAAGGGGCTGGTAATGGGCTGGGGTAGGGGGGGGGGGGGTCATGGGGTAGCTATGCCATTTTTCTTAAAGATTTTCATCCATATTACCGGGAGCAGACATTACATTAAAGCCGCAAGCAGTTTTAAATGGCTTTTTTTTCCTTTAGAAGTGTCATTTTGTGCAGGGACAGTTCTAAACACGGGAAACACGTGGCACTTCACAGGCATACTTTAGACACCCCCCAGGTACGATATTTAAAGGAATATTTGACTTTTTTTTTTCACTTTATGCATCATTAAAATGACTGCTCCCGAAAAACGACCGTTTTTAAAACTTCTTTTTGCATTGATACATGTCCCCTGGTGCAGAACCCGGGTTCCCAAACCCTTTTTAGGACAATAACATGCATAATAGTTGTTATAATTAGCACTTTAGAATTCGAACGTTCGCATCCATTGTATTTAATAGGGTTCTAATGTTCGTACGAACTTTCGGTCCGTTCGCGGGTTCTGGTGCGAACCGAACCCGGGGGTGTTCGGCTCATCACTAGCCAACAGGCCATGTTTTAAGAATTTCTCATAGCTGTCCAAAATACCAAGCCATTGACTCTTATTTAAAGCACCTGTGCAAGATAAAGGAAAATCTGCAAACATGGCTTGTTGGGGGTACTGGGGACAGGGTGAGAACCACTAGTTTAGGAGATACACTATAATTCCAAAAGTATTGGGACACCTGCCTTTACACGCACATGAACTTTATTGGCATCCCAGTCTTAGTCCGTAGGGTTCATTATTGAGTTGGCCCACCCTTTGCAGCTATAACAGCTTCAGCTCTTCTGGGAAGGCTGTCCACAATGTTTAGGAGTGTGTCTATGGAAATGTTTGACCATTCTTCCAGAAGCCCATTTGTGAGGTCAGGCACTGATGTTGGACGAGAAGGCCAGCTTGCAGTCTCATCTCTAATTCATCTCAAAGGTGTTCTATCGGGTTGAGGTCAGGACTCTGTGCAGGCCAGTCAAGTTCCTCCACCCCAAACTCGCTCATCCATGTCTTTGTGGACCTTGCTTTGTGCATTGGTCCAAATCATTTGGTGGAGGGGGGGTTATGGTGTGGGGGTTGTTTTTCAGGGGTTGGGCTTGGCCCCGTAGTTCCAGTGAAGGGAACTCTTAGGCCCGGTTTACACCTATGCAAATTGGATGCAGCTTAAAACGCATCCAATTCACATGTCATTAGAAAATACATACCGTATATACTCGAGTATAAGCCGACCCGAATATAAGCCGAGGCACCTAATTTTATCACAAAAAAATGGGAAAACGTATTGACTTGAGTATAAGCCTAGGGTGTCCATCTGCATGCCTCACTGTGTCTCACTTTCCCTCACTGTGCCCATGCCTCACTGTGTCCATGACTAGACTGACGTTTAACATGGGAGTCTATGGAAGGGGTGACTGGCTTTGAAAAATCGGTGCTCCCCGTCTGTAGGTCCCCCAGACAAAAAACTTTGGACACTTATAAAGGAGAAATGAGGCTACATGTGTGTCAAGTTTCGGATCCAGAAGATGTACGACCGGCTGATACCGGGTCCCCAAAGTCACTGAAGAAATTACCATTTAACATGGGAGTCTATGGAAGGGGTGCCCGGCTTTGAAAAATCGGTTCTCCCCAACCCTAGATCCTCTGGACAACAAACTTTGCAAACTTATAAAAGAAGAGTGTGGCTACATGTGTGCCAAGTTTGGGGTCCAGGGGAACTACGGCCGACTGGTACCAGGTCCCCAAAGTCCGGGAGATCAGCCGCAAAAAGGTGACTCGAGTGGGTTACAATAACTATGCAGTACGAAGACGCCGCACTTCCAACAGCCCAATGTGTAATAGAGGTAAAAGTTGGCCTTGACCTCGGCTCCTCCCATGCCATGCCTTCTTACGTGTTTCGCCCTGCCTGATGGGCTTAGTCATAGAGGTGGTATCGTAGAGCAAGATGTGGGGATTTACACAATCCATACCAGACCCTAGCTGAGCATGCAGCCTGGCAGGCCAGGAAAGGGGATCATGCAGCCCTCCCCCCCACCTCGTGAAACATACCGGACCGCATACCCTCAAACTGGGGGAAGGACAAGGGCCTATTCCCTACAATTACGTCACAAGGTGGCCCCCCGCCCCTTATGTTGTAATTGAGCCCACCCCCTTGTTTATTTAAGTGGCAGGGGGAAGCAGTGTGTCAGTCGGTGGGAGCCAAATGTCGGGAGCAGACGTGTTGGCAGGTGGCGTTTTTTGTTTTCCTTTTTATGCAACGGCGAGCAGTGTTCATGACAAAGGATCTACATTGGAGGATATTGTTTTTATATATTTTTTAGGACTTGTCAAAAACGGTGTGCTGTTTTAATTTACACTTTTTTTTGTGAATGAGTAGGGGTACCCCCTACTTGCTTGCCTGCCCCCCCATTTCCTGGCCTTCTGGGCTACATACACAGATAAGGGTCTGGTATGGATTTTGGGGGGGGGGGGAGACCTCATATTATAGACCAAAAAAGTAAATACAACTAACGCCAAAATTATTAGAGTCTCTTTTTAACTGCAAAGAAAAGCAAGGTCACTGATTTGGATATGCTGTCTGGGAGTCATGCTTAGATTATAAGACTAGACAAACAGAGCAACATTGCGCCCATGTGCCTTTAAGGAGGGGTGGGCTGCCTCCAGGCTCACCTTCCCTCTGCCTATCCATTATAATGCATGTGCTTCTACTATGGAGACTCTCAAAATTTAGAGTTAGGACTGCAAATAATACTGGGGTGCCATGAAGTGGCTCTGCAGCATACGCATGTATTTGCAAATGTGTGCAAACGAAAACCCCTGTTTTTAACACATACTGTTAGACATGACAGGTCAGGGCTCTCTACAAGCTACTCAAGTTCCTCCACACAAAACTCAATAAACCATGTCTTTAGGGATTGTGATCAGTAGGGTTGGGGGTCAAGGCTCTGTATGGGCCACTCAAGTTCCTTCACAGCAGACTCATCAAACCATGTCTTTAGGAATGGTGATCAGTAGAGTTGTGGTCAGGGGTCTGTACAGGCCACTTGAGTTCCTCCACACCAGACTCATCAAACCATGTCAATATGAAGCTGGCTTTTTACACAGGGTCACGGTCATGTTTGAACAGAAAAGGGTCTTCCCCAAAGTGTTGCTACAGTGTTGAAAGAATACTATTATTTAAAATGTATTTTTATGTTGTAGAATTACTTCACTGAAAACCCATTGAAAGGGCCAAACTGAACGTTTGGAGGTGAATACTGTACTCGTTAGAAGGCTAGCCGCAGGCTAGCCTGAATTTGTAGGAGGAGTCTGGGGGCTATTTATCCCCCCTCCTCTCTCCTCTCCTGCGTCGGCAGGGTTTCTGGGTCACAGCTGATGACGTCATTTCCGGGTTCCGCGTCACTTCCGCTTTCTACACTGTGCGGCGGTCGGCTGCAGGCGTCGTGGCTGGCTTTTTCCTCTCAGGGCTCATGCCGGGTTTCATTTCAGGGTGGACGCCCGCCGCTACTGCCGCATGGCTCACGCCGGGCTTCAGAGGGGGGGCCACCCACTCGCTTGCTTCGCTTCCCGGGCTCACGCTGTCAGTGTCGGAAGGAAGGCCGCCCGCTCTCTTTCTCCCCACACTCGTACCGGGTGACGTGGGGGGCGCGCGCTCACTCCTTCCGCTCATACCTCCCGCTCGCCTGCTCATTCCTCCCTGTGTGCGTGTAAGGTAAGGGGGGGTGGTCTGGTTTGTCGGCGGTGGAAGTCATGGCAGTCCCCCTGCCTGTGCTTACTCCGGGCATCTGCAGGGGGGGGGGCCCGCCTACCAACCGGTATCTTTGTGGGGGGGTGTCGTGCCCCCCCTTTGTGGGGGGGGTACGCACGCCGGCCTCCTTGCAGGGCCGACCGCTCGTCACCCGCTC
The DNA here is from genome assembly GCA_029206835.1 of Rana muscosa. NCBI lineage: Eukaryota > Metazoa > Chordata > Amphibia > Anura > Ranidae > Rana > Rana muscosa. Next base: position 35,624,439 of record CM055117.1, read on the forward strand.
CTCCTGGGGGGGGGGCTTAGCTGTGAGAGCTGGGGCCCCTCCATCCACCCTCCCTTTCCTCTGGGTTCACTCTAGGCGTTCGGGGTTCCATGGTAACCGCCCGCCTGCTTCCCCTAGTACTCACGCCGGAGGGGGGGGGCGGCCATCCAGCCTCCAGCATTGCCAGGGCTCCATCTCGTCCGGCTCCGGCCCACCCGGTCAGCCGCCTATTTCTCCCGGAGCTCTGAGCAGCAGCACGCTCAGCTGAGAGTCTGGTGCTGTGGGTGGTTCACCTCCGGTTTCTTGTGCCTCCAGTGTCGTGGAGGCCGCCCGCTCCTCCCGGAGCTCATGGGGGGGGGTGCCGTCCCTCCGTCCTCCTCCTACCCGTCCTCCTGCTTCATCCCACCGGCTTCGTGGGGGGGGGCTGCCCGCCCGCTTCTCCCGGCGCTCATGGGGGGGGGGGCGTCCACACACTCCGCTGGGCTCCCTCTGGTTGGAGGCCGCCCACCGGCTTCTCCTGGTTCTCGCGCCGGGGCAGGGGGGGGCATCCATCCTTTTTTTCCCAGGGCTCAGTTTGCATCATGGGGGGGGGGGGGGTCAGCTGATTGTTTTCCTGGAGCTCAGAGCAGCAGCACGCTCAGCCAGGAGTCTGGTGCTGGTGGTTTCTCCTCTCCGGTTTGTTCATTATGGGGGGGGGGCACTCCGGATGCCTCTCCGCCAGGGTGGGTAGTGCAGGAGGGGGGTCTGCCCACGGCAGTTCGTCCTTCCGGGGGGCACCACTGTTTAGGTGTCAGTATTTCTTGTGCTTCAGTCTAACATGTATTTCGCCTGTTGTTTTTCTCCCGGTGCTTCCAGTGCTCAGAGTGGCAGCACGGTCGGCCGGGAGTCGTGGTGGTTCACCGCACCAGAGGAGGAGGACACCCGTCAGATGGTGAGTATGCCACAAGGTGTATTGTTCGGGTCGCATCATACAGGAGGTCGCACCCTGCTGTCGTTGCTTTGTTTTGTCATTGTGTTCTTCTTTCTGCATCCTCATACGTTTCCATGCATCTATCACTGTACATGTCATGCCGGGGGGGGGGGGGCGTCTGTGTCAGGGGAGTCTGTCCGCTCACTCCTCCCCTCACTCACTGGACTCCTTCGGCTTATCCTGTTCGCCAGGCAGCATGGGGGGGGGGGCGTCAGTTCACCCTTCTCACACCTCCGGGCGCTCACTCCTCTGGGCTCGCTCTGGCTGGCGGCCGCCGTGTGGCGGGGCAGCATGGGAGGGGGCCATCCTGCTTATTCCTCCCGGTGCTCGCCGGGCAGCAGTGAGGCGGGGGGTGGCGGCTTCAGCTGTGGTTACTGGTTGGATGGGAGAGGGGGGGGCGGGGGACTGCTCGCTGCACGGCAGGGTGGCCTTGGCATCCAGACCTTGGTCCAGGTTATCCCATCCCCAGATCCTCAGCTATGTCTGTGAAGATATGCTTGGCTGGGGTGTCCTGGCATGGCTCGGTGAGCCAGGGGTGCTAGCCAGCCGAATCTTAGCGCGGACCCTGTCTATCTTGGGGGTCATTGGTGGTATTGTCTGTTTGCTGGGTTGGCATACGGGGGGCGTCTGTCCACCCACCACTCCAGGGGTACACTGGGGGGGGGGCTGTCCACCATTGCTCCGTGGTCACCCTGGTAGCCTGGGAGGGGTTGTCCACCCACGTCTCCACAGGTCACGTCTGGCAGTTTTCAGTACGTTATTCTGGGGGTGTCCTGACTTGGCCCTGCGAGCCGGGGGGGGCTAGCCAGCCGCATCTTGCTCTTGTATCCAGTCTACCTCGGGGTCTCTGAGCCAGGGGTGGGGGGATGCTGTTCAGGTTAGGGGGGCTGTTGGTGGAGTAGCTTCACTTCCACGATCGTTCGGGTATTCGTGCGTCACGTGGTTTCTGTCTTAACGGTTCTGGCGGCAGCTTGTTGCTGTCAGCGGCCTGTGAGCGTTTTGCTGGCATGGCTTTTCCGGTCTTGGCGCGTTCCTGTCGTAGCGTTTTCCTGTCATGGCGTTTTTCCTGTCAGCTTGTGCAGGTTCTTACTTCCGTAGGTTTCATTGTACTTTTGTAGGTTCTTGCATTCCTGGTTCAGTTGGCTAGGTTTCTCATCTCGGTTTCTGTCACGTCTACAGATCCTCACAGGCTCAGGTTTTTTCGTTGGTCTTGTTCTTTGACTACAATTTTCTCGCCCGTTACATTACGTCACACATTTGCATTTGTTTCATTTCATCGGCAGGACTACCCACCACGGTCTGTGGGTACTCAGGTCCTGAGGTTTCAGCTTACACCGGTAGCTGTTTTTCTTCTTCGTTCAGTTCCGTATCATCTTACTTCCGTAGGTTCTTCGTAGCTTTGTAGGTTCTTGCATTCCTGGTTCAGTTGGCTAGGTTTCACATCTCGGTTTTGTCACGTCTACGGATCCTTGTGGGCTCAGGTTTTTTTTGTTGGTCTTGTTCTTTGACCACAATCTTCTCGCCCGTTACGTCACGTCATACGTTTGCATTCGTTTAGTGTCATCTGCGGGACTACCCACCACGGTCTGTGGGTACTCAGGTCCTGAGGGTGCAGTTTCTACGATCTGTCATTATGCAATAGTTTCCTTGCGCTCACTCACGTCACACGCCGGGGGGGACGTTTTTTCAGGTTCATCATACTATGGTCCCACCTTCACTGCTTATGTCTTCGCTCGGGGGTTGGTACAGAGGGGGTCGTGTTCTGTCTTAGCATATTTTACCCCAGCGTGTTTCTGTTTAGCAGGTCAGCCAGTCCTAGCGTGTTCTGGCATAACTTGGCGGTGCTGTGCAGTTTCCGCTCGCACCCACAGCCGTTGCAACGTTGTTTGTTTTCCTTGTCTCGTCACACTTTTCGTTCAGGTTCTTGCATACCGGGGGTAGTTAGCCAGGGTGCGCATCTCAGGATTTGTCACGTCTACGGATCCATACGGGCTGAGGTTTCATTTTTAATTGGTTGTTGACCACAATCTTCTCGCCTGTATACCATACGTCATACGTGCACGTTCATTCTTACGCCATACTACTACCCACCACGGTCCGTGGGTACATCGGCCCTGAGTGTTTCGTTTTTAATTACCTGTCTCTGCGCGGCAGGTTACTCGGGCTCATTTACTACACACATTTACTACACACATTTACTACATACACTAGGGTGGGTTCTGTCTTCAGGTTCATTCACGCGCTGAGGTCTGGTCATTTCTGCTCACATCTTGTCCCAGGCAGGTACAGAGGGGTGGTGTTTTGGTGTCTGGTTGTCTGTTGTCTTTTCTTTGTATGTTAGGGTTGAGGTAGGCTGCATGTTTCAGCGGCATCACAGGCAGGTTCATCCCTTCCACTCCATGTGGGGATTTCTGACCAGGGTGGTACTCCCCTGGTGGGGAGTTGGTCGGTCTTGGCTCTGCGGGGGCGGTGAGTCATCGCAGGGGTTTCCTTTCTCCAGCCGCTACCGGGTAGGCGGTACATTTCAGTTGGTTTCCTGTTCTGTCCTAGATACCAGCACGATGCATGCTCTGGGCCGTATTCTTAGCACAGTTGGATGCGGGCCTATCAGGCTCCCCACGGCCTCTCATGTTCACTGGACAGGTTGTATGTGTTTTAACTCTCTTGGGCAGGGTGTCAGCACACCCCAGCTCCGGCATTTCGGCAGGCAGTCCAGCGTCTCCTTGGTTCCAGGTTTTGGTAAGCCTTCGGTTCGACAGGCCAGCCGGTTCCGAGGGGAGCTCACTGTCACTCGGGTAGGTTGGGTTATGCCATGTCTGGTTCTGTGCGGTCATCGGGGCATACGGTTTTAGCGTGTTGACATCGTCCATCCACTCCTGCAACACTTCTTGCAGGTATCCGGCTCTTAGACCCCCCCTTCACTCCTGTCAGTTTGTCCTTTTTGGCATCTATCCCTCTCACGTCCCCTTACCATGTATGGACGGTTAGGCCAGGGGTTGTAGGTATTCACGGAGATACTCATCCTGGTTACTGGGCACAACCCTTGCTTTATTCCTCGGGGCTCCTCGGGACAGCCCTTGTTCCGTCTCTCCCAAGGGTCCGCTCGCCACTAGCAGTTCGTTCTCAGGTCCATGTTTCTGGTGTAGGCTTATCCAGTCAGGTACGGGGGAGGTGGTTGGTTTCTGGGCAGGTTTTCAAGTTCTGTCGGATGGGGCCCTTCTAGTCTTCGTGCTTAGGTCACTGGTTTCTGCGATCGTAACGGATGCTTACCAGTTCCAATCATTGACGTCATCCAGACGGTTTGTTACCTGCCCTTCTTCTTTTTCAAACTCACCTAGTCCGGCTCTTTTTGCCCACTTTTAGGCGTACTGACCAGCAGGCTATGGCACAACTCAAGCCTTGGGTAGTTAGGGTATCACATTCTCAGTTGAAGACTTTTGACTATTCACTAGTGAAGACTCTGACTACAAGTTAGAAGGCTAGCCGCAGGCTAGCCTGAATTTGTAGGAGGAGTCTGGGGCTATTTATCCCCCCTCCTCTCTCCTCTCCTGCGTCGGCAGGGTTTCTGGGTCCCCACCCACCCGTTTCCCCTTTTGCATACAATAAATTACTTATTTCATTTCTCCAGTCATACTCAGGGTATGCCCACTTTTAGGCGTACTGACCAGCAGGCTATGGCACAACTCAAGCCTTGGGTAGTTAGGGTATCACATTCTCAGTTGAAGACTTTTGACTATTCACTAGTGAAGACTCTGACTACAAATACTTTTAGCCATAAAGTGCATATCCACTATGTATTTAACCATTCGGCAAAATTATTCCTTGGCCCTTTTTATAAGGAAAGAAAAGAAAAGCTGACTCATTTAAACACCTTTTACTTTTGATTAAATCTTTGCTATTTCTGATTAATATCAATGATGAAATTACACGCTCTCTTGTAGGAACCAGCGATTGTTAAGTCCCCTTTTTTAAAATACTCTTTCCGCTTGAGCTAATATTTTGTTTAAATCCAAAACCTATTTAAAAACCTGTCGCCCAAAGATGCCTCTTAATTAATCTTCCACCGGAATTCTTACTGTAGTCGAGTTCTCTGCGCTTGAACTTATGACACTTTATCAATCACTCCGGCGTTGTGATGTAGAATTCGCAGACAGAAAGATGAATGAGCGCGGTGGCACAGCATTTTGATAAGTAAGTTAATTTTAAATATTGTAAATAAGTAAATCTTCGAACAGAACAGGGAGATAGGCAGTCGCATTGGCGGCCGCCTGTAATTAATTTGGAAAGAGCAGAAAAACGTTAATGGAGTCAGGTCAGGATTCCACGTCAGGTTCTTGCAGGGAAGAATGGAGTAAGAAGGGCCAATTACAGATCCTGTCAGTGGTAGGAGTCTTCCAACAAAAACACATTCCACAATATGGTAATTAATAGTTTCTCATGTATTTGTCATCTGCTGTGATGTTTGAGCATCTTTATCAAGACAGGTTTATTAAAAAGAAAAAAAGTGATTTGGTAGTTAAAGGTAATAAAAATACACTTTATCAAGATATTAAGTCTAGGTTCACATCTTTGCAGTTGCGATTGATGCATTTTTCGGGCGCGTTTTGCGTTTTTTAAACCCGCGGTTTTGCATGCAGTTTTCATGCATTTTCCGTTTTGTCTGTTTTTTTAAAAGGACAAAAAAAAAAAAAAAAACACTGTATATAGCTGGTTGCTAAGGAGTGGGCTGGGAAGCATCATTAAGCGTCACTGAAGGAATAAGACATCAGTGGAGGAACCGGAGAAAGAAGATATCGGTGGAGGAAGCGGAGAAAGAAGACATTGGTGGAGGAACCAGAGAAAGAAGATATCGGTGGAGGAAGCGGAGATAGGAAACATCGGTGGAGGAACCGAAGAAAGAAGATTTCAGTGGAGGAAGGAAAGGAGACATCATGCTTGAAATGGAGCTACGACGGGGGACATTCTTAATTTTTAACAAAGGACTTGTCAAAAACCGTCTCTTTTTTTTTTTTGGTAACATTACACTGCTTTTTTTGGTGAATGGGTAGGGGTACAATTTACCCCATACTAGGGTGCCCATGTGTCCCGGATTGCCCGGGACATTCCCGCAATTAGCAGGTCTGTCCCGGGCACCTTCATTCCGGGACAGTACAGTGTCCCGGAATGGAATTGCGCTGGCACTCACTCTGCCTCCAGCTTTACCTGAGACTCTGGCCACTGGTTGCTAGAGCCGCCTGGCATCCACAAACCTGTGACCTCACAGCCGCGACTCTGCCCAGCATGCAAAGCGGAGGAGGAGTTTGTTAACTTTATCCTCCTCCGCGCCTAACGCTTTCCACGGTCCACCATGCCGGGCGAGGCTGTCAGCGGGGGCAGCCCCAAAGACTGCATTCTGGGTTACAATATCCGTGGACACTGCCCCTGGATGCCTCCCTGCCTCATACCACAGAGCAGACTGAAGCCGCCTCCCCCTCCTCGGCAGTATACAGGAGATGGCAGAGGGACACTGCTGTGCATTCCTGGCGCTGATCTGAGGTCTGTTCTAAGCTGTACTGTGGGGGGGTCTGTACTGTGGGGGGGTCTGTACTGTGGGGGGTCTGCACTGTGGAGGGGTCTGTACTGTAGGAGGGTCTGTACTGTGGGGGGGTCTGTACTGTGGGGGGGTCTGTACTGAGGGGGGTCTTTACTGTGGGGGGTCTGTACTTAGTGGGGAGTCTATAATGAGGGAGGGGAGTCAGTACTGAAGGGGGTCTATACTGAGGGAGGGGGTCTGTACTTAGAGGGGTCTATACTGATGGAGAAAGGGTCTGTATTCTGTGAGGGGGTCTATACTGAGGGGGGAAGTCTGTACTGAGGGAGGGTGGCCTATACTTAGTGGAGAGGGGGTCCGTACTTAGGAAGGGTGGCCTATACTTAGTGGAGAGGGGGTCCGTACTGAGGGAGGGGGTCTATACTTAGTGGAGAGGGGGTCCATACTGCGGGAGGAGGGTCTATACTTAGTGGAGAGGGGGCCAGACTGAGGGAAGAGGGTCTATAGTTAGTAGAGGGGGTCCGTACTGAGGGAGTGGAGTCTATACTGAGGGAAGGGGGTCTATAGTTAGTAGAGGGGGATCCGTACTGAGGGAGGGGGTCTATACTGAGGGAAGAGGGTCTATAGTTAGTAGAGGGGGAGCCGTACTGAGGGAGGGGGGTCTATACTGAGGGAAGGGGGTCTATAGTTAGTAGAGGTGGTCCGTACTGAGGGAGGGGGGTCTATACTGAGGGAATGGGGTCTATTGTTAGTAGAGGGGGTTCCGTACTGAGGGAGGGGGGTCTATACTGAGGGAAGGGGGTCTGTACTAAGGGAAGGGGGTCTGTACTAAGGGAAGGGGGGTCTATTATTACAATGTAATAATAGAAATACATTCCAAGTATGGTATTGGGATGATATAAGTGCTAAAACCAGCCATTCACCCGACAAATTGCTCACCGACGAAATCCCGGCAACCCCAAAACTACATTCAACACACCCCCCCCCCCCCAGTCCTTGGCAAAATTGGCCCTGAATGGCAGTTTGGAAATGTGGTCACCCTACCCCATACTCATTTACATAGGGGGGGCCGGGATCCTAGGGCCACCTTTCTTGAAGGGGGCTTTCAGATTCTGATAAGCCCCCTACCCACAGATATGGCTGGTGCAAGGATTTTTGACACCCTAGGCGAAACCTCATTTTGCCACCCCCCCCCCCTTTAGCTCTATGCCCCTAACTCCATCCCCTTTGCCCTGCCCCTGTATACCACACCTTTTTAACAAAGCGCACATCAATGCAGCCTCACAAGTGCCCATCAATGCAGCCTCACAAGTGCCCATCAATGCAGCCTCACAAGTGCCCATCAAATACAGCCTCACCAGCGACCATCAAATGCAGCTTCACCAGCGGCCATCAAATGCAGCCTCACCAGCGGCCATCAAATGCAGCCTCACCAGCGGCCATCAAATGCAGCCTCACCAGCGGCCATCAAATGCACCTACTAGTGCCCATTAATGAATGTTTGCTTGCTTCCATTCATTCGGGAGGCGGGACAGAGACCCAGTTCTCCCCCACCGCTGTGCCTTTGACACTATGTGCGAATGGAGCAGAAGCTGCCTGCTGATGCTGAGACTTGGTTGCTTGCTGCAGAGAGAAGAGAGAAGGAACACCAGTGGCCGGGCGCCCTAGGCAGCTGCCTAGTTTGCCTAGTGGTAGCACTGGCCCTGCTCTCACCTTCTCTCTTGCGCTCTCTCACCTTCTAGCTTTCACCTTCTCAAGTCAATTCAAATAAGCTTTATTGGCAGGACCAAATACATGTAGAGCATTGCCAAAGCAGCTGAGTTTGTACGGGGGGGGTAATGGGCAATATAAAGGAGAAGTGGTGAGTCCCTGTAATGCAGTGGTTCTCAACCTGGCAGTCGGGACCTCCTCGGTGGTCGAATGACGATTTTCCAGAGGTCACCGAATCCTGGGCTGTTCCTGAAGCCCGCACCACTCTCCCAGCCTTTTCGGGGCCACTTAGCAGGGCTGTCCCTGGAGCCAGTGGCTGCCCACTCAGCCTCTTCGCAGCCACCTATTCAGTTCACGGCATGCGTGGGGGGCAGAGACTAGGGGTCAGCTGACTGGTGAGGAATGTGAAGTGGGAGGGGCTGGGGGAGACCATATCTCCTGATTTTGGCATAGGTGTCACTGCTGCAAGACACCACAGAGCTGGAGACACAGTGAAGCCAGAGACACAGTGAGTAAACACTACCTGTGATTAGAGTTGCCATTAAAGTTCCCACTGCAGTTCTCAGATCAGCAGAGATGACCTTGTTCAAGAGCACCTAAGTTGGTTGATCAGAACTCCCCCCAGCACTGCCACTGATCTCACCCCCCCCCCACCAGCACTGCAACTTATCTCAACTCCCTGCCAGCACTGCCACTCATCTCATTGCCCCCCCACCCCCACCAAGGAGTAAAGCCTTGTACACACGATCGGATTTCCTATGGTTATTAAACCAATGGATTTTTCCATCGGAAAACCGATGAAGCTGACTTCCATCAGTCTTGCCTACACACCATCAGTCCAAAAACTGACCGTTCCAAACGCGGTGACGTAAATAACTCAGATGAGCCGAGAAAAATTAAGTTCAATGCTTCTGAGCATGCGTCGACTTGATTCTGAGCATGCTTGGGTATTTTATCCGATGGAGTTCCCCACAGACGATAGTAACTTGCTATCGGTTTTTAACCATCGGATAAATTTAAAACATGTTCTATTTTTAAACACCGATGGAAAAAAGACAGATGGGGGCCCATACACGATCAGTTTGTCTGATGAAAAAAGTCCATCGGACTGTTTTCATCGGTAAAACCTATTGTGCGTACACGGCTTAAGAGAAGGATTAAAAATAGAGAATACATGGAAGGGAGAGGAAAAGAGTGAGAGGGACAAAGAAAAAGGGAGAGAAATAATAAGAGGAAGAACAAGAAAGATGGCTAGAGAGAGGGATGGGGGGGTGGGGGGAAAATAAATTAGGATATGGAGAGATAAAAGGGAAAGAAAAGAGAACAAAGAGCAAACGTGGTATATGCTAAAATGTAACATAGGGGTTTTATTACTGTACGAGTGGAAGGGACTCAGGAATAGGGATGAGCTTCGAGTTCGAGTCTAACTCATGTTCGACTCGAACATTGCCTGTTCGCCCGTTCGCCGAACAGAGAACAATATGGGGTGTTCGCGGCAAATTCGAAAGCCGCGGAAAACACCCTGTAAAAGTCTATAGAATAAATCTAAAGTGCTAATTTTAAAGGTTTATATGCAAGTTATTGTCATAAAAAGTGTTTGGGGACCCGGCTCCTGCTCCAGGGGACATGTATAAATGAAAAAAAGTTTTAAAAACTGCAGTTTTTTTGGGAGCAGTGATTTTAATAATGCTTAAAGTGAAACAATAAAAGTGAAATATTCCTTTAAATTTCGTACCTAGGGAGTGTGTATAGTATGCCTGTAAAGTAGCGCATGTTTCCTGTGCTTAGAACTGTCCCTGCACAAAGTGTCATTTCTGAAGGAGAAAAAGTCATTTAAAAGCACTCGCGGCTATTAATGAATTGTCGACTCCCGGCAATACGGGGAAAAGTCATTGAAAGTCATTGATAAAAAATAAATAAAAATGTGTGGGGGTCCTCCCAAATTCAATTACCAGGCCCTTCAGGTCTGTTATGGATATTAAGGGGAACCCTGCGTCAAATTTAGAAGAAAAACATTTCTCCAGTACTTCCCCAGTGACGTGCGGGTGACCCCGCCCCCCTCTGATGCAACGGAAACCTGCATTACATCAGAGGGGGGCGGGGTCACCCGCACGTCACTGGGGAAGCCTGGGTTTCCCCTTGTGTCAGAGGGGGACAGGGTCACGTGACGGGTGGCCCCGTCCTCAGCTACATAAGAGACCTGTCAGGCTGCCGGGATTCCCGGGGTGTCTCCGGTGGAGACAGGATGCTTGCTGTTCCTCGCTGCCCTGGACATCATCGTTGGAGCCTGGACCTGGAGAGGAGAGATCATCCATCGCTGGACCCCGGAGAGGAGATCACCCATCGCAGGATACCGACAGCGTTGGAGGGGAGACCGAGAGTGGATTACCACCGCTGGAATCTTTTTTTTCTTTTTTTTCTTTTTAATAAAGGACTTATCCCAACGGTGTCTGTGTGTTTTTTTGTTTTTTTTTTACACTTTCTTTGTTAAATGGTAGGGGTACAATGCACCCCTTACCAATTCACATAGGGGGGCGGGATCTGGGGATAAGTCCTTTATTAAAAAGAAAAAAAAAGATTCCAGCGGTGGTAATCCACTCTCGGTCTCCCCTCCAACGCTGTCGGTATCCTGCGTGATCTCCTCTCCGGGGTCCAGCGATGGATGATCTCTCCTCTCCAGGTCCAGGCTCCAACGATGATGTCTAGCGCAGCGAGGAACAGCAAGCATCCTGTCTCCACCGGAGACACCCCGGGAATCCCGGCAGCCTGACAGGTCTCTTATGTAGCTGAGGACGGGGCCACCCGTCACGTGACCCTGTCCCCCTCTGACGCAAGGGGAAACCCAGGCTTCCCCAGTGATGTACGGGTGACCCCGCCCCCTCTGATGTAACGCAGGTTTCCGTTGCATCAGAGGGGGGCGGGGTCACCCGCACATCACTGGGGAAGTACTTTAGAAATGTTTTTCTTCGAAATTTGACGCATGATTCCCCTTAATATCCATACCAGACCTGAAAGGCCTGGTTATTGAATTTGGGGGGACCCCAACGCATTTTTATTTATTTTTTATCAATGACTTTCAATGACTGTTAAAGGCATATTTCATGCAAAAAAATTATGAAAACCCCCTAGAGAAAAAAATAAATGTGCATTTATTAATTTTTGTATTTGAGCCTGCAATGCATTGCAACTGTGATCAGCATGTAAGGGGGCTTGCAAATGGCTAAAATTGAGTGGAAAGTCCCTGCCCCGCTTCTCCTGATGGAACAGTGACCCTCCTGCTTGAGGCTTTAACCATTTGCCCTCTTGTGCAAACTCCATGCCGGAGGCCTCCTTCCGATATGTCCGGCCATTAATCTTTGTAGCCCCAAAGAAAGGAATGTCCACACAAAAATAGGGATGTTGCACTTTACTTATGGAACATGGAAAATGGCATAGTTACCTCACATCAACATACTATTCAGCAGCGGCAGCCTGTCCATACGGGGCGCAGGGACCTCCCCCCTAATCCATGTGCTCTGCCCCTAATCTACATGCAGGGCGCTGTACACATGGATTGTAATGTTTTTGTTTATTCCCAGAAGCACATGATTATAGCACTGCGACCTGAGCCCACCCAGTTGTGTGACAATAGCAAATTAATATTCGCTATTGTCTTCCTGATTCTCCGCCCGGTAAATACCGGCTTAGGAAGTGGGTCCTGAGACCGGATTGGCCGAGAGAAGTGATCCTATTGGCCACCGAGGAGGAGGAGGGAGGAGACACAAGGGAAGCCTTGCCACCATGAAGCAGAGGAAGGAGGAGACACAGGGTGAAGCCGCTGCCGGCCACCCACCGCAAGCCCGCTACCTAAATGGGGTAAGTGCAGACCGACTGGGGGGGAGGCGGTTGGTGTGGCTGCAGACGGATTGCCGCCCCCCCTCACAAATTTACCACCAGCTGCCACTGCTATCCAGAGTCAATTGACAGCACATATGAATAAAAAAAATGAAAAAACTATATCAAGTCCCTGGGTGGGAAATTGCCAGTTTTCCAAGTCATCTTCCAGGACGGCTTACAGAGAGATAGGCTCCTCCCACCTAGAACAGGAAACACATGATCCACATCATAAAAGTCTTACTCATGCATTAGCACCTCAGTATTTGTGTTTCCTCAGGCTAGACAGGCACTATCCAAGGGATGTTTGTTATTTTTTTGGGCCTTCGTGCCAGGCGGCAGGGGCCCCCCCGACGTCCATACCCAGTCAACAGGGGTAGTTCCCCTGGGGTATGAGTCAGTTTGGGGCCACCCAGGAGACCCGAAACAGGGGTCATGGGTGATGGTATGGGACCCCACCTCCCAAGTCGGGTGTATCCTCAGCAAGGTTACCTGTGAGGGTGGAGGAGGTGATCCAGTGGGTCCAGCCGCGGCACAGCAGGGTATCCTCCTGGCGGAGGCTCGGGCAGCCGTAGAGCCGGTATCCTTCCCGGACAGATGGATCTACAGAGGGGAGTCTCTAGCTCCAGGACAGCATGGAGCTGGGCGCACAGCTAGTGTGTCACTTCCGGCGCAGAAAACAGGAAGTGACACGACAGGAAGTCCCGCGGCGGCCATCTTGGTACACCCATTTGGAAGCCTAGTTGAGAATAACAGGCGTGCTGTGCCGTGGGGCGGCGTCGGATCCACAGCGCCGCTCCGGACCTCCACTCCTCTCATATTTAAGGGACCCGGACCTAAAGATGGCGCCGCGCAACATGGAAGGACCCAGAGACGCAGATCTGGAGGCGCCATCGGTCGCATCGGGCCCTAAGGTAAGAAAATAAGGGGCAGACCGCTTCTTTCCTTTTCTTACCCTCCTGTGGGGGCGGCACAGGGGGAGTCTGTTTATTCCAGAGACCGTTTGTTTCTCCTATGCTGATGGTGGCAGACGTCACATATTCTAGCATAGGCTCTGGTGGTGGGTACTTCTCATAATTCTTAGACTAGAATAAGAGTCCACGTGGTGTTTCTGGTTTGGGTGTTTACTTCAGTGTAAGTAATATGCAGGCGCTTGTCATTTACTGTATTACAGGACAGGACCCACGAGCCCAGAGATAAAACAGAAACACCTAGAAAAAGATGCCCAATATGTACCAGGAAGTTGCAAATTGGGTGGAAAGAGAATGCTTGTCAGGACTGCATAGACAGACTTATCAAGGGAGAAACAGGCCCTGTTCTCAAAGGCTTTATGGACTCATTAAAGTCAGGGATGAAACAGACGTTTCAGTCCTTTAAGCCCACACAGCAAGAGACACTTGCTGAACCCAGCCCAGGTACTTCAGGCACCAGTACTACCGTGAGGCCAGAAGTTAGGGCCCAGGTACGGGCAGTCCACCAGCATCGAGTCCTGGAGGACGGGGAGGACAACTCAGGCTCAGCCTCAGACCCTGAGGAGATAGACCCGAGCGAGGAAGGGCCAGAAAAGATGCAAAAATTCCTTTTTCCTTCAGAGGAGACAGAGGAGCTCCTGAAAGCAATCTACGACACCCTGGAACTGGAGTCCCCAGAGAACCAGGAGTTGTCAGTGCATGACCTCCTATATGAAAGCTTTCAGCCTAGACAGGGCAGAACCTTTCCGGTGCATGGATCCCTAAGGGAGACCATACTTCATGAATGGAGGAAGCCGGAGAAAGCAGTATTCTTCCCTAAAAATTTAAAGAGAAGGTTTCCCTTTAAGGAAGAGGATACAAAGCTGTGGGATAGATGTCCCAGACTGGACGCTTCCATAGCCAAGGTCTCTAGAGCTTCAGAACTTTCCTTTGAGGATACAGGTATCCTGAAGGACCCAATGGACAGGAAGGCGGAGGGCTATTTAAAAAAGGGAGTGGGAAGCTTGCTCCGCCAACTTTAGACCCGCACTAGCCACCACATGCGTGGCGCGTACACTTGACTTATGGCTTAAACAGCTCCGCACTCTTCTGGAGTCAGACACTCCTAGGGAAGAGATTCTGGATGCTTTACCCACGCTAAGTAAGGCAGTGGCCTATATAGCGGATGCATCCACGGAGTCGGTCACATTCTCGGCCAGATCCACAGCCTTGGTTAATGAAGCCAGGAGGGCTATCTGGCTGAAGACCTGGGGAGGAGACTCTGTCTCAAAGACAAGACTCTGTTCCCTCCCGTTTGATGGAGATCTGCTCTTTGGAAAGGAGCTGGAATCCGTCCTAGAGAGGTCGGCCGATAAAAAGAAAGGGTTCCCTTCCACAGTGACAGACCATCTCCAGCAGCCGTTTTATCCTAGATCTGATCGCATCAGGGTACAGGATAGAACTTTTAGGCTGCCCCCCTCAAAAACTTTTCATAACAAGTCTCCCAAGAGACGCGGAAAAAGCCACAGCTATGTCTTCCCTCCTGCAGAGTATGCTGGAAGAGAAGGTGATAAGCTTCATCCCCCCATCTCTAAGGAAAGAGGGATTCTACTCTCAAGTTTTTCTGATAAAGAAATCATCAGGAAAATTTCGACTGATTCTAAATCTGAGACAAGTAAACATGTACGTAAAGTACAGACGTTTCAAGATGGAATCAATCTACTCCACCAGAGAGCTGTTAACCCCTGGGGTCTTCATGGTCTCATTGGACCTAGGGGACGCCTATCTTCACGTCCCTATTCGAGAGGAGTCCCAACAATTTCTCAGATTTGCAGTAAGAAAAGGGTTCAGAACCCTCTATTTTCAATTCAATGCTCTGCCCTTCGGACTAGCGTCAGCTCCACGCATTTTTACGAAGATACTGGCAGAAGCGCTAGGGACTCTGAGATCAGAGGGAATTCAGATTATCCCCTATCTGGACGACCTACTTTTTTTTGCAGACTCAGCAGAAGAAGTCAGACGGAACCTGAGCAGAACTACCAGACACCTTCAGCAACTAGGGTGGCTGGTAAATCAGGAGAAGTCACAATTAGTACCTACTCAGAGCATTGTATACCTAGGATACCTGATAGACTCAAGGAAGTCCAAGATATTCCTGACAAAGGAAAAGGTAGAGACAATTTTGACAGAGGTGAGGAACCTCTGCACTTGTTCAAGGACCTCAATTCAGAGTATGAGGGTCCTTGGGTTAATGACAGCGGCCATCCCAGGAGTCCAGTGGGCTCAGTTCCATACTCGAGCGCTTCAGGCGTTCATGCTTTCTCTCTGGGATGGACAAACAAATTCACTTCAGAGACAGACGGAAATTCCGCAGGAAGTAAAGCTCTCAATAGAATGGTGGTTGATCCCTGCAAACCTCTCGGCTGGCCGACTCTGGTCCCAACACTGTCCTCTGGCAGTCACCACGGACGCCAGCGGGCAGGGCTGGGGGGCCCATTCAGGCACTCTGATAGCCCAGGGGCTCTGGAACCGGCAGGAAGCCGGCCTCTCCTCCAATGCGAGGGAGATGAAGGCGGTTCTAAAGGCCCTAGTAGCCTTTTGCCCATCCCTAAGGGGAAGACATGTGCAGGTCCTTTCGGACAACATTACCACGGTTTGTTACCTCAACAAGCAAGGGGGTACGAGAGTCCCGGGTCTGAGGAGGATAGCAAGAGAGATCCTTCAATGGGCAGAAGAAAACCTGTTATCCCTATCTTCCATTCACCTAAAAGGGGAATTAAATTCTCTGGCAGATGCCCTAGGCAGAGAGACGCTGTCTTCGACAGAATGGTGCTTGAATCGAACAGTGTTCGAAGAAATAGTGCAGAAGTGGGGAGACCCACAGATAGACCTTTTTGCTACAAGACACAACAGGCAGGTGAAACAGTTCTATTCCCTACAGAGAGATCTTCTCAGTCGGGGCCTAGATGCCCTATCCCAGTCTTGGGAGGCAGATCTGGTATACGCATTTCCACCGTTTGCCCTCATTCCGAGGATTATCCGGAAGATAAAAGGGTCCAACACAAGGGTCATCCTGATCGCGCCATTTTGGCTGAGGAGGTCTTGGTTCTCAGGTCTTCTAAGACTCAGCATTGCAGAACCTTGGAGACTACCTTACAGGTCGGACCTCTTATACCAGGGAGAAGCGAATCATCCAGAACTGAGCTCTCTTTCTCTGACGGCTTGGCTTCTGAAAGGGAGCTGTTAGAGCTGAGAGGGTTATCGGCCAAGGTAATCGATACCATTCTTAGCAGCCGAAAGCCGTCCACTAACACAATTTATAATAAAATTTGGAAGAGATTTGGGGACTGGCGCAGACTCGACAACAGAGTGTCAGGTGCCATGGTCCCGGCGGTTCTAGATTTCCTCCAAGCCGGAGCAGATCTAAACCTTGCAGTTAGTACTCTTAAGGTTCAGGTGGCCGCCCTGTCCAACTTTTTAAATCAAAGACTGTCAGAAGAACCACTGATCAAAAGATTTCTTGTGTCCATCAGCCGGAAATGAGTCCCCAAAGCAAGGAGGTTCCCTCCCTGGGACTTATCAACAGTATTACAGGGTCTCGGTAGGGCACCATTTGAACCTATAGATGAACTACCCATAAAACTGTTAACCCTGAAGACAGTAGTTTTGGTGGCCCTAGTCTCGGCTAGGAGAGTCAGTGAGATCCAGGCACTTTCAGTGATCGAGCCTTTCTGCACCATTTTACAAGACAAAATTATCCTCTCGCTTGACCCAGCTTTTCTCCCCAAGGTATCGTCTAACTTCCATAGGTCAGAAGAAATAGTGATACCATCATTCTGCGGAAATCCAAAGAATGAGAAGGAAGCAGGATTTAATAAAATAGACGTCAGGAGATGCCTGATTGCCTACATAGAGCACACCAAGGAGTGGTGACGCTCCACCAGCTTGTTTGTTTTATTCGCAGGTCCTAACAAGGGGAAAGAGGCATCCAAAGGTACCATCGCCAGGTGGATGAAGTCGGCCATGGCGGAGGCATACAAGGCAGTCTCCCGCACACCTCCATTAGGTATAAATGCTCACTCCACAAGAGCGGTTTCTACTTCTTGGGCTGAAAGGGCAGGAGCATCTCCCCTCCAGATCTGCAAGGCCGCAACCTGGTCCAGTTTCCAGACTTTTGTGAAGCATTACAGACTGGACCTGCTTGCCAGCCAGGACCAGTCTTTCGGCAGGAAAGTGCTGCAGGCTGTGGTCCCGCCCTGATCAGGTAGTACTATATTGTCCTCTCTGTAAGCCGTCCTGGAAGATGACTTGGAAAAACAGTGTTATTACCTGTTAACTACTTTTTCCAGGAATCTTCCAGGACGGCGTCAGTTCCCTCCCTTTTTATGAGGTGAGTAGCAATGTAAAGCATATATAAGGATAGAGCTACGCTGATCCAGGTTTAATGATTCTGAGGCCTTCGGTTATTTGTTAAATACTGAGGTGCTAATGCATGAGTAAGACTTTTATGATGTGGATCATGTGTTTCCTGTTCTAGGTGGGAGGAGCCTATCTCTCTGTAAGCCGTCCTGGAAGATTCCTGGAAAAAGTAGTTAACAGGTAATAACACTGTTTTTCTACAGCAGCGCTAAAATAGTCAGCCCACAACAGTGACTGCTCTTTCTTATTTAAAGTTGACAGCACATGGTCAGTCACATTTAGTGGATGTTCCTCAGTAGTCACATGGGAAAGCATCATGCAGCACTTTTAGTAAGCCATCTTCCCTAACTGGGTCTCTTCCGTCCCAGGGTCATTGGCACTCACTCATAAGTACTGGTCACCTTAGGCTGTCTATGTCCACTCACTGCTTCTTGGAGGTATTCTCACTGACCTGGGATCACTGCAGTCACCTTTTACTTGGGTATGCCTCTCCCGGATTCTCCAGGGGAATAGCCATACCAGCCCTAGCCACCACCTCTTTACGGGTCAGAAAGTCTGCAGCCAGCTCTTCTGGGTGCAGGTCTACCACTCCCTGGCCTCTAGCCCTGTCCAGGACCTCCATTTGCTGGCTACTTGTTGGGTCAGCAAAGTGGCTAAGTGATTAGCCAAGTGGTCTTCAGTTCAAATCCCAACCACAGCACTACCTGCCTGGAGTTTGCATGTTCTCCCTGTGCCTGCGTGGGTTTCCTCTCACACTCTAAAGACATGCGGGTAGGGTAATTGGCTCCTGTCTAAATTGGCCCTAGTATATGTATGAATGTGAGTTAGGGACCCTAGATTGTAATCTCCTTAAGGGCATGGGCTGATGTGAGCGTATAATATATGTAAAGCGCTGCATCAATTGACGGCGATATAAAAGTAGCTGTAATACATAAATATGCCTAGATGTGGGGTGTTTGGGTCCCATACCCCAACTGCCCTAGTGCTCCGCCCAACCAAGCTTATATCTGGACACTGACTCATCCATTACATCACTACAGGAGGGCTCTAACAAAAAAGGGACCTAGCACCTGATGACACTATTCTGAACAGAGCCACCTAGTGGCAGACTATCTAACTGCACCTGCCTTTAAGCAGCTCATGGATGCAATGCACAGGCTCCTTCAGACTATGGGGTTGATTTACAAAAAGAAAATAGACTGTTCACTGTGCAAGGGACTTTTCCCTACCGCTTACTAAATGAAGTGAAGCTCTGCTGACTGCTATCATCCAATTATGTGGAAGCAAAGATGCTGTTTCGCTACATTCACTAAGCTCTGAGGAAAATTCCCTTTGGTCCATATCATTTAGTGGAGGGGGGATTATGGTGCAGGATTGTTTTTCAGGGGTTGGGCTTGGCCCCTAGGTTCCAATGAAGGGAAATCTTAAGGCGTCAGCATACCAAGACAATTTTGGATAATTTCATGCTGCCAACTTTGTGGGAACAGTTTGGGGATGGCCCCTTCCCAGGGCAGATCCTAGGCGGGTGTGCGGGGTGCAGTTCACCGGGGCTCCACAAAGGTGGGGGCGCTGAAGCGCCAAAGTGCTCCCCTCCATCCTCCTCCTCCTCCTCCTCTCCTTGTTCGTGACGAGAGGTGGCTCTCCCCGCCGGTCATCGCCACCGCTGTGTTTCCCAAGCTCAAGCCGTTCCCCCTCCCTCCTTCTGTGAGAGGAGGAGAGCAAAGCAGCCGGAGATCGGAGCGCTGTCTCTGTGTGGAGAGAGACTAGCCGCGCAGTGATGTCGTTGAGGGGGCGGTCCGTGCCTGACATGTGTTCTCCTCCTCCTCCTCCTCTCTGTGTCTAACTCCTGCCTTCTGCGATCTGTTCCCCACCCGGGCGGCGCGGCTGCACACTGTCTTCTCCTCTCCAGCTGCCGCCGGGTGTTTTTATGTACCATAATGGAGGGGGGGTTTGTCCTGGGGGGGTCTGTATTAATGGAGGGGGCCAGGGGGGTCTGTACTAAAGAGGGGGGTCTGTCCTGGGGGGGTTTGTACTAATGGAACGGGGGTTTGTCCTGGGGGGGTCTGTACTAATGGAGAGGGGGTGGTTTGTCCTGGGGGGTCTGTACTACTGGAGGGGGGTCTGTACTAATGGAGGGGGTGGTCTGTACTAAGGGAGGGGGGTGGTTTGTCCTGGGGGAGGTCTGTACTAATGGAGGTGGTGGTTTGTCCTGGGGGATCTGAACTAATGGAGGGGGTCTGTACTAATGGAGGGGGGGTGGTTTGTCCTGGGGGTCTGTACTACTGGAGGGGGGTCTGTACTAATGGAGGGGGTGGTCTGTACTAATGGAGGGGTGGTGGTTTGTCCTGGGGGGTCTGTATTAATGGAGGGGGATGGTTTGTCCTGGGGGGTCTGTACTAATAGAGGGGGTGGTTTGTACTAAGGGGGTCTGTACTAATGGAGGGGGTTCTGTACTAATGGAGGGGGTGGTTTGTCCTGGGGGGGCTGTACTAATGGAGGGGGGTGGTTTGTCCTAAGGGGGGTCTGTACTAATGGAGGGAGGTCTGTACTAATGGAGGGGGGTTATTTGCCCTGGGGGGGTCTGTACTAATGGAGGGGGGTCTGTAATAATTGAGGGGGGTCTGTACTAATGGAGGGGGATTGGTTTTTCCTGGGGGGTCTGTACTAATGGAGGGGGGTGTTTTGTCCTGAGGGCGGTTTGTAATAATGGAGGGGGGTGGTTTGTCCTGGGGGGTCTGCACTAATGGAGGGGGGTCGGTACTAATGGAGGGGGGTGGTTTGTCCTGGGGAAGTCTGTACTAATGGAGGGGGGGGGTGGTTTGTCCTGGGGGGTCTGTACTAATGGAGGGGGGTCTGTACTAATGGAGGGGGGGTCTGTACTAATGGAGGGTTATTGATTTGTCCTGGGGGTCTGTACTAATGGAGGGGGTGGTTTGTCTTGAGGGGATCTGTACTAATGGAGGGGGGTGGTTTGTCCTGGAGGGGGGTCTGTAATAATAGAGGGGGGTGGTTTGTCCTGAGGGGGTCTGTACTAATGGAGGGGGGTTTGTCCTGGGGGGGTCTGTACTAATGGAGGTGGGTGGTTTGTCCTGGGGGGTCTATACTGATGGAGGGGGGTCTGTACTGAGGAAGGGTTTTATACTTAGTGGGGGGTCTGCACTGACGAAGGGGATCTATACTTAGTGGAGGGGGGTCTGTACTGAGGGGCGACTATAGGTGGTGGAAGGGGGGGTGACACCATGTTTTACCGCACCGGGTGACACCAACCCTAGTGACGCCACTCCCCCCTCCCTCTCATTCTCCTTCTCCTCCTTGTGCGCAATGCTCTACTAGTGAGCAGCGCTTGCCAGCACAGCTGCCCACTATGTTTCTTCCCCCGCCTTCATATCGGCCAGGGAAGAAATATAATCTAAAAAGGAGCAGAGAAGAGGATTGTGGGACATGTAGTCCGAGGACTGGCAGCCCCACTGTAGCACAGAAACTGCAGCCCACACAGCATGCTCAGCTGAATGGGAGAGAGAGCCAGGAGCCTGGGAAAGCTTTCAGGGAAGTGCACCCAGGACTCCAGAAGGAGAGGACCGTGCTGAGAGAACACCAGCGGAGTCACCACGGGCAATTCAAAGTGAGCTGACTCCTGATCAGAGGAACTGTTGTTACTGTATCGCTGGGTCAGGTGAGAGGGCCGATTGGCCATTATCTACTAACGTCCATAGGAACTGCAGTCTCTGACCATCTCCTGTATTATATCTGCAGACTCTGACCATCTCCTGTATTATATCTGCAGTCTCTGACCATCTCCTGTATTATATCTGCAGTCTCTGATCATCTCCTGTACTATGTCTGCAGTCTCTGACCATCTCCTGTACTATGTCTGCAGTCTAGGACCGTATCCTGTAGTATGTCTGCAGTCTCTGACGTCTCCTGTATTATATCTCCAGTCTCTGACCGTCTCCTGTAGTATGTATGCAGTCTCTGACCATCTCCTGTTATAAATGTCTGCACTCTCTGACCATCTCGTGTAATATGTCAGCACTCTCTGACCGCCTCCTGTAATACAGTATGTCTACACTCTCTGGCCGTCTCCTGTAATATGTCTGCACTCTCTGACCGTCTCCTGTAATATATCTGGAATCTCTGACCTTTTCCTGTAATATGTCTGCAGTCTCTGACATCTTCTGTATTATATCTGCACTCTCTGACCATCTCCTGTATTATATCTGCAGTCTCTGACCATCTCTTGTATCATGTCTGCAGTCTCTGACCATCTCCTGTATTATGTCTGCAATCCCTGACCATCTCCTGTAGTATGTCTGGGGGCTCTTCCTAACAGACTCTTTAACAGAAGCCCTCTCTGTTTGCATGAGAGAGGTTCCCCTCCAGGTCTCGTTGTATATTCTTCCAGTATTTTCTTTATTGTTAAAAGATCATGGGAGGATCCCAGGGTAAGGAAGACTTCTTAGGGGAGCATCTCTGTGTTTGAGTCATTGCCATAGAAACATTTGTAAAGGGGAGGAGTTGGTAAGATGACCACGCCCATGTGGGGCGGCCAGAAATATTTTTGCACCCAGGCGTCTGTGACCCTAGGATGCCCCTTCCACTCTACTAGAAAAGAGGGAGTCAGGAAAATACCCCATTATGGCTACCAGATGGAGCTAAAGGAAAAAAAAAGACTAATTTACTATGACTGTCAACTTCATCTACTGGCCAAAATGTGGTATTCTTCCCCAAACCTCTTTTTTCTTGTGAATGAGTGTAGCACCGCCTGGTGTGTGCTAGATTTAGATCGGTTTGTTGTTAGTGTAGGTAAAAATTTGTTCGACTCAGGGCTGAGCCTTAGCTGGGAATCTGGGTCAGGGTTCAGTGTAGTGATGAGCCGAACACCCCCGGGTTCGGTTCGCACCAGAACCCGCGAACGGACCTAAAGTTCGCACGAACATTAGAACCCTATTAAATACAATGGATGCGAACGTTCGGATTCTAAAGTGCTAATTATAACGACTATTATCCATGTTATTGTCCGAAACAGAGTTTGGGAACCCGGCTTCTGCACCAGGGGACATGTATCAATGCAAAAAGAAGTTTTAAAAACGGACGTTTTCCGGGAGCAGTCATTTTAATGATGCATAAAGTGAAAAAAAAAAAGTCAAATATTCCTTTAAATATTGTACCTGGGGGGTGTCTAAAGTATGCCTGTGAAGTGCCACGTGTTTCCCGTGTTTAGAACTGTCCCTGCACAAAATAACATTTCTAAAGGGAAAAAAGTCATTTAAAACTGCTTGCGGCTTTAATGCAATGTCTGGTCCCGGTAATATGGATGAAAATCTTTAGGAAAAATGGCATAGCTACCCCATCAACCCCCCCCCCCTACCCCAGCCCATTACCAGCCCCTTTGGGTCTTGTATGGATATTAAGGGGAACCCCGCACACAAAATAAAAAAGGACCTATATACTCTGAACAGCCGTATACAAGACAGGGACTGTAGGTTTGTTCTTATGTAGAATCTGTTTATAATTTTGAACAGCTGCATTGTTTAAGTGGAGCTCCATGGCAAATTCCTTTTTTTTAGCTTTTTGTAAAACATAGGGAACGGTTATCACCCCTGTCACATTTTTTTTGCTGTCTGTGCCCCTGTTCAGAACATTTCACCTCACTTTGCGTCCCAATGACAACTGTTTTTGAAATGTCGTGTTTTTATTGAAACAAGGATTGGTGATAAAGCATCAGTAGAGAGGAGACACCTTTCTCCCATATTAATTCTTAAAGGAGAGAATTTTCCTTCCAAGGGGTAGATTTCCTCTCACTTCCTGTTGTCTTCTTCCGTTTGCAAGTAGTAGTAGTTTGTAAGTTGGATGTTTGAAAGTAGGGACCCTCCGTATATACTCTGCAGAAATTGGCCCCTTAGGTGTTGGTGTTGGCACAACACTGAAAGCACTCACAGTTATTATTGGTGGGTGCTGGAACGCCCTGCTGTCAAGTATAATATCAGGAATTGTAATAACATATAATTGTTGATCAGTGGTAGTAAAAATTGGGCCTTTGATGGTGGTGCTGGTGCCACAACACTGTAAGGCCTGACAGTTACTCTTGGTGGGCGCAGCAATGGTCCCTGCTGTGAATTATTAGATCAATAATTATAATTGCATGCCCCTGTTGAACAGGGGCTGAAAAATTGGGCCTTTGGTGGTGGTGGTGGTGGTGATGGTGGTGCTGGTGCCACAACACTGTAAGGCCTGACAGTTACTCTTGGTGGGCGCAGCAATGGTCCCTGCTGTGAATTATTAGATCAATAATTATAATTGCATGCCCCTGTTGAACAGGGGCTGAAAAATTGGGCCTTTGGTGGTGGTGGTGGTGGTGGTGGTGGTGGTGGTGATGGTGGTGCTGGTGCCACAACACTGTAAGGCCTGACAGTTACTCTTGGTGGGCGCAGCAATGGTCCCTGCTGTGAATTATTAGATCAATAATTATAATTGCATGCCCCTGTTGAACAGGGGCTGAAAAATTGGGCCTTTGGTGGTGGTGGTGGTGGTGGTGGTGATGGTGGTGCTGGTGCCACAACACTGTAAGGCCTGACAGTTACTCTTGGTGGGCGCAGCAATGGTCCCTGCTGTGAATTATTAGATCAATAATTATAATTGCATGCCCCTGTTGAACAGGGGCTGAAAAATTGGGCCTTTTGTGGTGGTGGTGGTGGTGGTGGTGATGGTGGTGCTGGTGCCACAACACTGTAAGGCCTGACAGTTACTCTTGGTGGGCGCAGCAATGGTCCCTGCTGTGAATTATTAGATCAATAATTATAATTGCATGCCCCTGTTGAACAGAGGCTGAAAAATTGGGCCTTAGGCACTGGTGGCACAACACTGCAACCCCTCACAGATACTGTACTTGGAGCACAGCAATGAGGCCTGTTGCAAAGTATTGCATCAAAAATTTTAATTACACGCCCCTGTTAAACAGGGGCTGAAAAATTGGGCCTTAGCCACTGGTGGCGTCACCCATAAACCAAAATGATCTTCCAAGCTATCATCGTTAATCGTATCATTGAGGAGGAGGAGGAGGATAGCCAGTCAACATAACAGCACAGGCACTCAGCATCAGCATCAGTCTTGAAGGGATGTGACATTTTAAAATCAATTAGTCTGTTATATCAGCATCTGGTGTGTGGTAGCTGGTGGTGATCCAAGACTGGTTCATCTTGATGAAAGTCAGTCGATCAACCGAGTCGGTGGACAGGCGCACCCTGTGATCCGTGACAAATCCTCCAGCAGCACTGAATGTGCGTTCTGAAAGAACGCTGGATGCAGGACAGGCCAGTAGCTCAATTGCATACTGTGCAAGCTCTGGCCAGTGATCCATCCTCAAGACCCAGTAAGCCAGAGGATTTTCGGTGGGGAAGGTGTCCAAGTCTGACCTTGCCCCTAGGTATTCCTGGACCATGTATATCAGACGCTGGCGATGGTTGCTGGAACCGATCATACTTTGGGGCTGCGGACTAAAGAATTGTCTGAACGCATCGGTCAGACGGCCACCTTCCCCACCGCTCCTTCTTTGACTGCCCGAAGCCTCAGCAACTCGTTGTCCAGGACCAGGAGTTTGTAACCTCACAGGCTCTGGGAACGCGTTGCACAGACCTTTCTGCAAGGCCTCCCGGAGTTGTCTCATCCTCTGCTCCCTCTGCGACGGTACGATAAGGTCCGCAACCTTACCCTTGTACCGTGGATCAAGGAGAGTGGCCAGCCAGTAATGGTCCCTCTCCTTGATCCGAAGAATACGAGGATCCTTCCGCAGACTTTGCAGGATCAGGGAGGCCATGCAGCGTAGGTTAGCTGAGGCATTCAGTCCGGAGTCCTCTGGGTCACTAAGGACGACATGATCCGCAGCCACCTCCTCCCAGCCACGTACAAGTCCACTGGTTTCTTGGGACTGTAAATCATCCCTAAAAGACTGCTGCTGATGATGCTGAGTGCCAGCCTCCACCTCCCTGCTGACACAATCCTCCTCCTCCTCCTCCTCCTCTTCCTGTGCGATGGGTGGGACAGAAGGAACACTGTCTGGGTAAAGGGGGCCTTGAGAGGCAAGGAAGTCCTCCTCTTCCTGCCTCTGTTCTGCCTCAAGTGCCCTGTCCATTATTCCACGCAGCGTGTGCTCCAACAGGTGGACAAGAGGTACAGTGTCACTGATGCATGCACTGTCACTGCTCACCATCCTCGTGGCCTCCTCAAATGGTGCCAGGACAGTGCATGCATCCCTGATCATGCCCCACTGGCGTGGTGAAAAAAACCCGAGCTCCCCTGACCCTGTCCTGGTGCCGTAGTCGCACAGGTACTCATTGATGGCCCTCTGCTGCGTGTGCAGCCGCTGCAGCATGGCCAACGTTGAGTTCCACCTGGTGGGCATGTCACATATAAGGCGGTTCTTGGGCAGGTTCAACTCCTTTTGCAGCTCAGCCAGGCGAGCACTGGCATGATAAGATCTGCGGAAATGCACACAGACTTTCCTGGCCTGCCTCAGGACATCCTGTAAGCCCGGGTACCTGCCCAAGAACCGCTGCACCACCAGGTTAAGGACGTGAGCCATACAGGGCACATGGGTCAGTTGTCCCTGTCGGAGGGCGGAGAGGAGGTTGGTGCCATTGTCGCAAACCACCATTCCTGGCTTAAGCTGGCGTGGCGTCAACCACCTCTCGGCCTGCCCCTGCAGAGCAGACAGGACCTCTGCCCCAGTGTGGCTCCTGTCCCCCAAACACACCAGCGCAAGCACGGCATGGCATCTTTTTGCCTGCGTACTTGCGTAGCCCCTTGAACGCCTACGGAGCACCGCTGGTTCCGAGGACAAACCACAGGAAGAGGCCATGGAGGAAGAAGAAGAGGAGGGGGTGGAGGAGAGAGGTGTGTCACAACCAGTAGTAGCATTTTGGAGGCGTGGCGGTGGAACAACCTCCAACACTACTGCACCTTGCCTTGCATCCTTCCCAGCTGCCAAAAGAGTGACCCAATGGGCCGTGAAAGAAAGGTAACGTCCCTGTCCATGCCTGCTGTACCATGAGTCAGCGGTAATATGCACCTTACCGCTGACCGCCCTGTCCAGCGAGGCCAAGACATTGCCTTCCACATGCCTGTAGAGAGCCGGAATAGCCTTCCGTGCGAAAAAGTGGCGTTTGGGAACCTGCCACTGAGGAACCGCACATTGCACAAACTCACGGAAGGGGGCCGAGTCTACCAACTGAAAAGGCAGCAGTTGAAGCGCTAGCAATTTAGCCAAGCTAGCATTCAACCGCTGGGCATGTGGATGGCTGGGAGTGAACTTCTTTCGACGGTCCAGCAGCTGGGGCAGGGAAATTTGCCTGCTAGAATCGGACGTCGGTGTACTGCTAGCAGAGTGCCCGCAAGTACTTGGCTGTGACACACCTAATTCTACACCTTCATTCCTCTCAGAGCAGGTTTCAGAGAGGACTGAAGGTATACTGGGGTTGGAGATCCCAGCTGATGCGGTGCAAGAAGAGGTCAGCTTTGTTCTTTGGTGTGGGTCTTTAAGGTAGGCTTGCCAACGAGCTGCATGGCAGGTCAACATATGTATGATCAAGCATGTGGTGCCCAAGCGGCTGATGTTTTGGCCACGCGATATACGCTTGAGACATATGTTGCAAACAGCAGCTGTGCGATCTGATGCACTCGCCTCAAAAAAGGCCCACACCAAAGAACTTTTTGAATGACGGGCAGAGGCAGCGCCCTGCACAGGCGGAGCTCTGCGGTGTGATTCCGTCGGTGTGCTGCCCATACGCTGGCCACTCAAGGGCATCCTGCCTCGTTGGAGATGTGCCTCCTCCTCATCCTCCTCCTCCTCCTCTCTCCTATTAGGCACCCACGTGGAGTCAGTGACCTCATCATCCCCTCCCTCCTCATCACTGGAGCCAATCTGGCAGTATGCTGCAGCTGCTGGAACATGACTGCCAGATTGGTGTCCTTCTTGAGCATCCCCTCTCTCTGCTCTCACGCTGCTGCCTTCCTCTAGCTGGGTATCATCATCAGATCCTTCCAAACGCTGGGCATCCTCCTGGAGCATGTACCCAACACTGTGCTCAAACAGTTCGGGGGACTCCTCAGGAGGAGGGCATGGTGGGTCTAGGGAAGGATTGACTAATGAAGATAATGATACCAGAGAAGAGGACGCTTTGGCAGCTGCTTTGCCAGTACCCTGAGCCTGGGTGAGAGAGGATGAGGAGGATGAGGTGGGCTTGGTCATCCACTCTACCAAGTCTTCGGCATGATGTGGCTCAACATGTCCAGCTGCCGAAAACAAGGACAAGCGTGTCCCATGGCCATGTGCTGATGACAATGCACCGCGTACACGACCAGCACTGTTGCCCCCAGACACAGAGCCTGCTTGCCCTCTTTTTTTGCCTCCTGACTGTCTGCCTCTCCTTGGTTGCCTTCCAGACATTTTAATGGATGGCCTGCAGGGAGATGGGAAAAACAGCAATAAGGGCTACCTTCAGGTGTATATTGTGCAGGAGGCTTAGCAACAATGACACTGACACTGTCCCCTGCCTATCCTTCTCTGTCCCTAAACACAAGGATTGAAAATATGGTTCAGCAAAAAGTTTTAGAACAGAATAGCACACTGACACTTTCCCTCACTGTCCTACTCTGTCCCTCCCTACAAACAAGATTTAGCACAGAATAGCACACTGATAATTTCTACGAGTGTCCTTCTCTGTCCCTAAACTCAAGGATTGAAAATATGGAACAGCAAAATTGGTTTAGAACGCAGGAGGCACCCGCACTTCCTGGTTGCTAGACAGTGTGCGTCCCAACGGATTTGCAGGGACGTTTGCTGTGATAGATACAGCTACCGCTCATGCCGCGTCAGGACGAACTGCCTTTGCTTCTGCTTTGGGGTAAGACCCTTCGGTTCCCACCGCCCTTTACTATGTATGCTGATATCTGCCTATGCCAATACCCCTCCTTACACACACCCCCCGTATATGGGGTGACTACATCTTAATAGGCCATGCCTATGGAGGACATACATTGCTGCACTGGTGGTCTGCATCACTAGAGGACTTAATGGTCCATTAATAGCCAGCATTTCTAGAGGGTAGTGATATGGTACCCACTCTTTTCTCCCATTCTCCTCAAAACCCCCCCCCCCGCCCTAGTTGTTTTTGAACAGCCACTAGGGTGCCTTCTATTTGTGTGGGAGGGGGGCTAGTGGAAGGCCCACCCACATGGGTGGGGTCAGTTAGGAGTGGGATGCAGGGTTTGCTAATTGGTGGTCACCTGAGCTGAGGCCTCTGCACATGTGCACACACATATAACGGAGGGTTCTGTGGGGGAGAGCTATCATGGACCATCTAGGCTCTGAGGAAAGGGGTGCGCCCCAGAAACGCGTCAGCTATCCAGTTGTCTGAAGTACTGTCCGACCCTCTCTGTCATCGAGTCCAGTCGGCAGGTGCCAAAGAATTTCCAGCTGATTTGTCCGATAAGCTTTTATTTAAGCTCCGTTTGTGAGTAAGATTACTGCTTTTTTATATTTTAAATAAAACGTCTAAGTGGTAATACACTAGGTCGGTGCGCCCTCCTTTTTTCTTTCTTCTTAGAACAGAATAGCACACTGTCAGTTTCACTCACTGTACCTCTCTGTCCCTCAACTCAAGGAATGAAAATATGGAACAGCAAAATTGGTTTAGAACAGAATAGCACACTGTCAGTTTCACTCACTGTACCTCTCTGTCCCTCAACTCAAGGATTGAAAATATGGAACAGCAAAATTGGTTTAGAACAGAATAGCACACTGTCAGTTTCACTCACTGTACCTCTCTGTCCCTCAACTCAAGGATTGAAAATATGGAACAGCAAAATTGGTTTAGAACAGAAGAGCACACTGTCAGTTTCACTCACTGTACCTCTCTGTCCCTCAACTCAAGGAATGAAAATATGGAACAGCAAAATTGGTTTAGAACAGAATAGCACACTGTCAGTTTCACTCACTGTACCTCTCTGTCCCTCAACTCAAGGATTGAAAATATGGAACAGCAAAATTGGTTTAGAACAGAATAGCACACTGTCAGTTTCACTCACTGTACCTCTCTGTCCCTCAACTCAAGGATTGAAAATATGGAACAGCAAAATTGGTTTAGAACAGAATAGCACACTGTCAGTTTCACTCACTGTACCTCTCTGTCCCTCAACTCAAGGAATGAAAATATGGAACAGCAAAATTGGTTTAGAACAGAATAGCACACTGTCAGTTTCACTCACTGTACCTCTCTGTCCCTCAACTCAAGGATTGAAAATATGGAACAGCAAAATTGGTTTAGAACAGAATAGCACACTGTCAGTTTCACTCACTGTACCTCTCTGTCCCTCAACTCAAGGATTGAAAATATGGAACAGCAAAATTGGTTTAGAACAGAATAGCACACTGTCAGTTTCACTCACTGTACCTCTCTGTCCCTCAACTCAAGGATTGAAAATATGGAACAGCAAAATTGGTTTAGAACAGAATAGCACACTGTCAGTTTCACTCACTGTACCTCTCTGTCCCTCAACTCAAGGATTGAAAATATGGAACAGCAAAATTGGTTTAGAACAGAATAGCACACTGTCAGTTTCACTCACTGTACCTCTCTGTCCCTCAACTCAAGGATTGAAAATATGGAACAGCAAAATTGGTTTAGAACAGAATAGCACACTGTCAGTTTCACTCACTGTACCTCTCTGTCCCTCAACTCAAGGATTGAAAATATGGAACAGCAAAATTGGTTTAGAACAGAATAGCACACTGTCAGTTTCACTCACTGTACCTCTCTGTCCCTCAACTCAAGGAATGAAAATATGGAACAGCAAAATTGGTTTAGAACAGAATAGCACACTGTCAGTTTCACTCACTGTACCTCTCTGCCCCTCAACTCAAGGATTGAAAATATGGAACAGCAAAATTGGTTTAGAACAGAATAGCACACTGTCAGTTTCACTCACTGTACCTCTCTGTCCCTCAACTCAAGGATTGAAAATATGGAACAGCAAAATTGGTTTAGAACAGAATAGCACACTGTCAGTTTCACTCACTGTACCTCTCTGTCCCTCAACTCAAGGATTGAAAATATGGAACAGCAAAATTGGTTTAGAACAGAATAGCACACTGTCAGTTTCACTCACTGTACCTCTCTGTCCCTCAACTCAAGGAATGAAAATATGGAACAGCAAAATTGGTTTAGAACAGAATAGCACACTGTCAGTTTCACTCACTGTACCTCTCTGTCCCTCAACTCAAGGATTGAAAATATGGAACAGCAAAATTGGTTTAGAACAGAATAGCACACTGTCAGTTTCACTCACTGTACCTCTCTGTCCCTCAACTCAAGGATTGAAAATATGGAACAGCAAAATTGGTTTAGAACAGAATAGCACACTGTCAGTTTCACTCACTGTACCTCTCTGTCCCTCAACTCAAGGATTGAAAATATGGAACAGCAAAATTGGTTTAGAACAGAATAGCACACTGTCAGTTTCACTCACTGTACCTCTCTGCCCCTCAACTCAAGGATTGAAAATATGGAACAGCAAAATTGGTTTAGAACAGAATAGCACACTGTCAGTTTCACTCACTGTACCTCTCTGTCCCTCAACTCAAGGATTGAAAATATGGAACAGCAAAATTGGTTTAGAACAGAATAGCACACTGTCAGTTTCACTCACTGTACTTCTCTGTCCCTCAACTCAAGGATTGAAAATATGGTTCAGCAAAATAGTTTTAGAACAGAATAGCACACTGACACTTTCCCTCACTGTCCTACTCTGTCCCTCCCTACAAACAAGATTTAGCACAGAATAGCACACTGATAATTTCTATGAGTGTCCTTCTCTGTCCCTAAACTCAAGGATTGAAAATATGGAACAGCAAAATTGGTTTAGAACAGAATAGCACACTGACACTTTCCCTCACTGTACCTCTCTGTCCCTACAAACAAGATTTAGCACAAAATAGCACACTGACACTTTCCCTCACTGTACCTCTCTGTCCCTAAACTCAAGGATTGAAAATATGGTTCAGCAAGATTGGTTTAGAACAGAATAGCACACTGACACTTTCCCTCACTGTACCTCTCTGTCCCTACAAACAAGGATTAGCACAGAATAGCACACTGTCACTGACACTCTCCCTATCTATCCTTATCTGTCCCTAAACACAAGGAATCCAGGATTATGTAAAGGAAAAATAATGACACTGTCCCTGCCTATGCTTCTCTTTCCCTACTCCGGAACACACTACACAAGGCCGCCGCGCTGGCGGCCTTTTATAGTGTGGGGCGTGTACTAAACCCCCTCAGCAATAATTGGCCACAGGCATCCTGCCTGTGGCCAATCATTGCTCTCCTCGCTGCCGGCGCTGTGATTAGCCAAGCATGCGGGGTCACAGTGCATGCTTGGCCAATCACAGCGCCTGGATGACACTGCGATGGCGTAGTGCATTGTGGGCCGTTCGCGTCACTCGAATTTGGCGCGAACGGCCTAAATCGTTCGATCTTCGAACAATCGAACAGCCGATGTTCGAGTCGAACGTATGTTCGACTCGAACACGAAGCTCATCCCTAGTTCAGTGACTCAGGGCTGGGTGACTCATCCTAGCAGCTCCTCTGGTGCCTCCCCCTGTTCTCTGGGACATTGGAGAATGTTCTAGACATAGTGGGTAGAGGTTAGGAGGAGATGCTTGGAATATTTATGAGGACCTCAGCCAATTCCCAGCAAAGGGCTGGCAGGGGGAAGGCCACTTCATAAATAGGCATCAGTCATGCCAGAGAGGGGCAGTTGGGTGGAAAATTGAAATTGAGTGCGGAGGAGGCTGTCAGTGGCCCTTGAGTGCCCCCTAGTCTGGAGGGGAAGGTGACCTTGGGACAGGGATGGAAGGTTCCTTCCAAAACACTTGGAGGAAGCCCTTCCTGGAGGCACGGGAGCAAGGAGAGAGGACAGCAGGAGCAGGTCAGCATGTCTGGGAGATCTCCTGAGAGTAGGCCGGGTGGGCTGGTGACTGTCAGTCTGGAGGACTGTGGGGAGTTAGCCTGAAGAGATAGTGAAAGGGGCAGTGCCTGAAGAGGTGGTGCTGGGATCAGTAGCCACAGGAGTGATGCAAGCTGGACACTCAAATTCTGCTACACAACCAAAGGGCCTTCGGTTCCTGCCTGTAATGGGCTATTGCTTTAATCTAACTGAGTGACTGTCGTATCTTCACAGTGATCCAGCTGGGTTCTGAAAGCAAGTGTGTGCTTGAGAACAAAGAGGAGCTGTATATAGAGACTTAATATAGGACGAGCTGTCCCTGAAGTTTATTGTTAAAGTCAAATGGGCATCCCGTAAGGTCCCATCCCTAGCCAAGTTATTACCCTCAATAAAACAAAAAGAACAAAGTCACGGACTGTTCTCTGACTGAAGATTCGGTGTGCCTGGCTGTGCAGGGTGGAGGATCCCAGTTTACTTGCGGCTCTTTAGGGGGTGTGCTACATGAGTAACATTCGACCTGGAGAGAAAATAGCCTAATAACATTTGATTTTTGCCCCCATGTGCACAGAAAGAATGTACATGCAGTTCCACAGGACAAATAGCTCTGCAATTTGTTTTATAAATACACCCCTATGTGTGGGGAACTGTTGTGAAGGGCCTCTTGTGGTTGGAATAAATCGCTGCAAGGGATGGCATCGGAAAGCAGGTATTTCAGTGAGATCACTGTTGTAGGACCAGTTTATTAATGAAAAAAAAATAATAATTTGACTGGAGTTTGGCTACACTATTATCCTAGGTGTTATTCGAAGTATGTATTTTATTGTTTTTTCAAAGGGTGGAAATTGGCTTTAAATAATAAGAAGTGAATTCTCCACTGAATAATGACATCTTGATCTGGTAATGACTTTTCACAGTCTTGATTGGTAACGTTTCAGCAAGTGGTTCCTGCCATCATAAACTAGACTAGAGGAGATGATTGCCCGAGGTCACTCGGCAGTGAACTGTGCACCTACTTGATTTACTGCTGTGAATGGAACCGCTAATTGTCATTACTCATATCAAGATGGTCCCACTCACCCGGGCCCTGATGGATGATATCCATCAAGTGAACTTGCTTAGCATGAACTTTACTGCGGAAGGCTGTTTTCCTGTCCACTGACATGAATTCAGCTTTACAATGGTAAAGATAGGACCAGGGTAAAGGCTTTGTTAAGATGAGCCTAAGTGGCCCTCCCTTAAAAGAATAAGTAGAGGGGGGGGGGGATTCCTTCTTAATTTCATTAGGTGTTCCGATGAGGAAGTGATAATGACCCCTAAACACATGCTATTTTTTTTTTTTTTTTAACATACTCTGTATTTTTTTATTTTAAATCTCAAAATTGGTTCCTGCTTTGGTCTGAAGTGTTTATGTGTAGCACCCTCCTTGATTATCCCCCCCCCTGTCTTCTAGAGGGTTCTGGAATCACAGTGGCAGGAAAGGCAGAAGGGCATTCTGAATATTTATGGGGAGCCAGGCAATTCCAGGAGAGTGTGTCCAGTAGGTGAATGGAGAGCCCATAAATAGTCTGAGGCCTGGGGCAGGTGTTAGTTGGTCCTGGGATCCAGTCCTGCAAGAGGAGTCCGTAGCCAGAGGGGGCTCTGCCCCAAGGGCATTTCACTGGAACACTGCTGTATGCTCAACGAGGTTCCAGCTGTAGCATAGCTGGGGGCAGTGGAGTCGGGGATGCAGGGATGTGGACCACACCGGGGTGACACCCACCAGATGGATGACACCAGCAGCAAACTGACCATTCAATGACAGTGAGGGGAGTAAAGCACGAGGCGCAGGCGGTAGCCTCCGATCCCAGAAGTTGCTCACTTATGGTGGTAGAGCGGGTTGGAGTCCCGAGCCGTGATCGGGCCTCACTACACTGCTGGTGATGGAGCCAGCAGGCTGCAGGAAGGTGAGAGTCCATAATATTAGGTGGCATGACTGGACACTGACTCCTTCACCACGGCTGATGTAATGATCAGGGAACCCTGCTATTATAATAATACAGATTACAGTATATCATTTTTGGGAGATTATCTCCCAGTGTAGTTTTTTTTTTGGGGGGGTGGGGGAGTCTCCTGGTGTAGTAAGGAGGGGTAGGGGATGCCCCCGTGTCACCCCCTCTCTCTCTCACCCCATTTCTTCCACTCCCTCTCTCTCTCAACCCCCTCTCTCTCTCACCTCCTCAATCTCTCTCACCCCCTCTCTTTTTTTCTCCCCCCCTCTCCCCCTCTTTCTCTTGCACTCCTCTCTCTCATCCCCCTCTCTCTCACTCAACCCTCTCTCTCTTTCATCACCCCCTCTCTCTCACCCCCATCCTGTCTCACCCCCTCTCTCTCAACCCCTCTCTTTTTTTCTCAACTCCCTCTCTCTCTTACTCCTTTTCCTCACCCCCTCTATCTCTCTCACTCACCTCTCTCTCGTTCACCCTCCTCTCTCATCCCCCTCCTCACCCCCTCTCTCTCACTCCCCCTCCCTCTCTCTCCTCTCACCTCTTCCCCCTCCCTCTCTTCCCACCTCTTCCTACTCCCTCTCTTCCCTTCTTTAATTTCTCTCCTTTTCCATCTCCCTCATCTCTCTTTCTCCTTTTTATAAAAATCTCTCCTCAGTCCCACCCATCCCCTCTTAGTTTCTAATACGAGTTTCTGTCATATTTCAGGTTCTCAGTAAAAAATGTGCTGTCAGTAGATTTTCCATGTCTTCTCTCTCTGTATAAAAAGAAGTTGTGGGGGTCAGGAAGGAGCTGAACGGCCAAGGCATGTTACCCCTCAATCATTGAGCATATTTACTGTACTATGTAAGCAGCAGGTGCTACATAGAGTCCCTGAAAACAACACCTGTTACCCGCATCCCCCCCCACCCGGTCGGTCACCAGCCCTGCACTTACCCCATCTAGGTCACGGGCAGCGCTTCCTCAGTGTGACGTCTTCCCCGGTGTCATCACCTCCTCGACATCACAGCGGCTTCCGCTGTGTGTCTCCTCTCTCCTCCTCCTGGGCGGCCAATATGATCGCTTCTCCTCTTGGCCAATCGGTTGATGGGTCTCAGGATCCATTTCCTGATTGGCCGGGAGGAGAATTAGGAAGACAATAGCGAATACTAATTTGCTATTGTCACACAACTGGGTGGGCTCGGGGCACAAAGCCCACCCTTTTTTGAAGCCTATTAGAGCCACTATTATAAAAATGGAAAAAATCTGCGCTAACCGTGATTAGAATTAGT
This sequence comes from Rana muscosa, assembly GCA_029206835.1. NCBI lineage: Eukaryota > Metazoa > Chordata > Amphibia > Anura > Ranidae > Rana > Rana muscosa. The sequence continues at coordinate 35,660,123 of CM055117.1, forward strand.
GAATTAATTGAATAAGAGAACCATTATATATATATAAAAATAATAATGGTAAAATTAATAAAGTGAATTAGTGGGTGCTGCAAAAAAATAGCTGGAATAACCACTACACAAATATATGCAAAAAGAATTAATAAAAATGCGCTACCCTTAAACAAGCAATCATGGTGCTAATTAGCACCATGATTGCTTGTTTAAGGGTAGCGCATTTTTATTAATTCTTTTTGCATCTATTAGAGCCACTGGCTTAAAAAACCACAACATTGGAATCCATGCATCTGGCGCCCCGTATGTAGATTATGGGGCCGGACGCATAGATATGGGGGCCCCTGCGCCCTGCATTACGGCCCGCCACTAGATGGTAGGCTTTTACAAGAACATACTCTCAGCTACCTTTGTGCCTTTTGCTCGTGTCCTCCTGGATTTTAATATTCCTGGGGTATCCCATACCACCTGTTTCCCCATCTGTTTGTCAGCAATAGAAATACATAAAAGACATCCCCTAGACTACTTAAGTAAAAATGGAAATATAAAATGCTGTGTGCTTGGCTGTCTTTACACCAACTTTCAGGAAAGAACCAATTAATCAAGTGCAAGAGGGGTCTGAGCCTGATCACATGTTAACGTTAAATATATTTGGTTAACCATCTTCCCACTGATGTAGACTTGCTTTTAGCAACCCTTGCATACAAATAGGGAATTTGTAAATTTATTGGGTTGCATGTCCAGACATTGTTACACAAGTAGTGTGGGCACAGGTCTACCTTTCTCTCTCTAGTCCTCCAAAATGTTTGCAACCTGTTCACTAAGCTTGTGCTGTCACCAGTTTGTATGACTGTTATTCTATTACCATGTTACAGTAAAGTTGGCATCCATTTCAGAGGAATCAAGGGTGGACTTGGGAGTATTCTATGCCAATGGGGGATTACTCTAGAACAGTGATTGCGAACCTTGGCACCCCAGATGTTTTGTACTCCCATGATGCCTATGTACTCTGCAGTATAACTGAGCATCATGGGAAATGTAGTTCCAAAACATCTGGGGTACCAAGGTTCGCCATCACTACTCTAGAACATAAACCTGGGTCTTGCTTTTAGCAATCCTGACATACAAATAAGGAATTCTTGATTTTTATTTTATTTTTATTTATTTGTTTTTTTGGCTCTCTGTTTCAATATTTTTATTGAGATTTTCAGTACAAATATAAAAGTAGCAATACAGATAAAGTACCCTCCTGCAGGCCAACATACTGTAGCCTGTTGAGAGTGTCAAACATGTAAGGGTCAAATATCTAACATTAGGCATTTGGCATATAGCTGTGTATAGATCTCCATATGTAATTCAGTAGCAATATGAGTTATCAATAAGACGTTTATCGTCTCAGTTTTAATGTTTTCTATTGGAAACATAAAAATAGCAACAGTAATAACATGTTGTCATAAAAACGAGGTGGTCCCATGGGGGACCAATAGCCCCTATAAACATTTGGCACGTAACCTTGAATTGGTTTAGAAAGTATATTTGGTTCAACTGTCTCTTAGGATTGTCAAAAGTCTAGGTGTTGTGTGTTTATCTAGACCTTTATATGTAGGTGGGCTGATTGATCATATCCACTGTGTAGAGTAGTCTCGATGTAACAGACTCGGTTAGAGTCTCACCGTGCCAGGGCCTCCAGGGTAATCACCCCACCCCTATGGGTGCACACTGTGGAGTGACAGAGCGTCACCTCTCTTCCCTCCCAGGGGATCCCGATTGCGAAGCGCCGCCCGCTAACCCCAGTCTCGGAAGTGACGACATCACAGAGCATCCACGGTCTACGTCCAAGCCTCCAGCCAGCGCTGTACACATACTGTGCGGACAGGAACAGCTACAGGACTTAAGACCATTTCCATCAGCCCGTGCCGTGCACACCAAACCGAAGACTATGAGACAGTGTAACCCCTGAATGCCTCTTTTCTCTTGTCTGTTTCCAGAGCCTCTTCTAGCATTTTTGGACTGTCAGCCTTCTAAATTTTTAGCAAATTCCTCTTAGAACATTTCCTCATATGGACTTATATTATATATGGATTTTTTGTAATTACACCCCTCCGCCTACCCCATTTTTCATTATAATACAGCTACATCCTGAGTGCTTCATATTAATCCCTTGTTTTTTTGCCCTCCCAGGGGATGCCTGTCCCGGCAGTCTCCTGGGTCACAACAGTCCCCCGATTGGGGAGAAGGGGGTTGTTCACTTAGGGTCAGATAAATCACAATCAAGAGCATAGTTATCTATCCTCAGCTCGGGACAAGCTAGTATGAGTGGTATATTGCTCTGCGAAGAGTTAAGTGTAAAGTCCACGACATGCCGATAGCAAATCTGATGATATGCACCATGAGAGAGAGTTAAGAGAGAAAGTGGGGGAGGTCAGGTGGAAAGAAAAAAAATAAGGTAGGGGGAAAGGGTATGTGGTCTCTCTGGAAATTCCTTCATGTATGTAGGTGACCCGGGTAGAGCGGGATCTTGATATGTGTGGCCCATGGTTCCCAGACCCTTTCAAAGCACTGGACCGCGTCCAGCAGCTTTGCAACCGTCTGTTCCTGTGCCATAATCCAAGATATTTTTCGTTGGGCAGCCAAGAGAGATACTGTTGTTTTTTTCCAGGCTTTAGCTAAGGTAATCTTGGCTCCCAAACACATGAAGAAAATAAGTTGTTGTGTGCTCTTAGGGGTGTTGTGTACCCTACTGTTCAAGAGAATGTATGTGGGGTCTTGAGGAACTTGGGTCTCAGTAACCTGTCGTAATACATGGAGGAATTTATTCCAGTAGCTTCTTATACAGGGACAAGTCCACCATATATGGAGCATTGTGCCTACATGCCCGCATCCTAAAGCAGAGGGGGGAGGCGTCTAGGTATATCTTGGAAAGTCTCGCTGGAACATAGTACCATTTTGTGAATACTTTAATGTTAGCTTTAATCAGTGAGATGTTTAAGATACCTTTAGATGATCTGCGGAAGGCCTGAAACCACTTGTCAGGGTCCAGCTGGATGTCCAGATCAGTTTCCCAGGATCGAGCGTATGCCGGGAGTCCGCTCTATCTGCCAGGGAAGCATATATAATGAGATGCCGCCCTTTTGAGAGCCTATGCTGGAACACCATTGTTCATACATAGTTGCTTTGGGAGGGCCCGACTTGTCAGTCCAAAGTGTGTGGAGGAAGTGCCTGATCTGTGAAAGTCTGAACTTTTCGGAGGTTGGCATGTCCAGTTTTCTCAGACAGTGCCCTAATGTTATGGGGCCATTTGGTGTAAAGAAATGTCCTATCCTGAAAAGCCCCTTGTTTAGCCACCAGCGAAATGCGTATATATTCATCCCTGGGGGAAAGTCAGGGTTGTGAAATAGGTGAACGAGGGGTCTCAGGGGAGATATCAGTTGTGTGTGTTTATGTATCGTATCACATAGTGCCAGGGAGTGAGATAGCGTGGGAGCTAGGATAACTGGTCTGTGTTTTGCTGGTCTCCAGATTAAAAAAAGTCAAGCGTATGGTGGGGGACTACCTGCCTTTCTAGGGAGACCCAGTCAGGTTTGTGGCTCCTAGAATATATGATGGAAAACTAGGCTAGTTGGGCTGCTTGGTAGTAAAGCCATAGGTTTGGGAGTCCCAGTCCACCTTGGGTTTTAAGTCGGAGTAGAAACTCTTTCACTAACCGGTGACCCAGGGCTTCCCAGACGAAGCTGACAATCTTGGATTGAAGGATAGTCAGAGTGGATTTTTTAATAGGGATGGGAAGGGAGCAAAAGAGGTATAGTAGATGGGGTAGTAATGTCATCTTCATGGCATTCAACCTGCCGAGCCAGGATAGTCCACCCTTCGACCACCTTTTTAGGTCCGCTTCAAGAGAGCAGAACATGTGGGGATAGTTGGCAGTGTAGAGACTGCCAATACTTTTGGTCAGTTTGATTCCGAGATAGGGAATCGCTTATCCTGCCCAGGAGAAGGAAAAATGTTGTTTGAGTTGGTCTAATAATTTTGGTTGGACAGATTTTTAGGGCTATTGATTTGGTTACATTTACCAGAAACATTCCCAAATATTCCCAAATTCCTTAAGTAGCCGGAACACATTGGGGGTTGAGATTAGCAGTGAGGTTAGTAAAAATAGCATGTCGTCGGCAAAGAGGGCACACTTATGTTACTCTTGGCTGCATTTAACTCCTTTTATATCAGTATTTGTTCTGATGACTATCGCCAGTCATTCAATCGCTATTGCGAAGATCAAGGGTGATAGAGGGCATCCCTGCCTCCTTCCTCTGTCAATATCAAAGGACTCGGAGTAATGCCCCATTAAATGCACCTGGGCATTATATGTTATAATGGATGTCAAGGCGTATGAACGCATGTGTCTCGACATCCTGGAAAATAAACTTTGGTATCGCCCAATTTCCAAAATTTTAGTGAACAATTTTGTTTGTGAATATCAGGGTATTATCTTTAAGGCATACCATGAAGGCATAATTGATCAATCAACTTGGAATTTCCTTAATGTAAAGGATCCCACAATTCCAACCTTTTACTCATTACCTAAAGTTCATAAATCCTTAACCCACCCTCCTGGGACGCCCAATAATCTCGGGCTGTCTTGGACTAACTGAAAATGCCAGTTCTCTGGTTGATCAATATTTACAACCCTATGTAACTTCATTATCTTCATTTGTCAAAGATACTATTGACCTACTTCGCAGCACTGATGGCAAACAATTTCCACCAGGTACTTGGTTGGTTGCCTTAGACGTGGAGAGTAAATACAACTCAATTCCCCACCATAAAGGCATTAAAACCATCCGTAATTTACTTAACCACTTTGCGCCCGGGCCATTCTCAAAAGACGCCCGCATTGCGGCGCTCAATTGCCGGGAGGACGTCCATGGATGTCCTCCTGTTTACTTCCGCGATGCGCGCCGCCGCGGGCGCGCATCGGGGAAAAGCTGTGCCCGCTGTGTCACGCGGGTGCCGATGCGCGTGCCTGGCGGCCGCGATGTCTGCCAGGTACACGCGATCGGCTGTCACAGAGCAGGCACGTGGATCTCTGTGTGTAAACACAGATATCCATGTCCTGTCAGGGAGAGAGGAGACCGATGCTGTGTCCTAGGCTTGTGCAATTCGTTTCGTAACGAATCAAAATTCGTCCAAATTTAGCAACTTTCGGACATTCGGAAGCATTCGAATTTCCGAACAGAGCAATTACGAATAAAACCGAATCCGAAATAAATTATACCGCAAAATAGCGAATGCCCGAAGGTCTTCGGCATAATTCGTTATGAAAAAAGTTACGAATGTACGAATCCATTCGAAGCACAATAACACTCACTCTGCTCTCTGCTTCTCCCTCACCATGCTGAACTCCCTCTCAAAATGGTGTACAGGGGCGGAGGCTATAGCCGCATGAAAAAACGAAAGTAAAATACGAGATTTCAAATCCATTCGAAGCACAATAACACTCACTCTGCTCTGCTCTCTGCTTCTCCCTCACCGTGCTGAACCCTCTCAAAATGGTGTACAGGGGCGGAGCCTATAGCCGCATGTAAAAAACGAAAGTAAAATACGAGATTTCGAATCGTTGCAAATAACCGCTATGTATTTAGAAAAGTACAAATCCATTCGAAGCACATTAGGCATAATAGGCAGCGTCGTTGTGAGAGAGACACGGAAAATTACGAATCAACGAACCCAAAAAAAGTTACGAAAGTAGGAGTTGTGTCCAGAATCAACGAAAAACAACGTACTCTACCGAAAGTACGAATTATAAAGCAACAAAAAATTCAACGAAAAATGTCGCTTGCAAAAATACGAATGAGTCCGAACACGAAAAATCCCGTCTAGCAAAATTACGAATGATTACGAATCAACAGGACCGGAAAGAAACGAACCGAAACGGAACAAATTTTTCCGTTGTGCACAAGTCTACTGTGTCCCTTGTACATAGGGACACAGATCGGTCTCCTCCCCCAGTCAGTCCCCTCCCCCCACAGTAACAATCACCTAGTAGGGTACACATTTAACCCCTTCCCACCCACTAGTGTTCACCCCTTCCCTGCCAGTCACATTTATACTGTAATCAGTGCATATTTATAGCACTGTTCGCTGTATAAATGTGAAGGGTCCCAAAAATGTGTCAAAAGTGTCCGATGTGTCTGCCATAATGTCGCAGTCACAATAAAAATCACAGATCGCTGCCATTATTAGTAAAAAAAAAAAATAATACAAAAGAATGTCATAATTCTATCCCCTATTTTGTAGGCGCTATAACTTTTGCGCAAACCAATCACTATACGCTTATTGCGTTTTTTTTTTACCTAAAATACGTAGAAGAATACATATCGGCCTAAACTGAGAAAAAATATATTTTTTTTTTAATAAAAATTGGGATATTTATTATAGCAAAAAGTAAAAAAGATTGTGTTTTTTTTCAAAATTGTCGCTCTTTTTTTGTTTATTGGGCAAAAAAATAATAGACGCAGAAATGATCAAATACCACCAAAAGAAAGCTCTATTTGTGGGAAAAAAAGGACGTCAATTTTGTTTGAGAGCCACGTCACACGACCGCGCAATTGTCATTCAAAGCGTGACAGTGCTGAAAGCTGACATTTTGCCTGGGCAGGAATGGGGTTATGTGCCCAGTAAGCAAGTGGATAAAGAAAGAGGCTCTTCCTTTGACCGTTACAGTCGATTCGTTCTTCAACTGCTTGAGTTTATTCTCACAAGAAATGTTTTTTTTTGGATCCTCCCACTTCCTCCAGGTGCAGGGTGTGGCTATGGGGAACAGATGTGTCCCCTCTTATGCCAAATTGTACCTGGGGGGGTGGGAGAGAGAACTATTTTCCACTGATGCCTTTATTAAAACACGTCATTACCTGGATAAGGTATATTGATTATTGACGATATTTTGATATTCTGGTCTGGTACCAGAGATGAACTCCTGCAGTTGATGAGCGCATTGGCTGTTAACGTGTACAACTTATCATTTACTATGGAAAGTAGCCAACATTCAATTAATGTTTTAGATCTTACTATCCATATTGACCCAACTGGCATGCTTCACTCTTCTCTTTAAAGGAAGCCCTCAGCAGGTAATACCCTCCTACACGCTTCAAGTGCACACCCGACACCACTTTTGAATAGCATCCCATGTAGCCATTTTTTAAGGCTTAGACGCAACTGTACCCTTGATTTAGACTTTTACCAGGCGGCCAATGATCTGCGTGACAGGTTATTGGCACATGGTTATAGTCGTTCTCTCCTTAAGAAATCATTCAATAGAGTTGTTAAGCTAAACAGGACTAATTTAATTCATTCTTTAAAATTGTCCAAGCAAAATGCATCGGTTTTTGTAATTACTAAATTTTCCAAACAACATGGCCAAATTAGGAGTATTCTCAAAAAGTTTTGGCCTATCCTGTTGGCTGACAACACAGTTATAAAATACATCAAACCTTATCCGGAGTTAACTTTTCGTCGTGCAGCTTCACTTAAAGATCAACTAGTCTCTAGCCATTTTGACATATAAAAAAAAACCTTCTACTGGGAATGGCACTTTTCCATGTGGTAAATGTGATTTTTGCTGCTTTTTAGCTAACTCGTGTGATGTTCCACTTCCTAATGGACGCATTCATAAGATTAAACATCAGATTAACTGCAAAACTGTGGGTGTAGTATATCTGGCACTATGCCAATGTGGCTGCTTTTATGTTGGAAAGACCAAAAGACCCTTTTTTAAACGTATTAGGGATCATGTCCTGCCACTTTATAAGTGATTGACCACTACAGTCTTAAATCGCCATATTAGAGGTCAGCATAATTTTGACGCTACAGTTGTGTGAACGGTGTAGGAATTACAACAGTTTGTATATGTGCCTCCCACTTTTTAAGGGACCAAAAGTAATGGAACAGATTAACAATTATAAATCAAACTTTCACTTTTTGAATACTTGGTTGCAAATCCTTTGCAGTCAATTACAGCCTGAAGTGTGGAACGCATAGACATCACCAGACGCTGGCTTTCATCCCTGGTGATGCTCTGCCAGGCCTCTACTGCAACTGTCTTCAGTTCCTGCTTGTTTTTGGGGCATTTTCCCTTCAGTTTTGTCTTCAGCAAGTGAAATGCATGCTCAATCGGATTCAGGTCAGGTGATTAACTTGGCCATTGCATAACATTCCACTTCTTTCCCTTAAAAAAACTCTTTGGTTGCTTACGCAGTATGCTTCGGGTCATTGTCCATCTGCACTGTGAAGCGCCATCCAATGAGTTCTGAAGCATTTGGCTGAATATGAGCAGATAATATTGCCCGAAACACTTCAGAATTCATCCTGCTGCTTTTGTCAGTAGTCACATTATCAATAAATACAAGAGAACCAGTTCCATTGGAAGCCATACATGCCCACGCCATGACACTACCACCACCAGGCTTCACTGATGAGGTGGTATGCTTTGGATCATGAGCAGTTCCTTTCCTTCTCCATACTCTTCTCTTCCCATCACTCTGGTACAAGTTGATCTTGGCCTCATCTGTCCATAGGATGTTGTTCCAGAACTGTGAAGGCTTTTTTAGATGTTGTTTGGCAAACTCTAATCTGGCCTTCCTGTTTTTGAGGCTCACCAATGGTTTACATCTTGTGGTGAATCCTCTGTATTCACTCTGGTGAAGTCTTCTCTTGATTATTGACTTTGACACACATACACCTACCTCCCGGAGAGTGTTCTTCATCTGGCAAACTGTTGTGAAGGGTGTTTTCTTCACCAGGGAAAGAATTCTTCGGTCATTCACCACAGTTGTTTTCCGTGGTCTTCCGGGTCTTTTGGTGTTGCTGAGCTCACCGGTGCGTTCTTTCTTTTTAAGGATGTTCCAACTGTTGTTTTGGCCACACCTAGTGTTTTTGCTATCTCTCTGATGGGTTTGTTTTTTTTGTTTTTTCAGCCTAATGATGGTTTGCTTCACTGATAGCGACAGCTTTTTGGATCTCACATTGAGAGTTGACAGCAACAGATTCCAAATGCAAATAGCACACTTGAAATTAACTCTGGACCTTTTATCTGCTCCTTGTAAATGGCATAATGAGGGAATAACACACACCTGGCCATGGAACATCTGAGCAGCCAATTGTCCCATTACTTTTGGTCCCTTAAAAAGTGGGAGGCACATATACAAACTGTTGTAATTCCTACACCGTTCACCTGATTTGGATGTAATACCCTCAAATTAAATCTGAAAGTCTACAGTTAAAGCACATCTTGTTCGTTTCATTTCAAATCCATTTTGGTGGTGTATAGAGCCAAAAAGATTAGAATTGTTTTGATTTCCCAATATATGGACCTGACTGTACCACTTAATAATACAAATCACATAATACAAGTGATCACTACATAGATTAAACATATAGTTGGCATAAAAACACGGCATATAGTAGCTCTATGCATTTCGTGGATTCATCCACTCTTCAGGAGCATGCACGTGGACATTGAATGCTGTAGTATAGTAATAACAAAAATATTTGCAAGGTCTGACCCTGTCACGGGAAGGAGATTAAAATGAGATAATTAGAGGTAATATTGCCTAGGATAAATCCCCCAAAACCACTCTCAACAGTACTTACATTGTCTGTATCTATGCAGTAACAGTGTGCCGACATGAATCAGAAAACCCCACAGGGGTGTCGCTGGTTGGAGCCGAGGTGGTTGTGACAGACCGAGACTCAACAAGGATGGTTTCCAAAAAAGGAAATTCCAAAAAATAATGGTCATAACTGACCATAAGTGCTGGAAACAAAAGTGAAATTATAAAATAGAATGGGAACTAATATCATGTGATATCATGGGTCATAAGTCCTATACTTGGCATCACATTATCCTATCCTTTACCAAGTATAGGACTTATGACCCATGATGTATTAGAAAGAGAGAAAACCCCTGGGTGGGACTTTAAAGTCAATACCGCAAAAATTATGGATAGTAATGGAGTAAAAAATACAAAAAAGATAGAAATTCATAAAACCAACGCGTTTCAGAAAACAGGGTTTTTTCTTCCTTCTTCAAGGTAGTAATAGAATATCATATCTATAAGAGATGCAAGATAATCAATGGACAGTTTGTACAACAGTATATCAATTGACAAAGTAATAATGTAAATAGCCCATTCACATATTAAACTTACATCCTTATTGTTGGTAGCACAAATATGTATCCATAGGGTTAAAAAGAGAGTTTGGTATCGCCACGCATGTCACATCCAACAGCCCATTCACAATGTCAATATTGGCAGAGAGCAGACAGAAAAGAAGGGATCTCTGTCCCAAACACCTAAGGGAACACCGTATACTGCATCCAGACACAGTGTCCTTGTATACTGGAGTCCAAAAACCGAGAACCTACAACAGGAACATAAATATAAAAATAAAAATAAATAGAAATACATACATATAAATATATAAATGACTGCATAGATGGAGATACTGATTCATGTGTGAAAGAAAAAAAAAAGCACAAGCAAGTTACCTCTTTCTGTACTCATTTGGGCTTTCCTCTTGGCATCCCAAAGTTTCACAGCAATTTGGCTCTCCCAGAGACTCCATGACTAATGGGGTGGAAATACACTTATTTCACCCCATGGAACCGGCCTGATCGGAGCTATAAACCACCTTCCTTAAGCCTGGTTTAACTTGAAGGTCGTGCCCTGCTCTGTCTCAAGACACATTTTAATGGCCAAGAGTAATCTTTCATTGGCATGGAATACTCCAAGTCTACCCTCGATTCTCCTGAAATGGGTGCCATCTTTCCTGTAGAATGGTAATAGAATAACAGTCATACAAACTGATGGCAGCACAAGCTTAGTGTACAAGTTGCAAACATTTTGGAAGACTAGAGTGAGAGGTAGGCCTGCGCCCACACTACTGGTCTGACTATGTCCTGGCATTCCTCACAATGGAGGCCATTGATCTTACCTCCCAGCAGCAAGCAGTCCTAGCACCCCAGAGGGGGAGCTCTTGATAAGGTGACGCACTGCTACATTACTTTACAAACCTTACATCACTATTAGCCCTAACCCCGGGAAGGAAGGGGGCAGTTTGCCATTTTTCCCCTGGGCACTGGATGACCTAGTCCCAGTGCTGGCTTCACCACCTGGATCACAAGACTGGCTGTCACATACCTGTATGAGGAGATTGATATGATGATGGTGGCCTCTTGCACAATTTCCCATCCGAGCTTCCCAGAAAGTTGAGACAAGGACTGCTAGGGCAGTGGTAGGGCATAGGTGCCAGAAAGCTGGAACCTTGGCTTGAACTTGTGGGCGCTGGTGTCAGGTAAGCAAAAGTACAGTGATGAGGACACCTCAACTTCATCCAGACCATTAGAGAGTGGAGCCAGGTTACACACCAAATTCAGTAACAGACAGAGAGGAAGGTACCAAATCATGAGCAGGATCAAAGCAGAGGTTGGCAACGTTCAGGCAATGAGGTTTATAATCAATAGTCAAAATCTTGGTCAGGAGTCCAGGCCAAGATCGGAAATTCATTTAGGAAGGATTCAGAATCAGGGATAACAGAAGTACAAGCTGAAAGACTAACCAGCAATTATCTCATGCAGGCCCCAAGTTTAAATAGGCTACTAGGTGCCGGTATCTATTCTGGATGTGCCTATGTATGAACGTGTATTTTGCTGTGTGCACGTTCCTATGCATGTGTGCATATTTTCACGTTTATGTGCATGAGCACAACTAGCGCAATGTCTCTGTTGGCTAACATGATGTTCCTGCCACTGGCTGAGACAAAAAAATATTTCTACAGTTAAAATTTATATATAGTATATAAACTGAGTTAACTGTACATCCGGTTGGTTGCCTGGGTTTCCCCTTTAACATATTCAGCACATTAAAGTTCCAAAGATATATCTACAATTTCGTAAATGCTTTGAAATACGCGGGGGAAAAATGGTTAATCCTACTACACTAATACATAATGTTTCTAGTTTCTTAAGTCATCCCAAACAAGTTGAAGTTATACCCAGTGGATGGCCAGGTTAAGGAAAACACCAACAAATCTCCATGACCCTCTCCCTTTCCGAGTAAAAACACATAATTCTTCTTAATTACTACAAACCAGACTTTAATAATCTTTCCCAGAGATTATAATTTACTCGTGTTTTCCACACCTTAGGGACAAGAAGTTGATTCACTCCGAGTTGAAATAATACGTCTGTTGCTTTTAGGAGGATGAAAAAAAAAAAACAAGCACATATACCACGCTGCTTGCACATTATCCTTCTGCCGTTAAGCACTTGGTTACATTAAAGCTTAATAATATTCCGTACAGCGCGGTGGCTTATCGTCATTTTTATAATCTGTTCAACAGTTCATTGGCTTCCCCCCCAGTGTAAATATCTTCTTCCTTACACTATCTGCTGCTTTCCACAGATAAATGCCTAGCACCTGGGAGACAGACTCATCTAATTAGAATGAAGGTTTTAGCGTTGGCCCCGGTTTGTTGGTTCCCTAGGTAGTTGTGTGAATGTTAATGTCCTCATTACACCTTCCATCCTTTTTCAATATTGGATGAAGGTTAATATGGCAGGACAATGGAACCTGTTGTCTCGCTCAGCCTCAGAAAAGATCCAAAAATGGGTCTTAACCACATGCAAACTTTTTTTTTGTTCCTCATTGAGAACCAAACAAAATCGGGTTTAGGCAAAAATCGGAATATTCCTTTGTTAAAAAATAAAAATATCACTCCCACCCATGCCCTTAACACATTTGGTGGTGTGATTTTTTTATACCTGCTCCCATTTTCTCAATTCTCCCCTTGGTGAAAATGATGTCACTCGTCCTGCTCCCCCTAGCCACCTGCAGATTCTTAGGACATGTCACATGTGCCAGGAGGCTGCAGGACCAGTCCCAATGTTCTCAATGTTCTCGCGCATATACAATGGGGGAGACATCTGTGTCTGAGTCCTTGGAAAGTCACAGTTGGCTTCCAAATTCAAGGTGGCAGCACAGGGGATCCACAGTGGTGAGAAGATAAGGCTGCGGGAGGACAGCGCTGGACCCCATGGACTGGTACAGTAAGTACTTGTGCAGCACTCACCTCTGCTGGATAAGTTTCACTGCCTTATCGGCATCATGGCGATAAGAGGACATTCTTCTCTTTCTCAAAACCTCTCAATTAAGATTGTCTAGTAACCACCAAGGGAATTAGTAACATTGAGACCTCATAAGAAGTATCCCAATTAAAGCAAGCTCTGGCACTCATGCGTAAAGTTAGGTACAACAGCCAATTTAGTAGGTACTGACTGACTTTCGTCCTGAGTGTACATCTCCTTATCCGACAGCAGCAGATCGACATCCAATCACGGCTTTTCTGGCTGCGAGTGCTGACCAGTATGTTCTGACGGACAGGGAGGGGTATCAGAGTAAAGGGGGCTGAATACAAATGCATGCCACACTTTTCAGATATTTATTTTGTAGTAGCGTCCCCAACCTCCAAAGGCCTAATAGTGACCTCCAGAGTGAGGAAGAGCTGACATCCTTCCTTGTAATGTGGGTCACTAGGCATTATGGGTGTAATGCAAGCAGGGCCGCCATCAGGGGGGTACAGGCAGTACACCTGTAAGGGGCCCGGATGGCAACCCCCTTTTTTTTATGTAAGGGGCCCAAAGGTCCCCAGGGCCCCGGATGGTAACCCCCCTTTTTATGTATTTTTTATAAAATAAATAAATAAATAATATTATTTTTTTTATTTTATTTTTTTTTGTAAGGGGCCCGGAGGTCCCCAGGAACCTGGATGGTAACCACCCTTTTTTATGTATTTTTTATTAAAAAAAAAAATATTTAATTTTTTTATTTTTTGTAAGGGGCCCAGAGGTCCCCAGGGCCCCGAATGGCAACCCCCCTTTTTTTTATATATATATTTTTTTATAAATTATTATTTATTTTTTTTGTAAGAGGCCCAAAGGGCCCCAGAGGCCCGGAGGCACCCCCCGCTTCTCAATTCGTGGCACCCCCCACTTCTCAATTCGCGGCAGCAGCACCCCCCCGGTTCTCCTCTGCTCCAGGGGGCCCATGCCTGAAGCTGTGTAAGGGGCCCCAAAATTCCTGATAGCAAGATAGAATGATTGGGGGCCAGTCACTTTTTAAATGCAAGAAAAAGAAAAATAGATTTTTTTTGTCTCTTAACAGAACTGGTGCAGAGAGGGTTAGGGCCAGGACCCCCTTAGGCAGATGCAATAATAATTGGCAGACTCCAAGACAAAAATAATAGGCAGACAGCTATACAGGTAGAGGGCCTTTAAGCTGAATGCAGCACTGTATTTGTAGAACTGCTGTCTCCTATGGCAACTGAACTTTCAACAATCAATAGAGATCTGCACACATAACTCACAGTAACCCATTATAGATCTTGTCTCACATCTCACAGTATTCTACTGTAGCTCTTCACTCACTGAGCTCCCGATCTCTCACTAGACTTCAAGATCCCAAACGTCACTGGATCCCCTGAGCTCTTCCACAGCTAACCCAATGTATTCTCCTCAAGCATCACCCCTGCTAACCCGCTAGGTCCCTGGCTTGGCACTCTGCTGAAGCTTTTCCACTTGTTCACCATCTCCGGCTGGTGAATAAGGCTGCTCTGGTACTTCTTCAGACTTCCATAACTGGCCTCTGATAACTGGAGTGATTGTCCTTTAATGGCGACTGTGTCTCCTTTATCTGTGACCTTGATCCTCACTTGCCTCTGTTAACAGGAGTGGTCGTCCCATGTGTCAACTGCTTCTCCCTCACCACTGGCAACAACGTGGTTCCCTGTCCGGTGGAACCTCTGCAACTTGGTTGGGCTTCCGGGCCGACAGCCCCAACCCCGCTATGCTTCTCTCAAACCTGGATAGACCTCAGACAGCCTAGCAGCCAGGTGCTCCCGGGATAGGCCTCAGGCCTCTGGCCTAGCAACCCGGAGCCTTGTAACACACGTCCACCCAGACAGTCGTCTGGGTGGCACAGAACCCTGATCACCTGACTCCTCCCGAATAAATAGGCTCTCCCAGCAGGCCAAGGGACTAAAGAAACCCCTGCCAATTGGCTGAAACAACCCATCCACTCCTAGTCTGAATTCACTATGCCCTGATCATATTAATGCCACAGGCAACAATGCCACCTAGTGACAGAAGAGAGAGGTGCATCAAATCCAGAGTTACGGAAAAGCCAGTGAATCCACTATCAATCAGCCAGGCTAGTTACCACCTAGCAAGCTAAATTTATTAGCAACCCTGCCTACTACCAGGGTTTTACAATTTGTAAAACATTTAGAAAACCATTTATCATTTTTCTTCTGCTTGACATTTATGTGTCACTTTGTGTTGGTCTATCACATAAAATCCCAATAAAAGACATTTAAGTTTTTGAATATAGCATGACAAAATGTGGAAAATGTCAAGGGGTATGAATACTTTTAGGAGGCACTGTAGTGTATGTCACATGGGGATAGGGAGATTGTTCCCACACAGTGAAAACTTCACAAATGACCTTGGAGCTTGCAGAGGACTTTCTGTCTTTGTTAATTCAGCAGAGATAACATAAAAAGCCCCCACACAATGGCAAACACATTTTTTATATATCTGGCCAGCTCAAAAGTCGGCCCCCAGTCTGTTAGCATAATGGACTGTCCTCTCGCATAGTTGGCCTTCTCCTTTCCATTCAACAATAGACAGGGGTTTGTTCTTCAAACATTCTACTGCATGTCAATCATCAGAGTGATTGTGCTCATTTTCTTGCACATGCGCGCACAATTGCATGCACATGGACGCACAGGCATGTCCACCAGAGATACTGGCACCAAGTGGACTATTTAAACCTGAGGCCTGCATGGGATAATTCCTGGATGGCAGTGGCGGCTGGTGCTCAAAATTTTTGAGGGGCGCAAACAAACTGAAAAAAAAAAAACATCAATTGCAGCTACTGTGCCCATCAATTTCCGCCACTGTGCCCATTAAACGCAACCACTGTGCCCAACAATTGCCGCCACTGCGGCCATCAAACGCAGCCACTGTGCCCATCAATTGTCACCAGTTTTCCCCATCAAACGCCGCCAGTTTGCCCCCTCAAATGATGCCAGTTTCCCCATCAAGTGCAGGCAGTTTCCTCAATAAATGCAGCCAGTTTCCCCTCAAATGCAGCCAGTTTCCCCATCAAATGCAGCCAGTTTCCCCGACAAATGCAGCCCACTATGGAGCACCGACACTGCTGGATGGCCTTTCAGCTTATATCTCTATTATCCTTGATCGTGAATCCTTCTTGACTCTGTTATTGACTCGGCTTCCGTCTGACCTGTTTCTGGAGAACCTCTGCCTGTTTGTGTCTGCTGCCTACCAGTATTACTGACCTCAGCCTGGACTCCTAAAGTCTCACTAAACCCACATCATAAAAACTATAAATAAATGGTGTACTGTATCACATGCTGTTCATACTCACTCAGTCACTATGAGATTCATTTTCTGTATTCTGCAAAAATTAGGTTGATCCTGCTGCTCTCTACCTCCCCCTTATGTCCATGCCCCTAATTCAGCTAGGGATTTTGCAGAGCAGTGTTGGCAGCTCTGCCAGTCCCTAATCTACATGCAGGATGCCGGACGCATGGATTTCAATGTTTTTTTTTCTCAAAAAAGAGTGGGTTCAGGGCGCAGAGTACTGCCCTCTGAGCCCACCAAGTTGTGTGACAATAGCGAATTAATATTCACTATTGTCTTCCTGCTTCTTCTCCCGGCCAATCAGGAAGCGGGTCTTAAGACACGATTGGCTGAGAGGAGAAGCGACCGTATTGGCCGCCGAGGAGGAGATGCAGGGGGGAGCTGCCGAGGAGGAGGAGACACAGGGGGAAGCCGCCAAAGCTTCCCACAACCTAAATGCGGTAAGTGCGGGGCTGGTGGGCAGACAGGCAAGCAACGGGGGAGGTGGTGGGTGGTTTGCCAATCGCCTGAGCAATGGGGGAGGGGTGGGAGGTTTGACTGATGGACCGACCGAACAGGGGTGGGGGGTCCGATTGATGAAACTATCAAACGGGGAGGGGGGGTGGAGGCGGGTGGTTTGTTTGCCGCTACCCCCCTCCCCAGGAAATTGGAGCACCAGCCGCCACTGCCTCCCTCTCATTCTAAGACTAAGGCTGGAGGGGCATGACAGAAATCCACCCACACCATGTTACTGCCAAAAAATAATAGAGATTTGATTTTAAATATATATTTATATGACAATATAAAAATGTTTATTGATATTAATTATTTATTTGTACTCTTCAATAGGCTGTTTTTGTTGCTTTTTGAACATGTGACTAGCATCAGAGGACTAGAAGATCCTCCTGCTTATGTTTCCCTGAAGACAGGCTGGGAAAGAGCTGGGTTATGTGACATCTGTATATCAATTAGGAAAAAGTTATTACATTTTTTTTTTTTTTTTTAATAAAATAATTACAGTGCCACCATCCATATACAGAAATAGATGGGAAAATGTAAATTCAACAGTGTGTGTTTAGTATCACTTTAACCAAGATTTTAAATTCTGTACCTCATTGCCTGCATGTTGTCAGCTACTGCTTGACTATAACTTTGATCCTGCTCTTGATTTGGTGCCTTCCTACCCAGCTGTTTCCAAATTCGGCTTGAGGCCTGACTTTGCTCTCTACTGGTACGGGCAAAGTTAGGGTGCCCTCATCACTGTGCTCGTGCTTACCTGACACCCAGGGACGGGACAAGGGGTGGGCAGAAAAGGCGGCTGCCCTGGGCACTGTGGTATCATGTGAGGTGGGGGGGGCACCACAAGGAGATGGGAGCAGGGATTTGTTTCAGCTTCCTGGCACCTGTGTCATTTGGTTGCCCTAACAGTCCCTGTCTCAACTTCTGGGGTTGCTAATGTAGCGGGGTCTCCTTTAAGGCCCTATGGACTACGTTACCCAGAACCCCGTTTGGCACCCAGGGTGCATTTGGCCACCGCAGAGACTCATGGGGGGGGCTATAAAAGGAAAGGGCGAGGCTAAGTTCGGCCTCTTTGGACACCGCGCTGCAATCAAGGAGACTCCATGTGCGGATCTGTTGCAGTGCAAGGCCCGGGGCCTGGGCCTTGCATACCTTCCAAAGAGCCTTCCACCCCACTGCTGAGCATGGGTGACACCTGACTTCTTTGAGTTGTTGACATCAGTTGGACCAGAGACCTGATCGTTGCAGGTACTGTGTGTGGAAACACAGTGGTGGAAGCCCCGGTCTGGGATCGCGTCCGGAGGGGTGAGCGAGCATCTGCTCACTTATTTAACTTGTACTTTGATTAGGCCTAGTGACTGCCTTGGCCCATCGTGCTGTAGTTATTATCCCGCCGGAGACTAGTGGCGGAACTGAGTTGTGTAGTCTCCGATGAAGCGTTCCTCTTTTATTAACCGTTATTGGATTACAAATACTGTTCTTGTATGTGCACCACCGTTCATCTGCATGCGAAAAGGGTTGTTCTTACAGAGACTGAGCTTTATCTAAATCAGGCCTGACCAGGGGTTTAAAACTTTGTTTGGTGCGCCACATTGCGCATAGAGAAGATAGCTGCACGTGGCATGTGATCACTCTGCACTATCACGGATTAGTATGTTTATTGCTGCAGGGCTCTGCATGTATGCTACAGTATGTGTTATGTTCAACCTATACCTTTATACCTAAGTAAATCAGATATAGTTTACCACTCGTGGATCAGTGTTTATCATTGCATATCTTATCTGCCTATCCTGCTGTGAGATTGTGTATAACCAGGTATAGAATTATATGAAGGAAACATTCCCTAGACTAACTGTGCCGCAGAGGGTTGAGTAGATTGCCGGGGGTTGGCGGTGCTGTATACAGGGCCCGAACCAACTGAAAACCAGCGGCTCTCTTAACTGGGGGTATCGCTACACTAAGATGAGAATTGTGCAAAAGGCCACCATAATCATTAGGAGCTCCTCATACAGGTACATGACATTCGCCAGCTCCATCGTAGGCTGGATCCCTGTCTGAGTGAAGCCTCTTCTGTTTATGGACCAAACACACCTGTCCTCACTGAGGCTACTTGTTGAAGACTCAGGCACCATTTTCCTACCAAAATTTGCTCTCCCATTGGCACCTACCACATCTACACTGACTTTCTCAGTTCTCCTCGGGGTACATAGTGAATCAACGCTGTTGCTCGCAGTGGGGCCGTGGCATTATTAAGAAGAAGAAACCCAACTATTATTTAAAGGAAGATGAGTATTCTAGGTTCTGAGATGATGAGGAAAATGATGACCCATTAGAAAATGTTGATTGTCTATGATGAAATTGACCGGGTCATCAACCATGTAGTAATGCTAAGAAGGAGTGGAAGATCCAAAAACACACATAAGAACCTTTTCTGCTCAAGGAAATGTTACTTGTATTGCTGTGGATATGCACAAAGCTGAAACAAAGTATTATTGTAGGAGCGAGACTGCCTACCACACTTTAGATGTGAAATTGCAGCGTCCCCCAAACTCTCTCCTAGACTTTGCTTCATAATAAATGCACAAAAAGAACAAAAGGGCATACTGTATTTTGAAAACCAAGCAGTCGATGGCAGCTTCCCTAATTTCTATGCTCACCGGTTCATTTTAAGCTTTCTAATGCCTATGACAAAATATGGGTAATATAATCAGTTTATGCTCATTTCGTTGTCTTTAATCAGTTTTGGCATCCACCAAGCTGCACAGCATAAAGACCAATAAGTCTCACGTAACCAGCGGGCACATATGCTATATTACTAGCCAACTTCTATTACCTAATCAGCACAATGAGTTACCCAACTTTCAAAGAGAATATAGATTTACTGGCGTGACATTCCCAGGCAGCTGAATTCGGTCAAAATTATTTCCTGCGGAGCGTTCAAACACATTATCTTGCTGGGACAATATACTTTCTGCTAACCGGGGAGCCATAACAAGCTAGCTTTACGGTCTACAATGGAACTCATAAAATCACATTTGCCAGAGGGTAACAGTGTACACAGCAGCTCTCAACCTTAATGATGTATGCGGATAATTATACACAACGATAAACAGTCAAATGTGTGAATACGGCTGCTGCAATTATTGTTCCTTCGGACGGGCATGGCAGAAAATTTGTTGAAGATGTGACAAAATGCTTTATTGCAGTCATCAAGTCGATAAACTTTAGTACCTATTTATTGATTATTATTTTTACCTCAACCTGTTTGGATTTAGGCTGATTTATTTATGCTGTCAGTGCTGGGACAGGGTTGTCCAAACCCCAGGGTGAAGCTGCAGAACTGTGCCCCCCCCCCCCCCTCCCAGGTGCTCATGCATTACATAGATATACTGTACAGTATGGCCAGGCCAGGAGCTATTTGCTTCATTTATTTTTCTTAGTTTGTCACTTTGCACTTTTGTTTGTGTTTCTTTCTCACTAGGATGGAGGGTGTGGGTCCTCGGGCCTACCCTGAAGTCTAGGGGGAGAATGCGTGGCCATTAGGTTCCTTCCCTCCCCCGGACCCTTGTCTCTCTCTTTGGGGGAGGCCCTCACCTAGTACTCGTTGGTCGACTTTGGCTGACCACGAGGGGAGAGGTCTGCCAGGTCTTTTGGCTAGATGGACAACAAACAAAAATTCACAGCTCACTTATCATCCAGCCTGCAACAAATCAAATTGATCCTCTCCAAAGGTTCAGGTCAAAAGAAGGGGTAGTTGCACACATTTGCAAATATATGCGTAAGCTGCAGTGGGCCACGTCATGGCACCCCAGTATTATCTGCAGTCCTAACTCTATACATTTTGAGGGCTCCAAGCTTAAAGAACATATAATAATAGATAGATTAAGGGCAGGTATGCCTGGAGGTAGCTCACCTCTCCTTAAAGCTACAGGGACCTCAAATGACAAAATACTCCACCCCAAAAAACAAACAAAATAAAAACCTTAAGAGCACAAACTCAGAAGTGCCACAGACACAAACCACTATAAACCACCATAATGTTAGCATTCTCAAATGTATCTACTGTAATGCATGTGGCCTACCGACAACATTTTATCACAGAAAAATCAGCGATTTTTGCCAAGCCATATTATTTTTTTTAAAGGTACATTTTTATTGTTTTAACATATAGAGAAAAACAAGTGCAGCTGAAGTACATACAGAGCACAAATAAATTGAACATGTGTCCAGTCCACACATTATAGTGCTGTAGTATATATGGAAGAAAAGAAAGAGGCATTATTAAGTATATGTCTGAAGAGATATGAATTCTGCTATAACATAAAAATCAACAGTCATAGACAGGAAATAGGAAATTAGCCTTGCAGCCAATATTAGTATATAGTTGTGAGCATGTGTAGATAAAGCATCATTCTGGTGGTATTGTGAGTGATTTGTGCGTCTAGCCAGGGGGACCAATTTTTTTCAGACTTCTTTGGGCATCCTTTAGCCTAATATGTCAATTTATACAAAGGAATTGCCTAGTTAATAAAATCAAGCCAGTAAGATAGAGTGGGAGGGATCCTAGATATCAACTGTATCACTATCACTTTTATAGCATACTGTAAAAGAGCCCTAGACGTAAAAGTTTCAAACAGGAAGGTTTTCTTCCTCTATATACAGTATCTCAATAAACATTGTTTTTTTTTTTTTTTTTTTTTTTTTATAAATTCCTTATTTTTCATAAGTTTTTTTAACACAATTCCAGTTAATCTTACATAGTCTTCGTATAACTTTTATAATAGATTCTATTAATTGTATACATTCTGTTACTTCCTAAGTTAATACTTAGCTTATTATAGACTCCTCTTTCCCTTTCCCTTTCTTTCCCCTCCACCCTCATTCCCTTCCCACCCCCCTCCCCAATACCTGAAAGGGAAAAAAAAAGGGGGGGAAAATACCCTTCCTCTACATTGCCCCGCTCCTCCCCCCCTCTCTACCGACCAGCATATTCCCTTACTCATCTACTCTTGTCTCTTCCCTGTACGCCATGTATGGGGCCCATGTCTTTCAGTACCTCCCATCTTGATCCTTCATTGTCAGAGTAAGATTTTCCATTTGTTGAATTTCTTAAATTCTCGCAAATCACTGTGCTCTTGATGGGGGGCTTTCACACTTCCACAGGACAGGGACGCACGCCCTCGCTGCCACCAACAGATGTCTTAATAGGGAGTTCTTATATTTTTGCGCTGAAATAGGGATATCAAATAATAGGTATGTAGCCGGGTTTTCTCCTAGCAGTACTCCTGTTATTAATTCAGTGGTTTCAGCTACCATTCTCCAAAATTCTTGAATTTTCGTACATTCCCAAAAAATATGTGTTGGAGATAACATGATCTAATGTTCTAGCAGCCATGCTGACACTTACAGAGGAATTTGGCCCCAGGCAGAATCTGCATAGCAGGGGGGCCTGGCTCAGGTGTGTGTGGAACAATACCACTCTGCAAGCAAGCTTGAGAAGGATTGGCAGGTGAAAGGATTGGACCAGAAGGCAAAGGGGTTGGCAATGGGGGAAGTCTGAATGGTGTCTGTTTTGTAAAAAAGGGCTGTTGGAGGAAGCTAAGCCTCTCTTTCGTTGAAGACCTCTGCTGGTGAGGGCCTCCTAGAAGCCTGTGCTTGGGCCTAAACTATGAGGCCCAGACTGGCTTGGGTCTAAACACCGTGCGGCCCAGGCCTTCACTCTATTACATCTGGGAGCTCAGCCAGCACGGACGCTGCCTCGAAGAGGGAATAAGTATCCATTATTATTATTATTGTTGTTATAGGCTATATAGATATCTGTTGTTAGTATATGACATTTACTACTTTTAAAGGAAATAAATGTAACTTGTGTTAAAAAACTGTGTCTGTCTTCATAATTAACATTGTATCATCAGGCCTAGCATTCTCTGATAGGTTAGACTAGCAAACAAGGGACAACTACACATTAATACATTCATGCAATAGCTAAATATTATAGGGTACAATAGAATATATATAATAATGCATATTTTACAATATGCAATATGGCACCTTCTGCTTCCTTACATCTCCAGTAGGGATGAGCTTCGAGTTTGAGTCAAACTCATGTTTGTCTCGAACATTGCCGGTTCGCCCGTTCGCCGAACAGCGAACAATTTTGGGTGTTCGCGGCAAATTCGAAAATTCTATGGGAGAAATCTAAAGTGCTAATTTTAAAGGCTTATATGCAAGTTATTGTCATAAATGTGTTTGGGGACCCGGGTCCTGCCCCAGGGGACATGTATCAATGCAAAAAAAAGTTTTTAAAAACAGACGTTTTTTCGGGAACAGTGATTTTAATAATGCTTAAAGTGAAACAATAAAAGTGAAATATTCCTTTAAATTTCGTACCTAGGGTACGAGGGGGAAAAGAGGGGGGGACGAGAGAGCGCCCCCCCCTCCTGAACCGTACCAGGCCACATGCCCTCAACATGCCCCCACATTGGCCTGAAGGGCCTGGTAATTGAATTTGGGGGAACCCCTACGCTTTTTTTTTTTTTTTTTATCAATTACTTTTCTATGTGTTGCCGGGAGCCGACAATTCATTATAACCGCGAGTGAGTTTCAAATGTCTTTTTTTCCTTCAAAAATTACATTTTGTGCAGGGACAGTTCTAAGCAAGGGAAACAAGCGCGACTTTACATGCATACTATACACACACCCTAGGTACGAAATTTAAAGGAATATTTCACTCTTATTGTTTCACTTTAAGCATTATTAAAATCACATGTCCCCTGGGGCAGGACCCGGGTCCCCAAACACTTTTTAGGACAATAACTTGCATATTAGCCTTTATAATTAGCACTTTTGATTTCGAACGTTCGAGTCCATTGTATTTAATAGGGTTCTAAAGTTCACGCAAACATTCTGGCTGTTCGCAGGTTCTGGTGCGAACCGAACAGGGGGGTGTTCGGCTCATCCCTAATCTCCAGCAAATTTCTGATATTTTGGGGGTATATCCGATGTAGTACCGTCAGTGTTCTGTACCATCTAGTGAGAATTTTATATCCCCCCTCTTGGTATCTACCGTATATACTCGAGTATAAGCCGACCCGAATATAAGCCGAGGCACCTAATTTTACCATAAAATACTGGGAGAACTTATTGACTCGAGTATAAGCTTAGGGTGTCCATCTGCATGCCTCACTGTGCCTCACTTTGCCTCACTTTGTCCATGTGTATGCCTCACTGTGCCCATGCCTCACTGTGCCTAGACTGACATTTAACATGTGAGTCTATGGAAGGGGTGCCCGGCTTTTAAAAATCGGTGCGCCCCAAACCTTAGGTCCCCTGGACAAAAAACTTTTCACACTTGTAAAGGGGAAATGGAGCTACATGTGTGCCAAGTTTCGGATCCAGGGAACATACGACCGGCCAGTATTTGACCAGAGAAATTACAGTTTAACATGGGAGTCTATGGAAGGGGTGCCCGGATTTGAAAAAATGTTGCTCCCCGGCCGTAGGTCCCCCGGACAACAAACTTTGCACACTTGTAGAAGAAGAGTGGGGCTACATGTGTGCCAAGTTTGGGGTCCAGGGGACCTACGACCGGCCGGTACCAGGTCCCCAAAATTCGGGAGATCAGGCGCAAAAAGGTGACTCGAGTATAAGCCGAGGGGAGCATTTTTAGCACAAAAAAATGTGCTGAAAAACTCTGCTTATACTCGAGTATATACGGTACTCGCAACTGATGCTTTTTGATTGAATACCGGGATCCTGTTACTCTGCTCTTGAGATAATATTACTCCCAGGTCTCTCTCCCACTCCCGCAGGAAGGTAAGTTCCTGCGAGGTTTCCAAACCGGTTAATGTAGCATAGAAATATGAAAGCGAATGTTTTAATGATTCCCCCTTCAAACATATGTCCTCGAACCCGTCAGTAGCCTGACTTCCGCATACGTATTTAGCTTAGATCTGATGAAGGCATCTAATTGCATCTTCCATAAAAAGTCTATTTCTGGTGTTATCTCTCGTTCAATCTCTTTTTTTGTCATTAGATGATTATTTATAGAAAAATGAACAATCCTACTAATACCTAGTTGACGTATTGCTTTAAATCTGGGGTCTTTATGACCTGGCTGAAATGCCGGTGTACCTAAAATCGGGGTCATCGGACTAGGATATGTTGAGATGTTTTTTTTTTTTTTAATACCTTTTTAGTTGCTAATAGAGTGCCACCTATTGTCGGGTGTTTTCTTACTTCCCTTGATATCTCTACTTCTGGTATCCATACCAGACCCTCTAAGGGGATATCTATTGTTGCCTGCTCCATTTGTATCCACGGTTTCTCCCTGCATTTTCCACACCACTCTACTACTCTAACTAGATGGGATGCTTCTTGATATCTTACTGGGTCTGGAACCCCAATCCCTCCTTTCCCCTTTGGAAGTGTTAGAATAGTTCTGCGTATTCTTGTTGGTTTCCCCGCCCAAATAAATCTCAGGAACCTTGATCTAAGGTCTCTCAGAAAACTTGGGGGAATCTTAATTGGCAGCGTCTGTATAAGATATAGAAGCCTTGGCATCACATTCATCTTTATGATATTTGTCCTTCCAAACCAGCTAAAAATGTCTTTATCCCATCTCTGAAAGTCCAATTTAATCTGTCTCGCCATTGATATGTAATTAAGCTCAACTAGCTTAGTCAGCTTCTTGGGTATTTTAGTTCCTAAGTAACTTATATGGGACTCAGTCCATCTGAAGTCAAATTGTGTAGTAATCAGCTGTAATAAGAGCGTGTTTGTTTCTATCCCCATTGCCTCCGATTTCCCATAATATACTTTAAAATTGGATACTTCCCCATATTCACGCAACTCTGCTAACAATGACGGTAGATATATAATTGGGGCAGTTATGAAAAAAATTAAGTCATCAGCGCAAGCCGCGAGTTTCTGTTCTTCCTCCTTTATGGGTATCCCCTTAATGCTCTGATTTGCCCTTATTTTCCTCAAAAAGGGCTCTATTGTCAAAATAAAAATAATGGGCGTGAGTGGGCATCCCTTTCGTGTTCCATTATGAATGGAGAATGGCTCTGAGATTCTATCCTCTACCTTTACCCTAGCTCTATGTGTTGTAAAAAAGCTTTCAGAAAGAACCAGTCTACCCTATCAAATGCTTTTTCCGCGTCTGCGGAAACTAGCACCATTGGTCTCTGCTGTTTTTGAGCTAAATAAATTGCTTTCATCACCCGCTGCGTGTTCTCTCTTCCCTCCCTCCCAGGGGTAAATGCCACCTTATCTGGATGTATCAATCCCGGGATATGATCTATCAATCTCATAGCAAGAATCTTTGTAAATATTTTAAGATCCACAATAAGCAGGGAGATTTGGCGGTAACTAGAGCACTGGGAGAGGTCTTTCCCTTCTTTAGGGATCACTGTTATATGTGCTAAAAGTGTTTGTCGGCATATTTTTTCCTTCACGTAATGAGTTGTAAGCCGCTATGAATCTCGGAGCCAGTCTCTCAGCGAAGAATCTATAATATGACAGGGTATATCCATCTGGACCTGGCGCCTTCCCCACCTTCAAGAGTTTTAGCGCCCTCAAAAACTCATCTGTACTGATTGGGATATCTAGTTCTCTTATTATTTTCTCTGACAGCCTTGGCATTTCTGTTTCTCTGATATATCCCATCGATGCCTCCCATTTCTTTTGTGCTTTTTCAGGGGTAGGTTTCCCTTCTAGTAGGTATAAATTTGCATAATATTCCTTAAAAGCCTGTGTGATTTTCTGGGGAGTATTAACCATTCCATCTTTTTGCGTTTTAATTTGTTTAATCTGATTTTGCGTATTTTTTTCTTTGAGAGCGTTTGCTAACAAAAAACATTGTAAAGGGATAAATATATATTGGGTAGCTGAAAGAGCACACTCCAAGTTGGAAATTTCAAATCAGACCTATGCTTCCTGAAGACGTCACTGTGACGAAACGCATAGAGGCGGAGCTTCCGAAACGCAACTTCCGATCACGTATTTCCAGTTATTATAATGTCTGCCGGCTCCTGGTTACAAGCTATATTGCCACCATTTTATGTAACAGGCCACCCATAAGCTTTTATTTTCCTTAGTCCCTACATATTAAATAAATATTTTGCACTATGAGAATTTTTCTTTTTTTGCACCTATTTTGCTACAGGTGCATAATCATTTGGAGGATAAGTGGTTCATCAGCTAAACTTGGTTCTCCTGGCTATGCGAGGAATGGAAAGAAGTGCTTATTGACCACTTTTTATTGGTCACTGGTTGTCTGGTAAGTGTTTAGCATTATCACTGCTCACCGGGTATCACCATACGGTGTGGAGAGAATTCTTGAACTGGATGTGGTTCATGGACTTTTATTGGTGATTTGGTTAAACCTTTTGGACTATTTTTTGCACAATTTGATGGCACTAATTGGTTTTGTGTCACTATATGTATGTTTGATTGTATTTGTTGATCATTTATTCATGTCACCATATTTTTGGCACATTCTCATTTATTCACATCATTGGATATATGAATTGTCATTATTTATATTTATTTACAATATTTCACTTATTCATATATGTATTTCTACACCTATTTATTTATAGCGGGTGGTTACATTTAGGGGGAAGCATCTGAGTGGTAACTAGGCTCAGATGCACTAATTGTTAGGTTTCATGGACCATTTCTATCCCTGGGAGATGGTACTGGTGTGTAGTTCCCTGGGGCCTATAGGTGGCGATGTTTCCATGGGCCCGGGTTGAACCGCAGTACAAGGTTGTGCCTTTTCTTTTTCGTACATCACGGGACACAGAGCGACTTACTCATTACTAATGGGTTATATAGATTACCTTCAGGTGTTGGCACTGGCCAATTCCAAACCGGAAGTACCCTCCCCTATATAAGCCCCTCCCACCCGGGAGCACCTCAGTTTTTTGCCAGTGTCTAAGGTGTTGGCCAAAGAGTAACATGTGTTTTCACTGGGCTTGCGTACAGGTTCTTTTGGGCCTTAGTAAGCTGTTCCGGATCCCACCAAAAAAGCTTCATAGCTAAACGGTCGGTACCCGGGCCTTGCAGCAGAAGAGCAAGGTTTTGCCTGTAATGCTTCTCTTAGGAGGGCTGGACCCTGGGATCCAGAGCTCTGGTCATACCCACGACCAAGATGTTGTCTGTGCAGGGTGCTATACAGGTCCAGGGGAGTGGAATCCTTGGGAACCCGGTCCCTGAAGGTTTAATTACAATGCCTGCCGTGATAGGTGAAGTTTGGACTTCTGTGGACCAAACAAAGTCCTGCGGCGGGGATCAGGTAAGTGGGGGCCCCCAGGAACTTGGTTCTATTGGGGGACCCCTAAGCCTAATTTGTCTTTCTGTCTGTTACCTAACGGTATTCCCGCTAAATATCTGTGTTTGCCTGTAACTACTGAAAATGTAAAATTTTAATAGTAGTCAAGAAAAAAAAAAAAAAAAGGGACCGCGGTACCTGTGTTAAACCACTAGAGGCCGCTGTAGTCCATTTTTCTTGTCATGTGGATCTTTGGTTTTCTCAAGTCAAAAGATCCAGGCAGCTGGTAAGTTTCTCTGTGGGAATCCACTTCCTCTGCCCTGTTGCTGCGCTCATCCACCGCACAGGCCCTCCGGCAAAAAGGGCCCTGGCTCCTAGTCCCCTGTTTGATTTCGAAAAGGGCGCCAATGGCGCACGGGCGCGCGCGCGGGCGCGTGCACGCGCCTCCTATGAAAAAAAGGGGCGGGGCGGGTGGATGACGCTCGATGCGCGCCGCGGCGCTTCTGCGCATGTGCGGGCGTCCCAGCATAGTTAAAAGACACAGTACAAGTGTCAGCTGGATGCAAACAGAGCTAGCAACAAACAGTGGCACACAGAGGCGGTTGATGCAGGCATCCCCATAGAAAGGCACTTTAGTGGACACCAGCTGGTATATAGCAGCACCTGTGTTAGATTATTACCAGCAAAATTGGTGTATGACGACGGGAATACCTCAGCTTTGTGCTTAAAGGATATGTCGTCCAGACGCTCCGGAAATAGATCTTCCAGGAAGCCAAAGGGGTCTCCATCGGGCTCTGAGGATATTGGGCATGCTTGTACTGCACCAATCTCCCCTGAGAATTCAGAGGTCAGTAGCCGTAGAAACCCCGCAGGAATGCCTGGTGCTGCGGCTGTCCCCAGTCCACCTGCTCCTGTATATATAACAGAGGAGGTTTTATCCTCAACTCTGGGAGGATTGGAAGAGAGATTAACAGCATTGATCGCTGCTTCCCTGTCTCAGGAAAAGCGCGTCCGATCTCCGTCTCCTCCTTCAGAGTGCCTGTTAGTGGAGGAACAGTCCCAGAGATCGACCTACCTGAAGGGGATCAGGATGAGGTTGATTCAGTTATGGAGGAATCAACAGTGGAAGAACCTTTCTCAGCATCTCAGGCTGAAAGATTATGGGTTCAGTCTCTGACTAATATGGTCCGATCAGCATTTAAAATGCCTCTGGCGGAACCACCATCCACTACGGTTTCCTCGCTGGGGTCGCTAAAAGCTCCCCAGGCTGTCTGTTCCTTCCCAATCCACCCTTTATTAGAAGGGCTTATTTACCAGGATTGGGAGCATCCTGATAAAATATTTGCTCCCCCCAAGAGATTTCCGGTGATCTATCCCATGGAGGATAAGTTCATAAAAAAATGGAGGGTCCCTACAGTGGACGCAGCCATCTCTTCTGTTAACAAATCACTGACATGTCCAGTAGATAATGTTCCAATGTCAAAGACCCAGTAGATAAAAAATTGGAGTCTTTACTAAAATCTGCTTTCTCTACAGCAAGCATGGTGACACAACCTGCGGTAGCAGCGATTGGAGTCTGCCAAGCAGTGAAAGATCAGTTGAAACAAGTCTTAAGGGACTTACCAGATCAGCAGGCTCTTGCCCTAGCTGACCTGCCTAGAGCCTTGTGTTTTGCGGTGGACGCCATAAAGGATACAATCCAACAGGCCTCCCGCTTTACGCTGTCTATAGTACAGGCTTCTGTGGCTCAAAAACTGGTCTGCTGAAGCTCCCTGTAAAAAACTGCTGGTTAGCTTCCCATTTCATGGAGAACGCTTATTTGGAGAAGATCTGGACAAATATATCCAGAAAATTTCTGCCGGTAAAAGTTCACTCTTACCGGTTAAGAACAAGGGTAGAAGTCCTTCTTTTAAGAGGCCTACTTCTCCAGTCCCTGGCACATCGGCTGTGAAACAGTTCCGACGGCCTCCGCGGTCAAATCCAGGGGGCAGAAATCAGGGACAATCACAGGGTATCAAGAAACCCTGGGTCAAGAGAGGTACAAAACCTCCCCCTAAGTCATGAAGGGTTGCCCCCACTCAGTCGGGTGAGGGGAAGACTTCAGTTGTTCACAGAGACCTGGCGGGACACCATCAGAGATGGGTGATCCCCGCAGTAAGTCTGGGATACAGGCTGGAGTTAAAAGACATTCCTCCTGCCCATTTTATAAGGTCAAACGTGCCAAGCGATCCCCAGAAGAGTGGATCCCTCCTTCTGGCACTAGAGCAACTATTGCCCCAAGGGTAATCATGAAGGTTCCCTTGAAAGAAAACGGGTTCGGGTTTTACTCGAACCTTGTCACAGTCCCCAAACCAAATGGGGACATGAGGCCCATATTGAATATAAAAGGGCTAAACAAGTTCCTACATATCAGGACTTTTTTCGGATGGAGTCGATCCGATCGGTGGCCACCGCCCTACAAGGGCAGGAATGGTTAGCCTCGATCGACATAAGGGATGCTTATTTGCATATTCCCATCTGTCCGGCCCACCAGAAATTTCTACGCCTTGCAGTAGAAGGGCGCCATTTTCAGTTCAGAGCCTTACCTTTCGGTCTGGCCACGGCACCACGAGTGTTCACAAAAATTCTGGCCCTACGATTGGCCAAACTAGGAACACAAGGTGTAACGATAATGGCATATCTAGACGACTTGTTGCTGATAGACCACTCAGTGAAAAAAACTAGAAGTGGTCGTTCACAAGATAATCAAGTATCTGGAATCTCACGGTTGCATTATCAACCGAGACAAGTCAGCCCTAAAACCAGTCAAAAGCCTGGAATACTTGGGGGCTAAGACTGGATTCAAATCAGAGAAAGATTTTCTTACCTCCAGAGAAGGTGTCGTCTTTGAAAGATTTGACCCACTTAGTGGGTACAAAAAAGAAAAACCATCCATACGCCTGTGTATAAGGCTGCTGGGAAAAATGGTGGCTTCATTCGAAGCGGTACCCTACGGTCAATTCCATTCAAGGAACTTGCAGAGGGCCATACTGTCAGCCTGGAACAAAAAAGTTCAGGCTTTAGACTTACCAATGTCCCTGTCCCCTTCCGTTCGCAAGAGCCTCCATTGGTGGTTGGTGCCCCAGAATCTGGGAAGGGAAACCCTTCAGTCCGGTTTCTTGGAAGGTGGTCACTACAGTTGCCAGCCTCATAGGCTGGGGGGCAGTACTGGAGCAATGGTCTCTCCAGGGCAAGTGGTCAGAAGCAGAGAAGGCCCTGCCCACCAATCTCTTAGAGATACGAGCAGCCCGGTATGCCCTAGTAGCATGGACATCCAAACTCCAAGGGTCACCTGTCAGAATTCAATCAGACAATGCCACAGCAGTGGCATATATCAATCTCCAGGGTGGCACCAAGAGTCGTGCAGCCCAGAGGGAAGCGAAATGCATCCTGGAATGGGCAGAAAGGTATGTCACAGCCATATCCGCGGTTTTCATCCCAGGAGTGGAAAATTGGAGAGCGGACTTTTTTAAGTCGCCAGCAATTATACCCGGGGGAATGGTCTCTTCACCCCGAGGTTTTCCAGGCAATATGCCAGCGGTGGGGAACACCGGATGTAGATTTGCTAGCATCCAGATTCAACGCAAAGGTGGACAGATTTGTGTCTCGCACAAAGGATCCCCTAGCTTGCGGTTCGGATGCCCTAGTGTTCCCTTGGGATCAGTTCAAGCTGATATATGCATTCCCACTGCGATTAATCCGCAGAATCAGGGTAGAAAAGAAACCAGTGATTCTGGTGGCTCCAGCGTGGCCCCGAAGGGCATGGTACGCGGAGATTGTAAAAATGTCAGTGGGAAGTCCTTGGACCCTCCCACATCGCCCGGACCTGCTTTCGCAAGGACCGATATACTACCCTTCCTTACCAGCCCTAGGTTGACGGCCTGGCTATAGAAGCCCACATTCTAAAAAAGAGAGGGCTCTCTAATCCTGTGGTATCTACCATGATCAATGCCAGGAAGCCGGTATCCAGGCAGATCTATTATAGGATCTAGAAGGCGTACATCACGTGGGGTGAGGCCAGGAAATGGCATCCACGTAAGTACGTAATAGGTAGGATTCTGGACTTCCTACAGTGGGCTGTACATAGGAAGCTTGCCTTGAGTACTATCAAGGGTCAGACGGCCTTGTCAATATTTTTTTTTCAAAGGCCCTTGGCTTTGCATTCATTAATCAAAGCTTTCATACAAGGAGTGATGCGTATTAGCCCTCCGGTTAGTATTCCCATATGTCCATGGGACTTAAACCTGGTTCTGTCGGTTCTACAGAAACAACCATTTGAACCATTGCGGCACATTTTCTTGGTTCTTTTCACCAGGAAATTGATTTTCTTAGTAGCCATTGGTTCGGCTAAAAGAGTATCGGAATTAGCCGCCTTGTCCTGTAAGGAGCCATATCTGGTTATCCATAAGGACAGAGTAGTATTACGTCCTCATCCAGCCTTCTTCCTAAGGTGGTATCGAGGTTCCATTTGAACCAAGATGTGGTTCTTCCTTCCTTTTTCCCCAAACCTAGTTCGGTAGAGGAAAAGTTATTGCATTCTTTGGATGTAGTAAGAGCAGTTAAAGCTTATCTTAAAGCCACTGCTCAGATTCGCAGAACGGATACTTTGTTTGTTCTGACGGAAGGCCCCAGAAAGGGTCAGGCAGCATCAAAAATCTACTTTAGCCAAGTGGATTCGACAGGTCATAATACAAGCCTATGGCTTGAAAAGGAGACCGCCTCCGTTCAAAGTTAGGGCGCACTCCACAAGAGCAGTTGGAACTTCATGGGCAGTGCATCACCAAGCCTCCCTGGCTCAAGTACTGTAAGGCCACAACATGGTCCTTAGTACACACGTTTACTAGATTCTACCAGGTAGACGTCAGAAGTCAGGAGGATGTCGCCTTTGGGCGCAGTGTGTTGCAGGCCGCAAAAGAGCCTCATGCCTGATGGCGCCCAGCTTATGTATCCCTCCCCTCATTTGGCATTGCTTTGGGACCTCCCATTAGTAATGACTAAGTCGCTCTGTGTCCCGTGATGTACGAAAAAGAAAAAGGGATTTTTATAACAGCTTACCTGTAAAATCCTTTTCTTGGAGTACATCACGGGACACAGAGCTCCCACCCCTCTTTTTGGGACACTTATTGCTTGGCTACAAAACTGAGGTGCTCCCGGGTGGGAGGGGCTTATATAGGGGAGGGTACTTCCGGTTTGGAATTGGCCAGTGCCAACACCTGAAGGTAATCTATATAACCCATTAGTAATGACTAAGTCGCTCTGTGTCCCGTGATGTACTCCAAGAAAAGGATTTTACAGGTAAGCTGTTATAAAAATCCCTTTTTTTTGTCCCCTCTTGGCAGCAGTACGGCGGGGCGGGGAACCTGCTGTGCCTGTCGGGAGAGGATATAAAAGGGGAGGCCATTTTCCAGCGGGGTCGGTTCCGTGCTCAGGCACCTTAGGCCTGGGTGCGTGTGTGTCGCCTCCGGGTCCCCTAGGCCCGGAGGCCTGGTCGGGTTGTCTATGGGTGCCCTAGGCCCGGAGACGGAGCTGCTGTTCCATCTCAGACACCTTCAGTCTGGGGTGAGGTACTTTGGAGAAAGGCCTGGAGCCCAGCGGCCTTCGGCTGGGATCCGCTGGGCACTGAGACTCCCAGGGATCTGCCTTGCGAGGGGACTCGTATCCAGGACGAGGAGGCCAGGGAGGTGACCCTTTCTGAAGACCCAGCGCAGAGTCATGGTAACAGATGGGGCCTCTGGTAACTCTCCGGAGGGATGTTCTTGTCCTATAAAGGGCCAGTTTACTAACGGAAGGAAGTGTGTGTTCTTTAAGTCACAGTGGCAGGACACTACGCACCCAAGGTCTGTGGCAGTGGCTTTCATCTTTTTTTCACCCGTTCAGTGGCAGTGACCAACTTCATGGTCTGTGGCAGAGACCGTGCACCAAGCCTGTTCGTGCTAATCAGAACAGGAGAAAACCCAAATTCAGGTTTGTGCCTGGACCTCCTCCCACCTTATCTGACCTGTGTCTTGTCCCAACCTGTCTGCTCTCAAAGAGACTGTCTATTGTGCTAAAAAGAATAAATAAGAGTTGGACCTTTCAGTTGGTGTGGACAGTTGCTTACTGGGGAGAACTAAAGGCTTGTTTCTGACTACCACAGAAACGAGGTCAGCACTGGAGGTTTTTAAGCATTGGCTGCAAGCAGGCCCGAGAAACTAACACCGCTCAACCTCCCATTCAGGAGGGTACAGGCTTGTGGTGCGGTGTGCCTCATTCTTTCCTGCGGAGGAGCCAAGCAGAAGAAAAGCAGGTAAAGTCTGGGGTTGGTGCGCTACATATGCATTTGATAGAGGGTCTGCATATATTTGAATTCACATACACTATATTACCAAAGTATTGGGAAGCCTGCCTTTTACACACACATGAACTATAATGGCATCCCAGTCTTAGCTGCCAAAGGAGCATTTAGACCGCCAAACCATATTGGCCACTTTTGCTCATATCTACTGTAATCTCACCCATGTTCCTATGCCATCACTCACACCCTTTTGTAGTGGTCATATAGAATACAAGCATATTTACACAAGAATATCATAGCTGGAAGAACTTTCAGTAGATGTTTGGACCACCACTAATTCCTCTATCAGGTCCTAATTCAGCCTCTGGTGTTAATTATATCCTTGCTATATCTGCCTCATGTAACCGCATCCAAAGCGCCACACTACCATTATGATTCAAACCGCATGTGACTCATATATTGTGTAGAAAGGTATTTGCAATTTCCTGCAGAAGCCGTAGATTAAAAGACAAGGCACCTTGCATTATTCCGGGTGAAAAACAACCGCACAATTATATTATTGGGTGATAAATAACATGCTGGGTCTAGACGTGTAATTGTCTTGTATGTAGCTTTGATCTACAATATAATTAAGCTTCGGACTCTTTTCATAACAAAGGGACCTGGCCAAGTGGGGGTTGAATTTCCTCATGGTGCTGGAACATATAACGCTACTTTATTAGCTCTAATTAAATTACATCAACACCCACTATATGCTGGGGGAATAATGCATTAAATATTTCCTTTTTTTCTTATATTTTCTTAAAGGAAATAAAGAAAAACTGCCTTTAAATATTTATTTATTTTCCTTTTTTCCTGAAAGGAAAAAGGCTTTACAATAGCCTAATTCTTTGAAAATACTTGGTAACCATCTCTACATAGTCATCTAAAACCTTGGCATTCTAATGTCTATGTTGTATGGGGCATATCTGAATGAATAACAGTTCTCTACCATTCATTTTCAAGGTCCAAACAAGTATAATAATCTGACACCCGTCAAAGAGATACAATTATTAGAAAATGGAAAAGGATTTATTTGGAAATTAAACACCTTTGATGAGCAATTCCAGGCAACTATAGAGATAAGACCATGAGCTATTAAAGAGATACAGTAAATATGGAAATAAAATAATAAAATAAATCCCATGCAAGCGTAGCATCCCCTTATTCCTGTGCAGTGATGGGTGGCCCCCAGCTGTCTTAGAGGGCTATCATTTCAAATTTAAGGGTCTGGTCTTTGGTGTATGGTGGAGCAGAAAATACGTTGGGTGCCAGCCTTTTTACCTCTTATTGCCGAACTTTACAAAGGAAGAGAAGGTTTAGAGGTGCAGGGATTCCAATGTATGGGATTCTATTTAAGGGTAGCCTCATGATAAATACTGTAAGTTGAGGTTTTGCCAGACAGCTCCATGACCATATAGGAAGAGTTACACAATTTCTTTGGTTGCAGTCAGGCTTCAGCATGGAAATAATAACTTCTCCCCTTCCATGAGGTCAAGCCACATTTACACAGTTTCATGATCAACTTCAGACCAGGCAAGAAACTATACAGACACCCATGAAAAATCAAGATTTGGTTCCCCATGGGTTACCTTCAAACTCATGGACCAAGCTGCACTCACGGCGTTATAGCCAGTAGCCACCTACAGAGCTACTTGGGAACTGTGTTGAAAACCAGGGTAACCATACCCCTGTCCCCTCACTCCATATCACCCCCTCTTGTCCCTATTTTGTTCTTTATCTTATCTCCCACCCCTTCTGTTTCCTCTCTTAACTCCTACTCTTATCCCTTTAGTCTCCTGATCTACGTTACCCCTCCGCAAACCTATGGTTCACTTTCTTCACCTTATCCTGGAGCAGAACACCACCTTTATCACTACTTAATGAATATTAGCCTGTTGGTCACAGTCCCAGGCCCTAGAACTATTAGGCCACGTCTCAGGTTCTTGTCCCTCACCCCTGAATTGAGGCTAAATTGTTATGCTCTTGCATTCAGACAATGTCATTTCTTTTTTATAATGTGATTACTAGGCTTTTGAAAGGAGCCCTAAACCCCTGGACTCTTGTAGGCAGGTAGTGGTTAATGCTGCCCCAGCTGGGAGGTAAAGTGTTAACTTGTTTCTTGGGTCTTTCCTGGCATGCTTTCTCCCGGGCTCTGCTCTCCTTTACTGTGCTCATAAATTCAGGAAGGAGGCTCTTCCAGAGTTAGTTCCAGCCACATGGGAAAAAGAAAGGCTGTCAGCTGAGAATGTAATCCATTCAGCCAAGCAACCACCTGCTGAGTGGCTGCTGATCCATGTAGTCCCACAACACTCAGCCTGCTGCATGGAGAGAACATTCACAGACAGCCAGAAAGATGTGACCTCCAGCTGCTGCTTCAGCAAAGGCTCTCCGCCTCTCTGGGAGTCCCCATTCTGCCAGACACCTGTGGCCTAGAGCCTTCCAAATGTAAGAGAATTGCTGGGACTTGCGGTCCTCCCTCAAGATACCAACCACGGACTCTTCCAGATATGGACTTTCCCCTAAATAGGTATGCTGGGGCAGCCACAAGCCTGTAGTTAGGGATTAGGGATGTTAGGGAAAGACTGCACTTTATGTTGAACTGTTATCTTGGGATTCTAATCTTTAAAAGACTTTTGGATGTACATCTTAAAGGACACAACATACAGGGATATGGGAAAGCATTATAGACACTGATACACATGCACCCACACAGGTTGAACTAGATGGACTACTGTCTTTTTTCGGCCTTACCTACTATGTAATCACGCCACATTATTCTAGTAAAGCTTTTGAAACTTTGCCTTTGCCTGGTCTGAAGTTACTAAAGGTGTGCAATTCAAGTAACCGGCACATATAGTCTACAGTTGGGTCACAAGCACACTGATGTATGAAGATACCAGAACAAAGAGTTAATGCAGTGTGGAAATACAGTGGTTACCAAGGGTAACCAGGGTCTCTTTAGCAGCCTGTCATATGCGTGTACAGGTGCCAGGTGAGACAGCCTCTTGCAGAGAGGGAGATGTTTTTGGCATTCCTTCTGCAGTGATCTGTCTTCCATAGCAATGGGAGCAGATCTGTACTGCCAGGGCCCTCAGCTCATGCACAGATATGGAAGAAGAAGAGTTAATTAAGTAAATGCATGGAGTCCAGTTTATTTGTTCAAGTGTATACGATGCTCGGCACAA
Organism: Rana muscosa; assembly: GCA_029206835.1. Lineage (NCBI taxonomy): Eukaryota > Metazoa > Chordata > Amphibia > Anura > Ranidae > Rana > Rana muscosa. Next base: position 35,697,913 of record CM055117.1, read on the forward strand.
GTAAGGGTACCCCCCGTGCCAGGCAAATGACCCTGTCCTAGATGTCTGACTTAGCCCACTCTTACACTCACTTTTCTCTTGTACTCTACAATATTACACTCCGTGTATGCCTTGTTTTAAAAAGAAAAACAAATACAAAACTTTAAAATAAAATACATGTCATGCTTGAGTCCCTTTTTGAGATGGTCGAAATACCTTGATTTAGGGGCAATGAATATGTAGCGGTACCCCTGTGAGTGCTGCTAATAGACTCTGTACCCCACTGGTTACCTCAACTCTGCAAATCCTCTCTTACCTCTGACACCTTGGGTTCCATCCTGCAATGTTGCGTTAGTAATGAGAAACTCACACAGTATCACTGAACCACTCAGATATGTTTACTGAGATAAAATGAACACAAAGAATGGCATGAGTAAAACACAGTTTGAGTTTAGCAGAAAATATTTCTCATCACAGATATACAAAGGTGCTTAACATAAATATACCATAAGACCTATGTGAACAGGTAGAGAGAGAAACAAATATCCACCGTGACACATATATTGGATATTTTCCCTCTGAATCCTCAACACACAGACCAGCAAACAGTGATAGACATATGCATATATTAACCACAAAGTAAATTGGACAATATTCTAAAGATTGTCTCCCCCTAGGTTTTTTTAGTTCTATGAATTAGCAATAAAATGCAAAATAGTGGTGCATAGCAAAGAGGAAATGATAAGTATTCCTTCAATTCCAGATATCTTCAGCTAGCCTGTTTATACTGCAGTGTAATTTGTAATCCAAAGTAGGGAAAAGAAGGAGAACAAAGATGAACTAATTGATGCTTTACCTGAAGAAGTAGTATTATCACATGTATGTTCCTCTTTAACTGTATTAAGATGTTGATTACAGTAGTGACTTTAGAGCACAGTGGGGAAGAATAGGCCCCAAGCGCCTGCTGTGTGAGGTCTGTGAAGAAAGTAGATTCACATCTGTGGAACTACAAGTATCACCAGCCAGTCTGTAAAATAATTACTCAGCAATACTGGTATCACTATCACAATGGGTTGTGCCCGCTCATCACTACAGACATCAGATGGATGGAGGGTTCCAGACAGAATTCCCTGGTGTCTCTGTCCTGTGGAAATGGCGCCGCCACGCCGCGCTGCAACTCCCGGTGAACCGGAATGCAGGTGCACCCAGAAGATCTGAAACGCAGGCCGGTCCACCTCGCCGGAACAGCGACGCTGTCCTCTGAGGTCCCTCTGAGGCTGGCGATCCGGCTCTCCGCTGTGTAGGCCGCAGACTCTCAATCACTGTCACACAAACCTCCTGCCGACAGGGTCAGAATGGCGTCCAGAGAGAGCGACGATAGGCCACACCTGCCCTTTTATTTTCTCTCCCAGCAGGCTGTTCTATGCGCACAGCATTCTGTGTCCTGTGGTCCAGATTGGCCCAGCCAACAGTGTCACTTCCTCATCTCGGACTACATGTTCCATGATGCATTGTTCTGGTCGTTCTCAAGGAGGAAAAGAACCACACAGAGTCCAGCATGAACTAGACACTAGAGGAAGCCAAACTCATACATGAAAACAACAAACTGACCCTTAATGATAACCACAGTAGCAAACCTTGGCTACAAATACTTCCTACAATGTTCAGATGGTAGCTCCTACCCAACTACTTTGACACATGAATATTCTTTTCCAACGCAGTGTCATTCAAGAAATTGTTCTAACTTTGGGTCAGGTTTTTGGCCTTCAGAACATGCCTGAGGCTGAGGCAAGGCTCAAACAGCTATCTTTTACACAGGGAACCTCCTAGAGAGAGGCCCCAGGGGAAAGAGAGTTATGGAAAGAAGCTACCAAACATTTATCATCTACCCAGATAAGCGCAGATACTTATCCATCATGTCATACCATCAAGGAGGTGTGTGATTGGCCCCAAATTTATTCTGCAGCAGGACAATGACCCCAAACATACAGCCAATGTCATTAAAAACGATCTTCTTTATAAAGAAGTAGTCCTGGAAGTGATTGATTGGCCCCTAAAGTTTGCTGATCTCAACATCATTTAGCCTGACTGGGATTACATGAAAATGCAGAAGAACTTGAGGCAGCCGACATCCACAGAAGATCTGTGCTTAGTTCTCCGAGGTGTTTGGAACAACCTACCCGCCAAGTTCCGCCAAAAACCACGTGTAAGTGTAACTAGAAGAATTGATGCGGGTTTAAATCAAAGGGTGGTCACACAGAACGTTTTGATTTGATTTGGACTTCTCTTTTGTTCATTTACTTTCTTTTTTTATTTGTTAAAATAAACTATTAACACTATTAACTATTCTTGATTCTTAATTTACAGCATTTTCATACCTGCCGAAAACATTTGCACAGTACTAGATATACACTATATTACCAAAAGTATTCGGATACCTGCCTTTACACGCACATGAAATTTAATGGCATCCCAGTCTTACTCTGTAGGGTTAAATTTTGAGTTGGCCCACCCTTTGCAGCTATAACAGCTTCAACTCTTCTGGGAAGGCTGTCCACAAGGTTTTGGAGTGTGTCTATGGGAATGTTTGACCATTCTTCCAGAAGCGCATTTATGATGTCATGCAATGATGTTGGACGAGAAGGCCTGGCTCACAGTCTCTGCTCTAATTCACCCCAAAGATGTTCTATCGGCTTGAGGTTAGGACTCTGTGCAGGCCAGTCAAGTTCATCTACCCAAAACTCACTCATCCATGTCTCTATGGACTTTGCTTTGAGCACTGGTCCAAATCATTTGGTGGAGGGGTAATTATGGTGTGGGGTTGTTTTTCAGGGGTTGGGCTTGGCCCCTTAGTTCCGGTGAAGTGTGAAGGGAACTCCTAAGGCATCAGAATACCAAGACGTTTTGGACAATTTTCCATGCTCCCAACTTTGTGGGAACAGTTTGGGGATGGTCCCTTCCTGTTCTAACATGACTGCGCACCAGTGCACAAAACAAGGTCCATAAAGACGTGGATGAGCGAGTTTAGAGTGGAGGAACTTGACTGGCCTGACCTCAACCCAATAGAACACCTTTGGAATGAATTAGAGCAGAGACTGCGAGCCAGGCCTGACATCACAAATGCGCTTCTGGAAGAATGGTCAAACGTTCCCATAGACACACTCCTAAACCTTGTGGACAGCCTTCCCAGAGGAGATGAAGCTGTTATAGCCGCAAAGGGTGGGCCAACTCAATATTGAGCAATACGGGCTAAGACTGGGATGCCATTAAAGGTCATGTGCTTGTAAAGGCAGGTGTCCCAATACTTTTTGTAATACAGTATATATATATACTGTATACATGCAAATTAGTTATCAAGTTAACGGACACTGCAAAATTTGGCTTGGTCATCTCACCATTAATGACCTCTGGCCATGAAAGGGTTGATAAAATGGCCTCAGTTGCAAATACAAAGATGGTTTTGCCATGCGGATTTCTCTGTATATATTCAGATTTGTCCAGTTACTGAAGAATGATACATTTCATCAATCACAGTCGGACAGATCATTAAACAAAATAAACTTTTGCAGATTGTTCATTTTTCTGATTCCATCATCGCTATTAGGCCTCATGCCCACGGACGTTTTTACTGCCGCGTTTTTTACAGCTTAAAAAATACTTAATTTACTTTTCAAATTGAACTAAACAAAGAACATTGTTTCACAAAACGAAAAAAAAAAATCATTTGTAAAACAGCTTTTCGGTTTATACATTTTTCAGTGAAACATAAACCGACCACTTATAGCAGAGTAAACATATCAAGGAATAAAAGTCATGTCATTTCTTTTATTTCTCTTGGGCTGCTGCAAAGCTCAAACTTAGGAAAAGTAAATGTAGAAAAACAGAAAAGCACTAATGGAGTTTTTATTTTGTTTATTTTATTTTTTTTGCTATTCTTTTTACATTTTTTAGGTGAGTGCAAACCACACTACCACAAATTACGAAGTTGCGTTAACCACATTTGGGGTCAGCACACTTGGAGTGCAATGCATAAGACTCATCCTGGGAGAACCTTAACCGCTTCAAGGGGTTGTAAAGGTTCGTTTTTTTATTTTCTAAATAGGTTCCTTTAAGCTAGTGCATTGTTGGTTCACTTACCTTTTCCTTAGATTTGCCTTCTAAATGTTTTTTTTCTTTGTCTGAATTTCTCACTTCCTGTTCCTCGTCAGTAAGCTGTTCTGGCTGACTAAACACCACTCGGATGATGGTGTGAAGTTTAGTGAGGAGAAACAGGAAGTAAGAAATTCAGACAAAGAAAAAAAACATTTAGAAGGAAAATCTAAGGAAAAGGTAAGTGAACCAACAATGCACTAGCTTAAAGGAAACTATTTAGAAAATAAAAAACGAACCTTTACAACCCCTTTAAGGACCGCCTAACGCCAATATACGTCGGCAGAATGGCGCCGGCGCACTCGTGACCCGATCGTGAGGTCCGTGACCGCGCCCGTGGGACCCGCGGACCCGATCGCCGCCGGTGTCCAGCGATCGGGTCACAGAGCTGAAGAACGGGGAGAGGTAAGTGTAAACAAACCTTTCCCCGTTCTTTCTAGTGAGAGTGTCACTGATCGTCTGTTCCCTGTCATAGGGAACGACGATCAGTGACGTCACATGCCAAGCCACCCCCCCACACCGTAAGAATCACTCATTAGGTCACACTTAACCTCTTCAGCGCCCCCTACAGGTTAATCCCTTCACTGCCAGTGTCATTTTCACAGTAATCATTGCATTTTTATAGCACTGATCGCTGTAAAAATTACAATAGTCCCAAAATGGTGTCAAAAGTGTCTGATGTGTCCGCCATAATGTCGCAGTCATGATAAAAATCACTGATCGCCCCCATAACTACAAAAAAAAATATTAATAAAAATGCCATAAAACAGTCCCCAATCAATAAACTCTTATTGCGATTTTTTTTTACCAAACATATGTAGAAGAATACGTATCGGCCTAAGCTGAGGAAAAAAATGTTTTTTATATATTTTTTAGGGATATTTATTAGAGCAAAAAGTCAAAAATATTGAATTTTTTTCAAAATTGTCGCTCTATTTTTGTTTATAGTGCAAAAAATAAAAAACGCAGAGGTGATCAAATACCACCAAAAGAAAGCTCTATTTGTGGGAGAAAAAGGACGTCAATTTTGTTTGGGAGCCACGTCGCATGACCTCGCAATTGTCAGTTAAAGCGACACAGTGCCGAATCGCAAAAAAGTGGCCTGGTCTTTAACCAGCCAAAATGGCCCGGGGCTGAAGTGGTTAAATAACTTTTAAGGATATATCTAAACTTTTAAATGCATCCCCCCATTTTTGGAATAAGAATGGAACCCCTGTGATGTCTCGCTCTCTGGAAAGATTTACCAAAACAGGAGGTAAGGGGACAAATTCTCAACTAGTTCAGGTGACAACTGTGTAGGGGCTTGTTCACACTGAGCTGCATTGCCCAACAAGGTCCCAACCGAAGTACAAGATAAATAGCAATCTGCTGCAAACTTGGATGAGGATGAGTTACTCCACAGTGCCTGCAGCTGGAGAGCTAAGGGCTTACAGTATATTGCTTGTTTAAATATGTAAATATTTGAATGTCCATAGCCTGGCCACAGTTCTATTATATTGTTCAAGTTTGGGCTAATTTTGTGTTAAAAAAAAAAGCCCCTGTCTGCAGTACATAAAAATAAAAAATGCAACGTTTACCCCATTGACTTGCTGTTCCCCGCAGTAAAACTTCTCCTTAAAAAGATACTGTCAGTCTTCTAGGTTAAATGATGCTCACTTGCTCAGTGTCATTCAACCTGGAAGACTGAGGACACATTGTGAGTGCAGGGTTTCACAAACCCTTTTTTTGAGGGCGTGCGACAACAAAGCCCTACATTTACAGTGAAATGATGCAGAGAAAGGCATTTTCTACATTATGGAAGAATGCCCCCACAAGATGCCCTTAATCTTCTAGGGTAAATAATGTTCAGAGACATTCCACCTGGAAGACTGAAGATACACTGTGAGTGCAGGGTATCACAAACCAGTTTTCTGAGGGGGTGTCACAACGGAACCCTACATTTACAGTGAAATGATGCAGAGAAGGGCACTTTCTACATTATGGGGGAAAGCCCCCACAAGATCCCCTAGGCCTTCGAGGTTAAATTATGCTCAGAATCATTCAACCGGGAAGACCAAGGACATACTGTGATTGCAGGGCGTCATGGACTTTTACCTTAAGGGGGTGTCACCACAGAGCCCTCCTACTACATTTTACAGTGATATGATGCTGGGAAGGGCACTGTCTGCATCACGGAGGACCACTGCACTTGTCCACTGCTGGAGATAATTGGAAAAAAATATAATAGCACATCATGTGACCTGAATGAAGATATCTGGAAAAGGTAAGAACCCATGCCTTTCCTAAAGAAAATTCTGCCCTCTTGCTTGTTAACCTCAGGCCTCTAATACACACATAGAATGACATACATAATGCAAAGATTTCAGCACAACATTTTTTTTATTTTCTGCAAAGTTACCCCACCTTGTTCTCATGCCGCGTACACACAACCGTTTTTCATGACGAGAAACATGCCATTTTTTAAATTGGTCGTGAAAAACGGTCGTGTGTGGGCTCCAGAGCATCTTTCTCTACAAGAAAAATGGGCATTAAAAATTTAGAACCTGCTCTATTTTTTCTCGTCGTTTTTCACGTCGACGTTTTTCTCGTCGTGAAAAAAGGACGTGTGTACGCTTTAACGACGGGAAAAAAACGTGCATGCTCAGAAGCAAGTTATGAGATGGGAGCGCTCGTTCTGGTAAAACTAGCGTTCGTAATGGAGATAGCACATTCTTCATGCTGTAACGGACTAAAAATCACGGAGACTGAAAAGCGCGAATTGTCTCTCACCAAACTTTTACTAACACGCGGTGACACGAAATCAGCAAAAGCAGCCCAAAGGGTGGCGCCATCCGAATGGAACTTCCCCTTTATAGTGCCGTCATACGTGTTGTACGTCACCGCGCTTTGCTCGAGCATTTTTTTTCACGATAGTGTGTATGCAAGTCAGGCTTGAGAAGAATCACGTAGAGAAAAACAGTTTTTTTCCATGACATTAAAAACGGTCGTGTGTACACGGCATTAGAATTCTGAAAGTCTGCTGTGATTAGCAGGAAAGGATAGCTTGTTATGTCATTCAGGACTTTTAAAACAAGGAACTTCAGAGGACCGTAGACGATAATAGACAGTGAAAGAATCATGAAGCCTGCCAACGGTTTGTGGCGAGGAAGTTGTAGCAGTAGACTGGCAGAGGTCAGTGATAATGAGTGGAGAGAAAGAGGAATGCAAATCACACACGGGTTTATGAAATGGTTTCCACCCGTAGAACTGGCTCTATGTGTACTGGGAGCTAATCATACAGGCAGGAGCTTAGATCATGCGCTAGTTACCAAGACTTTTATGAAGGATCAATGTCAAGCTGAACTAGTTGGTTTTCATTTCTCTGAGACGAAGAAGAAGAAGAAAAAAATAAAAATGAGTATGCAAGGCATATGCGAGCAGATAACTAAACGAGGTCCAACCTTTCCAAACCTGTACCTTTGCATTGAGGCTTATTCAAAAGCTGATGCTACTCAAAGACTCATAGATTAAAATGTTACTAAACCCTCCTGTGTATAGCCTTAGAACGTACCGTGTTCAAATGGTGCCTTCCTTGTGAAGCCGGTGCCCAGATAGCAAGCAATTGATCTGCATTCTGCAAATTTGAAAATGACTTGCCAGGCTTTGCTTCACAAGTTTGTTGCACATTTGCAGCAAGTCAACTCCAGATCAACTTTCTTTGCAAACATTCTGCAAGTCTACTGCAAGTTCTGCTTCAATTATGTTGTGCAATAGGCAGGGCCGGACTAGGAATAAACCAGCCCTGGAAAAAATGTCATACCAGCCCCATAGCATTAATATACCAGCCCAATAGCATAACGTTATTATTTTCTTGTTCATAAAAGGGAAAACCATACATTTTAAAGCACATTTGAAGAGCGTATTATATATAGATAAGACAGATAGGATATATATATATATATATATATATATATATATATATATCCTAACAGTAAATTTCAGTTAAAAGTGGTAAAAGTGGAGCAATCATCAAGGGGGACACCTGGGACTCTGGGAATGTGGGGGGGGGGGGGGACTCTGATGACCAGAGACGGCCTTCCTCAAAGAATACACTAAGGTAAGGAGAGGTCAGAGGCTGTGGGCATGGTACAGGAGATGTCAAGATGGCAGAGGCTGCGGTCATGGTACAGGAGATGTCAGATGCTGCGGGCATGGTACAGGAGATGTCAGAGGCTGCGGGCATGGTACAGGAGATGTCAGAGGCTGCGGGCATGGTACAGGAGATGTCAGAGGCTGCGGGCATGGTACATAAGATGTCAGAGGCTATGGGCATGGTACAGGTGATGTCAAGATGGCAGAGGCTGCGGGCATGGTACAGGAGATGTCAGAGGCTGCAGGCATGGTACAGGAGATGTCAGAGGCTGCCGGCACGGTACAGAAGATGGTTAGAGACTGAAGACATGATACTAAAGATGGTAAGATATGTACACATGATACAGGAGATGGTCAAAGACTGCAGACATGGTACAAAAGATCAATGCAGCCTCCCCAGTGCCCATCAAATGCAGCCTCACTGTGTCCATCAATGCAGCCTCACTGTACCCATCAATGCAGCCTTACTGCCCATCAATGCAGCCTCACTGTACCCATCAATGCAGCCTCACTGTACCCATCAATGCAGCCTCACTGTACCCATCAATGCAGCCTCACTGTACCCATCAATGCAGCCTCACTGTGCCCATCATTGCAGCCTCACTGTGCCCACCATTGCAGCCTTACTGTGCCCATCATTGCAGCCTCACTGTACTCATCAATGCAGCCTTACAGTGCCCATCAATGCAGCCTCACAGTGCCCATCATTGCAGCCTTATCGTGCCCAACATTTTAGCCTCACCGTGCCCATCATTTTAGCCTCACCGTGCCCATTATTGCAGCCTTACCTTGCCCATAGTCGCAGCCTTACAGTGCTCATAATCGCAGCATTACCGTGCCCATAATCGCAGCCTCACTATGGTCAATGCCAGGAATACATACAGCCAGTGCTGGGACAAGGTCATCCAGTGCCCAGGGCAAAAATGGCAAACAGCGCCCCCCCCCCCCCCCCCGCGATTGGACAAATAGTGGTGTAAGGTCTGTAATGTCTGTGGCATGCACTATAATAGTACTTAGTGTTACACTGCAGCAACCTGAGAGTAGTGGGTGCACACGTGGGGTAGTGGGTTGGTGGTGTCAATGTGGAAAATAAGTTCATGATCCTTTTCTAAAAATGTTTTGCAGCACCGTGTGGTTTGGTGTGTGTGAAAATGTGTGCGTTGGCAGATGTGAGTGTGACTTTAACTATTAACGGCACTGCTACACGTCTACCAAAGGACTGTGCGCTTCTGTGTTTGTCAGGAAAACCACAATTTTGTGCATGATTCTGACATGCAAACGTGTTCTGTGGTTTGGCCACAGTGTGATTGTAATGTATGTGCGATTTACCTGCAGTTTGAGGTGTGCTTCTGATGAATTATATTGGACTGCGTGTTTTCTGAATGTGCATCAAAGATGCAGCATGTAAGACTGTAATTTTCATTCATGAAAACAGTATAGTAGAATTTATTGGGAGGGTACCTAAAACTGAGGGTAAACTGCACATACAATCAAACCACAGTGCAGTAGTCTGAACCAACTATTAGCCCCCGTTCCCATTTACTGTGGCTTTGAAATCGTGCAACTTTACCTGAAATCGCATGATTTCAAAGCCGCATGTCACTGTGACTTCAGATGCGACTTTGAAGACATCTGTGTGGCTTCATGCACGGATGTCTATTGAAACCGCACCTGAAATCGCAAAAGTAGTGCATGTACTACTTTTTCAAATTGATGCAGCACTGCATCGATTTGAATACTGCCATTGCTGGCAATAGGATGTGACTTGTCAAATCGCATGACAAATCGCTCCAATGTGAACAGGGGCTAGGAGATGAAAAAAAAAGTGATGGAGTGCAGAGACTGTGCAAGGCTGCATGATGGGGACAGGACAGTTACAAGAGCTAAACGCAAACTGGGATGGAAAGGGTGTAAAATCGGTGTGTGGAATGCTAAGCTGAGATCAGAGGCTGCAGGATAGGTGTAGTGAAGATTTATGAAGGGACAGCAGATAGGAGAAGGAGAAGGGAATAAATTAAGGAGGAGGATCAGTGCTGACTTACTGTGATAATCGTGCGGGAAAGGTAGAGAGGGGTGTAGACGGGGTGGAGCAGAAATGAGCTGACCACACTGAGAAAGGGGAAGAAGGTGGAGTGTCCCAGAAGGAGAGCAAGTTGAGGGCGGGAGTGTAGCTTGCTGGAGGAGAGAGTGATTATAAGCTGCAGAAATAAGCCAGAATTGGATGAGCGGAGGAGTCGGCTGTGAATACACAAGTCACTCCTGTCAGTGAGACAAGAGCAGCGACTGAAGCTCTCAGAGTGCCCCCCCCCCAGATTAAGACGTCGCCTGTCCCGCCCACCCCTTGTACCGGCCCTGCACATAGCAGGCACCCCCCCTGTGTCATGGAGCACTGTGAAATGTTCGGCCGCGCTGTGAGAAAGGTCCCACCCTCCTCCTAGATCAGCTCGTGTGATAGACGCATTGTTCTGTCTATTACACGAGCTGGTCTAGAAGGAGGGCGGGACCTTTCTCACAGCGCAAACTTTTCACACTCAGCTCCGACCGCTGAGTGTGACATCATGACATGTAGTGGAGGAGGAGGGAGCGGACCGTGCGGAGCGCTGCAGGCAGCCACAGCTTAGCCCAAAGCAGCCCCAGGGCAGGCAGCCTACCGGGAAATGTCCCGGTATCCCGGTAGGCCAGTCCGGCCCTGGCAATAGTCATCCCACCCACAGGGGTCACCGTGGCTGAAATTGGAAAAGTGTAGAACTTGTGCTTTATGCGCTCTGCAAGTGTACAACTTACCAGTGAAAATGTGCAACAAGTTAACAGACTTAAGCCTCGTACACACGGGCGAGAATCCCGTCCAAAAAAAAAAACGTCGGCTTTCTTGACGAGATTCCTGGCAAGCTTGTCTTGCCAAGCCCTGTGTACACACGCACATTCAAAAGCACCGCCGTTCTTTTGAATGGCAAGAACGCAGTGACGTCATCGACTACGACGAGCATGAGCTCGTCACATTCGATGCTGTCGCTGCCATCTTGCTACACCCTACACTACCCTTGTATGCGTCAAAGTCTTTTCGAGCATGCGCGGGTTTACCTGGAGACAGGTAAGCATACACACGCACGGTTTTCTCGTCAGGAAACAGGCCGACGAGAAAATAGAGAGCAGGTTCTCTATTTTTCTCGTTGAGATTCCCGGCAGTTTTCCAGACGAGAAACCATACAGACGACTGGTTTTCTCGGCAAAAAGCTCTCCCAGCAGTTTTCTTGCTGAGAAAACCGGCCATGTGTATGAGGCTTCACAATTCAACACTGTCACAAATTTGTGGAAAATTGTCCTTGCTATCTGGATCATTGCTTTGTCGTTTTCTTCTTAACATTTGCTCTCTTTAGTTTCTTGTTCTAGGGTAGCTCCATTGTCTTGCAGAATCCCATGGAGTCTCCTTTGCATGCACACTTCCATCTGGAACTAAGGCTATATGTGCATACCTTGGCAATCTACACCTAGGCAGCCCTGAAGCCCTGTAAAGCATGTACTGCCCCTTCCTCCCTCCCCTGCTTCTCCTCTGGTAGAATGACAGTGGTGTCTAAGGCCAGGTCTTGGAGGATGAGGCATGGAACTAGATGATGATGGGACAGGTAGTCCCAAATAGGGTGATCATGTGGCCTGCATAGTGTGCTCTTCCTGACCAAAAGTTTGTGGTAGCACATGGCTGGCGCCAGCAAAAGGGTGCTTGGGCAGCCACCTTAGGGCGCCAGGATGAGGGTTGGCACTGGCAAAGCTTGAGGTGTCAAAGGGGTTTCGCAATGGCAACCCTGCCCATGTTCCAGGGGGGCTGTGCAGCCTCCCTGTTACATTAGGTTTTACACTGGGACAGCAGCGGCAGTGCCATTTACTGGAACCAATCCTTTATTTTCCTCCTGCAACCTCCGAAAGCCTGCTTCTCCTCCTCTCCCTCCTGCTGGCATTCAGTGGCTGCAGGAGGAAAATACAGGGGATCAGTTCCAGTATATGCAGCTTCCATATGCTTTTCAGGCCCGCTGTGTGTTCCCCTGCCCCCCCTCCCCTGACAGCTTTGCCTACTCTTCTCTCCAGCCAGATGCTGTAGGGAACCATTCAGGACGGAGAGCGGGGAAAGGGGCCAGTAAACATGTCATTTTCTGGCCACTTCCTATTCTGAATGAACACAGTGAGTGATTGGTACCCATCCTGAGCCCCTGTGACATCCATGTGGCTCCAGCCTCCAGGTATTGTCAGCTTCCCATCCAAGTCTCTGTATGACCATCCATAGACTACTGTAAACCTTGGGGATTACCTTCACTTTTTATAAAATAAAGTGTCTCTGCTTCATACCTGAGGAGTTTGTATATGTTTTTTGCTCAGTGCTGCCTTTTTTCCTGATTGTTTATTATCATCTCATTGTTCTATGAGTTTTGGACAGCAGCGGCCACAGCTCCATTTAATTAGTTTTTTTGGCTGTTTGCTTGGATTTTTTTCTATGCGCCTGGACATTTGTTTTTAGCGAATGAACACAGTGGGTGATTGGTACCCATCACTTACGGTGTCTGTCCATAACTGAAGCATAGTAAACTGTGTTGAACCTTGAACATTGCTGTCAAGGGAAGCCAAACTATAAAAAAATAAAAATACATGGTATGATCATTTTCTAGGCTAATAGGCAAGAGATTATCAATCAAATAGCACAGGGGACTGGGAAGTGCACTGTAGAACATGCAACATGGCCAAAAAAATTAAAAATTCAGTTTGTTCAAGAACAGCCATTTTAAAATCTTTTTTAAGGGCAACAGTAAAATTAAAAATGTATTTAAATAACATGCCTGGAGGATGCCCTTAAGGTCAGTAACAAGTGGTTGCAGATTGGGATCAAGTTAGAGCGTAGTCAAGGAACAAGCCAAAGGTCAGTAACAAGTGGTTGCAGAAATAAGGGCACCTGTAGATACACAAAGGAGCAAGATATCATCTAGAAAGAGCACAATAATCTGACAAACAGAAAGTGCAGAGACATGGCTTAAAGTGATTGTAAAGTCAGAAGATTTTTTATCTTACTGCATTCTATGCATTAAGATAAAAAGCCTTCTGTGTGCAGCAGACCCCCTCAGCCCCCTTAATACTTACCGGAGGTCCATCTAGATCCAGAGATATTGCACGAGACACTCGGCTGGCTGGCACTCCCATACTCATTAGCTGCTGTCAATCAAAGTCAGTCAGCCAATGAGGAGAGAAAGTGGGTGGGGCCGGTCCGTGGCTCCGTGTCTGAATGGACACAGGGAGCTGTGGCTCGGCTAGGGTGCCCCCATAGCAAGCTGGGGGCACTTGTCAGGCGGGAGGGGCCAGGAGCACAAAAGAAGGACCTGGGAAGAGGAGGATCTGGGCTGCTCTGTGCAAAGCCATTACACAGAGCAGGTAAGTATAACATGTTTATTATTTTTACCTAAAAAAATAAAAACACTAGACAATCACTTTAAATCTGGAAGTTCATGGGAAGAGCAAAGAGTGCAAGGTTCACCAGAAACACGAGACAAGGCAAGAAAATCCAAAGGATCAGACAGGGAGCTGTCCAGCATCTCAGGTGGCTCAGCAAGAAGAGCCACTGCTGGACAAAGCAGAGGTTGTGGGTTCAGATCCTGATCCTGATCCTGAGAGGGTATGCAAAAGCCCCTAAGGTCTCTTTACAAAGATATTGTCCCCAATGTGAATGGTAAGGGGTGCATAGTGGTGTAGATGTGGGGGAGTGATGTTACAATGTCCACCTCATCCAATCAAAGAACACATGATACTCACTGAGAGAAATTCAAGGTGCCCATGCCAAGCAAGTGACCCCCCGTGTTCCCTATGAAGCAGGGCAAGCACACAGGGCCTGAAAAATTGTGAGAATCACTGTAATAGATAGACATGTGCAAAAGGAAAAAAATATGTTTTAATTTGTTAATTAATTAATTTTGTTTAGTTGGATTCGTTAAATTCGTTAAATTCATTTTCTGAATTTGTTTAGTTTTCGAGCGAATTCGAAAAATCGGTCGCATTCAAAAATATTTCAACCGAATTCGAAAATATTTCTACCGGATTCGATCATCTTTCAATCGGATTCGAAAATATTTCAACAGAATTCGATAATATTTCATCCGCATTCGACAATATTTCAATCGGATTCGAAATTATTTCAACCAAATTCGAAATTATTATAGAATGAATTAAAATTTTAATAGAGAAGATTAGAATAGATAAGAATAGAAAAGAACAGAATAAAAAAAATAAGAGAATACAATAGAACAGAATAGAATATATATATATATATATATATATATATATATATATATATATATATATATATATATATATATATATAAAACCGTGCATCTTCCGAAATTCGAATTTAGTATAGAACGATTTTGATTCGAATAGAAAAGATTTGAATAGAAAAGAATAGACTAGAAAAACAATATAACAGAATAAAATTAAATATAATATATTATATTTTATTCTATTCTGTTCTATTGTTTTTCTAGTCTATTCTTTTCTATTATTTTCTATTCTATTTTATTCTAATCTTTTCTATTCAAAATCATTCTATACGAAAATCGAATTTCAGAAGATGGTTATTTATATATATATATATCTATCTATCTATATATATATATATATAGATATATATATATATAGATATACATATATAATATATATTTTTTCCCACAAATAGAGCTTTCTTTTGGTGGTATTTGATCACCTCTGCGGTTTTTATTTTTTGCGCTATAAACAAAAATAGAGCGACAATTTTGAAAAAAAAGCAATATTTTTTACTTTTTGCTATAATAAATATCCCCAAAAATATATAAAAAAAACTAATTTTTTCCTCAGTTTAGGCCAATACTTATTTTTCTACATATTTTTGGTAAAAAAATAAATAAGCGTATATTGATTGGTCTGCGCAAAGGTTATAGCGTCTACAAAATAGGGGATAGTTTTATGTCATTTTTATTATTTTTTTACTAGTTATGGCCGCGATTTTTATCGTGACTGCGACATTATGGCGGACACATCAGACACTTTTGAGGCTATTTTGGCACCATTGTCATTTATACAGCGATCAGTGCTATAAAAATGCACTGATTACTGTGTAAATGACACTGGCAGTGAATGGGGTTAACCAGTGGGCGGGGAAGGGGTTAAGTGTGTCCTAGGGAGTGATTCTAACTGTATAGGGGCGTGGCTTACTGTGACATGACACTGATCGCTGCTCCCGATGAGAGGAAGCAGACAATCAGTGTCCTGTCACTAGGCAGAACAGGGAGATGCGTTGTTTACCCCGTTCTGCAGCTCCATGGCACGATCGCGGGACACCGGCGGACTTTGAGACATGCAGATGTAAATGTCTGTGGCGCGGTTAAAGAGCACCTGTTGCTTTTCTCTGCATGGTCAGAGAACAAGATTACTTTAAGTTGCCAAAATTCCACATATTATTAACATGACCTCAGCAATTTATTTGTATTTTTTCCACAGAGCACGTCAGCGTCCATTAGCAACAAAGAAAATTACATTGAAATGTAAGTGAGGAATAACTATCATTAAGCCAAATCCTAAAATTGTAGGGGTGTAAATGACATTTTAGAGCTAATAAAGACTTTATGTAAACTAATTTTGCTCTCCGTGCCCCCCACTGTTGTTTCAAAGCTTTTAATCCTTAATGAACAAGGTTAAAATAAAAAAAATAAAAATGAGCAAAATATTAGCAGAATGTATTTATTGTATGAAATTAACGGATAATTCAGAGGAAGCTGTGAAGGTCAAAAAATATAATGACAATAATTATGTTTGATGTGTCATTTCTCCACTTGGTTGGCACCTTTTGGCCTCTATTCATTAGGGCTTAGAGGGAAATGCTGCCATTATGATGTCTAATGTATGCGTGAGCTGTTTATTTGTTGCCTTTCTTTTGCTCTGGGGGCACAAAGGCTTAAAGAGGAACTGAATGCTGGAAGCTGTGCCCCAAAAAAGAGCAGGCAGAGGGCAAAGGACTAGTCCCCAGTATTGCCTGTGGTCTGCTTGCATCTGATCTTTCCCCATTACTGACTTACCATGCCTTGTTCTGAATTGTGTTTCTATTTGGAGTCCACCATCTTGATATAGGGTTCCCACGTGTCCCGGATTATCCGGGATTGTCCCGCAATTCGCATTTGTGTCTCGTGTCCCGGGCACCTTCATTCCGGGACAATACAGTGTCCCGGAATAAAATGAGGACACACAGCCACCCTCATAGACAATTGCCAAACTGGTTGCCAGGGTCGCCCCGCCTGGCGTCTAGCAACCAGTGACGTCACATTCGCAGAGTCTCAGAGCAAGGCCAAGAGGAGCAAGGCCTTTACCCAGTGTTGCCCTGCGCTCCCAGTACACCCACCTCCTCTCCTTCTCTGACCGCAGCAGCAGCACCTCCTGACCCCTCCAGGCTTCAGTGACCTCCCGGCAGGTGGCGGCATTCTGTAGTGCTGGCTGGCTTAGATCCACGGTTTGACTGCCCATCCCAACTCCCACAGCGCATTGGCCGACTTCTCCTCCTCCCGTCCGCGGCCCGAGCCGCCCGACTGCCTGAGGGGGGGTCCTCCAGCCTGGAGCAGGGAACAAAGACTGGCGCTCAACCACCCACCACAACAGACCAGTCCAGATTAGAAGGTGAGCAGATGAAACCTGATTGGAGCAGGTCAGGTGACAAGTCGGGGCACTGGGGCTGGGGACAGTACAGTCTTAAATGAGGCTTTCAAAGTGGGGCCCTGCCCTGGGGGGCAATAACAAATGAAGCTGACAAGTGGGGGAAAAAAAAAATGAAGCTGACAAGTGGGGGCAATAAAACGAGGCTGACAAGTGGGGGCAATAAAAAATTAGGCTGACAAGTGGGGGCAATAAAAAATATATATATGTAAAAAATGTATACCACCTGTCTAAACTGGGGACCACTGTTTGCTTTTGTATTTCCAAAATATGGCAAAAAAAAAGTATCAAAAATCATATTTTTTTGGGCTGGTGCAAGGGCGTGCGTGGGGGGCAAGGGCGTGCATGGGGGGTGTCCCTGAATGGCAGTTCGGAAATGTGGTCACCCTATCTTGATAGAGGCATTGCTTCCTCATGCTGGAGCCTCCAGAAAAGAGAACAGTGAGCAGCACAGTAGTGACATCATCAAACTTCACTTCACATCTGGTGAGACTAGCAGTTAGAGGCAGCAGTGCCTTAGATATCACACTGCAGATATACAGCTATGAGGCTGTATGTAGGCTGGGCCGAAGTTAGGTACCCGTTTTGGGAGAAAACACTCACACACAGTATATGATGCAATGATGTATTTTATATAGATCTTGAGCAGACCTTGTAGCACAACTAATAAGCAAGTCTTTGGTGCTGTATGTAGCGCTACCCCTGAAGGAGCCACTGAGATTTAGACAGGTTCTCCCTAGGTGGCACAGTGGCTGTCAGTCACACAAGCCACAGTACATTCATTACGACTCCATTAAACAGTCTAGGGAATGTCTTTTTGAGGTTTATTGCTTGAAGAACACAGTCTATCTTTCACAGCTGGGGACCATGAGATACTTTGCTGGGCAGTCTATTGACTCATGACTGAGGACCATAAGATAGTTGGAAGAATAGTTAAAGTCTCACAACTGAGGACCATGAAAAATCCCAGAGCAGATACATCCACAAGCTCAATGCCTTGGTGGAGAAATCCAGTACCCAGTCCAATGGTGCCTCAGGGGCAAGCAGCCCCATAAAAGAGTTCCAGCCTTTTAAAAAAATAAAAATAAAGTCAGCAATTACAAATACTGTAATTACTGACTTTTAATATAAGGACACTTACCTGTCCAGGGAGCCCTCGATGTCGGCACCCGAAGCCGACCCGTCCACCGGCTTCAGTGCAGGTGCTGGCATTCTTACTAAGGAAAACAGGAAGGGAAGCCTTGCGGATTCGCAGCCTGTTTCCTACTGCGCATGTGCGAGTCGTGCTGCACTTTTTGAATGGTCCAGCCGTCTTCTAGGACCTGTGTGTGTCTCCCAGAAGGCAGCGGTGGGAAGGAGGAGGGGCCTTAAATCATGTAGGTCGCCCTTACTTGGAAGTGGGAGCGAGTACCTGTTTTAGACAGGTGTCCGCCCCCCCCCCCCAAAAGGTGCCAAATGTGGCACCGGAGGGGGGGAGAAAGCAGATACGCGGTGGAACTCTGCTTGAAGCTCACTGATCCTTCCCTGACAGGGGAAAGACAGTCTAGACAGGGCTCCAGCCTATTTATCACCTCCCTGGCCACCTTCTGGGCACACCTCTTCATGGATTTGACAGGACATAGTAAATATTCAGATTGGACATTTGAATTTCCCACCCTAAGTTCTGGAAATTTCTCTCAGAGTCAGGGGGAAACAATCAAACTTACAGCCTATGAAACCACAAGTAGACCCAGGCAATCAATCTCTGCTCCTCTGATTACAGAGCAAGCAAAAACTAAATTTGCCTAGCATCCCAAAGGAGGGCCTCAGTTAGGATTGTCTCCTTTTTGGAAAGCCTGAGGAGCAGTTTCAGCAACTTGCACCAGCTCCATGTTCCCATACTGATCTCTGAAGTGCATGCTGTTCCCTGAGCTGTCCATGCTCAACTGGAAACTCTGTTTCCTATCCTATTGTCAGGGAAATAGGCGCATCCCTGTGCGTAATGGTGCAGGGTTGGCAAACCTGCATAGGCAAAGGCACTGTCAGGGAACCAACAGAAGGAGAAGGACTTTAGGACCGAGCATCCCTATCAGCAGGTCACATGGGCCTATATAAGGAAGTCTGCTAGTGTCTGCATTTGCTGGTTTATCTTCAGCTCCCCCTGTGTTCCTGTATCCTGAATCACCTGTTGATCTGATCTCCTGTGTACCGACCCGGCTTGTTCTGACCCGCTCTTCCTGATCCTTTGGCTCGACTCTTGGCTTGCACCTGACCTCCTTCTGCCTGCTCCCTGCATCCGACCCCGGCTTGTCTATTGAACTCTGCATATCCTGCTCCCTGTACTAAGACTCGGCTCATCCCTGGTCATTCTGATTACGGACTGTCTTCCTGTGAATGATCCTTGGCCTGGCTCCCGGCTCAGCTTTCCAGTTGCTCCACTGGTCTCTGTCTCCTGGACCTTCTAAGCACGTCTGTCTTCAGTTACCAGGCACCCGTGCTTCTGTGGGCACTACACCTGCTGTGTCATCTTCAGTGGTGTGCTGCACTCGGCCGCAAGGGGAGCCCTCCCAGCACCTCGGCCTCCTACCAAGTTCGTGACAGTATAAACCAGCCATGTCAGAGGCCGACGGAGGTGTCTCCCCGCTGGAAGCTGCCAGCCTACAGATCACAGCCCTCACCCAGGCCATCCAAGAACTCCAGAAAGAGTACCGCCAATTAGAGGGCCGACTGAAGCACCTGCCTGCAAAACCTTCTCCCGCAGGTCAAGGGTCATCTTTAACTAGTTCCTTGGCAACCACTCCTGCTGTGGTGATGCCCCCTCCGGAACCACGAGTGCCAACACCTGAACGCTTCTCCGGTGATCGGAAGAAATTCCGATCCTTTAAAAACGCCTGTTACCTGTACCTGGCTCTGCAACCACGGACCTTTTACTCTGAAGCAGTGAAAGTGGGATTCATCATTTCTTTGCTGACTGACGAACCCCAAGTATGGGCTCATGGCTTACTGGAGCAGGAGAGTCCCCTCATCAATTCTGTGGACCAGTTCTTTGAAATCATGGCCCAGTTATATGACGATCCCCTGCAGGCGGCCACTGCTGAAGCTGCTCTACATGCCATACGGCAGGGTCAGCGCCCTGCGGAAGATTACACAGTGGAATTCCGTACCTGGTCCTCAGACTCAGGATGGAACGAGGCAGCGTTACGTTATCAGTATCGGCTGGGACTGTCTGAATCCCTCAAGGATGAACTGTCTAGAGTCAAGACCCCTTCAACTCTAGAGGGTCTCATCCTATTGACTATTCAACTTGACAGACGCTTACGAGAGCGCCGGTCTGAACGCATCCAAACCCCCCAACTTCTCGAAGCTCCGCCCACATCTAGTTCTATGCAGCTTGGCCTGGCCCATCCGGCATTAACCTCAGGGGAGAGACTTCGTCGCCGACAGGCGAACCTTTGCTTCTACTGCGGGGGAACCGGTCATTATATAACCTTTTGCCCCATAAGACCCAGGAAATCGGTCCTCCGCACCACGGTCAACTGTCAGGTGTCCAGGTCCTCCTCCTCTCACATTACTCTTCCTGTCACATTACTGATAGCAGAACAAGAAGTTCACCTCCAAGCAATACTGGATTCCGGGGCATGTAGTTGCTTTTTGGATCTGACACTGGCAAAGAGACTCGCTATTCCCCTCCACCACAAGGGCCAAAGACTGACTGTCCACCTGGCCGACGGCTCAATGCCCAGTTCCGGGCATGTCACCCAGGAAACGGCACCTATCCTTACCTCCATCAATTCTGGTCACCAGGAATTTCTACGTTTTGATGTCCTGAGCTCTCCTATATTCCCTGTCATCTTGGGAACCCCATGGCTACAGGCGCACAACCCTCAGATTGACTGGTCCAAAAGGGAAGTTTTCTTCACCTCTCCCTACTGCCGGCAGCATTGTCTTGTTCCTGAAACCAAGGACTCTTCCAGTGGCATGTCTGTTCTACCCACACCCAGTGTGGATCCCAATATACCAGCAGCCTATCAGGAGTTCAAGGATGTCTTTGACAAGAAGAAAGCAGATACTCTACCCCCGCATTGTCCCTACGATTGCCCCATTGAGTTGTTACCGGGGGCTGAGATTCCTTTTGGCCGTATTTTTCCCCTCTCTGAGACTGAACTGGAGACTTTGAGACAGTATATTGATGAAAACCTTGAAAAGGGATTTATCCGCCCTTCCTCCTCTCCTGCCGGTGCCGGCATTTTCTTTGTTGAGAAGAAGGATAAAACTTTGAGGCCATGTGTGGATTACAGAGAATTGAATAGAGTTACTCTTAAAAATCGCTACCCGCTCCCCCTCATCCCAGAACTCTTCCAGAGGTTCCGTACAGCTCATGTCTTCACTAAACTAGACCTACGTGGAGCCTACAATCTTGTCCGCATCCGGGAGGGGGACGAGTGGAAAACAGCGTTCAGAACAAGGTTTGGACATTTTGAATACTTAGTAATGCCATTTGGCAGCCACATTCCAACATTTCATAAACGATATCTTCCGGCAGTACCTAGACCACTTCATTATCGTCTACCTCGATGATATCCTCATATTCTCAGCTACTCTGGAGCTTCACAGAACACATGTATAAAAGGTACTGGGCATCCTCAGGGTACACGGATTGTATGTAAAAGCCGAAAAATGCGACTTCGAGAAGACGACAATCCAGTTCCTCGGACTTATTATCACCACCAATGGGATAGCCATGGATCCTCAGAAGGTGAAAGCCATTCTTGAGTGGCCGGCCCCTTCTGATAAGAAGAGTGTTCAGAGGTTCATCGGCTTCGCAAATTTTTACCGAAGATTTATAAGAGACTTTTCTACCATTGTAGCACCAATTACCCAGATAACACGTCAGCATACCAGATTCCAGTGGTCCGAAGCAGCACAAACGGCCTTTGATCAACTAAAGGTCCTCTTTACCTCTGCACCTGTTTTACAGCATCCCGATCCTGCCTTGCCCTATGTTCTGGAAGTTGATGCCTCCGAAGTAGCCACAGGAGCAGTTCTTTCCCAGCGTCAGGGGCCCAAAGCCCTACTTCATCCCGTGGCCCTCTCTTCACGGAAGATGACCCAGCCTGAGAAAAACTACGACGTAGGAGATCGAGAGCTCTTGGCAATAAAGACCGCCCTGGAGGAATGGAGATATCTCCTGGAGGGCGCCGTCCACCCTATTTTGATCTTTACAGATCATAAGAACTTGGAGTATCTCCGCACGGCCAAGCGACTGAGACCCCGTCAGGCTCGATGGGCTTTATTCTTTTCTCGATTCAATTTCCATATCACCTTCCGCCCAGGGTCTAAAAATGGAAAAGCCGATGCCTTGTCCAGAATGTTTCCTGATACCCCTGAAGAGATCACACCCAGTCCAATTCTGTCCCCTCAAAACTTCTTCTTGATCCAGCCTGATTTAAGAGCTTCAATTGAACAAGCATCCACTCAGTGCACGGAAACAGAAATCTCCTCCCTCAGAAGCCAGGAGGGACTCCTTTGGCATCAAGACAGGATTTTTGTCCCACAGCAAGCCAGGCTTCAGGTCCTAAAAACTTTCCACGATCACCAGCTGGCTGGCCACTTTGGGGTCCGAAAAACGACCGAACTGGTCCAACGGTCTTTATGGTGGCCCACTCTGAGAGCCGATTGTAAGGACTATGTCAACTCCTGCACAATATGCCAAAGGAATAAGGGGTCCAACGCGAAATCCTAGGGCCTGTTAAGACCACTGCCAGTTCCAGAACAACCTTGGAAAAATATTTCTTTAGACTTTATTGTGGATTTACCCCCTTCAGAAGAGTTTACAACCATTCTAGTAGTAGTAGACCGGCTATCCAAGATGGCGCATTTCTTACCAATGATGGGCACACCTTCTGCCATGGACACAGCAGAAATTTTCATTAAAGAAGTAGTCAGACTACACGGAGTACCAGATAACATTGTGTCAGACAGAGGTGTACAATTCACCTCTAGGTTCTGGAGGAACCTTTGCAAATCACTATCAATTGAGACATGTTTTTCCACAGCTTACCATCCCCAGAGTAACGTCCAAACAGAAAGGACTAACCAGACCTTAGAGCAATACCTGCGTTGTTTTTGTTCCTTTTCTCAGGACGATTGGATCTCATTATTGCCCTGTGCGGAATTCGCATATAACAACTCTGTGCACACTGCTACCAACCAGTCACCCTTTTGGGCGAACTATGGCTACCACCCTTCATTTTTACCCAATGTCATTCCCGAATCCTCAGTCCCGGCAGTCCAGGACAGAATAAATTCCATCCAAACCAATTATCAGATTCTCCAGGACACAATGCGTAAAGCCCAAGAAGGATATAAGAGACAGTATGACAAGAAGAAGAGATGAAACCCTGCCTTTAAGGTGGGGGACAAGGTGTGGCTCTCATCTGCAAACCTCAAACTGCCTTGTCCTTCCCGAAAATTGGGACCGAAGTTTATTGGCCCTTTTGAAATAAAACGGGAAATAAATCCAGTAGCCTTCGAACTTGCCTTGCCTGAATCGTATAAAATCCACCCTGT
Source organism: Rana muscosa (assembly GCA_029206835.1). Classification (NCBI taxonomy): domain Eukaryota; kingdom Metazoa; phylum Chordata; class Amphibia; order Anura; family Ranidae; genus Rana; species Rana muscosa. Next base: position 35,721,427 of record CM055117.1, read on the forward strand.
ATTTCATGTTGCACTTCTTAAACATGTAATTTCCAGTCCTTTTTCAGGGAGAGAAGAAATACCCCCACCTCCGGTCCTGGTTGGAGACGAGACTGAATTCGAAGTGGAGTCCATCCTTGACTGTCGTCGGAGAGGTAGGACAATTCAGTTTTTAATTAAGTGGAAAGGATACCCTGCAGAAGAGAGCTCTTGGGAACCTGCGAGTCATGTACACGCCCCTAGGCTTATACAAAGATTTCGCACCAGTCATCCCGCAAAATGGGCGCAACTGGGCATCCGGAGGCTGCCCGTTGGGGGGGGCACTGTCAGGGAAATAGGCGCATCCCTGTGCGTAATGGTGCAGGGTTGGCAAACCTGCATAGGCAAAGGCACTGTCAGGGAACCAACAGAAGAAGAAGGACTTTAGGACCCAGCATCCCTACCAGCAGGTCACATGGGCCTATATAAGGAAGTCTGCTAGTGTCTGCATTTGCTGGTTTATCTTCAGCTCCCCCTGTGTTCCTATATCCTGAATCACCTGTTGATCTGATCTCCTGTGTACCGACCCGGCTTGTTCTGACCCGCTCTTCCTGATCCTTTGGCTCGACTCTTGGCTTGCACCTGACCTCCTTCTGCCTGCTCCCTGCATCCGACCCCGGCTTGTCTATTGAACTCTGCATATCCTGCTCCCTGTACTAAGACTCGGCTCATCCCTGGTCATTCTTATTATGGACTGTCTTCCTGTGAATGATCCTTGGCCTGGCTCCCGGCTCAGCTTTCCAGTTGCTCCACTGGTCTCTGTCTCCTGGACCTTCTAAGCACGTCTGTCTTCAGTTACCAGACACCCGTGCTTCTGTGGGCACTACACCTGCTGTGTCATCTTCAGTGGTGTGCTGCACTCGGCCGCAAGGGGAGCCCTCCCAGCATCTCGGCCTCCTACCAAGTTCGTGACACCTATCCTCGCTCAAAGAGAGCCAAAATGACATAGGTTGGCTTATTTAAAAGGTTCCCTTCACCAAAATGGCCACCAAAGTCTCTTGAAAGTTCTGCATCCAATTGGACAACTTCCCTTCTCGAGGTACCAGACGGAATCCCTAGGGGATCAATTCTCTTACGTAGACTCCCCTTCCCATGCAGCCTAACTACACCCGACTATATATATATATATATATATATATTTATATATATATATATATATATATATATATTAGGGATGAGCTTCGAGTTCGAGTCAAACTCATGTTCGACTCGAACATTGCCTGTTCGCCCGTTCGCCGAACAACGAACAATTTGGGGTGTTCGCTACAAATTCGAAAAGTCTATGGGAGAAATCTAAAGTGCTAATTATAAAGGCTTATATGCAAGTTATTGTCCTAAAAAGTGTTTGGGGACCCGGGTCCTGCCCCAGGGGACATGTATCAATGCAAAAAAAAGTTTTAAAAACGGCCGTTTTTTTAGGAGCAGTGATTTTAATAATGCTTAAAGTGAAACAATAAAAGTGAAATATTCCTTTAAATTTCGTACCTGGGGGGTGTGTATGATATGCATGTAAAGTCGCGCATGTTTCCCGTGCTTAGAACTGTCCCTGCACAAAGTGTCATTTTTGAAGGAAAAAAAGTCATTTAAAACTCACTCGCGGCTATTAATGAATTGTCGGCTTTTATCAATACATAGAAAAGTCATTGATAAAAAAAAAAGCGTGGGGGTTCCCCCCAACTTCAATAACCAGGCCCTTCAGGTCTGGAATGGAAATTAAGGGGAACCCCGCCGCAAATTAAAAAAAAAATGGCGTGCGGTTCCCCCTAAATTTTCATACCAGTACCCCTTACCAATTCCCATAGGGGGGGGCCGGGATCTGTGGGAAACACTGCCGCGGAGCCCATAGACGATCGTTTTTCTCGTCATTTTAAAAAATGACGAGAAAAATGACCGTGTGTGGGGAACAAGCTGTTCCCTCGTTTAAAATGTCATTATTCACGGCGGTTTTTAAACCGCCGTGAATAATGATCGTGTGTACGCGGCATAAGGACTGGTAAGCTGCAATAGACTACATTTTTGTTCTTGGGTTTAGATATCCTTAAAGAGAGATAAAAAAAGGGATCCTAAAGCGTCACCTGCTGGCTCCAAATGAGAATAAAATTAGCCACTAGGGATGTTCCCGATCTTCGAATCGAATGTAAGTTCGACTCGAACATCGGGTGTTCTTTGTCAGCAAATGAATCGAGCATATGGGGCATTCGCGGCAAATTTAAGAGCCGCGGAGCGACCCATAATTCACTGCGTGAGCGCAGTGCATTGACGGCTGTTGATTGGCCAAAGCATGCACCTGACCTGCATTCTTTGGCCAATCACAGTGCGATCTGCTGTAAGAGCCATAATTGGCCAAAGGCAGGGTGCCTTTGGCCAATCATGGCTCAGGGGGCTAAGTCCACACCCCAACTATATAAGGCTGCTGGTTACACGGCGGCCGTATGTAGTGTGATACTTAGAGATTGAGAGAACTTGAGGTAGATTAGGCAGGTTTGTTAGTGGCGTGCAGGCAGTTTAGTTCCCCTGGTTCCCCTGCCTGAGCTCAGCTCTTCACCCACCCGCCACATCTGTATCCGCTCCCCGCAATCTTGTCTTACTCCTGGAGCCGAAACTGAAAGTGACACGGCCACCCGGGGAAAGCACCGCCCATTTGCTACTGCGGTGCAGACATGACGAAGCAGAAAGGACCCAATGAGAGTGGAGAGGCGCTCTCCAGCGCGCCACGGAGCTTAAAAAAAACCTGCAAATGAAGCGTCTTGCCTGCATTGCATTGGCATGACGCTTCAATGACGCTTCAATAGTGCACTGTGCCCGGCGCCCGGCCTGAACATAGTGCACTTAAAGGACCTTTTTTTTTTCTTAACCACTTGACCACTGGGCACTTAAACCCCCTTAATAACCAGACCAATTGTCAGCTTTCGGTGCTCTCACATTTTGAATGACAATTACTCAGTCATACAACACTGTACCCATATGAATTTTTTGTCCTTTTTTTCACACAAATAGAGCTTTCTTTTGGTGGTATTTAATCACTGTTGGGTTTTTTATTTTTTGCGCTATAAGAGAAAAAAGACTGAAAATTTTGTAAAAAAATGATTTTTTTTTGTTTCTGTTATAAAATTTTGCAAATTACTATTTTTTCTTCATAAATTTTGGCCAAAATTTATACTGCTACATATCTTTGGTAAAAATAAGTACAAATTGGTGGATATTATTTGGTCTTTGTGAAAGTTATAGAGTTCACAAGCTATGGTGCCAATATCTGAAAATTGATCACACCTGAAGTACTGACGGCCTATCTCATTTCTTGAGACCCTAACATGCCAGAAAAGTACAAATACCCCCCAAATGACCCCTTTTTGGAAAGAAGACATTCCAAAGTATTCAGAAAGAGGCATTGTGAGTTTTTTGAAGTTGTCATTTTTTCCCACAATTCTTTGCAAAATCAAGATTTTTTTTGTCTCTTTTTTTTTTTTCACAAAATTATCATATTAGAAGGTTATTTCTCACACACAGCATATGCATTCCACAAATTACACCCCAAAACACATTCTGCTATTACTCCCGAGTATGGCGATACCACATGTGTGAGACTTTTACACAGCGTGGCCACATACAGAGGCCCGACATGCAGGGAGCACCTTCAGGCGTTCTGGAGCACCCAGGCCAATTCTGACATTTCTCTCCTACATGTAAAAATCATCATTTGTTTGCTAGAAAATTACATAGAACCCCAAAACATCATATATGTTTTTTTAGCAAAGACCTTAGAGAATATAATGGTGGTTGTTGCAACTTTTTATCTCGCACGATATTTGCGCAGCAATTTTTTTAACACGTTTTTTACGGAAAAAAAATGTTTTGTGCTTAAAAAAAAAAAACAGTAAAGTTAGCCCAATGTTTTTGCATAATGTGAAAGATGAAGTTACGCCAAGTAAATAGATACCTAACATGTCACCCTTAAAAATTGCACACACTCGTGGAATGGCGCCAAACTTCGCTACTTAAAAAATCCCCATAGGCGACACTTTAAATATTTTTACTGGTTACATGTTTTGAGTTACAGAGGAGGTCTAGGGCCAAAATGATTGCTCTCGCTTTAACGTTCGCAGAGATACCTCACATGTGTGGTTTGAAAACAGTTTTCATATGTGGGCGGGACTTACGTATGCATTCGCTTCTGTATGCGAGCTCATGGGAACAGGGGCGCTTTAAAAAAATATATATTTTTTTATTGTTCATTTTACTTTATTTATTTTAGTTTGACATGTTTTTCCGCCCCAAAAAATTTTTTGATCACTTTTATACCTATTACAAGGAACGTAAACATCCCTTGTAATAGGAATATGGCATGACAGGTCCTCTTTACAGTGAGATATGGGGTCAATAAGACCCCACATCTCACCTCTAGGCTGGGAAGCCTGAAAAAACAAACAAAAAAAAAACAACAATCCTGGCTTTGATCGTAGCGGTGAGTCGGTAGAAGCACCGGAGGGCTGCGGGGGGGGGGACATCCCCTCTCGCCTCCCGTAAGAATGATCAAGCGGCGGACCAGCCGCTATGATTGTTCTTATGGTGTAGGGAATCGCCGGCTGAAAAAGCTAATATCTGAATGATGCCTGTAGCTGCTCCCATCATTCAGATATCCCCACACAAAGTCAAGGACGTCATATGACGGCCGGCGGGCGGGAAGTGGTTATTGCAGAGTATTGCCGGGCATTGCGGAGTATTGCCGGGCATTGCGGAGTATTGCTGGGCATTGCGGAGTATTGCCGGGCATTGCGGAGTATTGCAGGGCATTGCGGAGTATTGCGGACTATGGCAGGGTATTGCAGAGTATGGCAGGGTATTGCACGGGGTATTGCAGAGTATTGTGCAGGGTATTGCAGAGTATTGTGCAGGGTATTGCAGAGTATTGTGCAGGGTATTGCAGAGTATTGTGCAGGGTATTGCAGAGTATTGTGCAGAGTATTGCGCAGGGTATTGCAGAGTATTGCGCAGGGTATTGCAGAGTATTGCGCAGGGTATTGCAGAGTATTTTGCAGGGTATTGCGCAGGGTATTGCAGAGTATTGCGCAGGGTATTGCAGAGTATTGCGCAGGATATTGCAGAGTATTGCGCAGGGTATTGCAGAGTATTGTGCAGGGTATTGCAGAGTATTGTGCAGAGTATTGCACCGGGTATTGCAGAGTATTGCACCAGGGTATTGCAGAGTATTGCACCAGGGTATTGCAGAGTATTGCACCGGGTATTGCAGAGTATTGCACCAGGGTATTGCAGAGTATTTTGCAGAGTATTGCGCAGGGTATTTTGCAGAGTATTGCGCAGGGTATTTTGCAGAGTATTGGCAGGGTATTGCACCCGGGTAGGCTGAGCAGGGATGGATGGATGTCTGGATCTGTGACTGCAATTGTCACAGATCCAGCCCACAGCGCTGCTGCCTTGATCTGCTCCCTCCCCCTCTCCTCTCACACTGTACCGATCGGTACAGAGAGGGGAGAGAGGAACCGGCGTCATCACATGACGCCGGTCTGTTTACAAGTGATCGCTCCGTCATTTGACGGAGCGATCACGTGGTAAACGGCCGCTATCAGCGGTGATTTACCGCGATTCGTGATCCGCCGGGTCCTCTGGACCCGGCGGTCACGGAGTTTCCCGTGTGCGCGCCCCAGGGGGCGCGCGGGGGCGCGATTCTGGGAGGACGTTATATAACGTCCTCCCAGAGTTAAGCAACCACCTTGTCGACGTTATTTGTCGGCAGGTGGTTGCCAAGTGGTTAAAGGACCAACTTTTTAAAAAAAATTTTTTTTTTTTTTTTTTTTTTACTGGCTATGAGGGGGGGGGGGAGGCGGCGCCCATGCGCCCCCTATGGACGGGCCGCCACTGCTCAGCACCCTCTGGCACACCTGGCAATAGTGTAAGTGCAATGACCAATGAGAGACACACACGTTATAATAAAACTCAGAAATTGTCTTTACTGCAAAATTCTGTGGAAGAATAACAGGCAGTAACAGTATATAGTCAAGTAATCAACTAGAGATCAATAACTGAGATCTAAGAACAATATAGCTTTCAATCCTATATTCAAGCTGCTTTCAGGGGATTCCAAACCTGAGAATGTCCCCAAGAGCAGAGGCACACTTAAATGGTAAATAAAGCACAATATGACACTTTAAATCAGATTAGGTACCTTTACTCAGGTTGGCTCTATGAGTCCAGGCAAGAGGAGAGCAGAAGAATGCCTCTCTTTGTGTCAGGCCTCTCTCTACTGTCCCCTGACACCACAGGCCCAACGTTAAACACTTTATTCAAATCAACATGTAATGGCTTAACTTCTTAGATAAACTATCCCACACACACCCAATGCATATGCAGAGCCCTGAATATGTGTGTGTGGGCCCGTATGGCACTAGTAGCTTCAGTCCTTTTGAAGAAAAGATAAGCTTCGGTGTCTTCAGCTAGCCACTTTTGTTGGTGCACTTAAACTCCTGGATAGCAGGGCCAAACAACACAACTGGCCCAGATTATCAAGTGAAGCAGGCAGGATATTTTTCAGCAAGATGAAAGGACAATGATGTCTGTATACAGTGTCCCCAGAAATGGATGGCCTTATCCTTTATCCCTGTGGCACTACAAGTGTCAGCAAGATGACTACCAGCAATGATGTCTGTATACAGTGTTCATTTAACTCGTTCTGTGGTGCAGTGTCCCCGTTTCCTGCAAATGGGCAAAAGCCCTCTCACCAAATCTGGCAGTCAAGGCCCAAACAAAGAATCCTGGTACAGCAGGCTCTCCTGGTGACCCGACTGGTCACCTCACACTGGAACGATTCACCGTCGGTGCAGGTGCGCCTGGCTGTGCACCTGGAATCCCCCTCTCTCAAGCTGGATGTCCCGGTGGCAGAGGCCTGAATTGTCTGGTGAAATCACCTGAGAGACAGCATCTCTCCCTCAGCCTCATGCTGACTGAATTCTCCTCATGGAATCAAAATGGAATCTATCCTTTCCTGCCAGCAGAGCATGCTGGTACTTGCAGTCCTGCCTCTTTAAAAGTCAGTGAGGCCCCTCTGTGCTGAGACTTCATAGTCCACAGTCCTTTGCAGCTGCTACCTGCAGCTTAGTACAGTGCCTCTGATTGGCTGCTGTAACTGTGCCTTTAATTGGCTCATCTCCTGCCAATAGGAGCACATGGGAGGAAGGCAGAGAGTGGGCAGAAGCCTGTGTTAACATGCAGTAAGTGAAGAGAAAAAAAGGGAGGGGGAATCCCTGTCTCCCGGGCAGCTCTACCTCTGTGACAAACTTGTGTGCTCGTGAAGGCCAGCTTGGCAGGATCGTGGCAGAAATGAGACACCTGCTTTACATATATATATATATATACTGTATATGTATATATATATAAATATATATATATATATATATATATATAAGGGCTGTGGAAATTAACTATTAATTCCTCGATTAATCGATTAATGTTTTTGATTGATCAAAATTATTTTGATCGGTACTCACCTCTCCGCCGGCTTCCGGCTCTTTAGGGAGTTCCCTCGGAGATCCGGTGATGTCACGGACACCAGCGGGGCTTGCCGTGTCCATCTTAAGGGCTCCTTTGCTGTGCCTTCATATCTGCATGCCGGCGGGACCTTACTATCTGCCACACGCAAGGGCTGTTACACTTCCCTCTATCACTTCCCTCTATCAACCTGGGATTCTACAGCCATCCACTGGGAGTTGTGATAGTTCCCTTCACGGGACATCTACATGCCGACGGACTGATGTTAACCTCTCCTCAACTGGATTCAGCAGTGGTATCATTGTACACATTTTTATACCAGTATCATACTTGGCTACATGTTTTTATGACTGCTTTTGCTACCGTTTGGTATTACTCGCACCATTTTTACAGTTTATGTAGCTACATCGATTTTATCTCCAGTGCAGTATTTATTTTGTTACCTACTTGAAGACTATAAAAGTTTTAATGCTATTCCCATCGAGCGCTGCCTTTGTGTGTTTTTTGTATCCTGCTATCCATTTTTCCAGTGGTTGGTGGCTGCACTGGGAATCAGCCTGCAAGGAGATCAGCTAAAAGTAGTTGGATCTGTATGTGCTTTATAATTAATCAAAATTAGTCGATTAATCGATTTAAAAAAAATTGATTATTCGAACACGAAAATTTTAATCAGTAACAGCCCTAATATATATATATATATATATATATATATATACAGTGCAGTCAGTGTACAATATATAATACAGTGCACTGAAGTTGTTAAGGGGAACCCTATGACAGATGTAAGAAAAATAAAACGGCATGGGGTCCCCCCCAAAATCCATACCACGCCCTTTGGGTCTGGCATAGATTTTAAGGGGAACTCCACACCAAAATAAAAAAAATGGCATGGGGTCCCCCCCAAAATCCATACAAAACCCTTAAAGGAGCAACCAGAAAAAGGGAGGGGGACGAGCGAGCCCCCCCTCCTGAACCATACCAGGCCTCTGTCCATCAACATGGGAGGGTGCTTTGGGGTCCCCCAAAGCACCTTGTTCCCATGTTGATGGGGACAAGAGCCTCTTCCCGACAACCTTGGCCATTGGTTGACGGGTTTTGCGGGCGGTGGGCTTATAGGAATCTGGAAGCCCCCTTTAACAAGGGTGCCCCCAGATCTCACCACCCCCATGTAAATCCGTATCTGGTACATTGTATCCCTACCCATTCACCAAAAAAAGTGTCAAAAAGTAAAAACCACAACAGAAAGTTTTTGACAATTCCTTTTTTTTAAAAAGATTTTTTTTTTAAAGTGTTCCCCTTGGCTATAGAACAGTTGTCAAATCCAAAAGACAGCAGTTGTCGGGAGGCCTCCCATGGAGGCAGAGTTTTTTCTAGTTTCTGGGTCCATCGGGCAGCGTTATTGAAGATGGATGGACATCGTGGGACACTTTTTTTTTTTTTTTAATAAAGGAATTGTCAAAAACTGTCTATTGTGGTTTTTACTTTTTGATACTTTTTTTGTTAAAGGGTTAGGGGTACAATGTACCCGATATCCATTTACATAGGGCGGGCTTCCAGACTCCGATAAGCACCCCGCCTGCAGACCCCAACAACCAATGGCCAGGGTTGTCGGGAAGAAATACAAGTAATTGGCGCAAAAAATATATATAAATTGGTAATATCCAATGTCTAATATGTGTAAGACAACAAAGTGTTGAGAATGCAATTTAGGCATATACAAAGACATAATAGTCCATTCTCTGTATTAAAAGGAAGTCCATACAAAGTGCAATTGGCAATATAGGCACTAATTGGCTTCAAAGTATATGTAGGCAACAGGGAAAGGGATAAAAGAGAGGGGAAGGAGGCAGGTCCACACTCACGGCAGCCATCCAGGGGGAACAGAGACCATATTCCCAAGTACTGAAAAAAAAACAAGAAAGAGAGGCGCCTCTGGGTGCAGACTGTATGGATATTTTTAATCAACAAAAGGTTAAAAGTAATGGCAACTCACATTTGGGATGATAATTGCAGGCATATATGAGTCACAATGGGCAGGGGTCATCAGTGTAGTCAAACTGTCCAAACGCCTGTAGATGTATTCTCCTCAGCGGTGTTTCTCTAGAGCCACTAGATGGTGCGAGCTCTGCTGCAACGAATGAGCGTCAAAGCGAGGCTTGGAGAGCAAGCTGGGATCGAGGTGAAGGGTGATGACGTCACCGGGTATGCAACGCGTTTCTGAGCGTGCTGGCCGTGAATGGTATGATGGCCCCGCTCCTTTCTCAAGCTGGTGAATAGGGAACTGGATGAACCAATGATATATATGGGGAGGAGAAGGGGGTGGCCAGTGTATTAGTCCGGCCCATTGGAATGTGTATTGGCATAGCGAGTGGACGTTTAAAAAATGACACAGGCTAGATAGGTGGAAATAATTACAATACTGAATGGGGAACATCGCTTAAAAGAACACATGAATAGGAGGGTGGAAAATCATCTTAGCAGGTTAAAAAGGGGGATCATTATGAAAACAAGCGCATATTATAAAAATTATGAATGTTAGGAAATTGAGCACAGAATGTGCAAATGGGGAAGTTACGTTAATAAAAACTATATTATAAGGAATATAAAGAATTTAAAAAAATATTAAAATTAAAAAGGAAAAAAAATTATGTGTGAGATGAAACATGGACCTGGGGAAAATAGCAATGAATGACTAGTTAAAAAGACGATATTTTTGCTGAACTGGAAGTGATGGTAATGATGAAATGGTAAAAAGGGGAGGGGGAGGGTAAATTAGAGGATGGGATTGTGGCTGGAGGGGGGGGGGGGGGGAATGGAATGGATACCACTGCTTCCCGGTGAGATAAATATATGGATGCAGCGATGCCAATAATGACCATATGTGTAGATACACATGTACTCATAAAAGTAAACATAAAAAGTACATATAAAAGTATATATATATATATATATATATATATATATATATATATATATATACAGAATTATACAGTAAAGCACATATAAGGTAACAAACACATGCATAAGGGGGGGAGAGAAGGCTTATGTGCTGGTGGGTAGGATATGTGTATAGGTGGACATGTATGTGTACATAGAAGGGGGGGGGGAAGGAAGGGGAGGGGAAAGGGAGAGAGGTGTGTGAGGGAGGGGGGGGTGGGGGGAAGGGAGGGGAGGTGGAGGGGGGGCGGAAAAAGAAGAGGGGGAAAAAAGGGGGGTAAAAGGGAGGGGGGAAAAAAGGAGAGAACGGAATGTGGATGTGTGTGTATGTGTGTGGACAAATGTACATAACCTGGGATGCATTAAAAATAATGATGACAAAAAAGGTAATGGAATAGAAAAATTGTATATATATAGGGAAAGAAACTGATCATCAGAGAATAGTGGAAACCTCAATGCATTTGTTGATTCCTCCTGGCGAGAGCACATCAAGGCTATAGATCCAGTAGGTTTCTCTTGCACATAATTTCTTGAAACGCTCAGCTGGTGATAGAGAGCTGGGGACCTGTTCAATGACCCAGACTCTCAGATTGGTGGTGGATCCTTCATGGGCCACAGCGAAGTGTCTGGGGACACTGTGTGGATCCGTGCCACCCTCAATGTTCCTCCTGTGCTCTCCGAAGTGCTGTCTAAGGGGTCGTATAGTACGGCCAACATAGATGAGCCCGCAGAACAGTAAGACCATATACCACAAAGTCAGAAGAACAATTGTAGAATTCTTTGAGGGGGTAGGTAGTGCCTTTGGTACAAAAAGATCGTTGGCCATGTTCAACAAATTTGCACGTCTTGCATAGTTTCTTGCGACATTGAAACATCCCCAACAAGGGTAAAAGCATGGGTACTGAAGAGAAGGCAGGAGTTGTCTTCATTTTACTCAGGGTGATTTTGTTTTTGAGATTAGGAGCCCTACGATATGTGACCTTGGAATGCGGAGGGAGGATTCTTTTAAGATGGAGATCTTGTAAAAGAATGTCCCAATGATTGGATAATATTTTTTCCATTTTTTTATGTTTATGATGAAAGGTGGTGATGAACCTGCTGGAATGATCTCTCGATGGTGGTTTGTTCTTTTTTAGTTTCCCTTGAAGGTAGTGCTGGTATGCATCTTCTACCAAGCCGACAGGGTACTGTTTTTCTAAAAATTTGTTTTTTAAGTTGGCACTGAGTTCAATGTAGTCGGTGTCTCTAGTGCAATTTTGTCCGAGATGGCAAAATTGGCCTTTAGGGATATTGTTGATCCATTTGGGGTAATGGCAACTGTTGAAATGTAAGTATGAATTCCCAGCAATAGGCTTAATATAGTTCTTAGCATATATTTCAGCTCCATCGTGCCCAAGCTCTAAGTCTAAAAAGGCTAGAGAGGTCTTATTACTCTCGTGGGTGAAAGACAGTCCATAAGTGTAATCACTACAATACTGAACGAATGAATTGATTTGGTCAGTGGTGCCATCCCAGATGATGATAAGGTCATCTATATATCTGCCAAAGAATATTATATTGGCGGAGAAAGGGTGGTGGTTGTGGATGTATTGGTTTTGTCGGGAAGAGGCTCTTGTCCCCAAAGCACCCTCCCCATGTTGAGGGCATCTGGCCTGGTATGGTTCAGAAGGGGTGGGGGGGCGCTCGCTTGTCCCTCCCCTCATCCTGTCCTCCAGGCTGCATGCTCGGATAAGGGTCTGGTATGGATTTTTGGGGGGAACCCACGCCATTTTTTTTTCCATTTTGGCGTGGAGTTCCCCTTAAAATCCATACCAGACCCAAAGGGCCTGGTTTGGACTGTGGCGGGGGAACCCACGCCATGATTTTTATCTATATTGCCGGGGCTCAGCAATACATTACAGCCGCGAGCAAGTTTAAATTACATTTTTTACTTTAGAAATGTAATTTTGCTGTTGCACTGTTCTACATATTGCACAGACGCACCGCTTTACATGCAGACTAAGGGGACCCCCCAGGCACGATATTTAAAGGAATTTTTGATTTTTATTGTTTCACTTTAAGCATTATTAAAATTACTGCTCCTGAAAAAAACTTTGTTTTAAAAACTTTTTTTTGATACATGTCCCCTGGGGCAGTACCCAGGTCCCCATACACTTATTATGGCAATAACTTGCATATAAGCCTTTAAAATGAGCACCTTTTCGTGTTCGTGTCCCATAGGCTTTAATAGGGTTCGCATGTTCACTCAAACTTTTTGCTTGTTCGCATGTTCTGGTGCAAACCGAACCAGGGGGTTGTTCGGCCCAACCCTATCAGCCACATGTAATATTTCATGTGTATATTATCTGTATTATTTAATATACTTAATTTATTACAAAAAATATTGTTTCCAAAGGAGAAGAAAATATCCAATGTCACGTTCACATGTCCAAAACAAAATATATATATATATATATATTGTGACAGCAGGAAGGTAAAGTCACCTGGTTGCATCCAGGGGGGTAGATATATTTCGCCCAGATTCAGGCTTTACGCCGACTTATACAACTAGGTGGAGAGTTGTATAAGCCCAGCTAAGGCTAGTGGGCTCATGGATGACTCATACCTCTAGGGAGAGTGTGGGGCGTCGTGCAGACAGGGAGTTGATGAGACCAGCTGAAGCTTGTCAGCTCATTTAGGCCTCTATAAGAACTCCCAGCTTCATTAGATGTTAGCTCATGCCTGGACCCAGACCTGTGTGGACTGTCTAGGGAGAGTGAACCCCTGTGCGGTGAGACAAAGCCTGTGTGGCTATTTGCTTGGACATTTAAAACCAGGGACTTAGGGACTAGGACAGCACTAGGCTGATCCCAGTTGTTAGTTAGGAAACCTGTATGTTTAGTCAGAGGTCAAGTTGACCAGGATTTATTTTGTTTATGTTTCTTTTGGCTTTGCTGTGTTTTGTCACTGTAAATAGAAAATAAACCGCACCTTTTTTTGATTTTGAAAACCACAACCTCCGTTTGCTGGGCCTGTTTTTGTGTGGGGAGCCCATCCCGGGGGTCACACACACCCGCTGCCGAGCTAACCCCCTCACAGTTGGTGGAGAATGCAGGCAGTTTTTTTAAGCCAGCATGGAGGAGATACTGAAGCAGCTGGCTCTAGCAAATGCCAATCAACAGCAAACAAATGCAGGTTTGCAAAAGAGCCTTGCAGCTCATCAACAGAGCCTTGCAGCTCAACAACAGAACTTCGCAGCCCAGCAGCAAGCTCATCAACAGAGCCTTGCAGCCCAGCAGCAAGCTCACCAACAGAGTCTGGAAGCTCAGCAACAAGCCCAGCAGCAATCTGAGGCCCGCTTCATAGACCTGTTACAGAAGCAAGAGCAGAGACTACAACAAATGGAAGCAGTAATGCAGCAACGTCCGCAGACCAGTGAGGAAAGCCGTCCCACTAATACCGCGTCCTTTGGGGTGAGTCGTTTATTGACAAAAATGACTGGAGAGGATGATCCAGAGGTATTTTTGACCACATTTGAAAGGACTGCTGAAAGAGAAAAGTGGCCTGAGGAGCAGTGGGCTGGACTGGTGGCTCCTCTGTTAACTGGTGAATCGCAGAAGGCTTACTATGACCTAGAGCCTGACCAAGCAAAAGACTATGTGATGCTAAAAGCTGAAATATTGGCAAGGCTGGGTGTCACCCAGGCTGTCCGGGCTCAGCGTGTGCATAACTGGACTTTCCAGCTTGGAAAAACCCCCAGGTCTCAAATGTATGATCTCATTCACCTGAGCAGAAAGTGGCTACAGCCAGAGACTTTGTCCGCACCAAAGATTGTGGAACGTGTTGTAATGGATCGGTTTTTGAGAGCTCTTCCTACTGCCATCCAAAAGTGGGTAAGCCATGGAGACCCAGAGACGGCCGATGGTCTTGTGGATCGTGTGGAGAAATACTTGGCTACAGAGAACCTGACGGCCTCTTCCAGAGACACTCGGACTTTCCACCCTAAGACCAGACCATCCCCAGGGGCGGATAAGAGGATTCCAAGGGGTAAGGGTGGAGAGAGTGAGAGGGTGGGAGCTCTACCCCAAGCTTGGCGAGAACAGCCTGGGAAATCAGCGGCTCAAGAGGCGGCAAGAAGGATCGTTTGCTACCGCTGCTGGCAAGCGGGACATATTGCAGCCAATTGCCCGGTTGTGGAGGAACCCATGCAGTGTGACTTTCTGACGGGCAGACGTCAGTCGCTGTGTGCGACAGTCGCATGCACTGCCATTCGAGGAACTGAGAAACATTTATGCAAAATGTGTGTTAATGGTAGAAATGTTGTGGTACTGCTGGATTCAGGTAGCCTTGTGACCCTGATAAAGGCTGAGTTAGTTAAAACAGAGGTCTCTGGGAATAGCAAGGTAGCTGTTATTTGTGTGCATGGGGACACCCGAGAGTATCCAGTGACTACAGTGTGTTTCGAGACCCCCAAAGGTACCCTCTCTCATCCAGTGGGCTTAGTATCTCAGTTACCGTATGACGCCATTGTGGGAAGGGATTTTCCGAAGTTCTGGGAACTGTGGGATGATCCTGAGCCCCCCACTGGTGCCCCTATGTACCAGGAATGTGATAGCCAGAACTCCCCTGAGAGTGGTGAGGACTCTCCGGAATTTCCCTTATCAGTATTGGCAGGGGAGACTCAAGAAACTGGAGAGGAGCCCACCTCCTCAGACGAAAACCTACCGTCTGTGGAGTTTTCTGATCTTGAGGTTCACAGGGAAAACTTTGCCACAGAACAGTTGAAAGACCCCGCCTTAATAAAGGCACGGGAAAACGTAGTGAAAATAGATGGCGAGTTAGTGAACCCAGATAATACCTGCACTTACCCATACTTCAGCGTAGAGAAGGACCTACTGTATCGGGTGGCAAAAAGGGCAGAAGAAACCGTTGAGCAGCTTGTGGTGCCCAAACCTTACAGGAAGTTGGTGTTGGAATTGGCCCATGGGCACATTCTTGGAGGTCATCTGGGGACAGAGAAAACCCGAGAGAGGGTATTACAGAGATTCTATTGGCCGGGGGTGATGAAGGACATAGAAAATTATTGTTCCTCCTGCCCTGTGTGTCAGAGGTCGGCCCCGATGCCACATTTCCGTAGCCCGCTGGTCCCTCTACCCATCATTGAGGTCCCGTTTGAGAGGATCGCCATGGATTTGGTAGGTCCTATAATCAAGTCCACTAGGGGGCACCAGTACATATTAGTTATAATGGACTATGCCACCCGTTATCCAGAAGCGATCCCTCTCCGAAATACCTCGGCCAAAACCATAGCCAAAGAGCTATCTCTTGTGTTTAGCCGGGTGGGTATTTGTAAAGAACTGCTTACGGACCAAGGTACACCCTTTATGTCCCGGGTTATGAAGGAGCTGTGTAAATTGTTCAAAGTGACGCAATTACGTACATCTGTGTATCACCCCCAAACCGATGGGCTGGTTGAAAGATTCAACAAAACCCTAAAACAAATGTTGAAGAAAGTGGTGGATAGAGATGGAAAGGATTGGGACTGTCTACTTCCTTATCTGATGTTTGCTATTAGGGAGGTGCCCCAATCCTCTACGGGATTCTCCCCCTTTGAGTTACTGTATGGGAGACACCCAAGAGGGCTGTTGGATATTGCCAAGGAAACTTGGGAAAGTGAGAGTTCTCCCCACAGGAGTGTGATTGAGCATGTCGCCCTGATGCAAGACCGAATTGCACAGGTAATGCCCATCGTGAAGGAACATTTGGCCCAAGCGCAGTTAGCACAGCAGAGAGTGTACAACCGTGGAGCCAAGACCCGTACCTTTTCCCCGGGGGATAGGATACTGGTACTTGTCCCTACGGTTGAAAGTAAATTCCTTGCCAAATGGCAAGGCCCCTACGAGATAATGGAAAAAGTGAGCGAAGTGAATTACAAGGTCAGACAACCAGGAAGGCGAAAGCCCGAACAGATCTATCACGTTAATCTGTTGAAAGCCTGGAGGGATAGAGAGTCCCTAGTCGCAGACACTTGGTCACCAGCTCAAACTGGTTGCGTGATTCCTGAGGTTGGAATAGCAGCCACCTTGTCACAACCCCAACAACAGGAGGTTAAGGAGTTTGTGCTTCGCAACAAGGAGGTATTCTCTGAGCTGCCGGGACAAACATCTGGGGTAGAGCATGACATCATTACCCCGCCCGGTGAAAGGGTGAAGTTAAAACCCTATCGGATCCCAGAGGCCCGACGGGAGGCAATACGGGAGGAAGTACAGAAAATGCTGAACTTAGGGGTGATAGAGGAGTCCCAAAGTGATTGGTCTAGTCCCATTGTGTTGGTGCCTAAACCGGATGGGAGCTGGCGATTTTGTAACGATTTTCGTCAGTTGAACAAAGTTACAAAATTTGACACCTACCCCATGCCACGTATAGATGAGTTGATCGACCGGCTGGGAACAGCCCGATACATGACGACTCTTGACCTCACAAAAGGGTATTGGCAAATCCCCCTGGCCAAATTGGCCAAAGAGAAAACCCCAGACGGGGCGTTCCAATATAAGAGAATGCCGTTCGGGTTACAGAATGCGCCGGCCACATTCCAGCGGAAAATGGACCAGATGCTGAGGCCCCATCGGAAGTATGCTGCGGCTTACCTGGATGACGTAATTATCCATAGCACAGATTGGGCCACACATCTGCCAAAAGTGCAAGCAGTCCTGGACTCTGTTCGGGAAGCGGGGTTTACGGCTAACCCCAAGAAGTGTACCATTGGGCAGGAGGAGGCCAAATATCTTGGGTACACCATTGGGAGGGGAGTAATAAAACCCCAACTCAACAAAGTCGAGGCCATCCAGAGTTGGCCACGTCCCAACAGCAAGAAGCAGGTACGAGCCTTTCTGGGAATCGCTGGGTATTATCGGCGATTCATTCCCCACTTTGCTTCTAAGGCTGTGCCCCTAACCAACCTAACGAAGGGGAAAGGGTCGGTCATGATTAAATGGACCCCCGAGGCTGAGGCAGCATTCCAATTCTTGAAACAAGCCTTATGTAGCCAGCCAGTGTTGTACTCACCCGACTTCTCTAAAGACTTTGTCGTACAAAGTGATGCGTCAGATGTGGGGTTAGGAGCAGTATTGTCCCAGGTCTGGAACGGGGAAGAGCACCCAGTCATTTACCTCAGCAGAAAGTTGAAGTCCCATGAGGTAAATTACGCCACCGTTGAAAAGGAGTGTTTAGCGGTGAAGTGGGCTCTAGATTCCCTTCGGTACTACCTGCTAGGTAGGCACTTTGACATGGTTACGGATCACGCTCCGTTAAAGTGGATGGCTCAAAACAAGGAAACAAATAGAAGAGTGAATAGGTGGTTCCTGGCCCTCCAGGAATTCAACTTCACAGTAAAGCATCGCCCTGGCGTTCAAATGGGGAATGTGGATGCTTTGTCTCGAGTACATGAATGCCTGATTGCTGGTGTTCCAACCCCGAGGTTTAAACAAGAGGGGGGGGTATGTGACAGCAGGAAGGTAAAGTCACCTGGTTGCATCCAGGGGGGTAGATATATTTCGCCCAGATTCAGGCTTTACGCCGACTTATACAACTAGGTGGAGAGTTGTATAAGCCCAGCTAAGGCTAGTGGACTCATGGATGACTCATACCTCTAGGGAGAGTGTGGGGCGTCGTGCAGACAGGGAGTTGATGAGACCAGCTGAAGCTTGTCAGCTCATTTAGGCCTCTATAAGAACTCCCAGCTTCATTAGATGTTAGCTCATGCCTGGACCCAGACCTGTGTGGACTGTCTAGGGAGAGTGAACCCCTGTGCGGTGAGACAAAGCCTGTGTGGCTATTTGCTTGGACATTTAAAACCAGGGACTTAGGGACTAGGACAGCACTAGGCTGATCCCAGTTGTTAGTTAGGAAACCTGTATGTTTAGTCAGAGGTCAAGTTGACCAGGATTTATTTTGTTTATGTTTCTTTTGGCTTTGCTGTGTTTTGTCACTGTAAATAGAAAATAAACCGCACCTTTTTTTGATTTTGAAAACCACAACCTCCGTTTGCTGGGCCTGTTTTTGTGTGGGGAGCCCATCCCGGGGGTCACACACACCCGCTGCCGAGCTAACCCCCTCACAATATATATATATATATATATATATATATATAGGAAGGCCAGTATGCTGGCCTGAAATTATGGGAGGAGTTCGAGGGGTACTTAAGCAGACCGTCCACCATCGTCAGTGTCGGCTCTAGTGCGCGGTAATCGTCGTCATCAGCCGACGCCATACGACTCGCAACGTCCGTGTAGTTGCTTTCGTACCTTCCAGCTTCACTCGCAGTTGATCGTATCCCCGCTCGCTGTCGCAGGTAGGACCGGCCGTTACCATTCGTACGAATCGTAGCGCCGGTACACGTTTCTTCTTTTACAAATCACACGGTTCATAACCCCGTGTTTTCCGTCTGCATCGTATGTATACGACTAGTCCAGTTGTCTTTCGAACCCTGTCGCACGTACGTTACCACCGTAACGGCCCGCCTAGACACTACGTCTCACAGAGCTGTTGTACGAATTACTCGCAGCTCGCAAGCCTCTTACCTCAAGTCGCACATCCGTTACCCAGTCGTCGGACTGGTATCCCACACTTCACTTCCTCATCCCTAGTCACTGATGCCCTACACCTCCTACGATACTCTCCCTTCACCTTACTGATGCCCCACACCTCCTACTACACACACCATACACAGAACAGTCCGGTCCGGCCCTAGTCGCAACAATCGACACTACAGGTCGGACCTTCGGCAATCACAAGCCCCTTCAACTTCGAAACACCGAACAGCCGTCCGAGTCCAGCCGTATCTCCGGCGCTATGATTTGGACCCGGCAATTCAAACCCCCTCCTCTTGCACCCGTTGTCAGCCCGAATACAGGCACAGTATCGGCTCTGAGATTCGGATCTCTGGCATCCACGTTTGTTCCGAGCACAGTCGCACCACCGGCTCATCGGCTCGGATCTACAAACATCAAACTTCTAACCATCCGAATTCAGTCGTAGCATCGGCCCAAACTTTCGGACCTATGGCATTCCCAATCGATCCGAGTCCAGTCGCAGCACCGGCTCGTCCGACTCGGATCTTTAGCAACAAACCATTCTATCCGATCCAAACGCAGTCGTAGCATCGCCTTGACGTTCGGTCCTCTGGCATCTATGGACGATCCGAGCACAGTCGCACCACCGGCTCATCGGCTCTGATCTACAAACGTCAAACTTCAAACTGATCCGAATTCAGTTGTAGCATCGGCTCAAACTTTCGGATCCATGGCATTTACAATCGTTCCGAGTCCAGTCGCATCACCGGCTCAATCGACTCGGATCTCTAGCAACAAACCCTCCTATCCGATCCAAACCCAGTCGTAGCATCGGCTCAAAGGTTCGGATCCTCCGCTAACATGACCGATCCGAGCACAGTCGCACCCCTGGCTCATCGGCTCGGATCTACAAACATCAAACTTAGAACTGATCAGACCCATCCAATCGATCCGAACCCAGTCGTAGCATCGGCTCAAAGGTGCGGATCCTCCGCTAACACGACCGACCTGAGCATAGTCGCACCACCGGCTCAAACGGTTGGATCCGCGGCATCAAACTTTCAAATCCATCCGAATCCAGTCGTAACGTCAGGTCTAAGATTCGGATCCTTTTCAAACACTATCAATTCAAGTACAGTCGCACCTCCAGCGCAGCAACTCAGCTTCCCAGCACTACAGACCCATCCTAACGATCCGAACTCAGTCGTAGCAGCAGCTCAGACGTTCAGTTCATTGGCCATTCGAAGTGCTAGTACATTACCGGTCGCATTAGTGGCGCCTCACGCTTGAATCATTCCCCAAAAAAAAAAAACATAAATAAATGAATAAATAAATAACAAATAGTCGAATATAAATAAATTAATAGTAATTAAATGCGACTTTTCTTCATGCATTACATACACACCTTACTTTAATTACTCCAGGTTCATCACGGACGGTCATCCCTACATACTCACAATTCACAAACTTTCCTTATTTCGCCTCTCAGCAAGGCTACTTTCCCTCGCAATCGCTGCGAGCATACCACAAGTGGTTCAAATCAGCCACTCATCATCTCCAGTAGCAACACAGCTACTCACCTTTTCTCTGTCGCCTTCCCCACGCAGGTCAGTGTCATAGGTTTCGGGTCGACCCATGTCTCGACCTCGACCAGACTTAAACTACTAGCGCACAAGCCAGGTGCGTCAATGCAAGGCCCCCCTTGCTTTCTCCTCGCACTCTTTCACGACATATGTTTCTTCACATACACAATTTGACCGCTCGTGAGGCGTTAGTAACTGTCACATACTTCTGTGCACTACACTCTGTTTTCGAAGAGCGATCCGAGATCCTTCACCACACAGACAAGGTTGCCTAACATCCACCTTGCTGGCAGTGCGAGGGTTAGCAGACCGACCACAGGTCAACCACTACAGATCAAAACATTCTTACTTAGCATACCAGACTTCAGCCACTCGCCCCAGCACGCCCTCGGGGCTCTGGTTCATTAGTCTGTGCCGAGCACAGACAGCACCTGAGCTATCGGTTATCTAGCCAGTCACCTCCTGGCTCACCTCAGTTGCCTCGCATTCTTTTGAGTTTTCCAAATTTCACTCAACCGCGCTCGTACGCAAACTAATCTGTCATCTACGCCTATCGCTCCTTGCCCTGTCCTTACTGCTCTCCTCCTTCCTCCCCGTTTTCTTAAACCCTTCTATCCCCTCCAAACTTTGCAAACTTACTCTAAACATATGCATTCCCCTCCTTTTAGCCGACGCCATGCCGCGAGCCGACAGCAAACTTTTGCCTCACCATCACCCTTCACGGGTCCGGCGGACGGCAGTACACAGTCCCCCAGACCTTGGACCACCCCCAGGCCACGGCCGAACTACGACGTATGGGCATCCCCTACCTGGCCTCAGCCAGGAAAGCCAAGCTTAGGCTGCTGTTTCCACCACCAGCGGCAGCCTTACCAGACACACAAGCTCCATCGCAGTCGATATCCTCTGCAATTATCCAGCTGCACGCCTTGGCGACCACACTGGCAACTGCAGTCACCGATGTCCAGGCTAGAGTAAGGGGCCCTGGAAACACGACCAGCCACGCCCCCCTTAGCCCCAGTCTCCACCGGCTGGCACAGTGCCAGCTAACACCAACTGGAGCACTATTGACACAGAACCATTCAACCGCCACTTCCCCGACTTTCGCTCCCCACTCTGTACAATCTGTCAATCTGCCACCCTCACGATTAATTGGTGCTCCGAGCTGAGTCGCAGACAATACGCCTCATAGATTATCAGCAAGCCACTCAGTCCTGCCAGTCGGGCACACTAGGACGTCTAATTCGTGCACCGGGGGGGTGCAGCCATCTCCAACAACTTTCTAGGGTTGATTTTACCCACACTGCAAACCTCTGCACATCTGTCTCCTACTCCAGACAGCTCCCCTCGAAGTACCTGCTGCACCGAGCAGCAGAGCCCAGCTTGTCTAGGCCGCATGCACGTCGGGCAGCTTGGCTTCTCTTCTCACATCCAACTCCCCCTCTAGCAGCCTTTCTAGGGCAGGAGTTCACTACAGGGTTCCACACCGGACTCATCACAGTACCCGACTCTACCCATAAAAAAAAAAGGGAAAACACGCTCTCAGTAGCCCCGACATAGAAGTCATCAGCACTTCGCTTCAGATCAAAATGGACCGGGGGCATGCGATCAGCCCCTCCCCGCTTTTCGCAGTCACCGTTCACAGTACGGAGAGTCAGTCTTCGATCTTGTCGAGGGCAAGTTTCTAATAAACTTTGATTAGTCTACTACTTATCCACGCCTCATTCTTCTAACGTACCCAGTTAAACTCCCTCATACCCTCACAGGAGTTCTCACTAAATGCTAAACCCCCAGGAGTCCTAGGAATTCTAAAAGAGGTCTTTTAAATCAATATGCCCGTAACTGAGGAAAACGTAGGAAGCCCGGCTTAGCTCCTCTCCTTCCGGACATCATCCTAGACAAACGCGCCATGCAGGCCAGCCCCCCTCTCGGTAGATTGACCCGCAACAGGACTGTCGCCCATACATTACCGTCACGCCAGGGTGCACCAAACACACAGCTACAATCCCTACTGGGCATGCTCAACTTCACGATGAGCTTCATTCCTCAAGGGCGATCCTTTATCTCACGCTTCTTAGTGTTCCTCTCCCAGGCACAAGACCCTGACCAAGTCATTAAGCTAGATGCAACCGCTATAGCGGATCTGGCCATCTGGGCCCTTTTCCTCGAGAACTAGCATAGTAGACCCACGTTCATTCCATCAGCATCCCTTCGTCACCACAGATAATCAAGGACATAGCAGCTTCCACAAGCTTCATTGCAATTTTTGGCCATCATTGGTTCGCGGGTCCGTGGCCGTCAGAGATACTCACAAATCCGCGTTTAGTCAGTCCTCCTCTCTATTTGAGATCTACCCCATAGTTGCAGCGGCTCAAGTATGGGGCCGCACCTGGGCAGGACAGGCCGCCACGTTCACCACAGATAACCAGGCCACGGTCACTGTCGTTAAAAGAGGCTGGTCAAAATTGGTGGCCACCATGGCCTTCCTACGCAGGCTGTTGCTACTGTCCCTACAACATCAGTTCAGTATCCCGAGGGTCCACATCCCTGGTAAATGCAATACCTCGGCCGACGCACGTTCCCGCCTAACTATGCCTCATCCTTTCACCGGAGACCGGAGCCGACCATGTCCGGCATCCCACGTTAGTCGCAACCAACTCTCCTTGGTGCTACCTCCCTCATCAATGTGTTCTATTCTTCCAATACACTAAAGGCCTACCATACTGCCTGGAAGACCGGCAGGTTCCTAGCCGCTAACCCCGGGGCGGTTCCAGGTTACTCAGACATATCTGGCCTTCGTTTCCTACTGTCACACAATACCATCAGACTCTATTCAGCCGGCATCCAGCATTTATCTCTCTACTAGACCCTACCAATCCTTCCCTGTTCGCGGCTCATGCAGTCAAAACCATTCCACGTGGCATCCACAGGCAGCAACCACACACTGGTACCTAACGCTTACCAGTGACCAACGCCGTATTCCAGGACATGTCTGCTATGCTTCCACGTTCCCCCTTCGGTTATGGCCCAGCCTGGTAATTCGAGCAGCCGTTACCTAGCCTTTCCCGGTTTTCTGCGGCCCAGCGAATTTACTGTCACGAACCCGAATACCAAGTACTACGCAGGCACCACCTGACTCACCACCAGAGTCGTTTCATCCTACACCCGACGGTGTCGGGAAACACTACAATCCGGTCCCAGAGTAGACGTCAAACTTTCCAGACGCACAACGCCTGGTGCCCTATGGCCATTCTAAAGCAATTGGTATACTCTACTGCCTGACCTATCAGAGGACAGCCTCTACTACGTTTCCCAACTGAACCCCTAAGCAAGTACCAGTTCATCAGTTAAGTCAGAACGCTCCCATGCATCTTAGGCCTTAAACCCAGGTCGTTACTCAGGACATTCTTTTGCATGGGAGCAGCCTTAGCCGCATCGCGTAACAGAGTTCCAGACCACGCAATCAGGATGATGGGCAGGTGGAAGTCCACGCGTTTCGCCCGATACATCCCCAATCCTCAAACAGATCGTCACGAGTCTCCAACAGACTCGCTCTGTTGTTATTGCCTTATACAATAAAACAATTCCTTCCCTAACAAAGTGTATTTTTGGCCCCTTCTCTTGGCATACCGTCCAACAGGCCAGGCCACACTTCAGGTCTTATCTGTGTTGTTAGTCTTGTGATGTGTTTATGTGATCCATATCTCTTCTGACTGAGGGCTCCGACCATAAATAGGAAGGCCAGTATGCTGGCCTGAAATTATGGGAGGAGTTCGAGGGGTACTTAAGCAGACCGTCCACCATCGTCAGTGTCAGCTCTAGTGTGCGGTACCCACCCACCCATACCCCTTTTTAGGGCACTTCCCTTCAAACAATTCTCAACAGAATTATTCATTACTTCTATCTTAGGTATGGCCCCTTCGCTTGGCATATCGTCCAACAGGCCAGGCCACACTTCAGGTCTTATCTGTGTTGTTAGTCTTGTGATGTGTTTATGTGATCCATATCTCTTCTGACTGAGGGCTCCGACCATAAATATATATATGCAAAAAAGTGAAAATAACAAGTGAAAATATATTTTATTATATTTTATTATATTTTTTGTATTTTCTATGTATGTGAACACATATGAATTATTAGCACTGTGTTTGCTTTTTCTAAGGGTAGCGCATTGTTATTTTCACTTTTTTGCATATTTATATAGTTGTTATTCCAGCTATTATTACCTTTGCAGCACCCATCAATTTATTTAATCATATAGACTATTATCATATATTTGAATAGTCCTTCTTTACTCATTTTTTTAATCACGGTTAGCGCAGATTTTTCTTCTTTTACATATATATATATATATATATATATATATATATATATATATATATATATATATTTGTACTCAGCGCCTCTGTGTGGAACTTAGGGGAAGAAATAAGGGAAGCTGAAAAGCTGACCTGGGGTGTGCCGTGGTCATAAGGTCAGTATGCCTAAAAGGGGGCATACTCAAAAAGAGAAAGGAAATGCAATGAAATGGAAATAAGGGAAAGGGAGGGAGGGACAAAGAAATGAACCGTCAGAGGGAAGGAGGCCCCGGGGCTGGATTTAAAGGCGAGGCCCCTCCTACAAATTCAGGCGGGCCTGCGCCCCGCCTTCTAACTTGTACTCAGCGCCTCTGTGTGGAACTTAGGGGAAGAAATAAGGGAAGCTGAAAAGCTGACCTGGGGTGTGCCGTGGTTATAAGGTCAGTATGCCTAAAAGGGGGCAAAAAACAAAGACACTTAGGAAGAATATGAAAGTGGTTTATTGAACACAGATCAGTCAACCAAATGTACAAAGGCCTGGGACATTTCAACAAGAGGCTCCAGGATGTACCTGGAGTAGCAGGAAGACTTTCACCTACCTAACCTTTTGATAACGTGTACCGGGACACACTTCAGCCCCTATTCTGAATGAATGTCCCGAGTAGGACATACGATTCAAACCCAGTTTCCCCAAGAGAGTGCGGCAATACTTCATGAAAAGCGTCAAGGTAAGCGGGGCCCCGTTAATTGGCAAAAGAGGACTATCCCTGGGTTCCCCTGTTAAATGAGTCGTGAGCAGATCTAACACCGTTACTGGGCACCAACCAGTCTCAACCCTGAAATATCTAACTTCGGTTCCGGGACCAGTTTGCTGCGTTTTGCATGCCAGAAGATGCAACACATAACAATCAGGGCCCCTGACTAACTGGCTGATGGACAGCGAACGGGAATTGACTCCCGTAGGAGCGAACTCCCCTGGCCTAAGGAAGCTGTAAAAACCAGGTAGATGGCCGCCTTCAGAACCAGGCTAGTCCACTGCCCAAACGGTGCCCTGGACAACATGTCCGACATGGCCCAAAATACGTGTCCCGTGATAGGTAACCTGCTAGTGGGGCCCGGGGGACCGTTCTTCTAAATACCTTTGAGGACAGCCTTGACCGAATGAGCCGAAAACAAAGATTGCCTACCTGGGTGCAGAAGTGACAAGAAGTGTTGGATACCCGCCAAATACCCCATGGATCGTATTGTGGGACAGCTTCAACTGGAAATGGCAATATGCAATGAAAGACAGGAGATACCGGATCTTGTAACAATCCGAACTAGGATATAGAGAGAGGAAGGCCTGAAACGTTCTCCAGGCTGTACTGTAAGCCTTCCTAGTGTTGTCGGCCAGTGAGCTATTGATTAACACTAAAGCCCCTGCCCAGTGCATGTTCAGTCCATCCTCAGCAGCGAGACATGCGGGGACGGGGTGGCACACGCGTCTGCGTCTGGGAACTGCTGATAAAAGGAAGACATATCAAAGCGTGATAGGGCATCCGCTGCTGAATTCTGAACCCCACTAATGAATCTACAATGGATGTGAAAATTGAACTGCAAGGACAACCAGACCAACCTGCGTACGAACGCCATAATGTGCAGAGACCCAGACCTCTACCTTATTAATGACCTCTGCGATAGCCTGATTGTCCGTGAAGAAAATAACAGAATTACCTGACCACAAGTGCCCCCAAACATGAGCTGCCGCAACTATGGAGTAGACCTCAAACAAGGCCGACGTCCGGGCAAAACCCGGAATTGCACGACATTCGTTCGGCCATGGACCTGCCAGCCAATGAGTGCTGAAAACGGCCGCGAACCCCCCAGAGGCGGCAGCATTGGTGGTGACCTGGAAGGAAGCCTCTGAGACCGCAGGGATGAACATGGACACGCCGTTCCAATCCTGGAGAAACTGATCCCACATCCGCAGGTCAGCCAAGGAGCGCTGTGTCTAAAAAGACCACGGAATCCGAATCAGGTGCTCCGGGGAGCAACGTCAGCAACCGGGAGATGAAAGCCCTGCCCTGAGGAATAATCCTCATGGCAAAGTTCAACATCCCCAGCAGCGACTGTAGATCCTTCCTGGAGGTGACTCGGGACACCAAGAACCCATGAATCCGGTCCCTAATCCTGACCAACTTATCCGCCGGCAGACTTGCCTGCATGGCTTGAGAATCCAGCGTGATACCTAAAAAGGTCAAGGAGGTGGCTGGGCCCTCCATCTTCTTGTTCGCCAACGGGACATTAAGAGCGGAGAACACAGACACCAACCCCTGGAGGTCAGAGGGAGCACAACCTGGCCCCTCAATCAGGAGGAAGTCATCAAGATAATGTATTACCTCCTGACAGTGTACTTTATGGGAGAGGATCCAATGTAGAGCGTCCGCAAATACATTGAAGAGCCAAGGACTGCTCTTGGAACCGAAGGTGAGATTAGTATCAAAAAAGTATTCCCCCCTCCACTAAACACCATGCAACTGCCATAGAGAAGGCCGAATAGGAAGGAGCTTGAAAGCATCCGAAATATCGGCCTTGGACAACCAAGCATTCCTTCCCGTACTGATAATACACTGGATAGCCTGATTAACAGACGCGTACTTGAGTGAAAACTCTTCTGATGGTATCAAAGAATTCAAGCTGGGTACGTGAGAGCAATGAGGAGCTGACAAATCATAAATCAAACGTAGTTTATTTGAAAATTTACCCCTTACTAGGCCAAGGGGGTTGACCCTCCAGTTGTGAAATGGCGGAGTAGAAAAAGGCCCTATAATGAAACCTTTATCTAGTTCAGATTGAAGCAACCCATCCACCGCCTCCATGTCTGTGCCTGCGGACAACAGATTCTTACATTCAAAGGTCCCCTGAGGCAAGGTAATGAAACCCGTGTGGAACCCTCGAACAAAACCCTCCACCAAGAACAGACACAGCGAGGGGGACGGATGGGCAGCTAAACAGGACTGTAAGAAGGCCACGTTGACCCGGCACAGTCACGAGGACTTCCCCAGCTTGAGCGAACAGGAAGACTTGGGGTGAGCCCTGTAACAGGTAGCACAAACATGTAATAAGCGACACTGACTGTAGTTGCATGACCCCTGGTTGAAATTGTTGCAAATCTGAGATTTGCCCAAGAAATGGATTGGTCGACCGAGTTTTTCAAAAGAGGAGGAAGGACCGGGGGCTGGCAATAAACTGGGGGGCGCTCTGGAGGTACCCGGCACAGCAGTGGGTCCCACAAGAGGGCACCAGTAGGAAGTATGTGAAGATGACTGGCACGTAGAGCATACAGGAGATCTCAACCCTGCAAAATGGCGACAAAAGAATTCGGTGTCCACGACACTCCAATCGGTCACTACCTGATGCTGGGTAAAAACAGCCGCCGCCTTGGCAGAAAATGACCGATGGTAGTCATAGAAAGCCGAACCACCATATTTCTGGCCCAGCTCAACTACAGCGTATAGATATAAGTCAAGCTCCTCCCTCCTCTGAGGACTAACTGAGCAGACCACATCCCTAAAAATGCTGAAAGCCAGCACAAAATCGGGAATGGAGAGCTTGCGACTCAGCCTATGATCCCTGGTCTTGACCACCACTGAGACATCGCCACAAGCATATGACCTATTATCGGCCACGTCATGGGCGGCAATCAAGAGGGAGGCTAAATTGACATCCTTGCCATCCAAAATGTCTTTCTTGATGCTAGCCGGGATAAAATGGGCAGGAGTGACCGACAAAGAACTCGCGGCCTTACCTGCGGCAACCGGGACCAAAGGTAACACGGGAACTGCTGAAGGGCCGTGAACAGCAGGTACGGCCGACGAGATCCAGGGTAACACGGGGGCTGCTGACGGACCGGGAACGTCACATGTCACTGACGTCAGGCAAGGAGGGCTTTCCAGGAGCTCTATCCTAGCACGTAGATCCTGAAAGGAAGTAGCTAAAACCCCCAGGAAAGAATGTATGAGAGTAAGAGAGGCCCCAACCGAACGCAGGGTAACTTGCTCGGGGGCAGAACTTGAAGCGCTAGGAAATAAATGTCTGAAAAGTTCTGCCTTGTGGGCCGAAGCCGAAAAAGCGATACCCCTTCAGGAGGGACAAGCGAACCATCTTCAATATCCGCCGCCTGAGACATAGCCTAACATAACAAAAGGAGAGGGAAGAAGGTTATCCCAAAATGACCGTACCGCAAAACGTGACAGATCGAGACATTGAAAAGAGTGAGTGACCAACTGAAACCCCCCCCCCCCTGCGGTGCAAGTGGGTACAAGACGACCATGTGAAAGACTGATCATGAACCGCCAGAGGAGCCGAGCCACCTGCGGTGTGACAGGTAATTAACAACGTACACTCAGGCCTCTAACACCTGAAAACGTGTCAGGTGAAACAAAGGATCGTGAAATGAAATGAAATGAGTGTAACGGATGAGCAGACTTGCTAATGTACAAGTCAATTAAAAACGAACATCTCAATCCGAACATACCTATAAACGTGATAGGTAATGAAATGAAAGTGAAGGACATGGTGAACCTGCCACCACACGAAACTGAAAATCCAGTGAGGAACAAAACCCAATACGTACCTGACACGCTGGAAATGGAAGGTAGAAATATCCCCTGAGAACACAACAAAAGGTTCCGATGAAATGCCCATGGCTGTGAAGCACCAGTAACCCACCCCTGAGACTGAACACCGTGGATCCCCCCGGTGAAGGAGGACCATACCCTGGAAACAAAATCGAGAACTAACAATCTACCGAGGGGGCGAGGACTGACCGGAACCGGACATAGCGAACGGAACAACCCAACGTCCGCTTAACCCCACTCCACTGCTCCCTCCCCCCACTTCTATCCCTGAGAGCACGAGTGAACGCAAAGAATATCAGAAGAAACCCCCCCCCACCCCAGCCCTGTGCTACAATCTGGCCGCCTCAACCCCTAAGGTGATGGCCCCCGGGAAAAAGGGGGGGAGGGTGCGCCTGTAGTCATACGGCAAAATGACTTAACGACTGGAAGTGCAACTCGTGAGTGACCCAACCAGCGTTAAAGAGGGGAGACAGCACTTACTGCGCTTGTTGAATTGAAAGAATCTGACAGCGCACGCCCACTTACACACACCAACCAGCTCCTGAGGATAAAGAAAAACAAAAACATGAAATGCGACACCCTGAGAAAGGAACCTAAACCTCAATATGACGAGAAATGAAGTACCAAGATGGGAACCGCAGAAACTTGTCGGGTTACTTGAACTAACTGCAAAACACCTAGCAACCAGTTCCTGCGGATAACGAGAAATAACATGACATAAGAAAAAGCAAATGGACAGAGTAGTAAAACAACATAAAACCTGCATAGAATGATGTCTAAAAAAAACCAAACCCTCAACCAGCCAGCAACATCCCTGAGAGAACGCAGAAAACCAAGCAATAACAAGGTAACCTAAAAGAAATGAACCGCCCCGCTGGGGTGGAAAATGACAGCTGAGTGGAGGGGGAGGAGGTAGGTAGGTGTAAGGTGAAGATGAACAGTGGGGGAGGGGTCGAAATTGGTCCTCTCGCACTCCGGTAGTGTACGCCGGTCTTTATGGTGATGTGGTGGGGAGCTACTAGCTACTGCTTAAATGACACTAAGCAGACTCTCGGCTACCTTACACAGAGTGCAATTCCCTTAAAGAACCTCCAATGCGGTCCTCACCCCACTTGTGAAAACAGATCAGCACCCAATGCTCCCTGTGTCAGTGAAGTGTAAGGGGACCAAGAGCAGACACAGCGAGGGGGGAGGTGTATGGATCGGGGGGGGGGGGGTGCACGGTGTACGGAGGAGGTGATGGGAGATAAAGAAACTGATAAGTAGGGGGGGATATCATTAGGAGTCAAAGCACCAATATGACAAACGGACCCCTGCTTAGGAGAAAATTCCTGACCGGACCCCCCGTGAATTTAATTCAGCACCCCTGTGCTAGGGGGTTGCTAATCAAAATGAACTTACAGCAAAGAAAAGCATGGGAACATGGATGTATATATATTCCTTACCATAATAAATAGGTAAAATATGAACAAAACCACTACATGTTCAATGTAAACCATTTTGCTAATGCTCCCTGGATACCATATATGCTGGTTAAGGAATATAAATGAGAAAAAAAAAGTATGACAATACATTGTAGTGACAATATAGACCGCGCGCAGGAAAGAATTTGTAACAATGGGTTATTTTAGTAAACGCATGGAGAACTAAGCCTGCATGATAATTACTGTTTTTTTTATATATATATATATAAATTATAAAACATACTGTATGTCATCTTATAAAGGTTTGATTTAACATTCAAACGTGTGTCAGATACATGATGCAGATTGATTCATATAGGCAGCATTTTTTTTAATAGGGTAAACTCTATTCTGTTCATGTTAATTGTTAATGGCACCCCCACGCATCTGCTAATGTTTATGCACACACCAAACTGCATGGTGTCATCAAGCAGTTTAGTGCTACGCAATTTTCGGGGCAGGGACTTCTTTTCCACGTTACACTCTGATATCTTTGTAAAGGAAGGTATGGGCTCCCAGGTTTTCTGGCCGAATGAACAGTTATTTGATTAAAACATGCAGCATATTTTCTGTGGATCGTGATACGTCTCTGTGTGCACCTAACATCGTTTACGTTTATTCGCTTTTCTTTCATATATTTTTTTTTATTGAAAAGTTAAATCGTCATCTGACATACAAAGCAATGAGCTTCCATTAACAAATAATAACAGAAAGTTTTGAATTAATAGAAAATTTGAAATTCCAAATCATTAGAATCATAACAAGAGGATACATATACAAATTTTTTTTGTATATTACGACCTTAAGCGAATATGGTTCTGAAACCCTGAGGCGGTGGTTGATTTTGGTTTCCCCGTCACCCCTAATGGGATCATACTGTGACTGGGGAATGAAAATTTTAGGATACAGAACTCATATTCCCTACAGTCCTGATGTTATAATACAATAAGTGAGATTATTCAGAACGTTGTAAAACAAAATTAAGACGCAACTTAAAGAAAACAGAAGAAAAATTAAGAGCAGCTACCAGCTTTTATACTGGATACTAGGGATGAGCTTCGTGTTCGAGTCGAACATACGTTCGACTCGAACATCGGCTGTTCGATCGTTCGACGAAGATCGAACGATTTGGGCCGTTCGCGCCAAATTCGAGTGACGCGAACGGCCCACAATGCACTACGCCATCGCAGTGTCATCCAGGCACTGTGATTGGCCAAGCATGCACTGTGACCCCGCATGCTTGGCCAATCACAGCGCCGGCAGCGAGGAGAGCAATGATTGGCCACAGGCAGGATGCCTGTGGCCAATTATTGCTGAGGGTGTTTAGTACACGCCCCACACTATAAAAGGCCGCCAGCACAGCGGCCTAGTGTAGTGTGTTCCGGAGCAGGGAAAGACAAGCATAGGCAGGGACAGTGACATTTATTTCTTTCTTGCTTAACCTGGATTCCTTTAGTTTAGGGAAAGAGAAGGATAGGTAGGAAGAGTGTCAGTGTGTTTTACTGTGCCAGTCCTTGTTTCTAGGGACAAAGAAGGAAAGTGAGGGGATTTCTCCTTGTGCTATAGTGTGCTTTAAAAAAACATTTTTTCTAGGGACAGAAAACTGTAGGTAGGGAGAGTGTCAGTTTCTTTCACTGTGCCAGTCCTTGTTTCTAGGGACAAAGAAGGAAAGTGAGGGGATTTCTCCTTGTGCTATAGTGTGCTTTAAAAAAACATTTTTTCTAGGGACAGAAAACTGTAGGTAGGGAGAGTGTCAGTTTCTTTCACTGTGCCAGTCCTTGTTTCTAGGGACAAAGAAGGAAAGTGAGGGGATTTCTCCTTGTGCTATAGTGTGCTTTAAAAAAACATTTTTTCTAGGGACAGAAAACTGTAGGTAGGGAGAGTGTCAGTTTCTTTCACTGTGCCAGTCCTTGTTTCTAGGGACAAAGAAGGAAAGTGAGGGGATTTCTCCTTGTGCTATAGTGTGCTTTAAAAAAACATTTTTTCTAGGGACAGAAAACTGTAGGTAGGGAGAGTGTCAGTTTCTTTCACTGTGCCAGTCCTTGTTTCTAGGGACAAAGAAGGAAAGTGAGGGGATTTCTCCTTGTGCTATAGTGTGCTTTAAAAAAACATTTTTTCTAGGGACAGAAAACTGTAGGTAGGGAGAGTGTCAGTTTCTTTCACTGTGCCAGTCCTTGTTTCTAGGGACAAAGAAGGAAAGTGAGGGGATTTCTCCTTGTGCTATAGTGTGCTTTAAAAAAACATTTTTTCTAGGGACAGAAAACTGTAGGTAGGGAGAGTGTCAGTTTCTTTCACTGTGCCAGTCCTTGTTTCTAGGGACAAAGAAGGAAAGTGAGGGGATTTCTCCTTGTGCTATAGTGTGCTTTAAAAAAACATTTTTTCTAGGGACAGAAAACTGTAGGTAGGGAGAGTGTCAGTTTCTTTCACTGTGCCAGTCCTTGTTTCTAGGGACAAAGAAGGAAAGTGAGGGGATTTCTCCTTGTGCTATAGTGTGCTTTAAAAAAACATTTTTTCTAGGGACAGAAAACTGTAGGTAGGGAGAGTGTCAGTTTCTTTCACTGTGCCAGTCCTTGTTTCTAGGGACAAAGAAGGAAAGTGAGGGGATTTCTCCTTGTGCTATAGTGTGCTTTAAAAAAACATTTTTTCTAGGGACAGAAAACTGTAGGTAGGGAGAGTGTCAGTTTCTTTCACTGTGCCAGTCCTTGTTTCTAGGGACAAAGAAGGAAAGTGAGGGGATTTCTCCTTGTGCTATAGTGTGCTTTAAAAAAACATTTTTTCTAGGGACAGAAAACTGTAGGTAGGGAGAGTGTCAGTTTCTTTCACTGTGCCAGTCCTTGTTTCTAGGGACAAAGAAGGAAAGTGAGGGGATTTCTCCTTGTGCTATAGTGTGCTTTAAAAAAACATTTTTTCTAGGGACAGAAAACTGTAGGTAGGGAGAGTGTCAGTTTCTTTCACTGTGCCAGTCCTTGTTTCTAGGGACAAAGAAGGAAAGTGAGGGGATTTCTCCTTGTGCTATAGTGTGCTTTAAAAAAACATTTTTTCTAGGGACAGAAAACTGTAGGTAGGGAGAGTGTCAGTTTCTTTCACTGTGCCAGTCCTTGTTTCTAGGGACAAAGAAGGAAAGTGAGGGGATTTCTCCTTGTGCTATAGTGTGCTTTAAAAAAACATTTTTTCTAGGGACAGAAAACTGTAGGTAGGGAGAGTGTCAGTTTCTTTCACTGTGCCAGTCCTTGTTTCTAGGGACAAAGAAGGAAAGTGAGGGGATTTCTCCTTGTGCTATAGTGTGCTTTAAAAAAAAATTTTTCTAGGGACAGAAAACTGTAGGTAGGGAGAGTGTCAGTTTCTTTCACTGTGCCAGTCCTTGTTTCTAGGGACAAAGAAGGAAAGTGAGGGGATTTCTCCTTGTGCTATAGTGTGCTTTAAAAAAACATTTTTTCTAGGGACAGAAAACTGTAGGTAGGGAGAGTGTCAGTCTCTTTCACTGTGCCAGTCCTTGTTTCTAGGGACAAAGAAGGAAAGTGAGGGGATTTCTCCTTGTGCTATAGTGTGCTTTAAAAAAACATTTTTTCTAGGGACAGAAAACTGTAGGTAGGGAGAGTGTCAGTTTCTTTCACTGTGCCAGTCCTTGTTTCTAGGGACAAAGAAGGAAAGTGAGGGGATATCTCCTTGTGCTATAGTGTGCTTTAAAAAAACATTTTTTCTAGGGACAGAAAACTGTAGGTAGGGAGAGTGTCAGTTTCTTTCACTGTGCCAGTCCTTGTTTCTAGGGACAAAGAAGGAAAGTGAGGGGATTTCTCCTTGTGCTATAGTGTGCTTTAAAAAAACATTTTTTCTAGGGACAGAAAACTGTAGGTAGGGAGAGTGTCAGTTTCTTTCACTGTGCCAGTCCTTGTTTCTAGGGACAAAGAAGGAAAGTGAGGGGATTTCTCCTTGTGCTATAGTGTGCTTTAAAAAAACATTTTTTCTAGGGACAGAAAACTGTAGGTAGGGAGAGTGTCAGTTTCTTTCACTGTGCCAGTCCTTGTTTCTAGGGACAAAGAAGGAAAGTGAGGGGATTTCTCCTTGTGCTATAGTGTGCTTTAAAAAAACATTTTTTCTAGGGACAGAAAACTGTAGGTAGGGAGAGTGTCAGTTTCTTTCACTGTGCCAGTCCTTGTTTCTAGGGACAAAGAAGGAAAGTGAGGGGATTTCTCCTTGTGCTATAGTGTGCTTTAAAAAAAATTTTTTCTAGGGACAGAAAACTGTAGGTAGGGAGAGTGTCAGTTTCTTTCACTGTGCCAGTCCTTGTTTCTAGGGACAAAGAAGGAAAGTGAGGGGATTTCTCCTTGTGCTATAGTGTGCTTTAAAAAAACATTTTTTCTAGGGACAGAAAACTGTAGGTAGGGAGAGTGTCAGTCTCTTTCACTGTGCCAGTCCTTGTTTCTAGGGACAAAGAAGGAAAGTGAGGGGATTTCTCCTTGTGCTATAGTGTGCTTTAAAAAAACATTTTTTCTAGGGACAGAAAACTGTAGGTAGGGAGAGTGTCAGTTTCTTTCACTGTGCCAGTCCTTGTTTCTAGGGACAAAGAAGGAAAGTGAGGGGATATCTCCTTGTGCTATAGTGTGCTTTAAAAAAACATTTTTTCTAGGGACAGAAAACTGTAGGTAGGGAGAGTGTCAGTTTCTTTCACTGTGCCAGTCCTTGTTTCTAGGGACAAAGAAGGAAAGTGAGGGGATTTCTCCTTGTGCTATAGTGTGCTTTAAAAAAACATTTTTTCTAGGGACAGAAAACTGTAGGTAGGGAGAGTGTCAGTTTCTTTCACTGTGCCAGTCCTTGTTTCTAGGGACAAAGAAGGAAAGTGAGGGGATTTCTCCTTGTGCTATAGTGTGCTTTAAAAAAACATTTTTTCTAGGGACAGAAAACTGTAGGTAGGGAGAGTGTCAGTTTCTTTCACTGTGCCAGTCCTTGTTTCTAGGGACAAAGAAGGAAAGTGAGGGGATTTCTCCTTGTGCTATAGTGTGCTTTAAAAAAACATTTTTTCTAGGGACAGAAAACTGTAGGTAGGGAGAGTGTCAGTTTCTTTCACTGTGCCAGTCCTTGTTTCTAGGGACAAAGAAGGAAAGTGAGGGGATTTCTCCTTGTGCTATAGTGTGCTTTAAAAAATTTTTTTTCTAGGGACAGAAAACTGTAGGTAGGGAGAGTGTCAGTTTCTTTCACTGTGCCAGTCCTTGTTTCTAGGGACAAAGAAGGAAAGTGAGGGGATTTCTCCTTGTGCTATAGTGTGCTTTAAAAAAACATTTTTTCTAGGGACAGAAAACTGTAGGTAGGGAGAGTGTCAGTCTCTTTCACTGTGCCAGTCCTTGTTTCTAGGGACAAAGAAGGAAAGTGAGGGGATTTCTCCTTGTGCTATAGTGTGCTTTAAAAAAACATTTTTTCTAGGGACAGAAAACTGTAGGTAGGGAGAGTGTCAGTTTCTTTCACTGTGCCAGTCCTTGTTTCTAGGGACAAAGAAGGAAAGTGAGGGGATATCTCCTTGTGCTATAGTGTGCTTTAAAAAAACATTTTTTCTAGGGACAGAAAACTGTAGGTAGGGAGAGTGTCAGTTTCTTTCACTGTGCCAGTCCTTGTTTCTAGGGACAAAGAAGGAAAGTGAGGGGATTTCTCCTTGTGCTATAGTGTGCTTTAAAAAAACATTTTTTCTAGGGACAGAAAACTGTAGGTAGGGAGAGTGTCAGTTTCTTTCACTGTGCCAGTCCTTGTTTCTAGGGACAAAGAAGGAAAGTGAGGGGATTTCTCCTTGTGCTATAGTGTGCTTTAAAAAAACATTTTTTCTAGGGACAGAAAACTGTAGGTAGGGAGAGTGTCAGTTTCTTTCACTGTGCCAGTCCTTGTTTCTAGGGACAAAGAAGAAAAGTGAGGGGATTTCTCCTTGTGCTATAGTGTGCTTTAAAAAAACATTTTTTCTAGGGACAGAAAACTGTAGGTAGGGAGAGTGTCAGTTTCTTTCACTGTGCCAGTCCTTGTTTCTAGGGACAAAGAAGGAAAGTGAGGGGAATTCTCCTTGTGCTATAGTGTGCCAAAGCATTCCTCATCAACCATCTTTGAAATCCTTGTTTTTTGGACAGTCAGGGAAATTGTCGTTGTGCTATTCTGTGCAAAAGCAATAATCCTCAACCATATTTAGAAATCCTTAAGTAAAGGGACAGAGAAGGACACCTGAAGGTAGCCCTTATTGCTTTTTTCCCATCTCCCTGCAGGCCATCTATTAGAATGTCTGGAAGGCAAACAAGGAGAGGCAGACAGTCAGGAGGCAATAAAAGAGGGCAAGCAGGCTCTGTGTCTGGGGGCAACAGTGCTGGTCGTGGACGCGGTGCATTGTCATCAGCACATGGCCATGGGACACGCTTGTCCTTGTTTTCGGCAGCTGGACATGTTGAGCCACATCATGCCGAAGACTTGGTAGAGTGGATGACCAAGCCCTCCTCCTCCTCCTCATCCTCTCTCACCCAGGCTCAGGGTACTGGCAAAGCAGCTGCCAAAGCGTCCTCTTCCCTGGTATCAATGTCAGACTCATCATCAGTCACTCCTTCCCTAGACCCACCATGTCCTCCTCCTGAGGAGTCCCCCGAACTGTTTGAGCACAGTGTTGGGTACATGCTCCAGGAGGATGCCCAGCGTTTCGAAGGGTCTGATGATGAAACCCAGCTACAGGAAGGCAGTAGCGTGAGAGCAGACAGAGGGGATGCTCAAGAAGGACACCAATCTGGCAGTCATGTTCCAGCAGCTGCAGCATACTGCCAGATTGGCTCCAGTGATGAGGAGGGAGGGGATGATGAGGTCACTGACTCCACGTGGGTGCCTAATAGGAGAGAGGAGGAGGAGGAGGATGAGGAGGAGGCACATCTCCAACGAGGCAGGATGCCCTTTGGTGGCCAGCGTAAGGGCAGTACACCGACGGAATCACACCGCAGAGCTCCGCCTGTGCAGGGCGCTGCCTCTGCCCGTCATTCAAAAAGTTCCTTGGTGTGGGCCTTTTTTGAGGCTAGTGCATCAGATCGCACAGCTGCTGTTTGCAACATATGTCTCAAGCGTATATCGCGTGGCCAAAACATCAGCCGCTTGGGTACCACATGCCTGACCAGACATATGTTGACCTGCCATGCAGCTCGTTGGCAAGCCTACCTCAAAGACCCACACCAAAGAACAAAGCGGACCTCTCCTTGCACCGCATCAGCTGGGATCTCCAACCCCACTATAACTTCAGTCCTCTCTGAAACATGCACTGAGAGGAATGAAGGTGTAGAATTAGGTGTGTCACAGCCAAGTACTTGCGGCCACTCTGCTAGCAGTACACCGACGTCCGATTCTAGCAGGCAAATTTCCCTGCCCCAGCTGCTGGACCGTCGAAAGAAGTTCACTCCCAGCCATCCACATGCCCAGCGGTTGAATGCTAGCTTGGCTAAATTTCTAGCGCTTCAACTGCTGCCTTTTCAGTTGGTAGACTCGGCCCCCTTCCGTGAGTTTGTGCAATGTGCGGTTCCTCAGTGGCAGGTTCCCAAACGCCACTTTTTCTCACGGAAGGCTATTCCGGCTCTCTACCGGCATGTGGAAGGCAATGTCTTGGCCTCGCTGGACAGGGCGGTCAGCGGTAAGGTGCATATTACCGCTGACTCATGGTCCAGCAGGCATGGACAGGGACGTTACCTTTCTTTCACGGCCCATTGGGTCACTCTTTTGGCAGCTGGGAAGGATGCAGGACAAGGTGCAGTAGTGTTGGAGGTTGTTCCACCGCCACGCCTCCAAAATGCTACTACTGGTTGTGACACACCTCTCTCCTCCACCCCCTCCTCTTCTTCTTCCTCCATGGCCTCTTCCTGTGGTTTGTCCTATGAACCAGCGGTGCTCCGTAGCCGTTCACGGGGCTACGCAAGTACGCAGGCAAAAAGATGCCATGCCGTGCTTGCGCTGGTGTGTTTGGGGGACAGAAGCCACACTGGGGCAGAGGTCCTGTCTGCTCTGCAGGGCCAGGCCGAGAGGTGGTTGACGCCACGCCAGCTTAAGCCAGGAATGGTGGTTTGCGACAATGGCACCAACCTCCTCTCCGCCCTCCGACAGGGACAACTGACCCATGTGCCCTGTGTGGCTCACGTCCTTAACCTGGTGGTGCAGCGGTTCTTGGGCAGGTACCCGGGCTTACAGGATGTCCTGAGGCAGGCCAGGAAAGTCTGTGTGCATTTCCGCAGATCTTATAATGCCAGTGCTCGCCTGGCTGAGCTGCAAAAGGAGTTGAACCTGCCCAAGAACCGCCTTATATGTGACATGCCCACCAGGTGGAACTCAACGTTGGCCATGCTGCAGCGGCTGCACACGCAGCAGAGGGCCATCAATGAGTACCTGTGCGACTACGGCACCAGGACAGGGTCAGGGGAGCTTGGTTTTTTTTCTCCACGCCAGTGGGGCATGATCAGGGATGCATGCACTGTCCTGGCACCATTTGAGGAGGCCACGAGGATGGTGAGCAGTGACAGTGCATGCATCAGTGACACTGTACCTCTTGTCCACCTGTTGGAGCACACGCTGCATGGAATAATGGACAGGGCACTTGAGGCAGAACAGAGGCAGGAAGAGGAGGACTTCCTTGCCTCTCAAGGCCCCCTTTACCCAGACAGTGTTCCTTCTGTCCCACCCATCGCACAGGAAGAGGAAGAGGAGGAGGAGGAGGAGGAGGATTGTGTCAGCATGGAGGTGGAGGCTGGCACTCAGCATCATCAGCAGCAGTCTTTTAGGGATGATTTACAGTCCCAAGAAACCAGTGGACTTGTACGTGGCTGGGAGGAGGTGGCTGCGGATCATGTCGTCCTTAGTGACCCAGAGGACTCCGGAGCGAATGCCTCAGCAAACCTACGCTGCATGGCCTCCCTGATCCTGCAAAGTCTGCGGAAGGATCCTCGTATTCTTCGGATCAAGGAGAGGGACCATTACTGGCTGGCCACTCTCCTTGATCCACGGTACAAGGGTAAGGTTGCGGACCTTATGTTACCTTCGCAGAGGGAGCAGAGGATGAGACAACTCCGGGAGGCCTTGCAGAAAGGTCTGTGCAACGCGTTCCCAGAGACTGGGAGGTTACAAACTCCTGGTCCTGGACAACGAGTTGCTGAGGCTTCGGCCAGTCAAAGAAGGAGCGGTGGGGAAGGTGGCCGTCTGACCGATGCGTTCAGACAATTCTTTAGTCCGCAGCCCCAAAGTATGATCGGTTCCAGCAACCATCGCCAGCGTCTGATAAACATGGTGCAGGAATATCTAGGGGCAAGGTCAGACTTGGACACCTTCCCCACCGAAAATCCTCTGGCTTACTGGGTCTTGAGGATGGATCACTGGCCAGAGCTTGCACAGTATGCAATTGAGCTACTGGCCTGTCCTGCATCCAGCGTTCTTTCGGAACGCACATTCAGTGCTGCTGGAGGATTTGTCACGGATCACAGGGTGCGCCTGTCCACCGACTCGGTTGATCGACTGACTTTCATCAAGATGAACCAGTCTTGGATCACCACCAGCTACCACACACCTGATGCTGATATAACAGACTAATTGATTTTAACATGTCACATCCCTTCAAGACTGATGCTGATGCTGAGTGCCTGTGCTGTTATGTTGACTGGCTATCCTCCTCCTCCGAGTCCTCAATGATACGATTGATGATGATAGCTTGGAAGATCATTTTTGTTTATGGGTGCCGCCACCAGTGGCTAAGGCCCAATTTTTCAGCCCCTGTTTTACAGGGGCGTGTAATTACAATTTTTTTAGCAATAATTTGCCATAGGGCTCATTGCTGTGCTCCAAGTACAGTATCTGTGAGGGGTTGGAGTGTTGTGGCACCAGTGCCTAAGGCCCAATTTTTCAGCCCCTGTTTAACAGGGGCGTGTCATTACAATTTTTGAAGCAATACTTTGCAACAGGGCTCATTGCTGTGCTCCAAGTACAGTATCTGTGAGGGGTTGTAGTGTTGTGCCTAAGGCCCAATTTTTCAGCCCCTGTTCAACAGGGGCATGCAATTACAATTCTTGATCTAATAATTCACAGCAGGGCCCATTGCTGCACCCACCAAGAGTAACTCTGAGGGCTTACAGTGTTGTGGCAACGCCACCACCACCACCACCACCACGAAAGGCCCAATTTTTCAGCCCCTGTTCAACAGGGGCATGCAATTACAATTCTTGATCTAATAATTCACAGCAGGGCCCATTGCTGCACCCACCAAGAGTAACTCTGAGGGCTTACAGTGTTGTGGCAACACCACCACCACCACCACCACCACGAAAGGCCCAATTTTTCAGCCCCTGTTCAACAGGGGCATGCAATTACAATTCTTGATCTAATAATTCACAGCAGGGCCCATTGCTGCACCCACCAAGTGTAACTGTCAGGGCTTACAGTGTTGTGGCACCAGCACCACCATCAAAGGCCCAATTTTTACTACCACTGTTCAACAATTATATGTAATTAAAATTCCTGATATAATAGTTGACAGCAGGGCGTTCCAGCACCAACCAAGAGTAACTGTGAGTGCTTACAGTGTTGTGCCAACACCAACAACTAAGGGGCCTATTTCTGCAGAGTATATACGGCAGGTCCCTACTTTCAAACATCCAACTTACAAATGACTCCTACTTGCAAACGCAAGAAGACAACAGGAAGTGAGAGGAAATCTACCCCTAGGAAGGAAAATTCTCTCCTGTAAGAATAAATATGGGAGAAAGGTGTCTCCTCTGTACTGATGCTTTATCAGCAATCCTTGTTTCAAGAAAAACACCACATTTCAAAAACAGTTGACATTGGGACGGAAAGTGAGGTGAAATGTTCTGAACAGGGGCACAGACAGCAAAACAAATGTTACAGGGGTGATAACCCTTACCTATGTTTTCCAAAAAGTTTAAAAATAGATTTTTGGGCTGGAGCTACACTTCAACAATGTACCTGTTCAAAATTACAAACAGATTCTACATAAGAACAAACCTACAGTCCCTGTCTTGTATGCACCGCCTGTATACGGCTGTTCAGAGTATATAGGGCCTTTTTTATTTTATGTGCGGGGTTCCCCTTAATATCCATACAAGACCCAAAGGGGCTGGTAATGGGCTGGGGTAGGGGGGGGGGGGGGGGTCATGGGGTAGCTATGCCATTTTTCTTAAAGATTTTCATCCATATTACCGGGACCAGACATTACATTAAAGCCACAAGCAGTTTTAAATGGCTTTTTTTTCCTTTAGAAGTGTCATTTTGTGCAGGGACAGTTCTAAACACGGGAAACACGTGGCACTTCACAGGCATACTTTAGACACCCCCCAGGTACGATATTTAAAGGAATATTTGACTTTTTTTTTTTCACTTTATGCATCATTAAAATGACTGCTCCCGAAAAACGACCGTTTTTAAAACTTCTTTTTGCATTGATACATGTCCCCTGGTGCAGAACCCGGGTTCCCAAACCCTTTTTAGGACAATAACATGCATAATAGTTGTTATAATTAGCACTTTAGAATTCAAACGTTCGCATCCATTGTATTTAATAGGGTTCTAATGTTCGTACGAACTTTCGGTCCGTTCGCGGGTTCTGGTGCGAACCGAACCCGGGGGTGTTCGGCTCATCACTACTGGATACCACATTGGTCACTATTTAGCATTTGGTACCGTAGATTTGCTTCTTATATGGTGGGATTGGGTTGTAGGTCTTTGGAAGCTTTGGGGTGAAGGAACCATACTTTCCAGGCCTTCATGAATTTTGATGCTTTAAACTTTTTGAACGACAATAGTTTTTCATATTGGCACTGTATAGTCACCCTTACTCTTATTGTAGGTGATGCAGGGGTCTTCCATTTACAAGCGAGAGAAATCCTGGCTGCAAATAAGACATGGGCAATTACTGTCCTGAGTGATACATGGAATGCTTCTAATCCTATATTCAGAAGAGCTAGTTCTGGAGTCAGTGGTGTGTATTGGCCTGTGAGTTTGTTAATTAGTATAGCTATATTTTCCCAGAGGAGAGTTATGTGAGGGCAATTCCACCAAACATGGTACAGGTTACCCATTTGAGCACACCTTCTCCAGCATCTGTTTGTGGAGTCTTTGAATATTTTGGACAACCTGTATGGTGTCATGTGCCACCTGTGGTAAATTTTTGGTAAATTTTCCCAATGATCAGTGCATGCAGACATTTGGAAACTCATTTGTATAGCTTTTTGCCATTGGTGCAAGGAGAATTCCCTTGAGAATCCCCATTTGCACATGTCTGATGTCTTGGTCATTAGGGAGGAGTCGATTAAGATGGCATAAAAGAAAGAGATACCTCGGATCGGTTTGTGTGATTTACCTTGAAGGAATTCCCATATGGGTTCAGGGATTTCTATGGTTTCATTACATTTATTAGTAGAGTGGAAATGTCAAATTTGTGTAGTACTGTAGACATCTTTTGGTAGACTGCTTCGTTTTAGACTCTTTAGTAGGGTTGAGCGGACACCTGGATGTTCGGGTTCGACGGGTTCGGCCGAACTTCAGAAAAAAGTTTGAGTTCGGGACCCGAACTTGACCCCGAACCCGAACCCCATTGAAGTCAATGGGGACCCAAACTTTTTAGGACTAAAATGGCTCTAAAAAAAGAAATGGAAAGGGCTAGAGGGCTGCAAATGGCAGCAAAATGTTGTTAAGAGCATGGCAAGTGTCAAACAAATGTGGATAGGGAAATAATAACTTAAAATAACATAAAATACATAAAAACCACGTCCTCCCCCTGCAACAGGAGCTCCACCAGCAGCACCACGACCGGGGCCACGTCCCTTATTTGATGGTCTCCTCATATTTCTGAAATTTAGGATCTTGCCCTAAATGGGTGTTTTTTGAATAGCAGAATAGAGCAACAGTATCTAAAGGGTGTATCTCACAGGTACAGA
Organism: Rana muscosa; assembly: GCA_029206835.1. Classification (NCBI taxonomy): domain Eukaryota; kingdom Metazoa; phylum Chordata; class Amphibia; order Anura; family Ranidae; genus Rana; species Rana muscosa. The sequence continues at coordinate 35,765,314 of CM055117.1, forward strand.
TATGCAGAAAACGCAGCAAAAAAAAAAAAAATTGCCAATTTTTTTTATTTTTTTGAAGATCAGAATAGGAGAACAGTATCTAAAGTGTGTATTTCACACGTACAGATATGCATAAAATGCACCAAAACATTTTTTTTGTCAGAAAACGCACCAATTTTTTTTTATTTTTGCCCTAAATTATTACTTTTTTTGAAGAGCAGAATAGGAGAACAGTATCTAAAGTGTGTATCTCACACACAGATATGCAGAAAATGCAGCAAAAAAAAAATTTTGGGCAGAAAACGCCCCAAAAAAAATAGTTTTGCCCTAAATTATTATTTTGTTGAAGAGCAGAATAGGAGAACAGTATCTAAAGTGTGTATCTCACACGTACAGATATGCAGAAAATGCACCAAAATAAATTTTTATGGCAGAAAACGCACCAAAAAAATTGTTTTGCCCTAAATTATTATTTTGTTGAAGAGCAGAATAGGAGAACAGTATCTAAAGTGTGTAATGGTATCTCACACGTACAGATATGCAGAAAATGCACCAAAAAAATGTTTTTTGCCCTAATTTTTTTTTTTTTGAATAGCAGAATAGGAGAACAGTATCTAAAGTGTGTATCTCACAGTAACATATGCAGTGCTGGTGCACTGAGCTTGCATAAAATGCCTGCCGAAGGCAACCTAACTAACAGACGGATAAAAGTTATCTTTTCTCTGGCACTGGGCAGGATAAAAAGATTATGCACTGCACCCACACAACAAAAGCAAGGTAGATTGCTGAGTAATTTGATTTCTGAATTAGGACTTGATATCGAATTCTCTCCCTCAAAACATCAGCAGCAATCTTTCCCTACACTAACTGAAGCAGAGTGACGTGCTGTGCTATGTGCCTCTAGCTTACAGTATATAGAGGCTGGGTCACATGCTGCACTGGCCAATCACAGTCATGCCATTAGTAGGCATGGCTGTGATGGCTTCTAAGGGCACACAAGTTAAACAAATGTTGATTGGCTGCCCTGCAGCTTTTTAAAATGCGCCATTACATTGCCGAACACCGAACCAGAATCCGAACAAACAGTACATTGTTCGGGTTCGGGTCCGGGTACCAAAAACCCAAAAGTCCAGTACGAACCTGAACTTTACAGTTCGGGTTCGCTCAACCCTAAATACAACATGTTTCAACAGTAAAGATATAAATGGGCCCCTAATGACAAGAAGTGTTTTTTCTACTCAAAATAATAATGTGATTTGGTAATGCTGACATGTTTCTCAATGATTCATGGGAAGTGTGAATGACTGGTCCACTTTAAACCAATAAGCCCCCCTGCTGAAGTCAGTCCTTATGGCAAGAGATCAAGCCCGGACTGGAACAAAAAACACCCGGGCATTCCAGACCGAGTAGCCAATTCCTCCAGGGACCGGGGGGGGGGGTCGTGACTAAACACCTACGGAGCCTACAGAGACAGTCCCCTGCACTGCAACGCAAACTCCACCAACTGTTGCCCCCCTAAAATCCCCCAATCCCCCACTGACAGATCCCTCCCACCTACTGACCTTCCCCCACTCAAACTACTGCCGCCTCCCACCACTGACAGTCTCCTCCCCCCTCCCCCAACCACCGCCCCATGCTCACAGACCTTCACCACCCAACTACCGACCCCCTCCCTCCACTGACAGGTCCCCAACTCCCCCACCCGATCTTCATGCTAAAGCCGCTGTGAAATCCTGTATTCCCACTGTTAAGCTGCCTGAGCTTGTGTCATGCCTGTGTCCCCGCCGACCATTCGGCATGTAAGGAGTTAAATGAGTTCAGCGACCTCTTCAGGTGCTGCTTGGAGCTTGGCTTGTTTTGACTGAATCTGGCGTATGCGCAGTTGCTGCAGGGAATACACATCTTCACGCTACACTGGGAGAGGAGGCACAGACATGGAGACGAGCGGCGACCACAGGCCACGTCAGCCCCATCCGGACCACAGCAGCCGCCCAAAAGGCAGTCCCTGGCAGGACATGTGGCCCTGCGGCCCCGGCCCACTGGGTAACTGCCCAGTGTGCCCTATAGCCAGTCCGGGCCTGGCAGAGCTGTACCTAAGCTGAGTTACTGTCATGTACCTGGTTGAGGCCAGGTTGAGTTAATGGGTTGCTTCCATTACACCTCTTATTTTGTTTCCCCTGGGGATGATGACACGGTACAACAGAGCACAGAGTGGCACGGGTGCCTATAGGAAACCTGGTTCAGAAGATCTGGTAGAAGATGCAAAGCTGAAGAAGTGCAGAAAGCAAGCAGGCAGAAGGCAGATGCAGGATCTCAGGTGCGTGGTCAGACGTGTAGGAGATGGCAACAATCAGCCGGAGTACAGAGCCAGGAGCGGAGTCAGAGCCAGAGCAAAGTCAGTATCAAGCAAGCAATGGAGGTTCCAGAACAGCAGGCACTAAACAAGGTTGAATAACAAGATGGAGTCAGCAACAGAGGTTCAGGAACAAGATAAGTCAGGATACAGATGAAGGGCCGGGACAAACGGTGGGCAGGAGGGGCGGATGCCCTGGGCACTGTGGTATTATGTGAGGGGGGGGGCACCACAAGGAGGTTGGGGTAGGGGATTTGTGTTGGGAGGGGGAATTTGGGGGGTGGCAGGGGATAAGAATTGTTCAAGGAGGGGAAATTGGGGGAAGTGTGCTAGGAGTAGCAATTTGAGGGGATTTGTGTTGGGAGGGGGGGTGGGGAAAGAAGATTTGAGGAGGAAATTTTGGGTGGTTTGTGCTAGAAAAGGTAATATGGTAGGTGGAGGGGATTTGTGCTAAGAGGGGATTTTTATTGGGGGTGGGGGTGAATTTGTGCTAGGATGGGAGAATGAGGAGAATTAGTATTGGGAGGGGGGGTTGGAGTAGGAGGAGAGGATTTGTGCTGAGAGGGGAAATGTGAGGGTTAGAGGAGTCGTACTAGGAGGGGGGAATTATTTTTTGGAGTGGGGGGTGGATTTTTGCTGAGGGCATATGGAGAATGAGAGGATTTGAGCTGGGGGGGTTGGAGGGGGCAACGTTTCATGCTGTAAAGGGGATTTCAGCAGGGGGCGGATTTTTATTGGGAAGAGGGGGGATTTATGATTAGGGGGTAATCATGCATATTAGTGCTCAATTTTTTGGGGGGGGGGATTTTTGCCTCAGGCGGAGGCGCATTTGTGCATGTTCACCCAGGGCTCTAGATGACCTTGTCCTGGCACTGTACGGATGCACACGTGATCAGGTCCCATGCAGTAGGAGCTGATGACCATGTAGCAATGATCCTGAGTTCTGTAGGGCTTTAAATAGGGCACTGGGCACCAAAGTCCATCAAACATGCACAGTCATGCTCATATGCGCTTGCAGCACTCTAATGCTCACTCGTCCTCATGTAGACGGGTGCAAGGTCCTAATTCTGTGCCCAGTTCCGTGGACCAGTCTGCCCACATGTGCATTCTTTTGAGCACAGGCTTAAGAAAGGGTTTGATCACTGTCTATAGATCTGCATGCCTTAGGAATAGCAAATACCACTGCAAGCCAGAGACGATTATCCGTCCCTCCATAGACATAAAGTCCTTCGCATTTCCCTTTCATCTTCCTAATCCAGGAGCTCCTACAAAACACCACCAGATGCTCCTGCAAAGAGGATCCACCATCAACTGGTTGTGACAGCGCCCCTCATCAGTATGCATATCAGGCATAAGAGGAATCAAAGAGAATCAAGAATCTGAGATTCAGTGAGGAAGATCAGACTTGCGTGATGCTGTAGGGACCATCAGGGGAATAGTGAAGCCGGAGGCAGAGTTCGGGCAGCCTAACGCGTTTACCATCAAAACTAAAATAATTTAAGCTCCAAAGCAGAAGAGTATTTCGCTGTGCAAATAGAAAAATTACCAACCAACACTATGGTATGGTGATAAATGCATAACCTGGTCATGTACAATAATCTGATTGCACAATCTCGCAATAAATGGTACAATATGATTGCACAAACTTATTTAGATCAACTGACAACTGTGCACTATGAGGGTCTGACTATTTGAATGCAAGGTGAATGGTTCTCATTAGGGCACAGCAATCCTCCTATTTGTTGACATTATAAAGAGGAAAAAAAAACTGAACTAGAATCAAGGGGGAACATATCTGGGACTGTCAGTAAATATTTGGCTGCAGAGGAGTTAGGGGACTCTGAAATCGACTCCCTGTCTGATGTCTAAGGGAACGACGACCTTTTTTGAGACAGGAACTGCTGTGGGCTCAGGGGGAAGATGTTACTTCCACCTATACTTTCTCAGATTGGACAGCCATGGACTCTGGGAGAACATCACTGTAAGGAAAGGTTCCATCCGCTGGTAATATTTATCATCTGGCATGCAGTACTGAGGTCCACCAGCAGGTGTCTCCTGGCAGTTTTGAACTGTCAGGGGAACTTCTCTCTGCTGGTGTTATGTCATCCTTGGGCCGCAGTACTGGCGTCCACCAGCGGATGGATCCTGGCAGTGTGGTGCAGATGTTACTTCCTGCAATCAGGGGTCACCTGAGCCTGTTAGCAGGTATAATATAAATACCCGGCAAGTGCACACACACACTGCCCTGGTATCGTCCTCGTGCCCTGATCTGTACCTGCTGCCTGTTAACCTGAACCTGTTTCTGTATCTGCTACCTGAGTTCCTGAGTTCCTGATCCTGTCTTCCTGTCCTGACCCATCCATCCTTCCTCTCCCTGTCCTGTGTTCCTTACCCCATCTGCTGATCTCCCTGTGTATGACCCTGGCCTAGCTAACGTTTATGTTTCTGGAATATCCCTTTGTCCATCTGCCTACCTGCTGTGTATGACCCTGGCCTGGCTATTGTATATGATTCTGGCATTTCCCATTTATTGCACATATAAGTTGTTATTTGTGAGTCTCTGTCTGTTGGTTGGTTTGCTGCACTGTATCATATTGGAGGTGGTTATACTTATATTATTTACTCACCTAAATAAATCTTTATATTTTCACTTATTTGTGTTTGGTGTTCCTCTGTTGCTAGCCACACAGTTCTGGTCACACCTGGTACATGACAATCACCTAGTGTGAAGCCACACAGCACTACTAACGAGACTATGTCTAAAGTTGCCAGTAGTCTTGCACCTGAAAAGCTGTCTGCCAGGTCCATGGTGCACAAGTCTCCTAACTTGTGTGTACCTAGGGGACTTGGAAAGCCCCCGAGCTTTGCCGAGGCTTGCTTGTTTGCAAAGGGTCTTCATTAAGAGAGTTGCCACAGAGTACGGACTGGAATCTCCCTATGTTCCTAAGGAAGCAATGCAGGAGATTGAGTTCAACCGAGAGCAGTGGTATGATGAAGTTATTTGGGACTACTTGTCTGTACCAAAGCCCTTCCGGAGAGCTGGCTATTCCTCCAAGGTGGATGAGCATTTCAGTGGGTGCCTGTTACACTGGAGTTACGGCCGGCACGTTTATGCTGATAAGGTGGTCATTTTCAGGCCCGGAAAGGACAACATTGTCTATTTTATTACCACACTGGATAAAGAGGGGAAAACAGTGACTCTGCCAGACCCCCGGTTTTATTGGTAAATGTCCATAGGGGTTGTTCTGACTTTATTTTGCTTTGCTAAGAGGCTAAAAAGGAAAAGAGTCTCTATGCCAAAAGTGGACTATGGGGTTACATAGTCAGATAAAACTGTTTATCTTCCTTACCTTTTTTCCCTCCCATCCAAGTTTTGTGGTTCAGGTACTGGCTCTCAGGATTGAGAGCAAGTTTTTGTCAGACAGTGAGGACAGCATCTTTTTTGTAGTGGGGGGAGTATGTAGCGCCCTGCTCCTATTGACCAGGCACTATTATCTAAATTTAGTGGGATGTCTGAACTGTAGTTAGTTGAGATTCCATGTTTTGGCTAAATTGGCCTATGTTCCAGCTTTGGCTGAGTTGGGTGTATTTCTCTGTCACCTCTGGTTCGTGTTGGAAGGTACAATAAGCCGAGGCGTATTGGGTGATTTTTCCCAGAGGCAACCTAGTGGGAGGTTGATACCGCTGAGCATGCTGGGAAAGGGTACTTAAGGGGCGGATGCCATTTTTGGAGAGGCTCTCTCACCTCATGGCCACCCTGGCCGGCGGTATGTGACAACTCCTCTTCTGCCTCGGGCCTGCTGGCCTGAGGTTTTCATTACTGAAGATAGGCCCAGAAACGATCTGGGGCCTACTAGTTTTGGGGGTGATCCTGTGCTGTCTGTCCTGCCAGAAGAAGCCGAGCAATTGCAGGAACCAGGGGAGGCCTCATTTTGAAGAAAACGCAGCGGAAGGCTGGTATCTCGAGAGGAGCCTGGGGCCTCAATTGGAGGATGCATCCCGACCAATCTGCCTCACAGTATCGCCGGGTCGGCTTAAAGGACTTTCTTATACTGTGCAGTTGTGCTTGAACTTTGGAAATTCTGATTACCAAGTCTGTGGCAGAGACTTTTCATTTTGTCCGTGCATCATTCCGGCTGCTAGGCCAGTGAGAGGGGCCTATCCGGGTGAGCAAGATCCAGTGACAGCAAGTATACCTGTCTCCAGGGTCTCAAGTTTCTCAGTGATCTGCACCATGTACCTAAACTCCCCCTAATCCTCCATCCCTCATTCTGTTAACGTTGTGATTAATAAAAAAGCATTGGAAAAGACTCAGTGATTGGCGACAGTGTTTTGTGCAACTTTTAACCCTAGACTTTGAGGCAACACAGAGAACAGTGGGGTAACGGCAGACCAAAACTAACCAGCAGCTCCTACGGGGGTAGTGCTACAAACTTTTATTTTATATGAGCAAAAAAGAACTCTAGTTGGCGACACGTCCAGTAAAATCACCTTTATTTCAGCAAGTCCATAAAAACATGTCCAAAAACACAAATAGAAGGAACCCGCATCACCAACTTTCATTTTATAACATCAGCAACAATGACAACACAAACAAGGTATTTTTGACAATCCAATATAAGCTTACTTGAAATATCTCCTTTCACGTTGTGCTGCCTGTCTGCTGGTCGTTTCGTTCCACACCTTCCTGGTTTCCCTGCATTCCCTGTCAACATTTTTAAGGACTACATATCCCATGGTACCTTGTTGCCTGCAAGCAGTCAGTCCTGTACTGACTCTGCCTCCTTAAACTCCTCCTCTCAGCACCTCTGTAGATCAGAAGGTGGGCTCTGTGAAATGTGTGACACACAAGTAAGGTAAAGTCTACAGGCTTGGAAATATCAGTTTGTAAATGGATAGAAAACTGGCTAAAAGACAGAATTCAGAGAGTAGTAGTTAATGATTCTTACTCTGAATGGTCCAAGGTTATTAGTGGTGTACACCAAGGTTCAGTGCTGGGACCCTTACTTTTTAACATTTTTATAAATTATATTGGGTCTGGGATCAAAAGTACCATTTCTGTCTTTGCAGATGACACCAAGCTATGCAGTGGAATAACGTCCTTACAGGATGTCTCCAATTTACAAGCCAACCTTAATGCTCTGTCTAATTGGGCGACTATGTGGCAGATGAGGCTTAATGTTGATAAATGTAAAGTTATGCACTTGGGGGCTAAGAATAAACAATGCATCATACATACTAGGGGGAGTACAACTGGGGGGATCCATAGTGGAGAAGGATCTGGGGGTTTTGGTAGATCATAAGCTCAATAATGGCATGCAATGCCAAGCTGCGGTTTCTAAAGTGAGCAAAGTCCTTTCTTGTATTAAGAGAGGTATGGACTGCAGAGAGAGAGACATCATTTTGCCCCTGTTAAAATAAAATTAGTAAGACCTCATCTGGAATATGCAGTTCAGTTTTGGGTGGCAGTTTAAAAAAGATATCTGGGAACTGGAGAAAGTGCAGAGAAGGGCAACCAAACTGATGAGAGGCATGGAGGAGCTCAGCTATGAGGAAAGATTAGAGGAACTGAATTTATTCATGAGAAGAGGAGATTAAGGGGGGATATGATCAACATGTACAAATATATAAGGGGTCCATATAGTGAACTTGGTGTTGAGTTATTCACTTTACGGTCAACGCAGAGGACAAGGGGGCACTCTTTATGTCTAGAGGAAAAGAGATTTCATCTCCAAATACGGAAAGGTTTCTTCACAGTTAAGCCTCGTACACACAACCATTTTTCCCGGCAAGAAAACTGCTGGGAGAGCTTTTTGCAGAGAAAACCGTTCGTGTGTATGGTTTCTCGTTGGGAAAACTGCCGGGAATCTCGACGAGAAAAATAGAGAACCAGCTCTCTATTTTCTCGTCAGGATTCTCGTCGACCTGTTTCCCGACGAGAAAACCGTGAGTGTGTACGAGGCTACATGCTATCCTGTGCCCAGGTAAGCCCGCGCATGCTCGATGAGACTTCGAAGCATGCACGGTAGCTTACAAGGGTAGGGTAGGGTGAAGCAAGATGGCGGCGACGGCATCAAATGTGATGAGCGCATGCTCATCGTAGTCGATGACGTCACCGCGTTCTTGCCTTTCAAAAGAACGATGGTTCTTTTGAATGTGCCGTGTGTACACTCGGCGAGCAAGAAAAGCTTGCCAGGAATCTCGTCGGGAAAACCACCGGTTTTTTTACCGACGAGGTTTAAGAGCTGTGAAAATTTGGAATAGACTCCCTCCAGAGGTGGTTCTGGCCAGCTCAGTAGATTGCTTTAAGAAAGGTCTGGATACTTTCCTAAATGTACATAATATAACTGGATACTAACATTTATAGGTAAAGTTGATCCGGGGAAAATCCGATTGCCTCTCGGGGGATCAGGAAGGAATTTTTTCCCCTGCTGTAGCAAATTGGAGCATGCTCTGATGGGGTTTTTCGCCTTCCTCTGGTTCAACTGTGGGTATAGAAATGGGTATATTGGATTGTACGATATTTTTTTTTAATTTACTTTATGGACATGTGTCTTTTTTCAACCTGACTAACTATGTAACTATGTAACAGGGCATAGTGACTACCTGTCACAGAATTCAAGGAAGTAAATTAACCGCTTACCGACCAGGCCATAGCCGAATGATGGCTACAGCACGGTCGGATAACTCTGGGAGGGCGTACTATGACATCCCGCTCCCCCGCGTCCCCTGGGGAGCACACGCGGGGCTATCCGCGCTCCCCGGGTTCACGGGACCTGGCGCGTCACGGAACGCTATAAAGGGCCAATGATAGCGGCCCTTTACCACACGAACGCTCTGTCCAATGACGGAGCGATCAATGTAAACAAACCGGTGTTACGTCCGTTCTCTCCGCTGCTCACACCGATCGTGTGAGCAGAGGAGGGAGAAGCTGCAGCGCGAGGCTGCTTGAGGTTTTTCTTTTTCTTGTACAAGTGCCCAGCAGTGGCCCATCCATGCCATATCAGTGACCCATCTATGCCATATCAGTGCCCCATCTGTGCCATATCAGTGCCCAGCAGTGCCCCATCAATGCCATATCAGTGCCCAGCAGTGCCCCATCCGTGACATATCAGTGCACCATCTGTGCCATATCAGTGCCCAGCAGAGCCCCATCTGTGCCATATCAGTGTCCAGCAGTGCCCAATCCATACCATATCAGTGCCCCATATGTGCCATATCAGTGCCCAGCAGTGCTCCACCCGTGCCATATCAGTGCCCAGTAGTGCCCCATCTGTGCCATATCAGTGCCCCATCTGTGCCATATCAGTGCCCAGCAGTGCCCCATCAGTGCCATATCAGTGGCCCAGCAGTGCCTCATCCGTGCCTCAGCAGTGCCCCATCCATGCCACATCAGTGCTCTACAGTGCCATGTCAGTGCCCTATCAGTGCACATCTGTGCCACATCAGTGCTCTAGAGTGCCATGTCAGTGCCCCATCAGTGCACATCTGTGCCACATCAATGCTCTGCAGTGCCACGTCAGTGCCCCAACAGTGCACATCTGGGCCCTATCAGTGCCCCGCCAGTGCACAGCTGTGCCCCATCCGTGCCACTTCTATGCTCTACAGTGCCCTATCAGTGCACATCTGTGCTACATCAGTGCCACATCTGTGCTTTACAGTGCCACTAAAATTCCCATTAGTGCCAATACAGTGCCCATCAGTAAGTGCTAATCAGTGCCACCCCATCAGTGGATCCTCATCAGCGCCCATCAGTGCAGTAAAAAAGTTAAATAAATGCGTAGAAAAATGCGTTTTCATTTTCTTTCCACATTTTCCAAAAACATGTGGGAAAAAAAATGACACGTTCAAAAGACTCAATATGCCTCATAGAATATACATTGGGGTGTTTTCTTTCCAAAATGGGGTAATTTTTTGTAATTACCATTGTCCTTGTGCTCCAGGGCCTTCAAAAGTGTGATAGGTAGTCAGTTAATTAAATGTGTAATTTATTTCCCTAGAACACCTGATGGTGTTCCCTGCATGTTGGGCCTCTGTATGTGGCCAGGCTGTAAAAAAAGTCTCACACATGTGGTATTGCCATACTCAGGAGGAGTAGCAGAATGTGTTTTAGGGTGTAGTTGTAAGTATGAATGTGCTGTGTGAGAGAAATAACCTGCTAATATGACAATTTTGTGAAAAAAATACATAAAAAATCTTAATTTTGCAAAGAATTGTGGTAAAAAATTCCAACGTGAAAAAACTCACCATTCCTCTTACTAAATACCTTGGATTGTCTACTTTCCAATAAGGGGTCATTTGGGGGGTATTTGTACATTCCTGGCTTGTTAGTGTCTCAAACATTAGATAGGCTGTCAGAATACAGGGGGTCCCCGGGTTACGAACCTGTTAGGGACTTTGCTCCTGTTTGTAATTCGGAAATGTTCGTAAGTCGGCCGTGCATGCGCAGAATGACAATTATGGACATTTCCGATGTTTTCAGATGTTCCGTCGAATGTCGTTCTGCGCATGCGCGGCCAATTACGGACATTTCCGACATTTTCCAAGGCTCCGTCTGGCCGCGCATGCGCAGAACGGCAGAGGGTCCCCGCAGCGCCCGGTTCGCAAGTAGGAGGGGTGCGTAAGTATAAATGAGTGAGTTTGGGGTGGAGGAACTTGACTGGCCTGCCCAGAGTCATGACTTCAACCCGATAGAACACCTTTGACATGAATTAGAACAGAGACTGCGAGCCAGGCCTTCTCATCCACATCAGTGCCTGACCTCACAAATGCTCTTCTGGAAGAATGGTCAAACATTCCCATAGACACACTCCTAAACCTTGTGGACAGCCTTCCAAGAAGAGTTAAAGCTGTTATAGCTGCAAAGGGTGGGCCAACTCAATATTGAACCCTACGGACTAAGACTGGGATGCCAATAAACTTCATGTGCGTGTAAAGGCAGGCGTCCCAATACTTTGGTAATATAGTGTATATACAGTATATATATATATATATATATATATATACATATATATATATATATATATTTCAATATATTGAATATACATATATATATTTATATATTAATAATAATAATAATAATACTATATATATATATATAGATATAGATAGATAGATAGATAGATAGATAGATAGATAGATAGATAGATAGATAGATAGATAGATAGATAGATAGATAGATAGATATGTATATATCTATATATCTATTATTATTATTATTATTATTATTATCATTAATATATATATGTATATTTAATATATTGGAAAATATATATATATATATATATATATATATATTTTACTACTGTGTGTACAGTATGTGGATTTTGCCACCATTAGAACATGAGACCCTGTCTCCTGCACAGTGGGTCCTCTATCTCATTGTTATCAGGAGAGGTACAGTAGGACAGCTCTGTAGGTTTCACAAGCAGCACAAAAGCATCAAGTGCATCTTGACATTCGAGCAAGAGGAAGCCGTTTGTCCTTGAGACAGATTGGAGATTTTGTAAAGGTAGAATTTTTTTTCTCTCTCTCTCCTCGTGCGTCGCACGCCAGAAACTTCTCAGCACATTTTTTAATAGTTTACGGAAATCATGATGGAAAATGATTTTGTAGATTTGCTGGTATTATCAGAAAAAGAAAAAAAAAAGGTTTTCTTGCGATTCTTTCAAAACGCTGTGAAGGTCATTAACCATCTCACTGCCCAGAATCAGAAGAAGGACTTACTCATTTAAAGCATCAGTAGACCCAACATTTCTTTGCGTCATTGGCTCTAAAATTAAGATTAGTATAGTAAAATGAGAGAAATCAAGCAAATCCCCATCCACACTGGATAGTAGACATGTGCACTACCAAAAAAATTGTTAGTTTTCGTTTTCATTTCATTAGTTTTTTTTTTTGTTTGTTTGTTTTTCAGGTCATTCGTTATGATCGCAATTCGTAAATTCGTACATTCGTACATTCGTAAATTTATACATTCGTAAATTTATACATTCGTAAATTCGTACATTCGTTAATTTGTAAATTCGTACATTCGGAAATTTGGAAATTCGGAAATTCGGAAATTCGAAAATCTGAAAACCCAAAAATCTGAAAAAAAACTATTAAATTATAGGTATTGTAATTTCCTTTCAAATTTGGCTGTTAGCGAACGTAACGGATACAAATTTATCTAAACAAATGGAACGGAACAAATGAATAATAAATAATAATAATAATAATAAAACGCTTTTATTATTATTATTGTTATTTATTATTATTATTAATTCATTAAGTTCCATTCGTTTAGATACGGCATTCATTATTTCGGAAAACAATTCGTAACTTCGATAAGTTCACTAACAGCCAAATTTGAAAGGAAATTCCAATACCTATAATTTAATAGTTAGTAATAGTTAAGTTATCATTAGTTAATTATTATTTCAGATTTCCGAATTTACTAATTTACGAATTTATACATTTAAGAATGTACAAATTTAAGCATTTACGAATGTACAAATTTACGAATGTGCGAATGTACAAATTTACGAATGTACGAATCGACAAATTTTCGAATATTTGAATTTACGAATATTCGTTAAAATTCGTTAAACAAGTTTTCGTTAATTCGGATATTTCCGAATTAACGAATTTGTCGAAATTCGTTAAAAAATTTATTCAGAACGAAACGAATTGCACATGTCTACTGGATAGCATGGATGGAGGAATCACCTCTGTCAGCTATTATTCAGACAGCTGAAGCCCCTATGGTGTCTGAATACCTGAACGGTAACTGCAATTAATTGGATACAGTCACTAATTGGCCACCAATTTTGCATAAAGCTCCTTTGATTTTTTATTTAACTTTTGTTGAGCAAAAAGGCCAACCACAAATTTCATTTTATAAAGTCGCGCTAAACTATGTGAAGAAACTACTGAATATAAACATATGCACAGTGCATAAAACAAATTAAAACTTGCAAATGTTAAATATGAGAAATAGTGAAATGACAAAAATACATTTGTTTTATGCACTGTGCATATGTTTATATTCAGTAGTTTCTTCATATAGTTTAGCGCAACTTTATATTTTTTCCTATTCTGATTACTGTTTGATGTTGCACAGACAGTCACAGCTTTGCACCAGCTTTTATTAGCACTTTTGGCCATTCCGTGGAAACATGGAATTGTTTATTTAATCTTAGCGCAGTTTCTCCCCTCCTTTTTTTTTTTTTTTGTTATTTAATTTTATGCTATTCATCAGGAATCGGTCAGAATAAATAGTTCAGTCAGTGTTTGCTGAAAAATACAAAACTAAGCAAGGTAATAACTTCACAACAGGAAATAGCAACGTTACAAGGAGACCTCTATAAAAACGAGGTGGGGAGGGCAGTTATATGGCAGATGAGGTTTAATGTAGAATATTTTAAAGTAATACACTTTGGAGCAAAAAATATAAATGCAAGTTACTCACTAAGGGAAGAACCTCTGAGGTAGGGTGACCAGACATCCCCTGTTTCAGGAGACAGTCCCCGGATTGAGGACACTGTCCCCGGACCAAGTCTGTCCCCGGTTTTGTCCCCGGATTGGATTTGAACAGGGGCTGGGGCAATTTCAAAGACAGTCAGTGCAGAATTAAAAAAAAATATTCTGAATTACATCCCCCGGCTCCACCGCACCTACTAGCTTAGGGGGGTGTATTTTTTTCCATTATCTGTGCCCCTTTCTGATCATGTGCTGTTTGGACGGAGGGAATATTTCTTCAGTTTCGGGTGCATGCCCAATCCGCTCCGCTCGCACGTTCTTCTGCCTTGGCTCAAGTCCCGGCCAGCCGACTGCCTGCTTATCCTCGTGCCTTCCCTGGAGGAGTGATCTTCCTCCGCTCCCCACACAGTAGTATCTGGGGCCCAGAGAGTAAGACTTGACAGGCTGCAAGGCAGGCGGCGGCGACTGGCAGAGATTTGCTGATTGCCGCCATTACTAGTAAAAGAAAAATATGTCCCCGGATTTAATTTTAAAAATCTGGTCACCTTACTCTGAGGGGCATCGAGGATGGAAAAAATCTGGGAGTCCTAGTATAGGAATCTCAGCAATAGCATGCAAAGCCAAGTTGTAGGAACCAAGGTCAGAAAACTATTAGCATGCATTAAAAGGGAATTTATTCAAGAGATAAGACTATATATAATTCTACAACTTTACAAAACCCTGGTTTGGCTGCATCTTGAGTATGCAGGCTGCTGCTCTGTTACTTTCCCCTGTCTTTTTGACGATTCTATAAGTATAGTGGGAGGACGGAACAGAGCAGGCAGCCTAAATAATTATGGGACTACAGCCAGACCCTGGGGAGGTGAGCCTAGAAGATGGTGAAAGAGCCTAAAAATAGGATAAGGCCTGAGCAGCAGTGCAGTGTTCCTGGGTCCAGTCCTGCTGGAGGAGACCCCTATGTAGAGGCTCTGCCCCTGGGGCAAAATTTTGTGAGGAACCATGGGGAAGACACTAAGGTTCCAACTAGGCTTAGCTGGGGGGCCTGTTTACAAGCTCAATTCCAGGGATCAAGTTGGGTTTGGAGAAGCTCACTGGAGAGAACCAAGGGGATGTTGGTGGGAAAGAATCCAGCTGTCCCATGGTGGTGTGAATCTACATCTCCCTCACTATGAAGAGCCCGGTTGATATCAGCAGGAGGCAAACGATGATCCAGTGGTGAGTAAGCAACCCTATTGCTGAGGAGTCACTGACTGTGTGTAGCTCTTAAACTCTGGATGGAGTACTAGTTACTATCAGCATAGAGATCCTGTGGGACTTTCACCTTAATACTATGCAGCCAGAAAGCTAAGGAGTCATCAAGCTGTCCACTTCTACAGTGCTTAAGATATCCCATGCTTCCTCTCCCTATTCCATTTCACCGTTCCTAATAAAAACCCTAAAAAGAACACCTAGACTGTTTCTTTGAGCCAGAAGAGGAATGAAGAAAACACTGGGTGCCTGGCTGTGTGCTCTAAGGGGGCAAATAGAACTGCAATCACCAGAGGCTCCTTAGGGGGTGTGTTTGTTGTATACTGTACCTGTATTAAAAAGTATCCTGTTCTCTTTGTACTTATTCCTTTGTGTGAAATAACTGGTGATCCTGCCAGTCCTGCTTTCCTATTTCAAACTGACCATGCTAGGCATAAGAGCACATCCACCATGACCAGTTTTCTGACGGTGCTGGGAGCACCGCCTGTCTGTCCTCCAATGATCAGACTTGTGCTGGCACGCCCTCCTACATAGCTCTTTACTGAGGAGATTAGTGTACTGCTGTTTCTTCACCCCTAGCTCTCTAAGCCCCTTATGCCCCTGAGAACTAGGGATGAGCCGAAACAGCCCCGATTCGGTTCGCAGCAGAACATGGGAAAAGGCAGAAAGTTTGTTCGAACACGCAAACACCGTTAAAGTCTATGGAACGTGAAAAATCTAAAGTGCTAATTTTAAAAGCTTATATGCAAATTATTGCCATAGTGTTTGGGGACCTGGGTCCTGCCCCAGGGGACATGTATCAATGCAAAAAAAAGTTTTAAAAACTGCAGTTTTTTCAGGAGCAGTGATTTTAATAATGCTTAAAGTGAAACAATAAAAATAAAATATTCCTTTAAATATTGTGCCTGGGGGGTGTCTATAGTATGCCTGTAAAGTGGCACAGTTTTCCCATGTTTAGAACGATACTACAGCAAAATAATTTTTTTAAAGGAAAACAAGTCATTTAAAACTGCTTCCGGCTGTAATGTATTGTCGGGTCCTGGCAATATAGATGAAAATCATTGAGAAAAATGGCATGGGTTCCCCCCCCCCCAGTCCATTACCAGGCCCTTTGGGTCTGGTATGGATATTAAGGGGAAATTTAAAAAAAAATGGTGTGGGGGTCCCCCAGGCCCCCAGGCACTATATACTCTGAACAGCAGTATATATACTATACAGCCTGCCCTATATACTCTGCAGAAAATTGGGCCTTAGGTGTTGGTGGTACCAGAACACTGTAAGCCCCCACAGTTACTCTTAGTGGGTGCAGGAACGGGCCCTGCTGTAAAATTCTATATTAAAAATTGTAATTATATGCCCCCGTTAAACAGGGGAAGAAAAATTGGGCCTTTTGGTGGTGGTGGTGGTGCCACAACACTGTAAGCCCTCACAGATGCTCTTGTTGGGCGCAGGAGCGGGCCCTGCTGTGAAATACTAAATCAAAAATTGTAATTACATGCCCCTGTTAAACAGGGGCAGAAAAATTGGGACTTAGGCAGTGGTGGTGGTGCCCTAAACCAAAAATATTCTTAGAAGCTAGCATCATCAAGATTGAGGAGGGATAGGATAGTCACTCCAAGGCAGTCTTCAAGGGATCCAACATCCATAGAAAATTTAATCGGTTACATCAGCATCAGGTGCTTAATAGCTGCTGATCCAAGACTGATTAATTTTTATGAATGTGAGCCTATCAACGGAGTCTGTGGACAGGCGCACTCTAAGATCCGGTACAAACCCTCCGGCAGCACGGAATGTGCGTTCAGAAAGAATGCTGGATGCAGGACAGGCCAGTACCTCAATTGCATATTGAGCAAGTTTTGGCCAGTGGTCCATCCTCAAGACCCAGTAACCCAGTGGATGCTCTGTTAGAAAGGTCTCCAAGTCTGCTCTTGCCCCTAGATATTCCTGCACAATGTAATTCAGACGCTGGCGATTGTTGCTTGAACCGATCAGACCTTGGCGCTGAGGACTGAAAAATTGTCTGAAGGCATCGGTCAGCCGGCCACCTTCTCCACTGCTCTTCCTCTGACTGAACGAAGCCTCAGCAACACGTTGTCCAGCACCAGGAAATTGTAACCTCTCAGGGTCTGGAAATACATTGCGCAAACCTTTCTTCAAGGCCTCCTGAAGATGTATCATCCTCTGCTCCCTCTGCGAAGGCAGGATAAGTTCTGCAACCTTACCCTTGTAACGTGGATCAAGAAGGGTTGCCAGCCAGTAATGATCCCTCTCCTTGATACCACGAATCCTAGGGTCCTTTCGCAGGCTTTGCAGAATCAGGGAGGCCATGCAGCGTATGTTTGCAGAGGCATTAGATTCTGAGTCATCCTGGTCACTAAGGTTTACATGATCCGTAACAACCTCCTCCCAGCCACGTACAACTCCTTTGGTTTATGGGGACTTAAAACGCTCCCTTGAAGACAGGTGCTGAGTGTTATCCCCCACGTCCATGCTGACACAATCCTCCTCCTCCTCCTTTTCCTCCTGTGTGTTTGGCGTGCCGCAGGAATACTATCTGGATAAAGGGGGCCTTGAGAGGTAAGGAAGTCCTCCTCTTCCTCCCGCTGTTCTGCCTCAAGTGCCCTGTTCATGATTCCACAAAGCGTGTGCGCCAACAGGAAGACAAGAGGGACAGTATCACTGATGCATGCATTGTCACTGCTCATCATCCTTGTGGCCTCCTCAAATGGCGACGGGACAGTGCATGCATCCTTGATCAGTAGCCACTGGCTTGGCGAAAAGAAGCCAAGCTTCGCTGACCCTGTCCTGGTGCCGATTGAAGCGGTTGGTGGGCAGGTTGCATTCCCTTTGAATATCAGCCAGCCGAGCACTGGCAATGTATGACCGGCCAAAATGACCAGAGACTTTCTGGCCTGCCTCAGGAGATTCTGTAAGCCTGGGTACCTGCTCAAGAACCGCTGCACCACCAAATTCAGGACGTGTGCCAAACATGGAACATGGGTCAAGTGTCCCTGTCGGAGGGTGGAGAGAAGGTTGGTGCCATTGTCGCATACAACCATTCCTGGCTGAAGCCGGCATGGCATCAACCACCTCTGAGCCTGCCCCTGCAGAGCCAACAGAATCTCTGCCCCAGTGTGGCTCCTGTCCCCTAAGCAGACCAACTCAATCACCGCATGGCATCTTTTTGCCTGAGTGCTTGCGTAGCCCCTTGCATGCTTATGGAGCACCGCTGGTTCAGAGGACAAATCTGCAGAAGAGGCCATAGAGGAAGAAGAAGAGGAGGGGGTGGAGGAGAGAGCTGTGGCAGAATCACTACTAGCATTTTGGAGGCATGGTGGCGGAACAAGCTCCAACAATACTAAACCCTGTCCTGCATCCTTCCCACCTGCAGCAGAGTTACCCAGTGCGCCGTGAAGGAAAGGTAACGTCCCTGCCCATGCCTGCTGGACCATGAGTCAGCGGTAATATGTACCTTACTGCTGACCGCCCTGTCCAACGAGGCCAAAACATTGCCTTCCACATGCCGGTAGAGACCCGGAATGGCCTTTCATGAAAAGAAGTGGCGTTTTGGAACCTGCCACTGAGGTACAGCACATTCCACAAATTCACGGAAGAGTCTACCAGCTGAAAAGGCAGCAGTTGCAGTGCTAGCAACTTGGCCAAGCTAGCATTCAGACGCTGAGCAAGTGGATGGCTGGGACCGACTTTCTTTTTACGGTTTAGCAACTGGGGTAGGTAAATTAGCCTGCTAAAATCAGATGGTGGTGTACTGCTAGCAGATTGGGTGCAAGTACTTGGGACACCTATTGCTATACCTTCATTCCTCTCAGTGCAGGTTTTTGAGAGGAATGGAGGTATAGTGGGGTTGGAGATCCCAGATGAGGAGCAAGGAGAAGTCCGCCTTTTTCTTTGATGTGGGTCTTTCAAGTGCTGTTGCCAACGGACTGCATAGAGGGTCGTCATATGTCTGGTCAAGCATGTGGTGCCCAAGCGGCTTCTGTTTTGGCCACGCTTGATCCGCTTCAGACATAGGTTGCAAACAGCAATGGTGCGATCTGCTGCACACGTGTCAAAAAAGGCAACCACCAAGGAACATTTCAAAATCAGCGGGGAGTCAGCAGCGCCCTGCACCTGCGGAGCTCTGCAGTGGGATGCAATAGGGTGGCTGCCCTTAAGCTGCCCCGTGGAGGGCATCCTGCCTTCGCTGGAGATGTGGCTCCTCCTCCTCCTCCTCTCTTCTATTAGGCACCCAAGTAAAGTCAGTGACCTCACCATCCCCTCCCTCCTCTTAACTGGAGCAAACTTGGCAGTATGCTGCAGCTGGGGGAACATGACTGCCAGTTTCTTGTCCTTCTTCGGCACCCCCTCTCTCTAGGCTCAGATTACTCCCTTCCTCAACCTGGGAACTAACATCAAAGCCTTGAAATCGCTGTGCATTCTTCAGCAGCATGTACTCGACACTGTGGTCGAATAGTTCGGGGGACTCCTCTGTGCATGATGGTGGGGCTAAGAAAGGAGTGACTGTGGACAAGGAGCCTGTGGAATAGGCCACCTTGGCAGCTGCATTGGAAGGCAAACTACTCTGAGCCTGGGTGACAGAGGATGAGGAGGATGAGGATGGCTTTGTTATCCACTCCATCAACTCTTCTGCATGTTCTGGCTCAATAACACGACCAGCAGCAGAAAAAAGGACAAGCAGGCCCCACGGCCACCTGCAGAGGATTCAACATGTTCACGACTAGCACTGTTGACTGTAGACATAGAGCCTGCTTGCCCTCTTTTAGTGGCCTGTAAACATCTGCCTCTCCTTGGTGGCCTTCCGGACATGATGTATATTTTGTTTTTCAACACCACACTACACTGTATTAGATACTGTGTACACCACCAGAAAAGTAGTAGCAACTGTACTACGGCTGCACTGTATTGTGTACTGTGTACACCACCAGAAATGTAGTAGCAACTGCACTACGGCTGCACTGTATTGTGTACTGTGTACACCACCAGAAAAGTAGTAGCAACTGCACTACGGCTGCACTGTATTGTGTACACCACCAGAAGTGTAGTAGCAACTGCACTACGGCTGCACTGTATTGTGTACTGTGTACACCACCAGAAAAGTAGTAGCAACTGCACTACGGTTGCACTGTATTGTGTACTGTGTACACCACCAGACGTGTAGCAGCAACTGCACTATAGCTGCACTGTATTGTGTACTGTGCACACCACCAGAAAAGTAGTAGCAACTGCACTACGGCTGCACTGTATTGTGTACTGTGTACACCACCAGAAAAGTAGTAGCAACTGCACTACGGCTGCACTGTATTGTGTACTGTGTACACCACCAGAAAAGTAGTAGCAACTGCACTACGGCTGCACTGTATTGTGTACTGTGTACACCACCAGAAAAGTAGTAGCAACTGCACTACGGCTGCACTGTATTGTGTACTGTGTACACCACCAGAAAAGTAGTAGCAACTGCACTACGGCTGCACTGTATTGTGTACTGTGTACACCACCAGAAGTGTAGTAGCAACTGCACTATGGCTGCACTGTATTGTGTACTGTGTACACCACCAGAAGTGTAGTAGCAACTGCACTATGGCTGCACTGTATTGTGTACTGTGTACACCACCAGAAGTGTAGTAGCAACTGCACTATGGCTGCACTGTATTGTGTACTGTGTACACCACCATAAAAGTAGTATTAACTGCACTACGGCTGCACTGTAATTTGTACTGTGTACACCACCAGAAAAGTAGTAGCAACTGCACTACGGTTGCACTGTATTGTGTACTGTGTACACCACCAGACGTGTAGTAGCAACTGCACTACGGCTGCACTGCATTGTGTACTGTGCACACCACCAGAAAAGTAGTAGCAACTGCACTATGGCTGCACTGTATTGTGTACTGTGCACACCACCAGAAAAGTAGTAGCAACTGCACTATGGCTGCACTGTATTGTGTACTGTGTACACCACCAGAAGTGTAGTAGAAACAGTACACCACGGAATGCACTGTAGATATAGGCTACACTGGATGCAGAGTATATATATATATATATATATATATATATATATACACACGATACGAGACTGTATATCTATTAAGACACCGCCTGAAGTGTATTAGAAATAGTACACCACGCAATGCACTGTGGATTTAGGCTACACTGGATGCAGAGTATATATATATATATATATATATATATATATATATATATATATATATATATATATATTGATATATTGTGAGGGGGTTAACTCAGCAGCGGGTGTGTGTGACCCCCTGGATGGGGTCACCACACAAAAACAGGCACAGCAGACAGTGGTAGGAGAAAACAAAAGGGTGTGGTTTTATTTGAACTATATACAGACAAAAAAAATACAGCAAAAACAAAAGAAACAGGAAAAGAAATCCTGGTCAACTTGACTGCTCACTACACACGTTGGTGTCCCTAACTAACAACTGGGTACAGCCTTGTGCTGTCCCAGTCCCTAGCTCCCTGCTTTTAGAAGTTCTTAGCACTAACCACACAGGCTTTGGCTCACCGCACACTCCGCAGACTATCCACACAGATCTGGTTCCAGGTTGGAACATCTCCCTTAGCGTGCTGGGAGTTCTTGTAGAGGCCCGAATGAGCCCACTTACTTCAGCTGGGCTCATTAACTCTTCCCCTGCAAGACTCCCAGCACTTCCCCTAGTGGTATAAATCGGCATAAAGCCTGAATCTAGGACATATATACCTTCCATCCTGGGTGCAACCTGGTGATTTTACCTGCCTGCTGTCACAATATATATATATATATATATATATATATATATATATATATATACAGTATATATATATATACGAGACTGCATATGTATATTAATACACCTCCTGAAGTGTATTAGAAATAGTACACCACGGAATACACTGTAGATATAGGCTACACTGGATGCATAGCATATATATATATATATATATATATATATATATATACTGTGAGGGGGTTAGCTCGGCAGCGGGTGTGTGTGACCCCCGAGATGGGCTCCCCACACAAAAACAGGCCCAGCAAACGGAGGTTGTGGTTTTCAAAATCAAAAAGGTGCGGTTTATTTTCTATTTACAGTGACAAAACACAGCAAAGCAAAAGAAACATAAACAAAATAAATCCTGGTCAACTTGACCTCTGACTAAACATACAGGTTTCCTAACTAACAACTGGGATCAGCCTAGTGCTGTCCTAGTCCCTAAGTCCCTGGTTTTAAATGTCCAAGCAAATAGCCACACAGGCTTTGTCTCACCGCACAGGGGTTCACTCTCCCTAGACAGTCCACACAGGTCTGGTTCCAGGCATGAGCTAACATCTAATGAAGCTGGGAGTTCTTATAGAGGCCTAAATGAGCTGACAAGCTTCAGCTGGTCTCATCAACTCCCTGTCTGCACGACGCCCCACACTCTCCCTAGAGGTATGAGTCATCCATGAGCCCACTAGCCTCAGCTGGGCTTATACAACTCTCCACCTAGTTGTATAAGTCGGCGTAAAGCCTGAATCTGGGCGAAATATATCTACCCCCCTGGATGCAACCAGGTGACTTTACCTTCCTGCTGTCACATACCCCCCCCTCTTGTTTTAACCTCGGGGTTGGAACACCAGCAATCAGGCATTCATGTACTCGAGACAAAGCATCCACATTCCCCATTTGAACGCCAGGGCGATGCTTTACTGTGAAGTTGAATTCCTGGAGGGCCAGGAACCACCTATTCACTCTTCTATTTGTTTCCTTGTTTTGAGCCATCCACTTTAACGGAGCGTGATCCGTAACCATGTCAAAGTGCCTACCTAGCAGGTAGTACCGAAGGGAATCTAGAGCCCACTTCACCGCTAAACACTCCTTTTCAACGGTGGCGTAATTTACCTCATGGGACTTCAACTTCCTGCTGAGGTAAATGACTGGGTGCTCTTCCCCGTTCCAGACCTGGGACAATACTGCTCCTAACCCCACATCTGACGCATCACTTTGTACGACAAAGTCTTTAGAGAAGTCGGGTGAGTACAACACTGGCTGGCTACATAAGGCTTGTTTCAAGAATTGGAATGCTGCCTCAGCCTTGGGGGTCCATTTAATCATGACCGACCCTTTCCCCTTCGTCAGGTTGGTTAGGGGCACAGCCTTAGAAGCAAAGTGGGGAATGAATCGCCGATAATACCCAGCGATTCCCAGAAAGGCTCGTACCTGCTTCTTGCTGTTGGGACGTGGCCAACTCTGGATGGCCTCGACTTTGTTGAGTTGGGGTTTTATTACTCCCCTCCCAATGGTGTACCCAAGATATTTGGCCTCCTCCTGCCCAATGGTACACTTCTTGGGGTTAGCCGTAAACCCCGCTTCCCGAACAGAGTCCAGGACTGCTTGCACTTTTGGCAGATGTGAGGCCCAATCTGTGCTATGGACAATTATGTCATCCAGGTAAGCCGCAGCATACTTCCGATGGGGCCTCAGCATCTGGTCCATTTTCCGCTGGAATGTGGCCGGCGCATTCTGTAACCCGAACGGCATTCTTTTATATTGGAACGCCCCGTCTGGGGTTACAAATGCGGTTTTCTCTTTGGCCGACTTGGCCAGGGGGATTTGCCAATACCCTTTTGTGAGGTCAAGAGTCGTCATGTATCGGGCTGTTCCCAGCCGGTCGATCAACTCATCTATACGTGGCATGGGGTAGGTGTCAAATTTTGTAACTTTGTTCAACTGACGAAAATCGTTACAAAATCGCCAGCTCCCATCCGGTTTAGGCACCAACACAATGGGACTAGACCAATCACTTTGGGACTCCTCTATCACCCCTAAGTTCAGCATTTTCTGTACTTCCTCCCGTATTGCCTCCCGTCGGGCCTCTGGGATCCGATAGGGTTTTAACTTCACCCTTTCACCGGGCGGGGTAATGATGTCATGCTCTACCCCAGATGTTTGTCCCGGCAGCTCAGAGAATACCTCCTTGTTGCGAAGCACAAACTCCTTAACCTCCTGTTGTTGGGGTTGTGACAAGGTGGCTGCTATTCCAACCTCAGGAATCACGCAACCAGTTTGAGCTGGTGACCAAGTGTCTGCGACTAGGGACTCTCTATCCCTCCAGGCTTTCAACAGATTAACGTGATAGATCTGTTCGGGCTTTCGCCTTCCTGGTTGTCTGACCTTGTAATTCACTTCGCTCACTTTTTCCATTATCTCGTAGGGGCCTTGCCATTTGGCAAGGAATTTACTTTCAACCGTAGGGACAAGTACCAGTATCCTATCCCCCGGGGAAAAGGTACGGGTCTTGGCTCCACGGTTGTACACTCTCTGCTCTGCTAACTGCGCTTGGGCCAAATGTTCCTTCACGATGGGCATTACCTGTGCAATTCGGTCTTGCATCAGGGCGACATGCTCAATCACACTCCTGTGGGAAGAACTCTCACTTTCCCAAGTTTCCTTGGCAATATCCAACAGCCCTCTTGGGTGTCTCCCATACAGTAACTCAAAGGGGGAGAATCCCCTAGAGGATTGGGGCACCTCCCTAATAGCAAACATCAGATAAGGAAGTAGACAGTCCCAATCCTTTCCATCTCTATCCACCACTTTCTTCAACATTTGTTTTAGGGTTTTGTTGAACCTTTCAACCAGCCCATCGGTTTGGGGGTGATACACAGATGTACGTAATTGCGTCACTTTGAACAATTTACACAGCTCCTTCATAACCCGGGACATAAAGGGTGTACCTTGGTCCGTAAGCAGTTCTTTACAAATACCCACCCGGCTAAACACAAGAGATAGCTCTTTGGCTATGGTTTTGGCCGAGGTATTTCGGAGAGGGATCGCTTCTGGATAACGGGTGGCATAGTCCATTATAACTAATATGTACTGGTGCCCCCTAGCGGACTTGATTATAGGACCTACCAAATCCATGGCGATCCTCTCAAACGGGACCTCAATGATGGGTAGAGGGACCAGCGGGCTACGGAAATGTGGCATCGGGGCCGACCTCTGATACACAGGGCAGGAGGAACAATAATTTTCTATGTCCTTCATCACCCCCGGCCAATAGAATCTCTGTAATACCCTCTTTCGGGTTTTCTCTGTCCCCAGATGACCTCCAAGAATGTGCCCATGGGCCAACTCCAGCACCAACTTCCTGTAAGGTTTGGGCACCACAAGCTGCTCAACGGTTTCTTCTGCCCTTTTTGCCACCCGATACAGTAGGTCCTTCTCTACGCTGAAGTATGGGTAAGTGCAGGTATTATCTGGGTTCACTAACTCGCCATCTATTTCCACTACGTTTTCCCGTGCCTTTATTAGGGCGGGGTCTTTCAACTGTTCTGTGGCAAAGTTTTCCCTGTGAACCTCAAGATCAGAAAACTCCACAGACGGTAGGTTTTCGTCTGAGGAGGTGGGCTCCTCTCCAGTTTCTTGAGTCTCCCCTGCCAATACTGATAAGGGAAATTCCGGAGAGTCCTCACCACTCTCAGGGGAGTTCTGGCTATCACATTCCTGGTACATAGGGGCACCAGTGGGGGGCTCAGGATCATCCCACAGTTCCCAGAACTTCGGAAAATCCCTTCCCACAATGGCGTCATGCGGTAACTGAGATACTAAGCCCACTGGATGAGAGAGGGTACCTTTGGGGGTCTCGAAACACACTGTAGTCACTGGATACTCTCGGGTGTCCCCATGCACACAAATAACAGCTACCTTGCTATTCCCAGAGACCTCTGTTTTAACTAACTCAGCCTTTATCAGGGTCACAAGGCTACCTGAATCCAGCAATACCACAACATTTCTACCATTAACACACATTTTGCATAAATGTTTCTCAGTTCCTCGAATGGCAGTGCATGCGACTGTCGCACACAGCGACTGACGTCTGCCCGTCAGAAAGTCACACTGCATGGGTTCCTCCACAACCGGGCAATTGGCTGCAATATGTCCCGCTTGCCGGCAGCGGTAGCAAACGATCCTTCTTGCGGCCTCTTGAGCCGCTGATTTCCCAGGCTGTTCTCGCCAAACTTGGGGTAGAGCTCCCACCCTCTCACTCTCTCCACCCTCACCCCTTGGAATCCTCTTATCCGCCCCTGGGGATGGTCTGGTCTTAGGGTGGAAAGTCTGAGTGTCTCTGGAAGAGGCCGTCAGGTTCTCTGTAGCCAAGTATTTCTCCACACGATCCACAAGACCATCGGCCGTCTCTGGGTCTCCATGGCTTACCCACTTTTGGATGGCAGTAGGAAGAGCTCTCAAAAACCGATCCATTACAACACGTTCCACAATCTTTGGTGCGGACAAAGTCTCTGGCTGTAGCCACTTTCTGCTCAGGTGAATGAGATCATACATTTGAGACCTGGGGGGTTTTCCAAGCTGGAAAGTCCAGTTATGCACACGCTGAGCCCGGACAGCCTGGGTGACACCCAGCCTTGCCAATATTTCAGCTTTTAGCATCGCATAGTCTTTTGCTTGGTTAGGCTCTAGGTCATAGTAAGCTTTCTGCGATTCACCAGTTAACAGAGGAGCCACCAGTCCAGCCCACTGCTCCTCAGGCCACTTTTCTCTTTCAGCGGTCCTTTCAAATGTCGTCAAAAATACCTCTGGATCATCCTCTCCAGTCATTTTTGTCAATAAACGACTCACCCCAAAGGACGCGGTATTAGTGGGACGGCTTTCCTCACTGGTCTGCGGACGTTGCTGCATTGCTGCTTCCATCTGTTGTTGTAGTCTCTGCTCTTGCTTCTGCAACAGGTCTATGAAGCGGGCCTCAGATTGCTGCTGGGCTTGTTGCTGAGCCTCCAGACTCTGTTGCAAAGTTGCGTTTGTCTGCTGCTGGGCTGCAAGGCTCTGTTGATGAGCTTGCTGCTGGGCTGCGAAGTTCTGTTGTTGAGCTGCAAGGCTCTTTTGCAAACCTGCATTTGTCTGCTGTTGATTGGCATTTGCTAGAGCCAGCTGCTTCAGTATCTCCTCCATGCTGGCTTAAAAAAAAACTGCCCGCATTCTCCACCAACTGTGAGGGGGTTAGCTCGGCAGCGGGTGTGTGTGACCCCCGAGATGGGCTCCCCACACAAAAACAGGCCCAGCAAACGGAGGTTGTGGTTTTCAAAATCAAAAAGGTGCGGTTTATTTTCTATTTACAGTGACAAAACACAGCAAAGCAAAAGAAACATAAACAAAATAAATCCTGGTCAACTTGACCTCTGACTAAACATACAGGTTTCCTAACTAACAACTGGGATCAGCCTAGTGCTGTCCTAGTCCCTAAGTCCCTGGTTTTAAATGTCCAAGCAAATAGCCACACAGGCTTTGTCTCACCGCACAGGGGTTCACTCTCCCTAGACAGTCCACACAGGTCTGGTTCCAGGCATGAGCTAACATCTAATGAAGCTGGGAGTTCTTATAGAGGCCTAAATGAGCTGACAAGCTTCAGCTGGTCTCATCAACTCCCTGTCTGCACGACGCCCCACACTCTCCCTAGAGGTATGAGTCATCCATGAGCCCACTAGCCTCAGCTGGGCTTATACAACTCTCCACCTAGTTGTATAAGTCGGCGTAAAGCCTGAATCTGGGCGAAATATATCTACCCCCCTGGATGCAACCAAGTGACTTTACCTTCCTGCTGTCACAATATATATATATATATATAAGTGTAGCGGGTACTTACTTTCCCGGGTGCATTTTTTGAATCTGGCTGTGACATCAGTGCTATGTTCCCTGCGGTCCACCAGGTGGCGCTGTCACCGTGGCCGGGGGGATGAATATCACTGTGTGCCGAGTGCCTTTTTGTCCTCTCTCGGTAGCGGTATGGTGGGGCGGGGAAGCCGCCGTGCTTGCTGGGAGAGGGTATAAAGGGGCCGGCCATCTTGGTCACGGGGTCTTCGTCCCAAGCACCTTCAGCTTGTGGACGTGGGTTCGTGCTCGTCCCCTAGGAGGCCTCGGCCTAGGGGACCAACGGAGATCGCGTTCCACCTCAGGCACCTTCAGTCCTGGGGTGGGGTACTTACAAGAAGGTCCGGAGCTCAGTGCCCAGCACTGAGTTCCGCGAGGGAAGGGTCCTAAGGCACTTCGGGGATGGAGGCCTGAATCTGAGTAAGACGCAATGGACCGGGGAGAGCTCCTCACTCGAAGACCCGGTGCAGCAGACTGCCGGTGACGGGTGAGTCTCTTGTCGGAGACCGTCCAGAAGGATCCCCTTTACCTCGTGCAGAGACCATAGCCCACTCTCCAGGAGGAGAGTGGAGGACCGAATTTGTGTCTGGGCCTATTCACACTCACACCTCCTTTTCTGTTCTATCTACCAAGGAAGTCCCTGTATGGTGTGTTCTAATAAAGGAGTGTTGGACTTTAATGGTGTGAGGCTCAATTCCTGACGGACGAAGTTCACGGTGACTCTTGGAGGGAGGATCCGAGTGCACAGCACAGACCCGAAGGTAAACGAGACATTGCTGATACCACAGGTATTCCCACGTGGTGGAGGCTAGGCGTAGCCCACCCGCTCTCTCTCTCTCCACCATCAGATACCCCTAGACAAGAGACAGTGCGAGCCGCACGGAGAGAGAAGAGGGGAAGGCGCTACATATATATATATATATATATATATATACAGTGGGTACGGAAAGTATTCAGACCTCCTTAAATTTTTCACTCTTTGTTATATTGCAGCCATTTGCTAAAATCATTTAAGTTCATTTTTTTTCCCTCATTAATGTACACACAGCACCCCATATTGACAGAAAAACACAGAATTGTTGACATTTGTGCAGATTTATTAAAAAAGAAAAACTGAACTATACATGGTCCTAAGTATTCAGACCCTTTGCTGTGACACTCATATACTCAGGAGCTGTGCATTTCTTCTGATCATCCTTGAGATGGTTCTACACCTTCATTTGAGTCCAGCTGTGTTTGATTATATTGATTGGACTTGATTAGGAAAGCCACACACCTGTCTATATAAGACCTTACAGCTCAGAGTGCATGTCAGAGCAAATGAGAATCATGAGGTCAAAGGAACTGCCTGAAGAGCTCAGAGACAGAATTGTGGCAAGGCACAGATCTGGCCAAGGTTACAAAAAAAATCTGCTGCACTTAAGGTTCCTAAGAGCACAGTGGCCTCCATAATCCTTAAATGAAAGACGTTTGGGATGACCAGAACCCTTCCTAGAGCTGGCCGTCCGGCCAAACTGAGCTATCGGGGGAGAAGAGCATTGGTGAGAGAGGTAAAGAAGAACCCCAAGATCACTGTGGCTGAGCTCCAGAGATGCAGTCAGGAGATGGGAGAAAGTTATAGAAAGTCAACCATCACTGCAGCCCTCCACCAGTCGGGGCTTTATGGCAGAGTGGCCCGACGGAAGCCTCTCCTCAGTGCAAGACACATGAAAGCCTGCATGGATATTGCTAAAAAACACCTGAAGGACTCCAAGATGGTGAGAAATAAGATTCTCTGGTCTGATGAGACCAAAATAGAACTTTTTGGCCTTAATTCTAAGCGGTATGTGTGGAGAAAACCAGGCACTGCTCATCACCTGTCCAATACAGTCCCAACAGTGAAGCATGGTGGTGGCAGCATCATGCTGTGGGGGTGCTTTTCAGCTGCAGGGACAGGACGACTGGTTGCAATCGAGGGAAAGATGAAGTACAGGGATATCCTGGACAAAAACCTTCTCCAGAGTGCTCAGGACCTCAGACTGGGCTGAAGGTTTACCTTCCAACAAGACATTGACCCTAAACACACAGCTAAAATAACGAAGGAGTGGCTTCACAACAACTCTGCAACTGTTCTTGAATGGCCCAGCCAGAGCCCTGACTTAAACCCAATTGAGCATCTCTGGAGAGACCTAAAAATGGCCGTCCACCAACGTTTACCATCCAACCTGACAGAACTGGAGAGGATCTGTGTAACGGATCTCAGATACCCCAGATGGGCACATCCGCCAGACTTGTGTCTCCTGTCCTCCAAACGCACCTGCAGCCTGCAGATTCGCCATAACCAGCCCTTAACCCCTCAATCACGAGACAAGCCACACAGGTGTTGAGGGTTAAACATGCAGAGCATCAACGTCTCACACATCCCAGGTAATTAAATCGCTGTCATCTGTTAATTGTTGAAGGGAATGCCCCTGTAAAATGAGTTAAGAAAACCCTTGCATGGGAAATGATATAAAAAGCCAGCCTGGGCAAAATAAAGCATTGATTTACTCCCAGAACTGTGTGTCGTCCAGTTACTGGGGGGGGGGGGGGTAACAGGTTGCCTTGGATAAGTCAATACTTCCTCAGCTTCAAGGATTTCCCAGCGGACTTTGGAGCTCCGCAACACTGGTTGGCAGCGGTGGGATTAAAGCCTTGCAGCAAGAGGAAGCAGCGTTCATGCAAATTCGGCTACACGAATGGAAGTGTGAAGGGAGACAAACTATGCTGGATTAAAACGAGCGACGTTAAAGGATTTGCTGGAAGCAAGAGGGAAGAGCGCCAGCACTAAAACCAAAGCAGAGCTGATTGCAGAACTGACCGAGGGAGATCGGGCACACAGTATGGCTACAGAAGCCATGGAGACCGAGTTTAACCAAGAAGTGAAACGCAGGCTAGCGTTTTATGGAGAAAACCCCTCCACCGAGCTGGTACAGGCAACGTTAGCCCAAGTGGATGCCTTTATCACGGCGAGAGAAGAAAGGGAGACCCAACTCCGGCTGGCGGAACAGCATGCCTCTGAGAGACTGCTAACGACTACACCGGCACCAGAGACAAAACTAAAAGTACCCCATGATGCCTTTAAAAAGTTTATGGAAGCAGAGGAAGAGATCGATAGCTTCCTGCAAGATTTTGAACGGCAATGCAAGCTGTACCAGGTACCCCAGACAGACTGGGTACAGATCTTAGCTGGTAAGCTGTCAGGCCGTGCAGCAGAAGCCTACAGAGCCGTGCCAGAGGAGGAAATCGCAAGCTATAGCCGGGTAAAGGAAGTTATTTTGGCAAGGTATGCCATCACCCCAGAAGCATACAGGAGACGCTTCCGGGACACAAAGAAACAGGAGAAGGACTCCCACACCGAATGGGCTTGCCGAATGCAGAGGGCAGCCCTAGCTTGGCTGCAAGCCAGTCAGGCAACCACAGCAGACGTGATCACCCAGCTGATTTTACTGGAGCAATTCTTTAATGGACTAAACCCAGAGGTACAGGAGTGGGTAAGGGATCGCAAACCTACCACTCTCTCGGAAGCGGCCAGGCAAGCTGATGAATATCAAGATGCCCGCCGGCCATCACAGACTAGCTTCTGACCAAGCACCAGACCACTGAACCATAACCCAGGGCCCCCAGCTACACAACGACCCGGGCTAATCCCTAACTCCCCTGCAAATCGATACCTCGGGCGCAAGGGAGTGCAGTGCTATTCATGCAAGCAATTTGGGCACTATCAGAGAGACTGCACTCAGAACCAGGACCAAGCTGCATGGATTCGACCAGGGCCACCCCCTCCAGCACGGGCTGCCGCTCATTGCTATCACATGGAAGCGGCCCCGGTCAACCGAGGAGCAGGAGAATTGGAGGAACACTGGAGTATCCTACACGAGGCTGACCCAGTACAGGCAGCTACCGACAACAGGCAACACCATCGCCAGTCAGTACAGCTGAACGGGAAGACTGCTCAAGGTCTACGAGATTCCGGCGCCACCCTCACACTGGTCAAACGTCACCTGGTTCCAGAGGCCGACCACACCGGGAGTTCCGTAGTTGTGCGGGTTGCAGGGGGAGCAGTACACAGGCTACCCACGGCAAGAGTACACCTGAACTGGGGTGCCGGCTCCGGATTAATTAAGGTGGGGTTGATCCAGGAACTTCCCGCTGATGTCTTGCTGGGGAACGATCTTGGCCAGTTGACTTCTGCTTTTGCATCAGCCCCGGTTACCAACGAGATCTACCCCGTTACCACCCGGTCCCAGGCCCCCACCACGGAAAACAGCGCATCCTCTGAGGCTCGGATGCTTCAATGTTTGGATTGGGCGCGGTATTGAGCCAGGTTGGAGCAGATGGCAGAGAACACCCCATAGTTTACTTGAGCAGGAAGCTTCTCCCCAGGGAAGTGAGCTACGCCGCCATAGAAAAAGAATGCCTGGCTGTGGTGTGGGCCCTAAAGAAGCTTCAGCCCTACTTGTACGGACAACAGTTCACCCTACTCACAGACCACAACCCGTTGGTATGGCTAAATCGAGTGGCAGGGGACAATGCCCGGTTGTTGCGCTGGAGTCTGGCGTTACAACCGTATGACTTTACTATCCACTACCGCCCCGGGAAACAGAACGGCAATGCTGACTGATTATCGCGGCAAACTGAACTGGAAAAGTGATCCGTGAGTACTCCCCGGACATCCCCAAGCCGATCTGTTAGGGATCAGACTGTGTATGCCGGCTTGTGGGTAAGGGGGAGCAGTGTAGCAAAATGCTGAAACTGAGAATATGGTTTGGATCACTTCAGAGGTGACAGCAAAGATTCATTCCAGGAAATGTAGAGACAGAATGTCTACTGATGTCTGAATAAGTAAATTGGGTTAATTGGGGGTCTGAGGTAGCGTTCCATTCATCTATTGTCAGTATGTTAAGGACCATCTATTATCTGCTACGGGATGTAATTACACTCCTAGTAATGTGTCTGGCACGGTTTCATTGTTATGGGTAAATATGCAGAGACCGACGTCTCACACATCCCAGGTAATTAAATCGCTGTCATCTGTTAATTGTTGAAGGGAATGCCCCTGTAAAATGAGTTAAGAAAACCCTTGCATGGGAAATGATATAAAAAGCCAGCCTGGGCAAAATAAAGCGTTGATTTACTCCCAGAACTGTGTGTCGTCCAGTTACTGGGGGGGTAACAGGTTGCCTTGGATAAGTCAATACTTCCTCAGCTTCAAGGATTTCCCAGCGGACTTTGGAGCTCCACAACAATCTGCAAGGAGGAATGGCAGAGGATCCCCAAATCCAGGTGTGAAAAACTTGTTGCATCTTTCCCAAAAAAGACTCATGGCTGTATTGGATCAAAAGGGTGCAAATACTAAATACTGAGCAAAGGGTCTGAATACTTAGGACCATGTGATATTTCAGTTTTTCTTTTTTAATAAATCTGCAAAAATGAATACTTTCCGTACCCATTATATATATATATATATATATATATATATATATATATATATATATTTATGGTCGGAGCCCTCAGTCCGAAGAGATATGGATCACATAAACACATCACAAGACTAACAACACAGATAAGACCTGAAGCGTGGCCTGGCCTGTTGGACGGTATGCCAAGAGAAGGGGCCATACCTAAGATAGAAGTAATGAATAATTCTGTTGAGAATTGTTTGAAGGGAAGTGCCCTAAAAAGGGGTATGGGTGGGTGGGTACCGCGCACTGGAGCCGACACTGACGATGGTGGACGGCCTGCTTAAGTACCCCTCGAACTCCTCCCATAATTTCAGGCCAGCATACTGGCCTTCCTATTTATGGTCGGAGCCCTCAGTCCGAAGAGATATGGATCACATAAACACATCACAAGACTAACAACACAGATAAGACCTGAAGTGTGGCCTGGCCCGTTGGACGGTATGCCAAGAGAAGGGGCCAAAAACACACTTGGTTAGGGAAGGAATTGTTTCACTGTACGAGGCAATAACAACTGAGCGAGACTGTTGGAGACTCGTGACGATTCGTTTGAGGATTGGGGACGTATCGGGCGAAACGCGTGGACTTCCACCTGCCCATCATCCTGATTGCGTGGTCTGGAACTCTGTTACGCGATGCGGCTAAGGCTGCTCCCACGCGAAAGAATGTCCTGAGTAACGACCTGGGTTTAAGGCCTAAGATGCATGGGAGCGTTCTGACTTAACTGATGAACTGGTACTTGCTTAGAGGTACAGTTGGGAAACGTAGTAGAGGCTGTCTTCTGAAAGGACGGGCAGTAGAGTATACCAATTGCTTTAGAACGGCCATAGGGCACCAGGCGTTGAGTGTCTGGAAAGTTTGATGTCTACTGTGGGACCGGATTGTAGCGTTTCCCGACACCGTCGGGTGTAAGGTGAAACGACTCTGGTGGTGAGTCGGGTGGTGCCTGCGTAGTACTTGGTACTCGGGTTCGTGACAGTAAATTCGCTGGGCCGTAGAAAACCGGGGAAGGCTACGTGATGGCTGCTCAATTTACCAGGCTGGGTCATAACCGAAGGGGGAACGCGGAAGCATAGCAGACATGTGCTGGAATACGGCGTTGGTCACTGGCAAGCGTTAGGAACCAGTGTGTGGTTGCTGCCAGTGGATGCCACGTGGTATGGTTTTGACCGCATGAGCGGTGAACAGGGAAGGTTTGGTAGGGTCTAGTAGAGAGGTAAATGCTGGATGCCGGCTGAATAGAGTCTGATGGTATTGTGTGACAGAAGGAACGAAGGCCAGATATGTCTGAGTTTCCTGGAACCGCCTCGGGGTTAGCGGCCAGGAACCTGCCGGTCTTCCAGGCAGTATGGTGGCCTTTAGTGTATTGGAAGAATAGAACACATCGACGAGGGAGGTAGCACCAGGAGGTGCTATCTCATTGCAGAGTCGGTTGCGACTAACGTGGGAAGTCGGGCATGGTCGGCTCTGGGCTCCAGTGAAAGGATGAGGCATAGTTAGGCGCGATTGTGCGTCGGCCGAGGTATTGCATTTACCAGGGATGTGGACCCTGAGGATACTGAACTGACGTTGTAGGGACAGTAGCACCAGGCCTGCGTAGGAAGGCCATGGTGGCCACCGATATTGACCAGCCACTTTTAACGACTGTGACTGTGGCCTGGTTATCTGTGGCGAACGTGGCGGCCTGTCCTGCCCAGGTGCGGCCTCATACTTGAGCCGCTGCAACTATGGGGTAGATCTCGAATAGAGAGGATGACTGACTAAACGCGGATTTGTGAGTATCTCTGACGGGCACGGACCTGCGAACCAATGATGGCCAAAAATTGCAATGAAGCTTGTGGAAGCTGCTATGTCTTTGACTATCTGTGGTGACGAAGGGATGCTGATGGGATGAACGTGGGTCTACTATGCTAGTTCTCGAGGAAGTAGGCCCAGATGGCCAGATCCGCTATAGCGGCTGCGTCTAGCTAAATGACTTGGTCAGGGTCTTGTGCCTGGGAGAGGGACACTAAGAAGTGTGAGACAAAGGATCGCCCTTGAGAAATGAACCTCATCGTGAAGTTGAGCATGCCCAGTAGGGGTTGTAGCTGTGTGTTCGGAGCACCCTGGCGTGACGGTGACGTATGGGCGACAGTCCTGTGCGGGTCAAACCACCAAGAGGTGGGCTGGCCTGCATGGCGCGTTTGTCTAGGATGATGTCCGGAAGGAGATGAGCTAAGCCAGGCTTCCTACGTTTTCCTCAGTTACGGGCATATTGATTTAGGAGATCTCTTCTAGAATTCCTAGGACTGCTGGGGGTTTAGTATTTGGTGAGAACTCCTGTGAGGGTATGAGGGAGTTTAACTGGGTACGTTTTAGAAGAATGAGGCGTGAATAAGTAGTAGACTAAAACAAAGTTTATTGGAAAACTTGCCCTCGACAAGATCGAAGACTGACTCTCCGTACTGTGAACAGTGACTGCGAAAAGAGGGGAGGGGCTGACCGCATGCCCCTGGTCCATTTCGACCTGAAGCGGAGTGCTGATAACTTCTACGTCGGGGCTACTGAGAGCGTGTTTTACCCCCTTTTTTTTTTTTTTTTTTTCCTGGGTAGAGACGGGTAAAGTGATGAGTCCAGTGTGGAAACCTGTAGTGAACACCTGCCCTAGAAAGGCTGCTAGAGGGGGAGTTGGATGTGAGGAGAGAAGCTAAGCCGCCCGACGTGCATGCGGCCTAGATAAGCTGGGTTCTGCTGCTCGGTGCCGCAGGTACTACGAGGGGAGCCGTCTGGAGTAGGAGACAGATGTGCCGAGGTTTGCAGTGTGGGTAAAATCAACCCTAGAAAGTTGTTGGAGATGGCTGCGCCCCCCCGGTGCACAAATTAGACGTCCTAGTGTGCCCGACTGGGAGGACTGTGGCATGCTGATAATCTACGAGGCGCATAGTCTGCGCCTCAGCTCGGAGCACCAATTAATCGTGAGGGTGGCAGATTGACAGATTTGTACAGAGTGGGGAGCGAAGGTCGGTGAAGTGGCGGTAGAATGGTTCTGTGTCAATAGTGCTCCAGTTGGTGTTAGCTGGCACTGTGCCAGCCGGTGGAGACTGGGGCTAAGGGGGGCGTGGCTGGTCGTGTTGCAGGGCCCCTTACTCTAGCCTGGACATCAGTGACTGCAGTTGCCAGTGTGGTCGCCAAGGCGTGCAGCTGGATAATTGCAGAGTATATCGACTGCGATGGAGCTTGTGTGTCTGGTAAGGCTGCCGCTGGTGGTGGCAAGAGCAGCCTAAGCTTGGCTTTCCTGGCTGAGGCCAGGTAGGGGATGCCCATACGTCGTAGTTCGGCCGAGGCCTGGGGGTGGTCCAAGGTCTGGGGAACTGTGTATTGCCGACTGCCGGACCCGCGAAGGGTGATGGTGAGGCAAAGTTTGCTGTCGGCTCACGGCATGGCGTTGGTTAAAAGGAGGGGAATGCATATGTTTAGAGTAAGTTAGCGAGGTTTGGAGGGGATAGAAGGGTTTAAGAAAACGGGGAGGAAGAAGGAGAGCAGTGAGGACAGGGCAAGGAGCGATAGGCGTAGATGACAGATTAGTTTGCGTACGAGCGCGGTTGAGTGAAATTTGAAAAACTCAAAAGAATGCGAGGCAACTGAGGTGAGCCAGGAGGTGACTGGCTAGATAACTGATAGCTCAGCTGCCGTCTGAGTGGCTGAAGTCTGGTATGCTAAGTAAGAATGTTTCGATCTGTAGTGGTTGACGTGTGGTCGGTCTGCTAACCCTCGCACTGCCAGCAAGGTGGATGTTAGGCGACCTTGTCTGTGTGGTGAAGGATCTCGGATCGCTCTTCGAAAACAGAGTGTAGTGCACAGAAGTATGTGACAGTTACTAACGCCTCATGAGCGGTCAAATTGTGTATGTGAAGAAACATATGCCGTGAAAGAGTGCGAGGAGAAAGCAAGGAGGGGCCTTGCACTGACGCCCTGACTTGTGCGCCAGTAGTTTAAGTCTGGTCGAGGTCGAGACATGGGTCGACCCGAAACCTGTGACACTGAGCTGCATGGGGAAAGCGACAGAGAAAAGGTGAGTAGCCGTGTTGCTACTGGAGATGAGGAGTGGCTGATTTGAACCACTTGTTGAATGCTCGCAGCGATTGCGAGGGAAAGTAGCCTTGCTAAGAGGCGAAAGAAGGAAAGTTTGTGAATTGTGAGTATGTAGGGATGACCGTCCGTGATGAACCTGGAGTAATTAAAGTAAGGTGTGTAATGCATGAAGAAAGTTGCATTTTACTACTAGTAATTTATTTACATTCGACTATTGTTATTTATTGGTTCATTTATTATTTATGTTTTTTGTTTTTTTTTGTTTCTTATTTTTATAATTTTTTTTTCCTTTTTTTATTTATTTATTTATTTATTTTTTTCGGGGAATGATTTAAGCGTGAGGCGCGGCTAATGCGACCGGTAATGTACTAGCACTTCGAATGGCCAATAAACTGAACGTCTGAGCTGCTGCTACGACTGAGTTCGGATCGATAGGATGGGTCTGTAGTGCTGGGAAGCTGAGTTGCTGCGCTGGAGGTGCGACTGTACTAGAATTGATAGTGTTTGAAAAGGATCCGAATCTTAGAGCCGACGTTACGACTGGATTCGGATGGATTAGAAGGTTTGATGCTGCGGATCCGACCGTTTGAGCCGGTGGTGCGACTATGCTCAGGCCGGTCGTGTTAGCGGAGGATCCGCACCTTTGAGCCAATGCTACGACTGGGTTCGGATCGGTTGGATGGGTCTGATCAGTTCTAAGTTTGATGTTTGTAGATCCGAGCCGATGAGCCGGTGGTGCGACTGTGCTCGGATCGGTCATGTTAGCGGAGGATCCGAACCTTTGAGCCGATGCTAAGACTGTGTTCGGATCGGATAGGAGGGTTTGTTGCTAAAGATCCGAGTCGATTGAGCCGGTGATGCGACTGGACTCGGAACGAGTGTAAATGCCATAGATCCGAAAGTTTGAGCCGATGCTACGACTGAATTCGGAACAGTTCGAAGTTTGTTGTTTGTAGTTCCGAGCCGATGAGCCGGTGGTGCGACTGTGCTCGGATCGTTCGTAGATGCCAGAGGACCGAACGTCAAGGCGATGCTACGACTGTGTTTGGATCGGATAGAATGGTTTTTTGCTAAAGATCCGAGTCGGACGAGCCGGTGCTGCGTCTGGACTCGGATCGCTTGGGAATGCCATAGGTCCAAAAGTTTGAGCCGATGCTACGACTGAATTTGGATGGTTTAGAAGTTTGATGTTTGTAGATCCGAGCCGATGAGCCGGTGGTGCGACTGTGCTCGGAACAAACGTGGATGCTAGAGACCTGAATCTCTGAGCCGATGCTGTCTGTATTCGGGCTGATAGCGGGTGCATGGAGGGGTTTGTTTTGCCAGGTCCGAATCATAGCGCCGGAGATACGGCTGGACTCGGACGGCTGTTCGGTGTTTCGAAGCTGAAGGGGCTTGTGATTTGCCGAGGGTCCGGCCTGTAGTGCCGATTGTTAGCGACCAGAGCCGGACCGGACTGTTCGGTGTATGGTGTGAGTAGTAGGAGGTGCGGGGCATCAGTAAGGTGAAGGGAGAGTATCGTAGGAGGTGTAGGGCATCAGTGACTAGGGATAAGGAAGTGCAGTGTGGGATACCAGTCCGACGACTGGGTATCGGATGTGCGACTTGAGGTAAGAGATTTGCAAGCTGCGAGTAATTCGTACAACAGCTCTGTGAGACGTAGTGTCTAGGCGGGCCGTTACGGTGGTAACGTGCGTGCGACAGGGTTCGAAAGACAACTGTACTAGTTGGTATACATACGATGCAGACGGAAAAACACGGGGTTATGAACCGTGTGATTTGTAAAAGAAGAAACGTGTACCGGCGCTACGATTCGTACGAACGGTAACGGCCGGTCCTACCTGAGACCGCGAGCGGGGATACGATCAACTGCGACCGAAGCTGGAAGGTACGAAGTAACTACACGGACGTTGCGAGTCGTATGGCGTCGGCTGATGACGACGAATACCGCGCACTGGAGCCGACACTGACGATGGTGGACGGCCTGCTTAAGTACCCCTCGAACTCCTCCCATAATTTCAGCCCAGCATACTGGCCTTCCTATATATATATATATATATATAAATATATATATATATATACATACAAGACTTTATATGTATAATAATACACTGCCTGAAATATATTAGAAAAAGTACACCAGCAATGCATTGTAGATTAGTGATGAGCCGAACACCCCCGGGTTCGGTTCGCACCAGAACCCGCGAACGGACCGAAAGTTTGCACGATCTTTAGAACCCTATTAAATACAATGGATGCGAACGTTCGAAATCTAAAGTGCTAATTATAACGACTATTATGCATGTTATTGTCCTAAAAAGGGTTTGGGAACCCGGGTTCTGCACCAGGGGACATGTATCAATGCAAAAAGAAGTTTTAAAAACGGCCGTTTTTCGGGAGCAGTCATTTTAATGATGCATAAAGTGAAAAAAAAAAGTCATATATTCCTTTAAATATCGTACCTGGGGGGTGTCTAAAGTATGCCTGCGAAGTGCCACGTGTTTCCCGTGTTTAGAACTGTCCCTGCACAAAATTACATTTCTAAAGGAAAAAAAGCCATTTAAAACTGCTTGCGGCTTTAATGTAATGTCTGGTCCCGTTAATATGGATGAAAATCTTTGAGAAAAATGGCATAACTACCCCATCACCCCCGCCCCCCACCCCAGCCCATTACCAGCCCCTTTGGGTCTTGTATGGATATTAAGGGGAACCCCGCACACAAAATAAAAAAGGCCCTATATACTCTGAACAGCCGTATACAGGCGGTGCATACAAGACAGGGACTGTAGGTTTGTTCTTATGTAGAATCTGTTTGTAATTTTGAACAGGTACATTGTTTAAGTGTAGCTCCAGCCAAAAAATCTATTTTTAAGCTTTTTGGAAAACATAGGGAAGGGTTATCACCACTGTAAAATTTGTTTTGCTGTCTGTGCAGTGTGCATCTGTTCAGAACAGTTCACCTCACTTTCCGTCCTAATGACAAATGTTTTTTGAAAATTTGGGGGTTTTATTGGAACAAGAATTGGTGATAAAGCATCAGTGGAGAGGAGACACTTTTTTTCCCATATTAACTCTTACAGGAGAGAATTAGCCTTCCTAGGGGTAGATTTCCTCTCACTTCCTGTTGTATCCTTCCGTTTGCAAGGAGGAGTCGTTTTGTAAGTTGGATGTTTGAAAGTAGGGGCCTGCCGTATATACTCAGCTGAAATTTGCAACCCCTCACAGATACTGTACTTGGAGCACAGCAATGAGCCCTGTTGCAAAGTATTGCATCAAAAATTGTAATTACACGCCCCTGTTAAACAGGGGCTGAAAAATTGGGCCTTAGGCACTGGTGCTGGTGCCACGACACTGCAACCTCTCCCAGATACTCTAGTTGGAGTGCAGGAATGAGCCCTGCTGCAAAGCATTGCATAAAAAATTGTAATTACATGCCCCTGTTAAACAGGGGCTGAAAAATTGGGCCTTAGGCACTGGTGGCGGCACACCAGAAACAAAAATGTTCTTCCAAGCTATCATCATCAATCGGATCATTGAGGAGGAGGAGGATAGTCAGTCAACATAACAGGACAGTCTCTCAGCATCAGCATCAGTCTTGAAGGGATGTGACATTTGAAAATAAATTAGTCTGTTATATCAGCTTCAGGTGTTTGGTAGCTGGTGGTGATCCAAGACTGGTTCATCTTTATGAAGGTCAGTCGATCAACAGAGTCGGTGGACAGGCACACCCTGTGATCCGTGACAAATCCTCCAGCAGCACTGAATGTGCGTTCTGAAAGAACGCTGGATGCAGGACAGGCCAGTAGCTCAATTGCATACTGTGCAAGCTCTGGCCAGTGATCCATCCTCAAGACCCAGTAAGCCAGAGGATTTTCGGTGGGGAAGGTGTCCAAGTCTGACCTTGCCCCTAGGTATTCCTGCACCATGTATATCAGACGCTGGCGATGGTTGCTGGAACCGATCATACCTTTGGGCTGCGGACTAAAGAATTGTCTGAACGCATCGGTCAGACGGCCACCTTCCCCACCGCTCCTTCTTTGACTGACCGAAGCCTCAGCAACTCGTTGTCCAGGACCGGGAGTTTTTAACCTGCCAGTCTCTGGGAACGCGTTGCACAGACCTTTCTGCAAGGCCTCCCGGAGTTGTCTCATCCTCTGCTCCCTCTGCGACGGTAAGATAAGGTCCGCAACCTTACCCTTGTACCGTGGATCAAGGAGAGTGGCCAGCCAGTAATGGTCCCTCTCCTTGATCCGAAGAATACGAGGATCCTTCCGCAGACTTTGCAGGATCAGGGAGGCCATGTAGCGTAGGTTAGCTGAGGCATTCGGTCCGGAGTCATCTGGGTCACTAAGGATGACATGATCCGCAGCCACCTCCTCCCAGCCACGTACAAGTTCACTGGTTTCTTGGGACTGTAAATCATCCCTAAAAGACTGCTGCTGATGATTCTGAGTGCCAGGCTCCACCTCCATGCTGACACAATCCTCCTCCTCCTCTTCCTGTGCAATGGGTGGGACAGAAGGAACACTGTCTGGGTAAAGGGGGCCTTGAGAGGCAAGGAAGTCCTCCTCTAGCAATCAATTAACACTTGAGACGAAAGACGTCTGCAGCGCGGCTCTCAAGTGACGGGTGGACGTCCCTGGATGTCCTGCTGATTTCCTTCCCCCTTGTTCGCCGCCGAGGGCACGCAGCGGGGAACAGCTGTACCCACCGTGTCACATGTTGCCGATGCGCGTACCTGGCGGCCGCGATGGCCGCCAGGTACACGCGATCGGCTGTTACAGAGGCAGGACGTGGATCTCTGTGTGTAAACACAGAGATCCACGTCCTGTCAGGGAGAGAGGAGACCGATGCTGTATCCCTTGTACATAGGGACACCCATCGGTCACCTCCCCCAGTCAGTCTCCTCCCCCACACAGTTAGAATCACTCCCAGGGAACATATTTAACCCCTTGATCGCCCCCTAGTGTTAACCCCTTCCCTGCCAGTCACATTTATACAGTAATCAATGCATATTTATAGCACTGTTCGCTGTATAAATGTGAATGGTCCCAAAATAGTGTCAAAAGTGTCCGATGTGTCCGCCGCAATATCACAGGCCTGACAAAAATTGCAGATAACCGCCATTACTAGTAAAAAAATAAATATATAATAAAAATGTCATAAATCTATCCCCTATTTTGTAGGTGCTATAACTTTTGCGCAAAGCAATCATACGCTTATTGCAATTTTTTTTACCAAAAATATGTGGAAGAATACGTATCGGCCTAAACTGAGAAAAATTTTATATATTTATTTTTTAAATGGGATATTATTATAGCAAAAAGTTTAAAAAAAATGTGTTTTTTTCAAAATTTTCTGTCTTTTTTTGTTTATAGCGCAAAAAATAATAACCGTAGAGGTGATCAAATGCCACCAAAAGAAAGCTCTATTTGTGGAAAAAAATTATAAAAATATCATTTGGGTACAGCGTTGTATGACCGTGCAATTGTCATTCAAAGTGCGTCAGCGCTGAAAGCTGAATATTCGTCTGGGTACGAAGGGGGTTTAAGTGCTCAGTAAGCAAGTGGTTAAGCTGCAAGTATAGCTAATCCTGTGTAAATGATGCAAATAATAATGCAAAAAACAACTCCTGTGCAAATACGCAATAAAGGTGCAATAAACAGTCATATGATCAATCTGTGCCCAAAGCTTCATGTGCAAGGTTGCAAAAAAAGTGCAAATGAGCAAATAAATAAGCAAACATCAACTGTGCAAGCAAGCAATAGTGCAAAAAAATGTGCAAAAAACGTTCCAAGTTTCCAAACACAGGAAATGTGTGGGTAAATAAATAAATGAGTCCTCTGTGGTAAGAAAATGTGCAAATCACTATTCTGAATTTCCAAGCCAAAAAATGTGCGTGCAAAGAAAGTCTCTGTGTTAAAAAAATATATTCCAAATCCAATATTGAGGTAATCTCAAATAAAGTGAATAAAGTTCCAAGTGCCAAGTATTGAATCCAATAAGAATTTCCTCAAATGCAAAGTGCATGTGCCTCCATCCAGTGCAGGTGCCCACCTTTCCCCCAGCCTCTCACCTCATTTGGCTCATAAATAAGCCTTTTTACTGAATCCACACTGGCAGAGCGGTCCCAGGTACAGTGATTCCTTGTTTGTTCAAAATACCGTCAGATTCCCTGGATATTCATGCTCAATGATATAAGGAAGAGGGGGGCTCCAT
Organism: Rana muscosa; assembly: GCA_029206835.1. Lineage (NCBI taxonomy): Eukaryota > Metazoa > Chordata > Amphibia > Anura > Ranidae > Rana > Rana muscosa. The sequence goes on from CM055117.1 coordinate 35,808,792, forward strand.
AGTGAAGTACGTTAAATAAATACTTTTAATCAAGATTAATCAATGCACTTACAGTTACAAGGTAAACAAACAGCATATAAGAAGCAGACTTCCGATCTCGGCCGCGACCGGAAGTGACATCACCACGGCTCTGTTTCCTTGACGCGTTGCGTCACTGTCCACGTGACTTTTTCAAACCTCTTCTTTTCATTTATTATTAGTGTGTGAACACCTTTTGTGGCTGCTGCTTGTAAATTCGGTTAGTAGATCAGATATCACTCTTTGTGGTTTGCGCATTAGTACCCCCCCCGTTTACATGAATATTTATGCAGCCCTGGCCAATCCCTGGGAAGATGTGCCCAGATGGTGGCTGGGAGTGTGTATAAATACTTGGAGACTTTAAAAGTTTTGAGAATGACACAAAAATACATTTTCACAAAGTCTACTGCTTCTGTTTTATGATGGCAATTTGCATATACACCAGAATGTTACAAAGAGTGATCAGATGAAGTGCAATTAATTGCAAAGTTCCTCTTTGTCATGAAAATGAAAAAAAAAAAAAAATTTCCACTGCATTTGTGAAGAAGGCTTCAGGGCACACAAGAAAGTCTAGCAAGTGCCAGGAGTGTCTCCTACAGTTGATTCAGCTGCAAGATTCTGGACACCACCAGTGCAAAGCTTGCTCAGAAATAGCAGTAGGCAAGTGTGAGTGCATATGCACGCACAGCGAGGAGACTTTTGGAGGATGGCCTGGTGTCAAGAAGGGCAGCAAAGAAGCCACTTCTCTCCAGGAAAAACATTGGGGACAGACTGATATTCTGCAAAAGGTACAGGGGATTGGACTGCTGAGGACTGGGGAAATTTTTTTCTGATGAATCCCCTTTCTGATTATTTGAGACATCCGGAAAAAAACTGCCTGGAGAAGAAAAGGTGAGCGCTACCATCAGTCCTGTGTAATGCCAACAGTAAAACATCCTGAGACCATTCATGTGTGGGGTTGCTTCTCAGCCAAGGGAGTGGGCTCACTCATATTTCTGCCTAAGAACACAGCCATGAATAAAGAATGGTACAAAAACATCCTCCGAGAGCAACTTCTCCCAACCATCCAAGAAAAGTTTGGTGATGGTGAGGAACAATGCTTTTTCCAGCATGATGAAGCACCTTGCCATAAAGGCAAAGTAATCACTAAGTGGCCTAGGGAACAAAACCTCAACATTTTGGGTCCATGGCCGAGACCTTAATCCCATTGAGAACTTGTGGCCAATCCTCAAGAGGCGGGTGAACAACCCCCCCCTCCCGCCACATATTCTGACAAACTTCAAGCATTGATTGTAGAAGAATTGGCTGTCATCAGTCCGGATGTGGCCCAAAAGTTGATTGACAGCATGCCAGGACGAATTGCAGAGGTCTTCTTGAAAAAGATGGGTCAACACTGCAAATGATGTCAATAAAAGCTTTTGACACTTATGAAATGCTTGTAATTATACTTCAGTATACCATAGTAACATCTGACAAAAAGATCTAAAAACACTGAGGCAGCAGACTTTGTGAAAAATAATATTTGTGCCATTCTCAAACTTTTTGGCCACGGCTTTAGAGCAAAAGGGTCTTTTTCACTGTGGAGGAGATCACAGCCTGGGGGGGGGGGGGGGGTTGGAGTCTGTTTGCCTCCTGGCCAAGCTTGTCACATGTCTGTGGTTTATCAGAGACCTAGCTAGGCTATCTGAGGCCTATTCTACTGAAAGTTTCTAAATCTGGAACTTTCTTCTGGGGATCTAGTTTGGTACTACTGGGAAAACGTCTGAAAGGTATTGGAAGTAGGCAACCAATTATCCAAGGACATTAGTGTAGGCTGGTATGAGAGATCCTTGAGACTGTGTGCTGCTGACATCCCTCTTATGCTAGAGTCAGTGTTATTCAAAGGGGACATTGCTTGTGGTGTCCTGAAGAGCTGAGTCCATTAACTACTTGTACAAGGTCTTTCGCTCACAATACTGCTGCTGCTAAATCTCTTATAATACAGTCAGCTCTACCTGAAGAGAGTGCACCATTATAGTGTTCCTGCAAAGCTCAGTCCAACATTTGCTGTAAGCAATGACTCATGTTCACATTCCTAAGAGGAAGATTACTAGAGTATCCTATAATTATTTTCTACCTATCCAAGTTCAAGTTTTCATTAACCACATGGTGCCCGCGCTATAGCCAAAAGATGGCTACAGCACAGGCTTAAAGTGGTTGTAAACCCTTTACAACCAGTTTTACCTACAGGTAAGCCTAGATTAAGGCTTACCTTTAGGTGCTCAAAATATTTCCTAAACCTCCACGGTTTAGGAGATATTAACAAAAAAGACGGGTGGCGCTGTCTAAGGCGCATGCATCGTAGACAACGGCGCAGGCGCACTTTAGAAACCTTTAGAAACGGCGATCGTGACGTTTCTAAAGGCGATTGTGCCGTGACTGGCAGCTCCCGTGTGCATGTGCGGGAGTGACGTCATTGCGGCTCCGGCCAATCACAGCGCCGGAGCCGCGATACCCGGAAGGAAGAGGGTGAAAGATGGATGCTTCGTGGAACAGCGGACAGCGGTGACATCGCCGGCTTCGGTTTCAGGTAAGTGATGCATAGTAGCCCATTATGCTTTACCTTTGCAGGGAAACAAAGAAGAAGTAAAACCCATCAGGGTTTACTTCCTCTATAAAATGCCACCAGGGCGTACATGGACGTCCTCCCGTGCTCACGCTGCCTGTGCTCCCCCCTGCGGTGCGCGGGCAGCTCGCTCCATGATCGCTGAGTCCTTGGGACTCGGCAGATCACAGATCAGAGTAAAGAGCCAATCACGGCCCTTTATCAGGTGATCAGCTGTCAGACAATGACAACTGATCACATGATGTAAACAGAAGACGGTTATTGTTTTTATTGTTTCCTCATGCTGAAAAGAATAAAGCCGATTATTGATTCCTGTAAAAGGGACATCGGTCCCACACAGTGCCCACAAGTGCTTCTAACCAGTGCCCACCAGTGCTACTAACCAAGGCCCACCAGTGCCACCTACCAGTGCCCATCAGTACTGCTAATCAGTGCCCATCAGTGTTACTTATAAGTGCTGCCTATCAGTGCCACTAACCAGTGCCTATCAGTGCCACCTATTGGTGCCCATCAGTGCCACTTATCAGTGCAGCCTCATCAGTGCAACCTCCTGATCAGTGCCCACCAGTGCCTATTGGTGCCACCTATAAGTGCCCATCAGTGCCACTTATCCGTGCCCATCAGTGCCGCCTTATCAGTACCTATCAGTGACCATCAATGTAGCCTATCAGTGCCCACCAATGCTGATAACCAGTGCTGCTAACCAGTGCCCACCAGTGCTCACCAGTGCCACCTACCAGTGCCCATCAGTACTTTTGATCTTTTTTTGTTTGTTTAGCAAAAAATAAAAACCCAGTGGTGATTAAATACCACCAAAAGAAAGCTATATTTGTGTGAGAAAAAATGCTAAAAATGTCATATGGGTACATGTAGCATGACCGTGCAATTGTCATTCAAAGTGTGAGAGTGCTGAAAATTGGCCTGGGCAGGAAGGCCAATTATATATGTGCCCAGTAAGCAAGTGGTTAAAGCATCAAAAAGGATACCCATAGACTGGCTAATGAGTCTGAAGGGGTACTGAAACTGTGCCTGACTGCAGGGCAATTACTGCGAAAAGAACCTCGGGCCCCCATTCAGTGGCTCCTGCAGGGGTAAAGCTAAACTTCCCTACAGCTTATGTGACAGCACTGGTGCTTGATCATTGGCTGCTCGTGTACCCGGCAATGTCATATGGGGGAGAGAGTTATTTTGCCCTGTGTAAGCCCTGACTAGGTTCAACTTACTAAGTTTCTTAGTTTACCAAACTGTGGGGGTAGTGGACTGCAAAAAGAAGATAAGTATAAGATACTGCAGGGACCTTACCATGAACCGGTTGCTTTGCCCTGCCTGGCTCCTCCTGAAACTGACATTTTAGTTTTTGGTAGAGATTAAAGGACCACCTTTCCGTTTCCAAAATCTCCCGGGGAATCCCTTATGTGTGGGTTTCACTCCCCTTATTTTTTTCAAGGTGAACAGGAACACCTAAAATGCTAAGATGGACCTCAAAGGGTCAGTAACAAGACAAGGAGATCTAACCACTGGATCCTTCGGGGGGGTGTAGATCAGCCTTTTTCAACCAGGGTTTCATGGAAACCCAAGGTTTCTCCAGAGGTTGCTAGGGGTTACAAGGAGCAGTGTCTCCCTATCACAAAAGTAACTACTGACACCAATGATCTTATTTTCTCTCTATAAAGAGGGCATTTTTCTCACTGACCACCAATGTAAGGAGCATTCCTCCCACTGACCACCGATGTAATGAGCATTCTTCTCACTGACCACCAATGTAATGAGCATTTTACCCACTGATCTCCAATGTAAGGAGAATTTTTTCCACTGACCACTGTGAGGGGGTTAGCTCGGCAGCGGGTGTGTGTGACCCCCGGGATGGGCTCCCCACACAAAACAGGCCCAGCAAACGGAGGTTGTGGTTTTCAAAATCACAAAAGGTGCGGTTTATTTTCTATTTACAGTGACAAAACACAGCAAAGCAAAAGAAACATAACCAAAATAAATCCTGGTCAAGTTGACCTCTGACTAAACATACAGGTTTCCTAACTAACAACTGGGATCAGCCTAGTGCTGTCCTAGTCCCTAAGTCCCTGGTTTTAAATGTCCAAGCAAATAGCCACACAGGCTTTGTCTCACCGGACAAGGGTTCACTCTCTCCAGGAAGTCCACACAGGTCTGCTTCCAGGCATGAGCTAACATCTAATGAAGCTGGGAGTTCTTATAGAGGCCTAAATGAGCTGACAAGCTTCAGCTGGCCTCATCAACTCCCTGTCTGTACGACGCCCCACACTCTCCCTAGAGGTATGAGTCATCCATGAGCCTACTAGCCTCAGCTGGGCTTATACAACTCTCCACCCTAGTTGTATAAGTCAGCATAAAGCCTGAATCTGGGAGAAATATATCTACCCCCCTGGATGCAACCAGGTGACTTTACCTTCCTGCTGTCACATACCCCCCCCTCTTGTTTTAACCTCGGGGTTGGAACACCAGCAATCAGGCATTCATGTACTCGAGACAAAGCATCCACATTCCCCATTTGAACGCCAGGGTGATGCTTTACTGTGAAGTTGAATTCCTGGAGGGCCAGGAACCACCTATTCACTCTTCTATTTGTTTCCTTGTTTTGAGCCATCCACTTTAACGGAGCGTGATCCGTAACCATGTCAAAGTGCCTACCTAGCAGGTAGTACCGAAGGGAATCTAGAGCCCACTTCACCGCTAAACACTCCTTTTCAACGGTGGCGTAATTTACCTCATGGGACTTCAACTTCCTGCTGAGGTAAATGACTGGGTGCTCTTCCCCGTTCCAGACCTGGGACAATACTGCTCCTAACCCCACATCTGACGCATCACTTTGTACGACAAAGTCTTTAGAGAAGTCGGGTGAGTACAACACTGGCTGGCTACATAAGGCTTGTTTCAAGAACTGGAATGCTGCCTCAGCCTCGGGGGTCCATTTAATCATGACCGACCCTTTCCCCTTCGTCAGGTTGGTTAGGGGCACAGCCTTAGAAGCAAAGTGGGGAATGAATCGCCGATAATACCCAGCGATTCCCAGAAAGGCTCGTACCTGCTTCTTGCTGTTGGGACGTGGCCAACTCTGGATGGCCTCGACTTTGTTGAGTTGGGGTTTTATTACTCCCCTCCCAATGGTGTACCCAAGATATTTGGCCTCCTCCTGCCCAATGGTACACTTCTTGGGGTTAGCCGTAAACCCCGCTTCCCGAACAGAGTCCAGGACTGCTTGCACTTTTGGCAGATGTGAGGCCCAATCTGTGCTATGGACAATTACGTCATCCAGGTAAGCCGCAGCATACTTCCGATGGGGCCTCAGCATCTGGTCCATTTTCCGCTGGAATGTGGCCGGCGCATTCTGTAACCCGAACGGCATTCTTTTATATTGGAACGCCCCGTCTGGGGTTACAAATGCGGTTTTCTCTTTGGCCGACTTGGCCAGGGGGATTTGCCAATACCCTTTTGTGAGGTCAAGAGTCGTCATGTATCGGGCTGTTCCCAGCCGGTCGATCAACTCATCTATACGTGGCATGGGGTAGGTGTCAAATTTTGTAACTTTGTTCAACTGACGAAAATCGTTACAAAATCGCCAGCTCCCATCCGGTTTAGGCACCAACACGATGGGACTAGACCAATCACTTTGGGACTCCTCTATCACCCCTAAGTTCAGCATTTTCTGTACTTCCTCCCGTATTGCCTCCCGTCGAGCCTCTGGGATCCGATAGGGTTTTAACTTCACCCTTTCACCGGGCGGGGTAATGATGTCATGCTCTACCCCAGATGTTTGTCCCGGCAGCTCAGAGAATACCTCCTTGTTGCGAAGCACAAACTCCTTAACCTCCTGTTGTTGGGGTTGTGACAAGGTGGCTGCTATTCCAACCTCAGGAATCACGCAACCAGTTTGAGCTGGTGACCAAGTGTCTGCGACTAGGGACTCTCTATCCCTCCAGGCTTTCAACAGATTAACGTGATATATCTGTTCGGGCTTTCGCCTTCCTGGTTGTCTGACCTTGTAATTCACTTCGCTCACTTTTTCCATTATCTCGTAGGGGCCTTGCCATTTGGCAAGGAATTTACTTTCAACCGTAGGGACAAGTACCAATATCCTATCCCCCGGGGAAAAGGTACGGGTCTTGGCTCCACGGTTGTACACTCTCTGCTGTGCCAACTGCGCTTGGGCCAAATGTTCCTTCACGATGGGCATTACCTGTGCAATTCGATCTTGCATCAGGGCGACATGCTCAATCACACTCCTGTGGGGAGAACTCTCACTTTCCCAAGTTTCCTTGGCAATATCCAACAGCCCTCTTGGGTGTCTCCCATACAGTAACTCAAAGGGGGAGAATCCCGTAGAGGATTGGGGCACCTCCCTAATAGCAAACATCAAATAAGGAAGTAAACAGTCCCAATCCTTTCCATCTCTATCCACCACTTTCTTCAACATTTGTTTTAGGGTTTTGTTGAATCTTTCAACCAGCCCATCGGTTTGGGGGTGATACACAGACGTACGCAATTGCGTCACTTTGAACAATTTACACAGCTCTTTCATAACCCGGGACATAAAGGGTGTACCTTGGTCCGTAAGCAGTTCTTTACAAATACCCACCCGGCTAAAAACAAGAGATAGCTCTTTGGCTATGGTTTTGGCCGAGGTATTTCGGAGAGGGATCGCTTCTGGATAACGGGTGGCATAGTCCATTATAACTAATATGTACTGGTGCCCCCTAGCGGACTTGATTATAGGACCTACCAAATCCATGGCGATCCTCTCAAACGGGACCTCAATGATGGGTAGAGGGACCAGCGGGCTACGGAAATGTGGCATCGGGGCCAACCTCTGACACACAGGGCAGGAGGAACAATAATTTTCTACGTCCTTCATCACCCCCGGCCAATAGAATCTCTGTAATACCCTCTCTCGGGTTTTCTCTGTCCCCAGATGACCTCCAAGAATGTGCCCATGGGCCAACTCCAACACCAACTTCCTGTAAGGTTTGGGCACCACAAGCTGCTCAACGGTTTCTTCTGCCCTTTTTGCCACCCGATACAGTAGGTCCTTCTCTACGCTGAAGTATGGGTAAGTGCAGGTATTATCTGGGTTCACTAACTCGCCATCTATTTTCACTACGTTTTCCCGTGCCTTTATTAGGGCGGGGTCTTTCAACTGTTCTGTGGCAAAGTTTTCCCTGTGAACCTCAAGATCAGAAAACTCCACAGACGGTAGGTTTTCGTCTGAGGAGGTGGGCTCCTCTCCAGTTTCTTGAGTCTCCCCTGCCAATACTGATAAGGGAAATTCCGGAGAGTCCTCACCACTCTCAGGGGAGTTCTGGCTATCACATTCCTGGTACATAGGGGCACCAGTGAGGGGCTCAGGATCATCCCACAGTTCCCAGAACTTCGGAAAATCCCTTCCCACAATGGCGTCATGCGGTAACTGAGATACTAAGCCCACTGGATGAGAGAGGGTACCTTTGGGGGTCTCGAAACACACTGTAGTTACTGGATACTCTCGGGTGTCCCCATGCACACAAATAACAGCTACCTTGCTATTCCCAGAGACCTCTGTTTTAACTAACTCAGCCTTTATCAGGGTCACAAGGCTACCTGAATCCAGCAATACCACAACATTTCTACCATTAACACACATTTTGCATAAATGTTTCTCAGTTCCTCGAATGGCAGTGCATGCGACTGTCGCACACAGCGACTGACGTCTGCCCGTCAGAAAGTCACACTGCATGGGTTCCTCCACAACCGGGCAATTGGCTGCAATATGTCCCGCTTGCCGGCAGCGGTAGCAAACGATCCTTCTTGCCGCCTCTTGAGCCGCTGATTTCCCAGGCTGTTCTCGCCAAACTTGGGGTAGAGCTCCCACCCTCTCACTCTCTCCACCCTCACCCCTTGGAATCCTCTTATCCGCCCCTGGGGATGGTCTGGTCTTAGGGTGGAAAGTCCGAGTGTCTCTGGAAGAGGCCGTCAGGTTCTCTGTAGCCAAGTATTTCTCCACACGATCCACAAGACCATCGGCCGTCTCTGGGTCTCCATGGCTTACCCACTTTTGGATGGCAGTAGGAAGAGCTCTCAAAAACCGATCCATTACAACACGTTCCACAATCTTTGGTGCGGACAAAGTCTCTGGCTGTAGCCACTTTCTGCTCAGGTGAATGAGATCATACATTTGAGACCTGGGGGGTTTTCCAAGCTGGAAAGTCCAGTTATGCACACGCTGAGCCCGGACAGCCTGGGTGACACCCAGCCTTGCCAATATTTCAGCTTTTAGCATCACATAGTCTTTTGCTTGGTTAGGCTCTAGGTCATAGTAAGCTTTCTGCGATTCACCAGTTAACAGAGGAGCCACCAGTCCAGCCCACTGCTCCTCAGGCCACTTTTCTCTTTCAGCGGTCCTTTCAAATGTGGTCAAAAATACCTCTGGATCATCCTCTCCAGTCATTTTTGTCAATAAACGACTCACCCCAAAGGATGCGGTATTAGTGGGACGGCTTTCCTCACTGGTCTGCGGACGTTGCTGCATTACTGCTTCCATCTGTTGTTGTAGTCTCTGCTCTTGCTTCTGCAACAGGTCTATGAAGCGGGCCTCAGATTGCTGCTGGGCTCGTTGCTGAGCCTCCAGACTCTGTTGCAAAGTTGCGTTTGTCTGCTGCTGGGCTGCAAGGCTCCTTTGCAAACCTGCATTTGTCTGCTGTTGATTGGCATTTGCTAGAGCCAGCTGCTTCAGTATCTCCTCCATGCTGGCTTAAAAAAAACTGCCTGCATTCTCCACCAACTGTGAGGGGGTTAGCTCGGCAGCGGGTGTGTGTGACCCCCGGGATGGGCTCCCCACACAAAACAGGCCCAGCAAACGGAGGTTGTGGTTTTCAAAATCACAAAAGGTGCGGTTTATTTTCTATTTACAGTGACAAAACACAGCAAAGCAAAAGAAACATAACCAAAATAAATCCTGGTCAAGTTGACCTCTGACTAAACATACAGGTTTCCTAACTAACAACTGGGATCAGCCTAGTGCTGTCCTAGTCCCTAAGTCCCTGGTTTTAAATGTCCAAGCAAATAGCCACACAGGCTTTGTCTCACCGGACAAGGGTTCACTCTCTCCAGGAAGTCCACACAGGTCTGCTTCCAGGCATGAGCTAACATCTAATGAAGCTGGGAGTTCTTATAGAGGCCTAAATGAGCTGACAAGCTTCAGCTGGCCTCATCAACTCCCTGTCTGTACGACGCCCCACACTCTCCCTAGAGGTATGAGTCATCCATGAGCCTACTAGCCTCAGCTGGGCTTATACAACTCTCCACCCTAGTTGTATAAGTCAGCATAAAGCCTGAATCTGGGAGAAATATATCTACCCCCCTGGATGCAACCAGGTGACTTTACCTTCCTGCTGTCACACCACCAATGTAAGGAGCATTCTTCTCACTGACCACCAATGAAAGAAGCATTCTTCCCACTGACCCCCAATGTAAGGAGCATCCTTCCCACTGACCAGTGACCACCAATATAAGGACTATTCTTCCCACTGACCACCAATGTAAGGAGTATTCTTCCCTTTGGCCACCAATATAAGGAGTATTCTTCTCACTGTGTAAAGAAAAAGAGATAAACACAAAAAAGCAGCCGCCAACACTGCTGTAGATAAAGCAATAGAAAATGTGGATATAAGTGTAGCGCTAATTATTTGTTAGTCTAAGTACAATAATAAATCATACATAGATAAATTGAAAAATGTGGTTGAATGTGCTATCAAAACAAAAACCAGTGTAAAAACAAAAACCAGAAATACAAATGAGTCTTAAGGTTATAGATATAAACGGGGTTGCAGTGATAATTAGTGATAATTATTAAAGCAGTGAATATTAACTGTGAAAACTCAATATTCAATATAAAATAAAGTCCAAGAAAAAATATAAAGATTCATCTGTTTTAAAGGTGAAGTGATGATCAATCCCAAATAATAATGTTCATTGGTGATATAAACTTGAAATTCAAATACGGAGTGCTGTGAAAACCGCCACCAAGAGTGAGTTGAAGGAGGCTTACCGGAAGTCTCAGATCATGACTGATTAGTCTAAACTAGTCGGGTGGACCTGTCTACACGTATCGCTCCTGTACCTGAATCTATGCCTTTTATACCATCTCAAATGTGAGTGTTTTATTGTTACTCCTTTTTGCTATTAAAACCTTTCCAAGCGGTATCACGCTATGTGAGCATTTTTTACTTTCATACGTACAAAATACAGATACCGAGCCTTTTGTATACGCTTATGAACACGTGATCAACATATTAGATGTCCTATGAGATTGAAGTGGAATAAGAAACCCCTCAGACTCCAGACCATCTTTATTGGGTTTGTTAACCCCCAAGCTTTTCTCGACCTGAGTGGCATATGCTTCTCCAGGTCTGAGACTTCCGGTAAGCCTCCTTCAACTCACTCTTGGTGGCGGTTTTCACAGCACTCCGTATTTGAATTTCAAGTATTCTTCTCACTGACCACCAATGTAAGGAGCATTCTTCCCACTGACCACCAATATAAGGAGTATTCTTCCTGATGACCTCCAATGTAAGGAGTATTCTTCCCTCTGGCCACCAATGTAAAGAGTATTCTTCCCATTTGCCACCAATATAAGTATATTCTTCCGACTGACCACCAATGTAAGGAGTATTCTTCCCACTGACCATCAATGTAAGTGTTTCATCACAATTACGTGAAAGTTTATGTTTTTTGGGGTTTTATTCAAGATGTCGAAAGAGAGATCACAGAAACAGTTGTAGGTATTACATTTAATGAAGTATTTACAGATAAAGATAACAAGCGTAATAATATTAGAAATTGTAACAAGAATACTAGTATGCTTTTCGCCACGGGTCCCCCATGTTGCTGCTTGGCATAGATTATCAAAACCAAGCAAGTACATTTTAGAAGCCCTGGGATGAAACAACTATTACAAGTTTTGACTTTGGTATATACAGGACTAGTGGGTAGCATTTGGCCAATTACAAACTCTGAATAGCAGTATTGCCATTTAAAGAGATAGCTCACCTTGGTCAGTTTTTAATGACATTCCTATAGCATTAGGTCAGTTAAGGTAAAGCCATACTTATGTCCTTATATAGCCCCTTAACCAGGTTTAGAATTCATTCTTAGATATTGTGAGCCAATATTAATAAAGAAGTATGAAATCTCCCCATCAGTAGCATTTTCCCACTGATCACCAATGTAAGAATCATTCTTTCCACTGATCACCAATGTAAGGAGCATTCTTCCCACTGATCACCAATGTAAGGAACATTCTTCCCACTGATCACCAATGTAAGGAACATTCTTCCCACTGATCACCAATGTAAGGAACATTCTTCCCACTGATCACCAATGTAAGGAACATTCTTCCCACTGATCACCAATTTAAGGAACATTCTTCCCACTGATCACCAATGTAAGGGGCATTCTTCCCACTGACCACCAATGTAAGGAGCATTCTGCCCACTGATCACCAATGTAAGGGGCATTCTTCCCACTGACCACCAATGTAAGGAGCATTCTTCCCACTGATCACCAATGTAAGGAGCATTCTTCCCACTGATCACCAATGTAAGTGTAGCGATACCCTCAGCTTAAGAGGGCTGCTTGTTTGTTTGGGCCCCTGTAATGCACTGCTACCAACCCCTGACAATTGGCTCTAACTTCTCTCGTGACACAGTTAGAAAGAGGGAAAGTAGTGGTATAACTGTATTATCTCTATACATATATATTTTGCACAGTACAACCCCCTTTGTATACCAGCACAATAATGGACACTCACAACCAAGTTACTTAACTATAAAACAAGTAAAAAAGGCGCAATATACAAGTACCTCAATATATGGACAGAATAATACCAGATAGTCCAAGGCCAGGGGAAAATAATAAGAGGTGTATAATGGGAGCTTATACTCTCAAAGGCATAAGTGGATGAAGGTCAGTCAGGGCAGCCATCAAAAGGACCAGAAGCTGGTTTCCAGTAGGCTAGAGTAAAAAAAACAAGGAGAGAGGCGCCTCTGAGATAGATATCAATACAACATTTATTAATAGCAATATTCACTCACATGTAGAATGAAGTAGTAGTATTCAGCTGGGTGGAGGAGTAGAGGGACTACAAGTCACAGTAGGTCCATGAAGCTGACACCACAAGAAATCCTGTAAGGGAAATGTGTGATGATAGGCACGGCACGAGTGTTCCTTCTGGGAGTTTCTTTCCACGGCCCAGCAGGTCTTTACTTAAATGCAGAGTGAAGTGTTCAATTCAGGCAATTCAAAATGCAGGTTCCAAGGCAGTAGCTAGGGAAGAACATCTGAGCCGGAAGGCTGGCTGTGCTACACTGCGGTCACAGGTGCTCGCTTCAGAGTAAGGCTTGACGCGTTTCATGGACTTGTGTCCACTCCTCAGGAGCCAAGTGCATCCATGTTCTATAAAAAAGTGAATGTAGATACCCATGTGATATAGTTAGATTACCCGGATAGGGAATAAACACCAAAATGTATATAAATGTAAATGATTAGAATGTGACTGGCCATGCCAAGGGCTACTCACATATGACCAAAAGGTTTAGTCCGTGTAGAACAACAGGTCAGGGACAGGCCCATCAAGTCCAGCCCGGGAGCTGAGAGGGGGACCGACAGGAAACCCGGAGAAACGCACACCATCCCTCATGTATAGATCGAATTTCTAGAGTATAAAGGGGTAACCTAAGAGTGACTAGCAACCCAGAGCTGTAATGTTAAGATGGGTTTACCTGGTTCGGTCCAAAAAGAGTACAAAACCCAATGGGAACAAGGAGGTCTCGATGTGCAAATGCTATGCTGACTTGGCAGCAGAGTAAAGATGGATGGGGAATGGAGCGCGGCCCCAGGATGCCCACAAACTCCCCCTCAGCGTCACGCTGGCACGACAACGCAGGAGAGACACCACGGCTGGAAGCCTATGTGCCTCACCGCGTGTCGGCCAAGTTTGTATGCTGGACGCGTGCGTGACTGACCGTCATTCAAGACGTCACACACACAGCGCCAGGGGCGTGACGCCGATGCGCGGTGGCAACGCCCCCCACCCCCCACATACACACATCCAAATGACGTGGAGGGGAGGAGGAAGGGAGGGTGCACAGCGCGCATCGCAGCTCCCAGGTAAACAGGCATGAGCCAAACCCCCCGGCCGTGGATCAGATGAACACAAAAAAGGCTGCAAGGAGTAAAAAAAGTAAAAAAGTACAATACTAGATAGATATTAACGGTGGTCACCGAGGGGTCAAAGGCCAGCCTGATCGAAACATAGCCATCGTAGGGGAAACTGCGAGTGCCAATTCCCCCTATCTTCAGGTCTTCCAGCTTCTGCAAAGGTACGTGACTTAAATGCTTCTGATAAAAGTCTCTGTATAAGAGAGTCACTTGGGCTCCAGTATCTAAAAGTGCCTTTGCGTAGACTCCCTCCACTTGGACGGAGACTAGAGGGGAGGGTCCAACTAGTTTATCCGGGAACTTCTTAGGAGATATTTCTCCTTTGAACTAATTGATTTTTCCAATGTTTTCTTTTTCTTTTTCCATTTCTCTCTAGACCTCTGCCCTTTTTTGAACCTGGTATGCATTGATCTTTTTCTGGTTGTCAACCTGCAACTCCCGACAGACAGTATGGGATTTTTTAGTGGAGGCATTGTTGCCTTTCTTTTTTTCCTCTGCTTGTCTCTGAACCTTCTTGGAGCTTTTTGTAGGTTACGGGCGCCCGGCTGACTCCTTCACCGGGGCCCTCTGAAGTTTTCCGCCGGCTGGTATTGAGTGCCTCTGTTCTTCCTTGGACTGGGGCACCTTCTATCAGGGTGGCCAACTCCTCCACAATTTAAGCAGATAATTTCCTTCCTGATCTTTGGGGAGGCTGGAATAGGGACATTCCGATCCGGTTCCCTCCGGATCTCTTCTTTCTCCTGGACTCCAGAGTTCTTGGCCAATAAAGAGGTCAATAGTTCCAGTACTTGGGCCATTTGAGACTTCAAAGTTTCTACTTCTGGGTCACGTTCTGTGACCGTCGTTCTGACTCCTACCGAAACAGGTGGGGTGGGTTTCTCAAACCCCTCTTGATCCTTCATCAAGGCCTCTTTGTCCCTTATGATCCGCACAAGGTCTGTGTAGTTCAGGGCCATGACTCCGTCAGAGGTCTTCAGGTGGAGCCAGATTGGGTCCGACAACAAGGCTCCCCTTAGGATCTGTTTCATCCTGGTAGCATCTATGACCTGTGGCTGCATTCCTTTTCTCAGTACAATCTGGCACAGCATTCTATTCAGTCTCCGGACATAATCGGACAACTTCTCCTTTGGCTGTTGGAAGGTATGTTCAAATTTATACACCAAGTCTGACACCTTCTCCAGCTGGCCAAACTCTTCCTGCAACATAGACAAATAATCCATTGCTGTACACACAGTATTGCTGAACCTAAGATTTTTCACCGCCTCAGCAGCAGGGCCTTTCAAGCTCTCACTGATGCGCTGTTTCTTCTGCGCTTCTGGAACTTCCCAACCTTCTTCTGCCTGCATTGCCTGCTCGATCCAAGTATTAAAATCTTCCTCCCCGGGTGGCACAGGTTGTGTTCCTGAAAACACCCAGAGTTTCCGGTACCCAGCTTCCACATGCACTGTGTTGTTTTTTTGGCATTTAACAACAAAGTCCCCCAAGGCAGTCAACAGTTCAGGACCTATAGCCGTCAGGGGTGAGTTTGGTGCTTTTATTTCGCTACTGCCTCCCATTTTGGAGAAGAGTGATGGAGATAACTGTGGGGAGGTCCCGGGGGACTCTTTCTTCACAGCCCCAGTATGCACCAAGCGATACGTTATGTCATTTATGTCTTTTATACTTTGCCCTTTGAACTCCTCTGGGACTCCTCTTGTCCACTCTATTAGCGCATATTTCCCAGAGGCATTTGACTTCACATCTACCGGCCATGCTTTCCATTTTGGAGATATTAACATTATCCACTGCTTTATCTCTTCTTTCTCCCGGATCTCTCCTGGGAGCTCAATAGCTACCGCCCGGAGTGGATCCACGCCTTCCTCTGCGCACCATTCTATTACTGCCTGCGAGTCCATGCTGGTATTTCAGGCCGCCTTGATCGCATCGTGCAATATACACGGGTCCCAGACCAAGCCCCCACGTGTAGCGATACCCTCAGCTTAAGAGGGCTGCTTGTTTGTTTGGGCCCCTGTAATGCACCGCTACCAACCCCTGACAATCGGCTCTAACTTCTCTCGTGACACAGTTAGAAAGAGGGAAAGTAGTGGTATAACTGTATTATCTCTATACATATATATTTTACACAGTACAACCCCCTTTGTATACCAGCACAATAATGGACACTCACAACCAAGTTACTTAACTATAACACTATAACGGTTTACTGTAAGCAACAATATAAGAGAGTAATTTGAGTACAATATCTTATGCAGATCCCTGCAATAAAGGTGTACACATTATATGCATATGACATTCAGTTAGGCAATAAAAATGGTATTAACCCCGCTGCAGCTATCCTCCCTCGTGAACAAAGAAATGGCGCCCAGCAATGTTCTAACTACCCAGTCAGGCCTGACTATAACTGTGGGTATAGTTCGGTGAGGAATCTTCGCTAGCAACTGTCGGTGGTGCACATAGAGAAACAAATTGTAATCCAATAAGGGGGTTTGTGAATAACCGCTGACTTGACAAACTGGAGAGACTGGCAAACTCAGTTCAGGACAACAGTCTTTCCAAAGTATAACTATGTTCAATAGAAGGCCTAGGTAAAGTTATTGTTTTAAGGTTCCGAGCAGGCGCTCTCTCACCCTAACCGGACCGACTCCTGTCCAGTTCCTCCGCTACTGTGAGTGGCGTCACAGTGGTCCGCGATGCACCGAGTCTTTGGTCCCTCGGAAGACAATGGCACCTCAGGTGGATCGGATGCTTTGCAGACTCCCCAACGGAACAGAAGGCTCTCCGGAACAAAGAACGCAAGACCCAGGCTTCAGGCCTAGCGTGCGCAGCAGGTGAGTGCAGGGGATCCTCTTGCAAGGAGGGCGGCGTTCCAAGAGAGTGAAGCGAGCCCCACCTCTCCCTTTTAAAGTCCACCCCAGCAGTCCTTGCACGGGGAATGGCACCCTGGGTGCCGCAAAGCATCCCGGGAAATGTAGTCCTGCGGGTAAAACGACACCCCGCTACATAAGGATCTTTCTTCCCACTGATCACCAATTTAAGGAACATTCTTCCCACTGACCACCAATGTAAGGGGCATTCTTCCCACTGACCACCAATGTAAGGAACATTCTTCCCACTGATCACCAATGTAAGGATCATTCTTCCCACTGAACACCAATGTAAGGAACATTCTTCCCACTAACCGTAACCACCAATTTAAGGAACATTCTTCCCACTGATCACCAATGTAAGGATCATTCTTCCCACTTATCACCAATGTAAGGTACATTCTTCCCACTTATCACCAATGTAAGGTACATTCTTCCCACTGATCACCAATTTAAGGAACATTCTTCCCACTGATCACCAATGTAAGGAGCATTCTTCCCACTGATCACCAATGTAAGGAGCATTCTTCCCACTGATAACCAATGTAAGGATCATTCTTCCCACTGATCACCAATGTAAGGAACATTCTTCCCACTAACCGTAACCACCAATTTAAGGAACATTCTTCCCACTGATCACCAATGTAAGGATCATTCTTCCCACTTATCACCAATGTAAGGTACATTCTTCCCACTGATCACCAATGTAAGGATCATTCTTCCCACGTATCACCAATTTAAGGAACATTCTTCCCACTGATTACCAATGTAAGGAGTATTCTTCCCACTGATCACCAATGTAAGGATCATTCTTTCCACTGATCACCAGTGTAAGGAACATTTTTCCCACTAATCACCAATGTAAGGAACATTCTTCCCACTGACCATCAATTTAAGGAACATTCTTCCCTCTGATCACCAATGTAAGGAACATTCTTCCCACTGATCACCAATGTAAGGAACATTCTTCCCACTGATTACCAATGTAAGGAACATTCTTCCCACTGATCATCAATTTAAGGAACATTCTTCCCACTGATCACCAATGTAAGGAACATTCTTCCCACTGATCACCAATGTAAATAACATTCTTCCCACTGACCACCAATGTAAGGAACATTCTTCCCACTGATCATCAATGTAAGGAGCATTCTTCCCACTGATCACAGATGTAAGGAACATTCTTCCCACTGATCACCAATGTAAGGAACATTCTTCTCACTGATCACCAATGTAAGGAACATTCTTCCCACTGATCATCAATGTAAGGAACATTCTTCCCACTGATCACAGATGTAAGGAACATTCTTCCCACTGACCTCCAATGTAAGGAACATTCTTCTCACTGATCACCAATGTAAGGAGCATTTTTCCCACTGATCACCAATGTAAGGAGCATTCTTCTCACTGATCACCAATGTAAGGAGCATTCTTCCCCATTACAATATTGCTAATAATCAGTGAGTTGTAGACATAGTAATTATTAGTAGGGGTTCCTCAAGACCAGAAGAACGTTTTTTCAAGGGTACCTACATGTTGAAAAGGCTGAGAAAGTCTGGTGTAGAAGACAGTGTGAAACACATGCCAAAAATATTCTGCTTATAACAGAAGTGTACATTTTGGGCAGACTGACTCTTTGAAAGCTGGATTCCAGCTTAGAATGATCATGTCTGCTTTTGAGCATCTCTATTGTGTAATATTAAATAAAGCTGAAAGAGTCAGGTTAGAAAATGGAATTTTCTAGAGTGTTTCGGGCCAGGTAATAAGCGTTTTGCCAATCCAACATCTTAGAACAAGATTGACTGCGGTTAAAATAAAGGCTCTTTTAGTAGCAATCTTTTTCGCTCTCATGCCGCATCATTTGCACAGTAACCGTGAGCGCAAATTGGATTTTTTCCTGTTTCTGTACTAGATGACATATCATGAAACAAATGAGTTCTAAGAATTACTGGAAGTCACATGACAGTCAGCGTTGTACCGTGGAGCCCTGCACAATCAATGTTTGTTTAATAGTAAGAATAGATGAGGACTCAGGGGTGGGAATCCTTGGTGGGAAGCTCAACTATACAGTATTGACTGGCTGCCTGACCCCAGCAACCAATGAGGGGATGGAGAGCGCTGACCTAGAGGAAAAATATAAAAATAAGCAGAGCTTCCTACCAATGGCTTTCACAAAACATGAGCCTTATAATGGGATTTCATAGAAGATGTTCAAGGAAATCTGATTGGATTTTGTTGTATTCTTTGTCAGTTTAGGACGGTGATGCATTGAGATAGAAAATATAGGAAAACCTTTCTTCCTTTTTGTTTCTTGTCCATTTCCCACTCCCCTTCTTTATTTCTTCTCCCTCTTCCTTCATATCTCTTCCTTTTTCATAGAGAATTCATGGAATCCTTCCTTTCCTCCCTTTCCTTTCCCTCTTCCATCCTCTTTCTCCCTCTCCCTTTTTCTCCTCCTCCTCTTTCTTACTGCTTCTCCCTCTTCCTTCCTCTCTCTCCTTCTTTCTTCCTCCCTCTTCAATGACCTCTTCTCTTCTCCCTCTTTCTCCTCCCTCTTTCTTCTTTACTAAAAAAATATAGCAACTTCCTTCCTTCCCTTTCCTTACCCTATTTGTCTCCTTCACCCTCTTCCTTCTGTTCTGGATAATATACAGAATGATTTCCTTCTTTTTTTCTCTTTTCTTTTCCCTTTTCTTTTTTTCATCCTTCCTTCCTTCCTTCATCCTTCCTCCCTTCCCTGTTTCCTTCTTTTGTTTTCTTACCTTTCCTTTCCCTCTCCCTCCCTTTGTCTCCCCCACCTTCTCCTTTCTTTTCTAGAAAATATAGAGAATTGTTTATTTTTATTTTCTCTTCCTCTTTTCTTTCCTTTCCCTCTCCCTTCTTTTATCTCCCTCCTATTTCACCCTGTTCCCTCACCCTCTTCCTTCTTTCCTAGAGAATATAAGGAATTCCTTCCTTCCTTTTTTCCTTCTTTCTTTTCTTTTTTTCTTTTTATTCCTTACCTCTATTCCTTTCCCTTTCCCTCCTTTTGTCTCTCTCTTCATTTTACCATTTCCCTCACCCTTCCTCCCACTCGCTCATTCTTTTCTCTCCTTTTCCCTCTTCCTTCCTCCCTCTCCCTCACCCTTCCTCCTTCTCCCTCGCCCTTCTTCTCTCTCCCTCACCCTTCCTCTCTCTCCCTCACCCTTCCTCCCTCTCCCTCACCCTTCCTCCCTCTCCCTCACCCTTCCTACTTCTCCCTCTTCCTTCTTCTCTCTCCCTCACCCTTCCTCTCTCTCCCTCACCCTTCCTCCCTCTCCCTCACCCTTACTACTTCTCCCTCTTCCTTCTTCTCTCTCCCTTGCCCTTTCTCCTTCTCCCTCGCCCTTCCTCTCCCTCTCTCACTCTTCCTCTCTCTCCCTCACCCTTCCTCTCTCTCCCTCGCCCTTCCTCTCTCTCCCTCGCCCTTCCTCCTTCTCCCTCGCCCTTCCTCTCTCTCCTTCGTGCTTCCTCTCTCTCTCTTGCCCTTCCTCTCTCTCTCTCGCCCTTCCTTCTTCTCCTTCGCCCTTCCTCTCTCTCCCTCGGCCTTCCTCCTCCCTCACCCTTCCTTCTTCTCGCTCGCTCTTCCTCTCTCTCCCTCATCCTTCCTCTTTCTCCCTCACCCTTCCTCTCTCTCCCTCGCCCTTTCCCCTTCTCCCTCGCCCTTTCCCCTTCTCCCTCGCCCTTCCTCCTTTTCTTTCACCTCTTTTCTTCCCCTCTCCCTTTTTTTATCCCTTTTTCTATCTCCCTCCTATTTCATCCTGTTCCCTCACCCTCTTACTTCTTTCCTAAAGAATATATATGGAATTCCTTCCTTCCTATTTTTTCCCTCTCCCGCCCTTTTTCTTCCTCACCACATTCCTTCTGTTCTAGAGAATATACAGAATTATTTAATTTCCTTTCCTTTTCCTTTTCGTTCTTCTTCCCTTCCTTCCATCTTTCCTTCTTTTCTAGAGAATATAGAGAATTATTTCCTTCTTTTTCTTTTCTTTTCTTCAATCTCTCCCTCTTTTCTTTCATTTCCCTCCCCCTCCTTTCATCTCCCTCTTCTCTCCTCTCATTCCCTCACCCTCTTCCTTCTTTCCTAGAGAATATAAGGAATTCCTTCCTTCCCTTTACCTTCATTCTTTTCTTTTTTTCTTTTCTTCCTTTTCTCTATTCCTTTCCCTCTCCCTCCTTTTGTCTCTCTTTTCATTTTACCCTTTCTCTCACCCTTCCTCCCACTCGCTCATTCTTCTTTTCTCTCCTTTTGCCTATTCCTTCCTCCCTCTCCCCCACTCTTCTTCTCTTTTCCCTTGCCCTTCCTCCTTCACCCTTCCTCTCTGTCCCTCGCCCTTCCTCTCTCTCCCTCATCCTTCCTCTCTCTCCCTTCCTCCTTTTATTTCACTCTTCCTCTCTCTCCCTCACCCTTCCTCCTTCTCCCTCACCCTTCCTCCTTCTCCCTCGCCCTTCCTCTCTCTCCCTCGCCCTTCCTCTCTCTCTCTCTCGCCCTTCCTTCTTCTTCCTCACCCTTTCTCCTTCTCCCCCGCCCTTCCTCTCTCTCCCTCACCCTTCCTCTCTCTCGCTCTCTCTCTCGCCCTTGCTTCTTCTCCCTCACCCTTTCTCCCTTGCCCTTCCTCCTTCTCCCTTACCCTTCCTCTCTCCCTTACCCTTCCTCTCTCTCCCTCGCCCTTCCTCCCTCTCCCTCGCCCTTCCTTCTTCTCCCTCGCCCTTCCTCCTATTCCCTCGCCCTTATTTTCTCTCCCTCGCCCTTCCTCCTTCTCCCTCGCCCTTCTTCTTTCTCCCTCACCCTTCCTCTCTCTCCCTCACCCTTCCTCTCTCTCTCTCGCCCTTCCTTCTTCTCCCTCACCTTTTCTCCTTCTCCCTCGCCCTTCTTCTCTCTCCCTCGCTATTCCTCTCTCTCCCTCGCCCTTCCTCGCTCACCCTTATCCTTCCTCTCTCTCTCTCTTCCTCCCCTCCCCCCCCTCACTGCAGTCCCTTCTCGCCATAATACAAAGACAGCTAAATGAGGACCGCCCCCCTCACCTAGCAGAATTAGGACCATCTGTTTAAATTATACTCAATAAATATGAGCAAAAGTTTTATTATTACAAAATTAATAAAAAAAAATTGGGGCTGTGGACATTAACTATTAATTCCTCGATTAATTTTTTTGATCGATCAAAATTCTTTTGATCGGTACTCACCTCTCCTTGCCTTGTCCATCTGAAGGGCTCCTTTGCTGTGCCTTCATATCTGCATGCCGGCAGGACCTTACTATCTGCCACACGCAAGGGCTGTTACACTTCCCTCTATCACTTCCCTCTATCAACCTGGGATTCTACAGCCATCCACTGGGAGTTGTGATAGTTCCCTTCACGGGACATCTACATGCCAACAGACTGATGTTAACCCCTCCTCATCTGGATTCAGCAGTGGTATCATTGTACACATTTTTATACCAGTATCATACTTAGCTACATGTTTTTATGACTGCTTTTGCTACCGTTTGGTATTACTCGCACCATTTTTACAGTTTATGTAGCCACATTGATTTTATCTCCAGTGCAATATTTATTTTGTTACCTACTTGTAGACTATAAAAGTTTTAATGCTATTCCCATCGAGCGCTGCCTTTGTGTGTTTTTTGTATCCTGCTATCCATTTTTCCAGTGGTTGGGAGCTGCACTGGGAATCGGCCTGCAAGGAGATCAGCTAAAAGTAGTTGGATCTGTATGTGCGTTATAATTAATCAAAATCAATTAAAAAAAAATCGATTAATCAAACACGAAAATTTTAATCAGTAACAGCCCTAAAAAAATTTTTAAAATATTTGATACAAATAATTGAAATTAAATTCAAGCCAAAACATTTTTCAAGTTTTGGATGAGGTTGGTAAGGGTTAAAACCTATGTGGGTTTTATATTGCTGCCTGGAGTGTTGCCAGTCCATTCATTTTTAATTGGTGGCCTAACACAGCAAACAATGCACATGCTGCAACGTAACGCACCTTAAGGATTAGAAGTGAACCCAGCCTTAGTGGATTGCCCCATTAAGTGTTTTTTACTCCCAGGGTCTCTCTTAGTTTGAACAAGGGTGTATAGCAATGTGACTCCCCATCATATCCTCACCCCCTGGGTAAGCCTGCAACCTCAGGGAGGGTTAAAGAGTATGTAAACACAACATTTCATATTCCTGAAATGTGTCTGCTGTACAATATACAAGTATGAAAAAGTATCCTGTTTTCTTTGTATTGTTACCTTTGTGTGAAACCCCCGGAGTTCTTTCCAGTCCCTCTGCTTTCCTATTAAAAACTGACCACACTAAGCAGGAGAACACATTGTGGTTAGTTCTCTAGCTATGCTGGGAACTCAGCCTGCTCTCCTCCAATGATCAGACCTGTTCTAAAAGCCCCCCCCCTCCTCGCACAGCCATTTACTGGGAAGCTCAGTGTGCTGCTGTTTTTCCACCCCCCAGCTCTTATGCAGCTAAAAGCAGAGGGTATGTGATCACTTATAAAAAAAAAAAGGGAAAAGGGGGCATTTATAATGTTTTTTTTTATATCTATACAAAAATGTTTTGCTTTTCATTTCTATTTTAAACTGAGCAGGTTGTTTTACAAGATCGTTTGCAATCACCACTTACCGATCGCCTAACTGTAAATGTATGTCATGACTTACTACCAGTGTTATGGCAGCAGCTGGCTGATATAACCCCTCAGGCTCTCAGATAAAAGTGGTCCATGCAAGATCACTTTCATAGGCAGCAGGAGAGGTGCCGCCGCTTCCCGGTCAATTCGGAGCCGCCGGTAAGCTTGAAACCAATCCAATGCGGCTGATGGCCATGCAGGAGGCCGAGTGAGGGAAAGATAGCCCCCACTCTGCTCAAGGCCCTTGGAGGACCGGAGAGACCTCACTTCTGGTCCTCAGGCAGATTGACAGGATTTTTTTTTCTCTTAAAGTGGATGTAAACCCACTCTCATCATTTCTAAATGACTTCCATAGTGCTGATCTATAAGGATATACATGCCCCCTGCATGTATCCTTACCTGTCAAATATATCCCCTTTAGCTGTTTGGAGCCCGTAATACTCCTGATTCTGTGGGCAGGTCTGTTGTTCCGGAGCTCGGTGGGTGGAGTCGTGATCTCAGTATACTCCCCGCCCATCTCCACACTCCCCTTGGTCAGGCATCGATATTTCTTACACTGAACTTCTGCTGGTCTCGTGGATTATGCCACATGATCACTAACATCCAGTCAAAGCCCAGGAAAGTCAATACATGACTTCAGCATGCCCAATCATGCTGAGGTGTGGAGCAGCCAATCCTGGGAGAGCTGGAGAAGAAAGGAGGAGGGGATGTGAAGTACACAGAATGCCTCTCGCAGGCTTGTGCATGAGATAAGGAAATCACCTGTCACTCACAGCAAGGGGGAAGAAACAGACACCGATTTCTCTGTCTGTCTGTTTTTATCTTACTGAGTAAAGATAAGAGGATTGCTCAGAGCTGGAATAACTCTTTGCGGCAAGACTGGACACAGATGAAATGACATCCTCTGCTGTAACAGATATGAGTCTTAATTTAAAAAAAATGGGGGTTCACAGCCACTCAAAAGAACATTTTTAATATTTGTTTTTGCTTTTAAGGGTAAATAGGAGATTTGGGGTATTTTTGACCCCAGATCTCTCCATAAAAAGGGTCTGTTATGCTTATTTGTATTACAAGGGATGTTTACATTCCCTGTAATAGGAATAGCAGTGATAACAAATAAATAAAGTGTAAAAGTAAAAACTAAAAAGTAAAAATGTGAGAAAAAAAATAATTAAAGTGCCCTATCCCTCCGTGCTCACGCGCAGAAGCGAACGCATACGTCAGTCGCGCCCGCATATGTAAACGATGTTGAAACCCCACATGTAAGGTATCGCCGTGATCGTTAGAGTGAGAGCAATAATTATAGCACTAAACCTCCTCTATAACTCTGAACAGGTAACCTGTAAAAATATTTAAAGCGTCATTTATGGAGATTTTTAAGTACCGTAGTTTGTCACCATTCCAAGAGCGTGCGCAATTTTAAAGCGTGACATGTTAGGTATCTATTTACTCAGCGTAACATCATCTTTCACATTATAGAAAAAAAATTGGGCTAACTTTTCTGTCTTTCTTTTTTAATTCATTAAAGTGTATTTTTTTCCCCAAAAATTGCGTTTGAAAGACCGCTGGTAAAGTGTGACAGTGTGACGTAAAATATTGCAATGACCGCCATTTTATTCTCTAGGGTCTCTGCTAAAAAATATATATACAGTGGGTACGGAAAGTATTCAGACCCCTTAAAAATTTCACTCTTTGTTGTATTGCAGCCATTTGCTAAAATCATTTAAGTTCATTTTTTCCCTCATTAATGTACACACAGCACCCAATATTGACAGAAAAACACAGAATTGTTGACATTTTTGCAGATTTATAAAAAATAAAAAAAATGAAATATCACATGGTCTTAAGTATTCAAACCCTTTGCTCAGTATTTAGTATTTGCACCCTTTTGATGAGTCTTTTTGGGAAAGATGCAACAAGTTTTTCACACCTGGATTTGGGGATCCTCTGCCATTCCTCCTTGCAGATCCTCTCCAGTTCTGTCAGGTTGGATGGTAAACGTTGGTGGACGGCCATTTTTAGGTCTCTCCAGAGATGCTCAATTGGGTTAAAGTCAGGGCTCTGGCTGGGCCATTCAAGAACAGTCACGGAGTTGTTGTGAAGCCACTCCTTCATTATTTTAGCTGTGTGCTTAGGGTCATTGTCTTGTTGGAAGGTAAACCTTCGGCCCAGTCTGAGGTCCTGAGCACTCTGGAGAAGGTTTTCGTCCAGGATATCCCTGTACTTGGCCACATTCATCTTTCCCTCGATTGCAACCAGTCATCCTATCCCTGCAGCTGAAAAACACCCCCACAGCATGATGCTGCCACCACCATGCTTCACGGTTGGGACTGTATTGGACAGGTTATGAGCAGTGCCTGGTTTTCTCCACACATACCACTTAGAATTAAGGCCAAAAAGTTCTATTTTGGTCTCATCAGACCAGAGAATCTTATTTCTCACCATCTTGGAGTCCTTCAGGTGTTTTTTAGCAAACTCCATGCAGACTTTCATGTGTCTTGCACTGAGGAGAGGCTTCCGTCAGGCCACTCTGCCATAAAGCCCCGACTGGTGGAGGGCTGCAGTGATGGTTGACTTTCTACAACTTTCTCCCACCTCCCGACTGCATCTCTGGAGCTCAGCCACAGTGATCTTTGGGTTCTTCTTTACCTCTCTCACCAAGGCTCTTCTCCCCCGATAGCTCAGTTTGGCCGGACGGCCAGCTCTAGGAAGGGTTCTGGTCGTCCCAAACGTCTTCCATTTAAGGATTATGGAGGCCACTGTGTTCTTGGGAACCTTAAGTGCATCAGAAATTTTTTTGTAACCTTGGCCAGATCTGTGCCTTGCCACAATTCTGTCTCTGAGCTCTTCAGGCAGTTCCTTTGACCTCATGATTCTCATTTGCTCTGACATGCACTGTGAGCTGTAAGGTCTTATATAGACAGGTGTGTGGCTTTCCTAATCAAGTCCAATCAGTATAATCAAACACAGCTGGACTCAAATGAAGGATTAGAACCATCTCAAAGATGATCAGAAGAAATGGACAGCGCCTGAGTTAAATATATGAGTGTCACAGCAAAGGGTCTGAATACTTAGGAGCATGTGATATTTCAGTTTTTCTTTTTTAATAAATCTGCAAAAATTTCAACAATTCTGTGTTTTTCTGTCAACATGGGGTGCTGTGTGTACATTAATGAGGAAAAAATTTACTTAAATGATTTTAGCAAATGGCTGCAATATAACAAAGAGTGAAAAATTTTGGGGGGGTCGAAATACTTTCCGTACCCACTGTAATTATATATATATATATATATATAATTTTTCGTGGGTTCTGAGTAATCTTCTACCAAAAATGTATGATTATTACATGTAGGAGAGGAGTGTCAGAATTGGCAAGTGGTTAAAGTGTATTTTTTCCCCCCCAAAAAATGCGTTTAAAAGACAGCTGCGGAAATACACTGTGACAAAGAATATTGCAACGACCGCAATTTTATTTTCTGGGGTCTCTGCTAAAAAAAAATATATATATATATATATATATATATATATATATATATATATATATATATGTATATATATATAATATTTGGGAGATCTAAGTCATTTTCTAGCAAAAAAAAATATTTTTACTTGTAAACAACAAATGTCAGAAAAATGCCCGGTCTTAAAGTGGTTAAAATACAAATGTTGTTTCCTTTCTGTTTTCAGTCCTGTTTTATTGCCTTTTTTTACTGCATTGATATCACAGTAGAGTCTATTTTCCTAAAGATAAATGGGAGACTTGTAATGTTTTTACATGTTTTTGTAATGACCAGTTTTGAAGGCATCTGGGCAAGCTTCTCCCACACATACACTGCCAGCCGTAATGACCCTAATCCGTGCCCCCTTTTAAAGGAATTGCTCACAGATGCAAGCTTATGACAGCGTGAATCTTTATTTCTGCACAACGACTCTTCAAGGAAAAACAATTTGCTGTGTAATGCACAGGTGGGTAGCGAATACAAAGCTTTCGTGCAATACAAATTTTTTACAAAGAGCTTAAATGCCTTACTCTGATGTGAGCGTCCTTAAACCGCGGCGTCTGTTTGTTCAGCAGATGAAAGTCCTGCAACTGCTCGGCATACTAAATGTGGGCACACGCTGCTTGGCCCGGTTATCTTTCACAGATGTCTTCAACTGCTACGTTGGCATACAAGGGACGTCTGGCACTGCAAATGAGGAGTTGAACAAAACTTAAAGGGAATATGTAGTGGCTTGGTATACATCATTTTTTATGTGTTGATCATTGACTTAAAAATAAC
Organism: Rana muscosa; assembly: GCA_029206835.1. NCBI lineage: Eukaryota > Metazoa > Chordata > Amphibia > Anura > Ranidae > Rana > Rana muscosa. The sequence goes on from CM055117.1 coordinate 35,836,428, forward strand.
TAATTAAAAAACGACGGTTCCCTCTTTAATGTAATCCTGCAGGTCGTAGGCTGCCCTGAAGATGCCCCATCCAGTGAAACGCATTAGACATGGGCAGAACAAAAACATTTGTTTCTTTTTTATTTGGTATTTACGTAAATTTGTTTAGCTTCGTTTTTCTAATTCCATTCAAATTCCATTCGTTTCGAATTCCATTCAAAATCTAATCTATTCTATTTGAAATTTGAATTTTGGAAGATGGTTATATTCTTTCTATTCCATTCTATTCTATTCTTTTATTTTCTGTTCTATTCTTTTCTTTCTTTTCTATTCTATTCAAATTTAAATGTATTCTATTTCAAATTAGAATTTTGGAAAACAGTTATATTGTTATACAGAGGAGAGCAAGGAAGTGGGACTTTAAATGAAGTACGCGGAGGGTCAAATGTTGTGTAGAGTTATAATTGACATATTAGTTATGTTGTTATATTCTTTTCTATTCTTTTCTTTTCTATTCTATTCTTTTATTTTCTATTCATATTTGAATGTATTCTGTTCAAAATTCAAATTTCGAAAGAAGGTGATATTCTTTCTATTTTATTCTGTGCTATTCATTATTTTTTTCCTATTCTATTCTTTTCTATTCTAATCTTTTTTTCTATTCTATTATTTTCTATTGTATTCAAATTCAAATGTATTCTATTTGAAATTTGAATTTCAGAATATTCTAATAGTTTATATTTTATTCTATTATATTCTATTCCTTTATTTTCTATTCTATTTTATTCTATCGCTTTATTTTATGTTCTATTTTTTTCTATTCTTTTATTCTCTTTTCTGTTTTGTTTTACTCTATTATATTCTATAATTTATTTTCTTGTTTTATTCTTTTCTATTATTATTTTTTTTTCTATTCTAGTCTTTTCTCTTGCATTCAAATTCAAATGTACCGTATATACTCGAGTATAAGCCGAGTTTTTAAGCACAATTTTTGTGCTGAAAATGCCCCCCCCCCCTCGGCTTATACTCGAGTCACCTTTTTGCGCCTGATCTCCCAGACTTTGGGGAGCCGGTACCGGCCAGCCGTAAGTCCCCTGGACCCCAAACTTGGCACACATATAGCCCCACTCTTCCTCTACAAGTGTGCAAAGTTTCTTGTCCAGGGGACCTACGGCCGGGGAGCACCGATTTTTCCAACTGGGCACCCCTTCCATAGACTCCCATGTTAAACTGTAATTTCTCTGGTGACTTTGGGGACCTGGTACCGGCCGGTCGTAAATTCTCTGGACCCCAATCTTGGCACACATGTAGCTCACCTCTTCCTCTACAAGTTTGCAAAGTTTCTTGGCCGGGGGATCTACGGCCGGGGAGCACCGATTTTTCAAACCCGGGCACCCCTTCCATAGACTTCAATGTTAAACGTCAGTCTAGTCATGGACACATTGAGGCATGGACACAGTGAGGCAAAGTGAGGCACACCCTAGGCTTATACTCGAGTCAATACGTTTTCCCAGTTTTTGTGGTAAAATTAGGTGCCTCGGCTTATATTCGGGTCGGCTTATACTTGAGTATATACGGGTATTCTGTTTGAAATTCAAATTTCAGAAAATAGTTGTATTTTTCTATTTTTTTCTATTTTCTTTCTATTCTATTACTTTATTTTATATTCTATTCTTTTTTTTTCTATTCTATCCTCTTATTTTATTTTCTATTTTTCTCTACTCTTTTATTTTCAAATTCAAATGTATTCTATTTGAAATTTGAATTTCAGAAGATTCTATTAGTTTATATTTTATTCTATTATATTCTATTCCTTTATTTTCTATTCTATTTTATTCTATTCTTTTATTTTCTATTCTATCGCTTTATTTTATGTTCTATTTTTTTCTATTCTTTCATTCTCTTTTCTGTTTTATTTTACTCTTTTATTTTCATTTTTTTTTTCTATTCTATCCTGTTCTATTTTATTTTCTAGTCTATTATTTTCTATTGTATTCAAATTCTAATTTATTCTATTTGAAATTCAAATTTCAGAAGATGGTTATATTCTTTCTATTTTATATTTTTTTTTATTCTATTCTATTCTATTCCTTTATTTGAATTTTTTTTATTCTGTTCTTTTATTTCCTGTAGCGGTACCCCCATGGGGGCTGCTGATTGACTCTATACCCCACTGGCCACCCCGACTCTGCAGACCCTCTCATACCTCTGACACCTTGGGTTCTATTGTAAAATACCACAATAGTAATGAGAAACTCAGACAAAGTCACTGAACCACTCAAAGAACGTTTACTATGGTAAAAGATAACACAAGGAAATGGTACAGTTAAACAATGAATGAACACAGATTAAGATTGACAGAGGTATTTGTTCAATGCAATGATGTCATATACTTGTACCTAGTAGCAACCTGATGAGGGTATATGTAAGCAGGTGCACAGGGAGATAGATCTTCAATACTTTTAACACATGTATTGAATACCTTCCCACTGAGGCCTCAGCACACAGACCAATGCACTAAGAGAATGCACAACAGTGGATACAGTAATACAATGCAAGTTCCAACTATATCTCACTAATAGGCTCCCTCTAGGTTGCAGTTCAGAGCAATTCTCCAATGTAGAGCAGTAAAGCTTTGTGAAAGAATAAAGCGGTCAAAGTTCCTCAATTTCCAGTTTAGTCTTCAGCTAGCTTATATTATACTGCAGTGTTGAGATGTGTACTTATTTGTAATCCAAAAGAACAGAGAAAAGCAGTGACTGTAGAATAGGATGTTATAGATTCCTTAGCTGAAGAACTATTCCCACTTATAATTCCTTCTATGTGTGAATAGTACAGTACTGACCTTACAGCATGGGGGGAAAGGAAAGCAAGGCCCCAAAATCTGATTGTAAGAGGCTCAGGTGCAGCAGATCCACAGCCGTGGAACTACAGGTCTCAGCAACAGTCTGTAGGAAAGAAACTTACTCAGCAATACTGCAGTCTTTACTTGGATAGGCAGGTGCCCTCTCACCACTGTGGACCCTCAGCTGGCTGGCAGACTCCATCCGAAACCCCCTGGAGATGCCTCCATCAGTGAAGATGGCGCCGCCACGCCGCGCTGCTCCTCGTGTGCTGGAAGGCAGATGGCTTCAAATGCTCTGAAGCGCAGGCCGATCCACCTGCTTGATTAGCAGGGCCGTCCTCCAAAGATCCCTCTGGGGTGGATTATCCGGCTCTCCACTGTAGGCCGCAGTCTCTCAGTCCTGGTCACACACACAGACCCCTGCTGGCAGTTTAATGGCGTCCAGAGAGGCCGAAAACAGGCCACGCCTGTCCTTTTATCTCTCCTCCCAGCAGGCCGTTCTGTGACTTGGCATTGTGGGTCCTGTAGTTCCCAGACTGATTTAAACAACATGAGTCACTTCCTCACTAAACTATATATCCCACAATGCATATCTGTTTGCTTCTTAAACAGAAGGAAATATCCTGACAGAGGTCAGCGGTCACTAGAGGGAGTGGAATTGTCAGGACCTTGATCTGAACCTACGATCTCTGCTGTGTCTGGCAATGTCTCTTCTTTCTGGGCCAACTGAGTTTTTTCAAACATCCGTCAAACATCCGCTTGTAGGTAATCTCGAGCTCGCATTCCTGCTCAACCAGGAACTCTAATTCCTCCAGGTCACACGCCTCTTCGGGGAGGTCCAGCACCTCATCTCGGTAGTCCAGGATGTTTTCCAGCCGCCACTCCTCGTCGCTCCCCAAAGTCTGGGTCTCCGTAAATTTTTTGATGGAGCAAGCCCCACGCCGCCGTAGCTAACGCCTTCGGTCGGGCTGCCATCTGCTGTACCTGGCCACAGTTGAGCCACGAACCACCAGAGGGCTCTGTAGCTGGCATCCAGCCTCATCTCCTCCTGGATCAATCTTCTGAGCTCCGTCTTCCACTCATCTCGCGGTTGTTCCCTCAGGAACACCTCTTGCGCACGGTACTGCGTCCAGTACATCTCTGTGGAGGAGGGAAGGATCTTCCCCTGATGGTGCCGCTCGTGGCTTAGCGTTTCATGCCAGAGTTGCCAGCGGATCACATCCCCCCAGCCGAGCATGGTGTGCTCCGTCGCTGGTCCCCGATGTTGCTTCCGCATGAATTGCAGCCTCTTCCCAAACTCGGCTCTCAGGCTGGCAGGTCCATGTATAGCTGCTCGGCGGCTGCCCGGATCTTGAATCCTGGTGGTGGTTTGGATGTCCCGGACTGCAGGAGACATCCCACTGCTGCCACCACTGTGACGGATCTCGGATACCCCAGGTGGGCACATCCGCCAGACCTGTGTCTCCTGTCCTCCAAACGCACCCGCAGCCTGCAGATTCGCCATATCCAGCCCTTAACCCCTCAATCACGAGAAAATCCACACAGGTGTTGAGGGTTAAACATGCAGAGCATCAACAGTTTATTAAATACAAAACATTCACTTTTACACACAGTAAGGGACACTCCCCTTAGCCTTGTCAGAGGGGGGTAGGGGACAAGGAAGAACCAATGGGAACTGAACACTTTTACATTGAAACAGAGACTACAGTTAAACATAAAGGGATTATGGTAAGCAGGCAGCCCCTCAAGCCCCTCTCCAGTCCAGACCATTGTCTACGTGCCATGAACCAACACAGTTAAACACAGCAACAAGAGGGGATGGGGGAGAAGGGATGTAGTATTACATTACATTATCTCAATGCCAGCTTGTCCCCAAGTCTCTCAGTCTCTTCTGGGCCATAATCTGTGGGTAAGAGGCCAGCCCACAGTCCCTTCCAAAACACACAGTGACAGTTGGTTCTGTCACAGGAACCTATATGGCTTTTAAGAGCTACTTTGACCTATGAGATGCTTCCTTAGATGCAGCCTCAAATGATACTACATTTATCTATACACTTGACCGTAAATCTAGGAAGGAACCCATGAATTTTCATCATAAAGATGGAGCTACCATCTGACAGATAACAACTTTTTATTTGTGCCTTGATCAGGAAAATCTTGTCCCATGTGTGAAGTTTATGGCCATATATTGTTGACTGCAACATAGTTACATAGTTACATAGTTACATAGTTAGTCAGGTTGAAAAAAGACAAAGTCCATCCATGTTATCTCCAACATACGGGTTGGAGATAATTAATTTCCCATATGACTATGGATGTTTCTCTTTGAAGTGTCATGGATGCATTTTCAATTGATGTTCCTCCAAGGATTCAATTATTTTGTCTGGAGGCATTGTTGTAAACATCCCAAATTAAAACCCCTCTGGGGCAATATACAGGCCTGAGGACATGAACTATAGTTCTGGTCTAGAGTAGTTTGGACATGGGGCAAATTTGTAATGTTACTTGAATTGTAACTAAATACTGTGTGTGTGTTATTGTTGTATTGATTTTGTATCTACACCTTAGACTTTGCAAACTCTTTTTAATATGTGATATACTTTTATATTGTTGGCATAAATTAAATGTGGTTTTTATCTTTTTGGAATATTCCTTCAACTTCTTTGTCCTCCTCAATTTTATATTTATGAGAAATGGGAGTTGGTTCTAAAATGAAGGTTAGCATAAGTCTAGTGTTTGGATTGGTGGTGTAGAGCATTACTTTAGCACCCTATTTACAATATTGCAGGTTGTCAGCACTTACTGTAGGTGCTCCCATGGTCTTTAAAGACAATCCAGCACTCTTGAATGCCTCTGCTCCACTAGAACACTTCTTCTGGCTAGTCTTTTCACTCACACTGTATATGTACTGTCCTCTCTAGCTGTTGGCCTCAGTGGCTAGTGTGTTTATAAACTACATGCCATGTCCTATCCCCAGAACTAACCAGCTGGAGGGTAGGACTTTTCCCATGCTTGGCCCTTCCTCATGACTGCATGACACCCATTCTGAAGGGGGAACCCCAAGGCGTGCCTTACAGGAAAATGAAAAATTGAAAGCCCCCACCCCACCAAAGCCTGCAAAGGTGTTTTAAAAATAAAGATGTTCCAAAAAAAAAAAAAACCCAGCTTCCAAACTTCCAAAAGTGGGTGTTATTATGTCTCACCAGGGCCTCCTGGGATAGCTGGGCACTTAGAATCCTACAGGACTATGTCCCTGTAATGGGCTGGAGTTTACTTTGAGCCATCAGCTTTCCCATAAGCCAGTAGTGAGGCATAAGGATGTCATCTGCGCCTCCTGGAGATGTCAGATGCTGGACAGAAGTTTAGTTTTTTTTGTTTTTTATTTAGCAACAGCTTTATTTTTATATGCTCTTTGCAGGCAGTTTGGCTTTAGGGTGGGGAGGGCTTCCAATAAAATGGAAAGTCCACTCTATTGAAAACCCTACACTCCTTATAGCTGAGATCATCCAGCCCCTTTATTAACTTCTTTGCTGAACTCTTTAACCACTTCAATACCCAGCCATAGTAATATGACGTCCACAGATGGGATCTCCCATCCTGGGTGGACGTCATATGACGTCCTGGGTTTGAAGGGGGATATCTGAATGATGCCTGCAGCTAGAGGCATCATTCAGATATCCTTTTGCTCTGCCGACGATTCTGTGCACCATAAGAATGATCATAGCGGCAGTTACGCCGCTTGATCGTTCTTATAGGCGGCGGGAGGGGACACCCCCCCTCCCGCCGCTATCCGGTGCTTCTCCGGGCTCTCCCGTGCCATCGGGGACCCGGAGAGAATCGTCCGGCGCCGGTGGTGGGTCACGTGACGAGCATAGAGATGACTGGTGACCAGATGGTCACCAGTCATCTCTATGACCGTCGGAGGCCCGGGCGCGATGTGATGACGTTTGCGGCTAGTAAACATGAGATCAGTGGAAAAAAAATCACGATCTCATGTTTTCCAGCCTGGAGGAGAGATGTGGGGTCTTATTGACCCCGCATCTCTCAATAAAGAGGACCTGTCACACACATTCCTATTACAAGGGATGTTTACATTCCTTGTAATAGGAATAAAAGTGATCAAAAAAAAAAAAATAAGTAAAATAAGTGTAAAAAATAAAATAAAAAAAATAAGTAAAAAAAAAATAATAATAATAAAAACGCCCCTGTCCCCGGAAGGTCGCGATCAGAAGCGAATGCACACGTAAGTCCCGCCCACATATGTAAACGCCGTTCAAACCACATATGTGAGGTATCGCCGCGTGCGTTAGAGCGCGTGCAACAATTCTAGCACTAGACCTTCTCTGTAACTCTAACCTGGTAACCTGTAAAAAAAATTAAAGCGTCGCCTATGGAGATTTTTAAGTACCAAAGTTTGGCGCCATTTCATGAGTGTGCGCAATTTTAAAGCGTGACATGTTAGGTATCTGTTTACTCGGCGTAACATCATCTTTCATATTTTCCCAAAAAATTGGGCTAACTTTACTGTTTTGTTATTTTTTAATTCATAAAAAACATTTTTATTTTTTTTTAAAAGGCGTTTGAAAAATTATTACGCAAATACCGTGCAAGAAAAAAAGTTGCAATGACTGTCATTTTATTCCCTAGGGTGTCTGCTAAAAAAACATATATAATGTTTGGGGGTTCTGAGTAATTTTCTAGCAAAAGAATGATGATTTGTACATGTAGGAGAGAAGTGCTAGAAAAGGCCCGGTATGGAGGTGGTATAAAAAGCCCCTGTATTGAAGTGGTTAAGGACATCCTTGGTGACCAAAACTGAACTGTATACTCAAGTCCATTTCACACAACTGGTTAAAAACAAAATGCTCAAATGAAACAAACGCTAGTTTAATATGTAGCGCTACCTCCGTAAGGGCTGCTAAATGTTGCTTGTCCTCTTGTGCTGCCCTGACCCTGGCAACTTCCCAGCCCTTCTGAGACTCTAGGTTCTGACATGATGTATACCCCTTTAAATGAACCACAGACACAACTTAACCAGAATTTAACAGACATCAGCTAAACCCTTGGACAGCACCCAAGACTGTTCGATTTGGACACACAGTAGTTGATTATGTACAGAATAACAACAGAAAGTAATGAATATAACACTTGAATATGTACAATGGTAGACATCCCAGACAAGCCCCCAAATGTAGTGCTACCCCCGTAAAGGGCCACTTGATGTTGCTTGTCCTCTTGTGTTGCCCTGTCCTTGGCAATTTCCCAGCCCTTCTGACAGGGTTCTGACATGGTGTATACCCCTTTAAATGAACCACAGACATAATGTGACCGGAATTCAACAGACTTTTGTATTGGCAAGACAAATTGTGAGTGCAACCAGAGGTGTCAGTCAGCCAAACACTGGGACAGCACCCAAGGCTGGTCAAGTTGGATACACAATAGTTGATTATGTACAGAATAACAACAGACAGTAATGAGAATATAACACTTGAATATGTACAATGGTAGACACTGAATAATTGAATGGGCCCAGACAGATCAAAGCTGAAGAGGGGGCTGTAGCTAAAATATGACTGGCCTGCAGGGAATCGCTACTATGGAGGGCAACATAGGCAAGCGATATTTGGGCCAGCTCACAGTGTGCAGATGATGGGATAAGAGTAGTCCATGTTTCAGGCCTGAATACTGTTTTTACCAGCACGTTGGTGCTCAAAGAGGTTGAAAAGGGAAATCCTGAGGGCGAAAGAGAAGGTTCAAGTGTGGCAAGTTCCTCTGTAATCCGGGATATGATGTCTGAATGCAGTGTCCATGTGTTGTATGTTACTGACAAGGAGGGGATTTGGGCGTAAGCCCACTTACCAAATCCTGAAAGTAGTCGGCACACACAGGAATGCTTCAGGGTCTGTGCGCCAGCCGGAGCAAGGATGGATGCAGCAAAGATGTACACTCAGCGGTCCAGGTTGGCGCCCGCAGCGCGGCACACTGTGCACTAGGAGGAGAGACAAAGGATCCCCAGATGTCACTCAGCAATACAGACCCTCTCAGGTGGTGACAGCAATTATTTTCTAGGCCCCTGGTAGGCTGCGGTTCCTAGGAACGAAAAAGTCTTCTGGACTGCAGCACTCAAAAATAAAAGCCTTTATTTTAAAATAAGGAATCCAAAATACACACTGTACAACGGTACACAGGTCAAAAAAATTTGGCTGACATGTTTCGCACTGTGCTAGTGCTTATTCATAGCTGCGGTTTCTGCCGCTGGACGGCAGCTCTGATGCTCACAGATGGATCTCGGGAAGAAGAGAGTGGGCCCGCTGGAAACACCACCTTAAAGGTGTTGTAAACCCTAAAGTTTTTTCACCTAATGCATCCTATGTATTAAGGTGAAAAAACTCCTGTCAGTCACCCCCCCCCCATTTTACTCACCTAAACCGTGGAATTCACTCGGCGGTGACACGCTGTCCCTCTCTCCATGGAGTCCCGACTCCGTGGAGAGAGTCAGGACCTATTGGCTCCCGCTGCTGTCAATCAAATCCAATGACGCGGGCGCTGGATGGGCGGGGCCAAGTGATAAATTCGGCAGCTATGGACGCCATATGAATGACTCGGGAGCGCGCCCGCAAAGAAACCCCCCAGGAGAGCGCTTCTACTAGGGCGTTATCTGATGCGGAGTAGAGCCGCAAGAGCCGCCGAGGGCCCCCCAGAAGTTGCGGATCAGGGCCACTCTGAGCAAAATGAGCTGCACAGTGGAGGTAAGTATGACATGTTTGTTATTTAAAAAAAAAAAAACAAAGCTTTACAATAACTTTGAATAACCTTTGCAATAAGCAAGGTCCATAAAGACATGGATGAGCGAGTTTGGGGTGGAGGAACTTGATTTGCCTGCACAGAGTCCTGACCTCAACCAGATAGAACACCTTTGGGATGAATTTGAGCGGAGACTGTGAGCCAGGCCTTCACATCCAACATCAGTGCCTGACCTCACAAATTTACTTCTGGAAGAATGGTCAAACATTCCCACACACTCCTAAACATTGTGGACAGCCTTTCCAGAAGAGTTGAAGCTGTTATAGCTGCAAAGGGTGGGCCAACTCAATATTGAACCCTACGGACTATGACTGGGATGCCATTAAAGTTCATGTGCGTGTAAAGGTAGGTGTCCCAATACTTTTGACAATATAGTATATATGGGTCTCAGTAGTCACTGTGGACAACACGGTCTGTTTTTTTCTGCACTCTTGCCAAATTCATCTACTGAATACGACAATGACAAGAACCTCTTGTGTCATGCTCTATAAATATAATTGTTGTCATTTAGAAAACTTTGAATCTATTATTTTGTTTTATAGGCCATGTAAAAAGCATAAAACATACTTGTCCCCCTGGGAGTTCTCTGGTGCCAGGTCCCTTGTTTAGGCTGTAATTTATTGTACATTGTACTTTGATTTTCTGTTAAGGTAATGATTTATAGGTTAAGGATACAGGGGCAAACTCTTATCATTATTATTTTTTTTTCTTTATTCCATTGACATATACTGAACATATATGTATACTGTACGAGTACAATTAGGTGCCACAAAGTCACTCATAGATCTATGTTGATGTATACATAATACGTTTCCCTCGGGCACCAGAATCACGGGGGGCCTAACAAAAACATGTATGTGCAGTTTGGTGTACCTGTGAGTGGAGAGGAGAGGGATGAGAAGAGAGAAGAGGAGAGGGATGAGGTGAGGGAAAAGGAGAGGGAAGAGGAGAGGGCAGAGGAGAGGGATGTGAAGAGGGAAGAGGAGAAGGATGAGGTGAGGGAAAAGGAGAGGGAAGAGGAGAGGGAAGAGGAGAGGGAAGAGGAGAGGGATGAGGAGAGGGAAGAGGAGAGGGATGAGGAGAGGGATGAGGAGAGGGAAGAGGAGAGGGATGAGGAGAGGGAAGAGGAGAGGCATGAGGAGAGGGAAGCGGCTAGGGAAGAGGAGGGGAGAGGAGAGGGATGAGGAGAGGGGAGAGGAGAGGGATGAGGAGAGGGCAGAGGAGAGGGCAGAGGAGAGGAAAGAGAAGGGGAGAGGAGAGGGCGGAGGAGAGGGTAGAGGAGAGAGCAGAGGAGAGGGAAGAGGAGAGGGATGAGGAGAGGGATGAGGAGAGGGACGAGGAGAGGGATGAGGAGAGGGATGAAGAGAGGGATGAAGAGAGGGATGAAGAGAGGGATGAAGAGAGGGATGAGGAGAGGGAAGAGGAGAGGGAAGAGGAGGGGGATGAGGAGAGGGAAGCGGCTAGGGAAGAGGAGGGGAGAGGAGAGGGATGAGGAGAGGGCAGAGGAGAGGGAAGAGAACGGGAGAGGAGAGGGCGGAGGAGAGGGCAGAGGAGAGGGCAGAGGAGAGGGCAGAGGAGAGGGCAGAGGAGAGGGAAGAGGAGAGGGAAGAGGAGAGGGAAAAGGAGAGAGATGAGGAGGGGGAAGAGGAGAGAGATGAGGAGGGGGATAAGGTAAGGGAAGAGGTGAGGGAAGAGGAGAGGGAAGAGAAGAACTTTGAGGAGGGGGAAGAGGAGAGGGAAGAGGAGGGGGAAGAGAAGGGGAGAGGAGAGGGCGGAGGAGAGGGTAGAGGAGAGAGCAGAGGAGAGGGAAGAGGAGAGGGATGAGGAGAGGGATGAGGAGAGGGATGAGGAGAGGGATGAGGAGATGGATGAAGAGAGGGATGAGGAGAGGGAAGAGGAGGGTGATGAGGAGAGGGAAGCGGCTAGGGAAGAGGAGGGGAGAGGGATGAGGAGAGGGCAGAGGGGAGGGAAGAGAGGGGGAGAGGAGAGGGCGGAGGAGAGGGCAGAGGAGAGGGCAGAGGAGAGGGCAGAGGAGAGGGAAGAGGAGAGGGAAGAGGAGAGGGAAGAGGAGAGAGATGAGGAGGAGGAAGAGGAGAGAGATGAGGAGGGGGATAAGGTGAGGGAAGAAGTGAGGGAAGAGGAGAGGGAAGAGAAGAACTTTGAGGAGGGGGAAGAGGAGAGGGAAGAGGAGGGGGTGAGGAGAGGGAAGAGAATAGGGATGAGGATAAGGAAGAGAAAGGTGATGTTGAGAGGGAAGAGAAGAGGGATGAGGAGAGGAAAGAAGAGAGGGAGAGGGAATAGAAGAGGGAAGAGGGATGTGGAGAGGAATGTGGAGAGGGATATGAAGAGGGAAGAGGAGAAGGATGAGTAGAGGGGAGAGGAGAGGGATGGGAAGAGGGGAGGAAAGAGGAGAGGGAAGAGGGGAGGGAAGAGGAGAGGGTAAAGGAGAGGGATGAGGAGAGGGATGAGGAGAGTTAGGATAAGAGGGATGAGGAGAGGGACGACGAAAGAGGAGAGTAGAGGGATGAGGAGAGGGATGAGGAGAGTTCAGATAAGAGGGATTAAGTGAGGGAAGAAGAAAGGGGAGAGTAGAGGAAAGATGAGAGAGATGAGGAGAGGGATGTGTAGAGGGGAGAGGAGAGGGATAAGGAGAGGGATGAGGAGAAGGAAGAGAAGGAAGAGGAGAGGGAAGAGGAGAGGGAAAAGGAGAGGGAAAAGGAGAGGAAAGAGGAGAGGAAAGAGAAGAGGAAAGAGAAGAGGAATGAGTAGAGGGGAGAGAAGAGGGATGAGGAGAGGGAAGAGGAGAGGGATGAGGAGAGGGAAGAGCAGAGGGATGTGGAGAGGGAAGAGAAGAGGGAAAAGGAGAGGAATGTGGAGAGGGAAGAGGAGAAGGATGAGTAGAGGGGAGAGGAGAGAGATGAGGAGTGGGATGAGGAGAGAGATGAAGAGAGGGCAGAGAAGAGGGAAGAGGAGAGGGGAGAGGAGAGGGATGTGAAGAGGGAAGAGGAGAAGGATGAGTAGAGGGAAGAGGAGAGGGATGAGGAAAAGGAAGAGGAGAGGGATGTGGAGAGGGAAGATAAAAGAGGGAAGAGGAGAGGGGAGAGGAGAGGGATGTGAAGAGGGAAGAGAATAGGAGAGGGATGTGGAGAGGGATGTGGAGAGGGATGTGAAGAGGGAAGAGGAGAGGGATGAGGAGAAGGAAGAGGGATGAGGAGAGGGAAGAGGAGAGGGATGTGGAGGGGGATGTGGAGAGGGATGTGAAGAGGGAAGAGGAAAAGGATGATCAGAGGGGAGAGGAGAGGGATGAGGAGAGGGGAGAGAAGAGGGATGAGGAGAGGGATAAGGAGAGGGATATGGAGAGGGAAGAGGAGAGTGAAGAGGAGAGGGAAGAGGAGAGGGATGAGGAGAAGGAAGAGGAAAGGGATGATCAGAGGGATGAGGAGGGGATAGGAGGGGAGAGGAGAGAAGAGGATCTCATCCATTCACAGAAAGCCTTGTATTTAGAGAGGCTCTGACATGAGGAAGCAAAGCCTTGCCTCTACCAAGATAGACACACAATACAGAACAAGGCATGGTAAGTCAGTAGTGGGGAAAAGATCAGTTGCCGGGAGAACAGAGGCAATCCTAATAACGAGACATTTTCCCTCTGCTTGCCTTTTCCGCTTACAGCTAACTTCTTAAACTTTGGTTGTATGTTCTTATTAGCTTGGCAGAACTTATTTTATGTTACCCCTTTAACAGAAGGTGTCCTAGCCCCTATAAAGCCGGCACCAGCCACGTTTCCATTTCTAAGCCTCTCTCCTCTCTCTGTAGCACACAAGACATCATAGACAGCATAGAATCATGTACACAGAATTTTTTATTTAATGTCATCCTCCGAGACATCCACATTATGGCAGTTTAAATGGAGGCATTTCATAAAATATTAACTTAAAAACTACTGTTTAAGTTTGCCGAATTGAAGTGTTTCTGTTTTAGCCACCAGGGGATGATGAAAATGAGACCCGGCCAACCGTGGGATGGAAGACGCACGTTCCAATTACACGCCATCCTAATCATAAAGACATTGACTCACGTATATCAATCTGTCATTTTTATGGCTTTCATTTCAGCCTTTTCTCTATTAATCTTTTATTATTTTAGTTTAAATGGCACAATTCTCACAGGACGTGCTGATTACCTTATGTAATTCCACCGCGCTTACATTGTAGCAAGCACTCCCCTGCTCCCTGTAGCAAGTCATACTAATCTATTTCCCAGTGGTTCCATCTTTCCCAGTAGCGTCAGGGGGTTGGAGCTCATGCTGCCTCTTCCTATTGTACACTTCAGGTCTTGAGTACGGCGAGGTTTTCAATAATAAAATACATTTAGGGCACGCTAAAGGAGAAAAGATATTTAGGGCAAGCTAAAGGGGGATTCCAGGCAGTAGCCAGAAGTTTATTACAAAATATTGTTGCCAATTTGCTTTACCCAGTTCCATGGCTTAACCCAAGGACCACCCTTGTGTCAGTATTCCGATAATCAATAGAATAACTCTTAAGCGCATGGGTATTTTTAGGCCTCATGCACACGAGACGCCGGGGCAAACTCTGCTGAACACGCGTTTTTAAAGGCTGAAACCGGCGTTTTGCCGCGATTGCAGCCACGTTTAGCGGTGTTTTACCGCGTTTGCGTCTACAAGCGTTTAGTTATGAAACATCATAAGACCCTCCCTAAGCTCAAAAAACGGTATTATTTAACCATTTCAGCCATTTTGTGAGACCAGAGTGAGTAGCAGCAGCTAAGAGAGCAGCAGTGTACTTGTATTTAGTGTGTCACTTGCCACATTACTTGCCACAAGTTGTGGATTGTCCACTTGCTACATCACCTGACACGTCACCTGCCACGTCACCTGCCACAAGTTGTGAATTGTCCACTTGCCACGTCACCTGGCCACGTCACCTGCCACGCCACCTGCCACAAGTTGTGGATTGTCCACTTGCTACATCACCTGACACGTCACCTGCCACGTCACCTGCTACAAGTTGTGGATTGTCAACTTGCCATGTTACCTGACACGTCACCTGGCCACGTCACCTGCTACAAGTTGTGGATTGTCCACTTGCTACGTCACCTGACACGTCACCTGCCACAAGTTGTGGATTGTCCACTTGCCACGTTACCTGCCACAAGTTGTGGATTGTCCACAATGCAATGCAAGCAATTACAGTTTTTTATTTTTTATTTTTTGTAATGGTTTTTCATCATTTGCCATCATTTTTGAGATTTCTAATGTAAAAAAATAGGTCACCTTTAAAAACGCTTATAAACGAAAACGCGGCAAAACGCGGGTACTGCGTTTAGCTGCGTTTCGCGTCTGAAACGTGGAAAACGTTTGCGTCTGAACCTGTTTTTTTGCTTCTGGTAAAACGAGGTTAAACGCAACTGCCTAAAAACGGCAATAAACAAGACTGTGTGCATGGACACATAGGATAACATTGAATGTGTTCAGGAGCAGTTGAAAAAAGTGTCCAACTGCCTCTGAACGCGCGTTTAACAGCAAATAACAGCGTCTCGTGTGCATGGGGCCTTACTTTACAGTCATGATTTTTTTTTTTTTCGTAATTACTATTTTCACCTTTTTTCATCCATTTTCAATAAGACCCCTTTCACACTGGGGCGGGCAGGTGCGGTGGCGGTATAGCAGCGTGATTTTCAGCGCTGCTATACTGTCGTTCTTACCGCGGTATGCGGTCGCTAGGGGGGTTAATTTAACCCCCGCTAGCGGCCGAAAAAGGGTTAATACCGCCCGCAAACCGCGGCTATTGCCGCGGTTTGCGGGCGGTATTCCCGCGCTGTCCCATTTATTTCAATGGGAGACCGCGGTAAAGGAGCGGTGAACACCGCTGTAAAGAAGCGGCTAGCAGGACTTTTGGAGCGGTCCTGCTAGCGCACCGCTTCAGTGTGAAAGCCTTCGGGCTTTCACATTGAAGACACAGGGCAGGATTTTTTCATGCAGTATAACAGCGCTATTATTAGCGCTAAACCGCATGAAAAACGCCCCAGTGTGAAAGGGGCCTTACAGTGCCGCTGATCTTCTTCAGCCACTTTTGCCCATTTTCTATCTACATACTCTTAAGCCCCGTACACGGTCGGACTTCCATCTGACTTTTCCGTGGTTTTTTGTCTGAACGGAGTTGGCCGGGCACACCCATAGCATACACACCACAGGACTTTTCTGCAAACTTTCCCAAAACTTTATCCAACATCACGTGGTTTTTCTGCTCTTTTCTGCTCTTAACCGCCACCCTTTGGTCAACTTCTGCTATTGTTGGTTGATTGTAACATTATTTGTTTTGTCCATCGGACAAAAGTCTGATGGTTTTCTGTACACACGGTCGGACTTTGCTCCATCGGACTTTTGTTGGGCAAAAGTTTGTCCGTTTGCAGACCCAACATTTGTCCGATGAAAACAAAAAAAAAAAAAAAAGTTTGTCCGATGGAGCGTACACACGGTCGGATTGTTGGTCCAACTTGCTCAAAATGAAGTTTGTTGGCCAAAAGCCCGACCGTGTGCACGGGGCTTAACTCCAATGTTGGCTGCATATACAGTAATTGCTCCTGACCATTTTCCTGATGGTGAACCATGCCTGGGCAATGTTGGCATGGTGACCCGTTGTCCCTACCAGGATCGCACAGAAGAGGGTACCTTCATGACAGCACCAGCAGATATTATTATAAATGGGGATGCCAATACTCACTGGCTAAATAGAATTTTGTAAAAATTGCTTTTGGACTGGTATATTTTACCCAAGACAGTGCTCACTCCCTATTTTTTTTTTTTACAACGCTTTTTCCTATTAGCCTAGAAAATTATTATTTTTGATTTGCCAGATTGGACCCCCATTGATTTCAATGGTAGTTTCACATCCAAATTTCTTTGAAGTTCGCCAAACCCTGCTCGAAGCGAATCCAGGGAAGTTCAGCTCATCCCTAATTATGAAGGAAGCTGCAAATTAAAATTAATAAATAAATTAAAATAACTCTTGAAATACATTTAAATCAAAACTCCAGCTTAAAAAATAATAGCTCAAGTAGAAAAAAAAAAGGCTTTGCTGAAATACTTAAACTAAACCCAGAGTTTTCCTGTGTAGTAAATC
This sequence comes from Rana muscosa, assembly GCA_029206835.1. Taxonomy (NCBI): domain Eukaryota; kingdom Metazoa; phylum Chordata; class Amphibia; order Anura; family Ranidae; genus Rana; species Rana muscosa. The sequence continues at coordinate 35,853,195 of CM055117.1, forward strand.
AATGTCACCACTAGATTAGTTTTGATTTTTTATTATCATGGTGTCTCTAGAAATTTTAAATGTTAGCTCTCTGACAACAGCAATAAATACATGCATATACATATCCACACATACAGTAAATATACGGTATGTGCATCAATATATACAGTGCCTTGCAAAAGTATTCACCCCCCTTGGCATTTTTCGTGTTTTGTTGCCTCACAACCTGGAATTACCATGGATTGTTTGAGGATTTGCATCATTTCATTTACAGAACATGCCCACAACTTTGAAGATTTTATTTTATTTATTTTTTATTGTGAAGCAAACAACAAATAGGACAAAATAACAGAAAAAGTCAATGTGCATAACTATTCACCCCCCTAAAGTCAATACTTTGTAGAGCCACCTTTTGCGGCTATCACAGCTCCAAGTCGCTTTGGATAAGTCTCTATGAGCTTGCCACATCTTACCACTGGGATTTTTGCCCATTCCTCTTTGCAAAACTGCTCCAGCTCCTTCAAGTTGGATAGTTTGCGTTTGTGAACAGCAATCTTTAAGTCTGACCACAGATTTTCTATTGGATTGAGGTCTGGGCTTTGACTAGGCCATTCCAACACATTTACATGTTTCCCCTTAAACCACTCAAGTTTTGCTTTAACAGTGTGTTTTTGGGGTCATTGTCCTGCTGGAAGGTGAACCTCCGTCCTAGCCTCAAATCACACACAGAGTGGTACAGGTTTTGCTCAAGAATATCCCTGTATTTAGCACCATCCATCTTTCCCTCAACTCTGAGCAGTTTCCCAGTCCCGACTGCTAAAAAACATCCCCACAGCATGATGCTGGCACCACCATGGTTCATGGTGGGGATGGTGTTCTTTGGGTGATGTGATGTGTTGGGTTTGCGCCAGACATAGCATTTTCTCTGATGGCCAAAAAGTAAAATTTTAGTCTCATCAGACCAGAGCACCTTCCTCCATATATTTTGGGAGTCCCCCACATGCCTTTTCACAAACTCAAAACGTGCCATTTTGTTTTTTGCTGAAAGTAATGTCTCTCCTTTGGCCACTCTGCCATAAAGCCCAACTCTATGGAGCGTACGGCTTATTGTCGTCCTATGTACAGATACTCCAGTCTCTGCTGTGTAACTCTGAAGCTCTTCCAGGGTTACCTTAGGTCTCTGTGCTGCCTCTCTGACTAATGCCCTCCTTGCCCGGTCCATGAGTTTTGGTGTGCGGCCGCCTCTTGGCAGGTTTGCTGTTGTGCCATGTTCTTTCCATTTGGTTATGATATATTTGATGGGGCTCCTAGGGATCATCAAAGATTTGGATATTTTTTTATAACCTAACCCCGACTTGTACTTCTCAACAACATTGTCCCTTACTTGTTTGGAGAGTTCCTTGGTCTTCATGGCAGTGTTTGGTTAGTGGTGCCTCTTGCTTAGGTGTTGCAGCCTCTGGTGCCTTTCAGAAAGGTGTGTATATGTAATGACAGGTCATGTGACACTTAGATTGCACACAGGTGGACATCATTTCACTAATTATGTGACTTCTGAAGGTAATTGGTTGCACCAGAGTTTTTTATGGGCTTCATAACAAAGGGGGTGAATACATACGCACATGCCAATTATCAGTTTTTTTATTTCTGAAAAATAGTTTTATGTATATATTTTTCTTATTTTACTTCACCAACTTAGACTATTGTGTTCTGATCCATCACATATAATTCAGATAAAAAAAAAAACATTGAACTAAAGGCTGTAATGTAACAAAATAGGTAAAAAGCCAAGGGGGTGAATATTTTGCAAGGCACTGTATATACTGTATACATATATATTAAATACTGATACAGCAACCTTCTAGATAGGTTGCTAGGATGTTAGGTAAACTTAGCCCTTTTTGGGTCCTCTGTAATCATTGGAGTAGGTGTTGATTACTTTGGGCTGTTCTGGATCTCACAGGCTGCAGGTTTCATAGTTTCCCCCTGCATTCTAGAGCATAGTGGGCTGGAAATTCAAATGAGCAGCCTGGATATTTATTATGCTTCAGCATATCCCCTGGGGAGGTGTGCCCTGCAGGTGGCTGAAGAGGCATATATATATATATATATATATATATATATTGTAGCGGCCTCCACTCTCTCACTCCCTGGCTTTGTCCTTCTGCTTGTCTAGGGGGTTGCTCCGGAGGAGAGAGTGCGGGGTCACCACGCCAAGCCTTCACCACAGAGGTTTGTGAGGTTCAAGCAAAGTTTCTTTACCTTCGGGTCGGTGCTCTGTTTTTGGAACCTCCACCTCCTCTCTTGAACAGTGTCTGCCAGTAAAATGATCCCCACACCATCAAAAGTCCAACACTCCTTTATTCTTCTTACATCAAAGTGAAACACAATCAGTTGGACTCCCTCAACGAACAGAACAGACAGGGGGTGTGGATTTGAGTAAGCCCAGGCACAACTTACTTAACTCTTTCCTTCCTGATAGTGGCTTTTGGTTCCTTGTCAGGGGAAAACATCCCTCCAGGCGGTCTCCGGAGGCTCACCCAGCAGCGGCAATCTGCTGCACCAGGTCTTCAGGTGAGTACTCCCTCCGGTCCCTTACGCCTCTGGATTCGGGTACCCACTCCCGGGGTCCCCTAGGAAATCCTTCCCCTGCGGAACGCAGCGAAGGACACAGGGCTCCAGACCTCCATCCGAGTACCTCACCCCAGGCTGAGGGTGCCCGGGATGGAACACGAGCTCCGGGTGTCCACGCCTAGGCCGCCTGGACACCGACCACGAACCACAGCCCTCAGGCTAAAGGTGCCTGGGACTCAACAACCCGTGACACAAAATGGCCGACCCCTTTATACCCTCCCCCATCAAGCCCAGCGGAGCCCCCGCCCCGCTGTACTCATGCTGCGAGAGGCCAAAAAGGGTACGGCACTGTAATGATGGCTCAACCCCGGGCCCAAAGCGACAGCGCCACCCGATGGGCCCCAGGGAACCATACATTACAGATCCCCCACCAAATTCAAACATAATTGAAAAGCATATACCCGCTACACTCTCCCCCTGGTTGTTTGACACTGGTCCCCAGTGTCTGGAATAAACTCTGCCCTCAAGGGCTGACACAGTCCAGACCAGAAACCGACTATAAATTGTGAAAAATTGAAAAAAAATCTTTTGGGAAATAACTAACTAGAGCAGCTGTAACTGAGCCTCACATGAAAATGGAGGGAAGGGAAACAACAACACATAACAACAACATTGGAAATCATATTTCACATAACATCTCAAAAGTCACACCATTGACATTTTCCCCCACCCACATCACTGACTAAGACCCACCCCTCTCTCAGCGGTCTTGATGGGATGTTCTCCTGCAGAGGGGAAAAAAATAATAAACACACAAAATTCCTGACACAGATGTTCATGTGAGAACAAAAAAACTTCTCCGCAGAGAAATCCTTCCCTTCTAAAAGTGTGTGTGTGTGAAGTGAATGCCGATGCAAGACACTGCCACCTGGTGACAGCGTCGCTGTAACTGCACTTGTGAAGACCTCTTCTTCTTTGGCCCTATCTACCCCAAAGTCCATGATCACTGACTGAAGAATGAAGAACAAACAGAAACAGTCCTTCCATTCCTTTGAAGAGCATAAACACCCTTTAGCTGGACACAGTCACTGAAGTTCCCCGGGTAACAAGAACAACAACCCCGGAAAGTTCAGCAGTATAAAGAAAACAAGAACGGAGTCTCTTTTCTCCTACAGATAGAAACGAGGGTGCGGCAGGACAAGTGGTTTCAAATGCTGGTCCATGGTTTCCAAATGGTATTCAACGTCTTCTCCTTCCTTGCGTCGAATCAGCACCTTGTCCGCATGGATATGCCGACCCAGCATCCATTCTGCCTTGCAGTCTTTGAAGCGCTGAGATGCCTTGGGAGAACGCGCGAGGTACCTGCGGGCGTGCGGGACCTGAAGGTGGGTCCACACAAAGTCATTGTACCAACGCTCCCGGCAAACTTCCACTTCGTACAACAACTCCTTAGACAAGTATGGGTACTCCCACCCGTACTCAGCAGCAACCTTCTGGCAAAACAGGCGTTGTAGTCTCGCCAGTGGAGGCATAGTGGCTTTGTCTCCTTCGCCTGGCAAAACTATAGCATCCGGATGGCGAGGTGCGTTGATCACCTCCGTTCTGGGCCTAGGTGCTCACAGCGACAGTCTCTTATCCCCAGCATTAGGTGCAGGTGGCACCGGGGATGCGAGAGTAGGCTGGGGACAGGATCCCTCCTCAGGCGCTGGTGCCTCCACCCGGGGTGTACTATCCCCTGTAGACATGGGTGGGTCCCTGGTTCTGCGGAACGAGGCGAGGGGCACTTTGTCCCAGCCCTTCTGAGCAAACAGCTCATCTATGGCGACATCGTCTCCCAGATCAGAGAGCGACTCCAGGTCGGAGGTGTCACACTCCTCCGCGGGCAGGTAGCCTGTAGTGGAGACTGAACTGCCACCTCCCACGGACACACAGGGCCGTGACTCCCCAACACCTCCGCCCATACACCAAGTCCCTTCGCCTGGCTTACCTCGGCCTTTACTTGAGACGGGATGTTCGGAACTCCTCTCACCGGTTCCTTCCGGGCCGGTCGTAAGCAGGCAGGATGGTCCACCGTGACCGCTGGACGGGGCTACCATGCCGGTCTTATTCTTCCGCGGTGGACACTGTGAGGCAGTGATGACCGAGTCAGCATCCTCGGATTTCTCCCGTATTTGAGTAATTACGACCTCCTCCGCGGTCGCTGCAGTGCGCATGGGGGCGGCTGTAAAATCGGTTATTCCTCCAACTTGAGTGGTGCTGCCTGTGGTACGGCCGGGGTAGATGGTTTTTGGCTTCTCGATGTCTGCATCCACCTCGAATAAGAACTCCCCACAGGCTTCGCATCGCCCAAATGGCTTCAGCTGACACACCAGTCCCGAACAGCCGGGACAAATCACACCCAAGTCCTCAACGTCCATACATGAATACAGGGCGAATCGTCCCCGGGGCTTTAGCCGAATCCCCGTATCGGTCACCGGAGCAGCAGCAGTCAAAGTCGTGGCAGAAGGGTGAAGTGGAACCCACGATGTATGCCCGAACATGGTGGATTGCTGCTGATCCATTACGCACTGCAAATTTTGCGCCAAAGTCCCCACGTGTAGTTCTTCACACGACTGGACTCCTCCCCTCTTGCACTCAAGTTTGCGGGCTTTCTCCTTCCCTGGGTCACGCCCATGAACTGAGCAGGGAGGGTGTGCCTCGTGGCGCAGTGCAATAGAAGCCCCCACATGTACTACTTCACACGGCTGGACTCCCCCCTCTTCTCGCTCTTCTGCGTAGTCCTTTCCGTTCTTAGGGTCATGCCCACGACTTCGAGCAGGGTTGCACTTTGGCCAAAAATATGGCCGACCTACTCGGAACTCCTCCCGGCAGACATGTTCAACTCCGTCCATAGTACACAACACCATCCTGGACGAGAACCCCCACGTGTAGCGGCCTCCACTCTCTCACTCCCTGGCTTCGTTCTTGTGCTTGTCTAGGGGGTTGCTCCGGAGGATAGAGTGCGGGGTCACCACGCCAAGCCTTCACCACAGAGGTTTGTAAGGTGCAAGCAAAGTTTCTTTACCTTCGGGTCGGTGCTCTGTTTTTGGAACCTCCACCTCCTCTCTTGAACAGTGTCTGCCAGTAAAATGAGCCCCACACCATCAAAAGTCCAACACTCCTTTATTCTTCTTACATCAAAGTGAAACACAATCAGTTGGACTCCCTTAACGAACAGAACAGACAGGGGGCGTGGATTCGAATAGTCCCAGGCACAACTTACTTTCCTCTATCCTTCCCAATAGTGGCTTTTGGTCCCTTGTCAGGGGAAAACATCCCTCCAGGCGGTCTCGGGAGGCTCACCCGGCACCAGCAATCTGCTGCACCAGGTCTTCAGGTGAGTACCCCCTCCGGTCCCTTACGCCTCTGGATTCGGGTACCCACTCCCGGGGTCCCCTAGGAAATCCTTCCCGCGCGGAACACAGCGAAGGACACAGGGCTCCAGTCCTCCATCCGAGTACCTCACCCAAGGCTGAAGGTGCCCGGGATGGAACACGAGCTCCGGGTGTCCAGGCCTAGGCCGCCTGGACACCGACCACGAACCACAGCCCTCAGGCTAAAGGTGCCTGGGACTCAACAACCCGTGACACAAAATGGCCGACCCCTTTATACCCTCCCCCAGCAAGCCCAGCGGAGCCCCCGCCCCGCTGTACTCATGCTGCGAGAGGCCAAAAAGGGTACGGCACTGTAATGATGGCTCAACCCCGGGCCCAAAGCGACAGCGCCACCCGATGGGCCCCAGGGAACCATACATTACAGATCCCCCACCAAATTCAAACATAATAGAAAAGCATATACCCGCTACAATATATATATATATATATATATATATATATATATATATATATGTATATATATATATATATATATATAAATAGTCTGAGCTTTAGAACAGCAGGGTCTTTCTGTTGAAATGATTCCACCCACCCAACTCCCGCAGCAGTTCTACTTATTCAAGCTGATGTTCACTGGGGTCCCAGCTGTGGCAAAGCTGGGGGGGGGTCTACTTCTAGGATCCTTTTCTGAAGCTTATTAGGAAATTTCACCTAAGGACCTGGCCTGGAGAGCTCACTGAAGAGTGCTCAGTGGAAGTTGGAAAGGCTCTTGCTGTTCTGTGACATTTTGGGCATTAACCTCTCCCTCACTGAAGAGTGTCCGGTGAATACTGAAAGGAGGCACCCAGCGATCCTGTGACATTGTGAGTACTGACCTGAGCTCAGAGTCCCAGTGACTGTGTGTTGTCTTCCTTTAGGTGGATGTACCAGTGGTAGTTCTAACTGAGATAGCTTCTACAAGTTCTGACCATCTTTATTTTCTCCTGAATAAAGACTGTTCAGGGAGTCTTAGCCTGGTGAAGTGTCCTCATGCTAATACACAAGGGTTCTGGAGTATCCCATATTACCCCAACGCTGTATCCTGGCCTAGGCCAACAAGGCCCAGACCTAGGGCAGCACTTTTCAGGGGGGCAGCACGGAAAGAGTCCCCACCGGCTTGTGCTGCACTGTTTTTCATTTTGGATAGAGCCCCTGTCAGTTTATTTTTTACCATCCCTGTCCCATTGCAGAGATTTCCCTTCACTTCCTGCCCCACAGCCAAACAGGAAGTGAGAGGAAATCTATGCAAATTATGGGAATCCATTGCCCCCCCAGGCCCTAAGAACTAATGTCCCCACTCGAAAATGTCAGGGTGGGTCTTAAACAGAAAGGGGTGTGGCCTTGACAGGAAGGGGTGGGTCATATTTAAATTAGGGGGTGCATGAGTTTAGTCAGGCCTAGGGCAGCAAAAAACCTAAATACACTACTGTATTACCCTACACCCTCTCTAAGTGCTTCAGCAATAAAAAATAGCCAGAGTGAATAAACTGTTGCTGTGTGCCTGGCTGCTTCTGAACTGTTCTTGGGAAAGAATAAATTAAATTACAGCAGCTCCTACGGGGCACTGCACAAAAAAATGTAAGCAACAGCCCTGCTTGTCATTAGTTTTCCAGGTTGAATAACAGCCAACATCATTCAACCCACTTCTTCTGAGCTTATGGACCCACCCCAAGGTGGTGCACAACCAAAACAGCCTCTATTCATTGTAGTACTGTGCTAAATGGAACTCGAACATCATCCCATTGGCACTATTTAGTACAAGAGTAAAGCCTCATACACACGACCGGTTTTCTCGACAAGAAAACTGCTGGGAGAGCTTTTTGCCGTGAAACCCGTTCATGTGTATGCTTTCTCGTTGTGAAAACCTGCTCTCTATTTTCTCGTCGTGATTCCCGTCGGACTATTTCCCGTCGTGAAAACCGGTCATGTGTATGCTTGTCCAAAGGGAAAAAAAAGCTCATGCTCAGAATCAAGTGTAACATTTAGGGGGAGTATCTGGGTGGTAGTATGACCCAGATACACTAATTGTTAGGAATCTATGGACAATTTGATTAGTGGAAGATATAATGGTGCTCAGTTCCCTGCGGCCCCTGGGTGGCGCTGTCGCCTTGGGCTGGGGTTGAACCATCATTGTAGGGCCGTGCCCTTTTTGTCCTCTCGCGACAGTAGTACGGCGGGGCGGGGAACCCGCTGTGCCTGCTGGGAGAGGGTATAAAGGGGGCGGACATCTTGCGCACAAGGTCCGAGCCCCAGGCACCTTCAGCCTGGGGGCTGCTGTTCTGTCGTCCGCGCCCAGGTGCCCTCTGCCTGGGTGCGAGGGAGTTCGAGTTCCATCCCATGCACCTTAGGCCTGGGGTGAGGTACTAGCAAAGACCCAGGGCCCGGTACCTTCGACTGGGTCCCGCGTGGGAGAAGATGCCTAGGAGGCCCACCGAGTGAGAGGACCCGAGTCTCGGGCGAGGAGAACCAGGGAGGTGACCTGGCCTGAAGATCCAGGGCAGCATTGGCTGGTGATAGTGCAGGCCTCTGGGGACCGTCCGGGATGGATCATCTCCCTAACAGGGGTCGCCATTAGAAGGTGGTTCATGTTCTATGGTCTTTGCAGAGACCCAGCTACATCAGGTCGGTGGCAGAGGCCTATTCTAAGGTCTGTGGCAGAGACCTCATCGTTCACCCGGTCTGTGGCAGGGACCAACCTCTTGGTCGGTGGCAGCGACCGTGCGCCAAAAGTTGTTGTGAGTTCCTAGCAACTTATCTGATCCGAAAGGATTGTGCCTGAACCCTCTCCCCACCAAGTTTGTGTTTGTATCAACCTGTCTGCTTGCAAAGAGGCATAATTATCTCTGCGGAAATAAATATAGATGTTGTACTTTTGCCTGGTGTGGGCTTACTTTTCTGGGAGCAAAGTGTTCTACATTCATCTATCTACTGGTCATTTTTGAAGTGGAATCTCTGGACAGGGACACAGACCCGAAGGTAAAGATCATAACTCAAACCTCTACACACCTAAGAGGGGCGAGCTGGTGGCAGCATCTCACTCCTCCCCCCTTGGTTCCCCTAGACGAGTAAACCAGCCGAAAAGAAGAAGGGAGAGAGCGGGTGAGACCGCTACACAAGTATGAGACGGGAGCGCTCCTTCTGGTAAAACTAGCGTTCGTAATGGAGCTATCACATTCATCATGCTGTAACGGACTGAAAAGCACGAGGCTGAAAAGTGCGAATCGTCTCTCACCAAACTTTTACTAACACGAGATCAGCAAAAGCAGCCCAAAGGGTGGCGCCATTGGAATGGAACTTCCCCTTTATAGTGCTGTCATACGTGTTGTACGCCACCGCGCCTTACGACGGGATTTTAAATGTCAGTCTGTACGCAAGACAAGCTTGGCAGAATCCCGTCAAGCTTGGCAGGAATCCCGTCGGGAAAACCGATGTTTTTTTTACCGATGAGAATCCCAGCCGTGTGTACAGGGCTTCAGGATCGCCCACCACTCTGTGATCACCAGGGGAGAAAAAAATAAAGCAATGGCATCATCAGACTGCTGGAATAAAGGCAGCACTTAATGGCCCTGTGGTAGTTGGTACTAGTGCAATAAAATGCTGGTGTCCAAGGTTTGAATCCTGGACAGGAAACAATCTGCATGGAGTTTTCATGTTATCCCTGTGCTTGTGTGGTTTTTGTTTTAGGCACTCCAGTTTCCTCCTACTTGCCAAAGACTGATGATAGGTTTGTTATCTTCTGTCTAAACTGGCTCCAGTGCAGTCTGTCTCAACTGGGGTTTCTTGAGAAGAGAAGTGGAGGAACGATCTGCTGCCAACAGTAATGTCCATGACTACCACCAAATGTAAGGGGACACTTCTAAACTGACCACCAGCATGAGAGGTTACTACAATCATTCTGTTCATGTTTCTTTTCTGCCCATAATTATCATTTGTTTATGTGATGATTATTACTTAACTAATTACTTTATTATTATTATACATTTTAAAGGAGTTAAAGTGGTATTAAACCCAAAAGCAAAAATGTAATGTATTGAAGCTTACAAATCCTTAAATGTGGTGGCTGTGTTCGTTTCTTTCTCGTACATCACGGGACACAGAGCGACATAGTCATTACTAATGGGTTATATAGATACCTTCAGGTGCTGGCACTGGCAACTTCCAAAACCGGAAGTACCCTCCCCTATATAAGCCCCTCCCATCCGGGAGCACCTCCGTTTTTTGCCAGTGTCTAAGGTGTTGGCCAAGAAGAAACATGTGTTTTTCACTGAGCTTGCGTACAGGTTCTTTTGGGCCTCAGTAAGCTATTCCGGATCCGACCAAAAAAGCTTCATAGCTAAACGGTCGGTACCCGGGCCTTGCAAGAGAAGAGCAAGGTTTTGCCTGTAATGCCTCTCTTAGGAGGGCTGGACCCTGGGATCCAGAGCTCTGGTCATACCCACGACCAAGATGTTTTCTGTGCAGGGTGCTATACAGGTCCAGGGGAGTGGAATCCTTGGGAACCCGGTCCCTGAAGGTTTGATTACAATGCCTGCCGTGATAGGTGAAGTTTGGGCTTCTGTGGACCAAACAGAGTCCTGCGGCGAGGAAAAGGTAAGTGGGGGCCCTCGGGAACTTGGTTCTATTGAGGGACCCCCAAGCCTATTTTGTCTTTCTGCCTGTTACCTAAGGTATTCCCGCTAATATTCTGTGTATGCCTGTTACTACTGAGAAAATGTAAAAATTTTAATAGTAGGCAAGAAATCAAATCCAGGCAGTTGGTATGTTCTCTGCTGGGAAGCTGTCTCCTCTGCCCTGTTGCTGCGCTCATCCATCCCCGGGCCCTGCGGCAAAGGGACCCTGGCTCCCATCTAGCTCATTATTGTTTTCAAAAAAGGCGCCGAAGGCGCACGTGCACGCGCCTCTATTTATAGAGGCGATCTGGAAAAGGGGCGGAGCGGGTGGATGACGCTCAGGTGTGCGCCGCGGCGCTACTGCGCATGTGCGGGCGTCCAGCGTGTTTTAAAGCACATTATAGCTGGCTATTGAAGTGCACAGACAGAGCTAGCAACAGTATAAAGGCACACAGAGGCGGTTGATGCAGGCATCCCCTAGAAAGGCACTTTAGTAGACACCAACTGTGATATAGCAGCAATTGTGCTAGACTATTCTCAGTAAAAGTGGTGTATTACGGCTGGAATACCTCAGCTTTAGGCTTAGGAATATGCCGTCCAGAAGCTCCGGAACTGAATCTTCCAGGAAGCGAGGGGGGTCTCATCGGACTCTGAGGATCTTGGGCATGCTTCTGCTGCACCAGTCTCCCCTGAAGTTCAGAGGTAAGTGACCGTAGAGACCCCGCAGGGGTACTTGGTACTGTGGCTGTCCTCAGTTCACCTGCTCCTGTGTATGTAACAGAGGAGGTTTTTTCCTCAGCTCTGGGAGGATTAGAGAGAGATTGTCAACATTGATCGCTGCCTCCCTGTCAGGGAAAGCACGCCCGATCTCCGTCTCCTCCTTCAGAGTGCCTGTTAGCAGAGCAACAGTCCCATACAGGGATCGACCTGCCTGAAGGGGATCAGGATGAGGTTGATTCTGTTATAGAGGAATCAACAGTGGGGGAACCTTTTCTCAGCATCTCAAGCTGAAAGATTATGGGTTCAGTCTCTGACTAACATGGTCCGATCAGCATTTAAAAATGCACCTTGCGGAACCATCAACCACTACTGTATCCTCGTTGGGGTCGCTAGAAGCCCCCAGACTGTCTATTCTTTTCCACTTCACCCTTTACTGAAAGGGCTCATTTACCAGGATTGGGAACGTCCTGAGAAAATATTTATTCTCCCAAGAGATTTCCGGTGGTCTATCCCATGGAGGATAAGTTCATCAAAAAATGGAAGGTCCCTACAGTGGACGCAGCCATCTCTTGTATGTATAAATCACTGACATGTCCAGTGGATAATGTCCAAATGTTCAAGAACCCAATAGATAAAAGATTGGAGTCCTTATGAAAGTCTGCTTCTTTCTACAGCAAGCTTGGTGACACAACCAGCAGTGAGGTCTGCTAAGCAGTGAAGGATCAGTTGAAACAGGTCTTGAGGGACTTGACAGATCAGCAGGCCTTGCCCTAGCTGATCTACCTAGAGCCTTAGGCTTTGCGGTTGACGCCATAAAGGATTCAGTCCATCAGGCCTCCCGCCTTACGCTGTCTATAGTACATATGCGTAGGCTTCTATGGCTCAAAAACTGGTCTGCTGAAGCTCCCTGTATAGAATGGCTGGTTAGCGTCCCATTTCATGGTGAACGCTTATTCAGGGAAAACCTGGACAAATATATCCAGAAAATTTCCAGCGGTAAAAATACGCTCTTGCCGGTTAAAAACAGAGTTAGAGGTCCCTCTTTAAGAGGCCTGCTTCTCCAGTCCCTGGGGCATCGGCTGTGTAACAGTTCCGACGGCCTCCTCGGTCAATTCCCGGGAGTAAAAAACAGGGACAATAGCAGGGTAATGAGAAACCCTGGGTCAGGGGAGGTACAAAACCTCCCCCAAAGTTAAATTCATTGAAGGGTTGCCCCCACTCAGTCGGGTGGGCGGAGGACTCCAGTTGTTCGCAAGAGACCTGGCGGGACACGATCAAAACAGATAGGTGCTCTCCGCAGTATGTTTGGGATACAGTTTGGAGTTAAAAGACTCTCCTCCTTCCCATTTTTGAGGTCAAACGTGCCAAGGGATCCCCGGAAGAGAGAGTCCCTCCTGTTGGCACTAGAACAACTATTGCTCCAAGGAGTAATTATGGAGGTTCCTCTGGAAGAATGAAGGTTCGGGTTTTACTCAAACCTCTTTACAGTCCCGAAGCAAACGCGAACGGGAGGCCCATATTAATTCTAAAAGGGCTATACAAATTCCTGTATATCAGGACTTTCCGATGGAGTCGATCCGATCGGTGGCCACTGCCCTACAAGGGGAGGATTGGTTAGCCGTGATCGACATCAAATATGCTTATTTGCACATTCCCATCTTTCCAGTCCACCAAAAATGTCTACGCTTTGCAGTAGAAGGGCGCCATTTTCAGTTCAGAGCCTTACCCTTCCGTTTGGCCACAGCACCACGAGTGTTTACAAAAATTCTGGCCCTTTATTGGCCAATCTAAGAACACAAGGTGTAATGATAATGGCATATCTAGATGACTTGTTGCTGATAGACCACTCAGTGAAAAAACTAGACGTGGTCGTTCACAAGACAATCAAGTATCTGGAATCTCACGGTTAGATTATCAACCGAGACAAGTCAGCCCTAAAAACCAGTCAAAAGTCTGGAATACTTGGGGCTAAGGTTGGATTCAGGCCAGAGAAAAATATTCTTGCCTCGAGGAAAGGTGTTGTCTTTGAAAGATTTGATCCACTTAGTGGGTACAAAAAAGACAGCCGTCCATACGCCTGTGCATGAGGCTGCTGGGAAAAATGGTGGCATCATTCGAAGCAGTACCCTACGGTCAATTCCATTCAAGGAATTTGCAAGGGGCCATACTGTCAGCCTGGAACAACAAAGTTCAGGCCCTAGACTTACAATGTCCTTGTCCCCTTCCGTTCGCAAGAGCCTCCGTTGGTGGTTGGTTCCCCAGAATCTGGAAAAAGGGAAATCCTTCAGTCCGATTTCTTGAAAGGTGGTCACTACAGATGCCAGCCTTATAGGCTGGGGAGCAGTACTGGAGCAATGGTCTCTCCAGGGCAGATGGTCGGATGCAGAAAAGGCCCTGCCCATCAATCTCTTAGAGATACGAGCAGCCCGGTATGCCCTAGTAGCATGGACATCCAAACTCCAAGGGTCCCCTGTCAGAATTCAATCAGACAATGCCACAGCAGTGGCATATATCAATCATCAGGGGGGCACCAGGAGTCGTGCAGCCCAGAGGGAAGTAAATTACATCCTGAAATGGGCAGAAAGATATGTCCCAGCCATATCTGCGGTATTCATTCCAGGAGTGGAGAATTGGAAGGCGGACTTTCTAAGTCGCCAGCAATTATGCCCAGAGGAATGGTCCCTTCACCCCGAGGTTTTCTGGACAATATGTCAGCGGTGGGGAACATCGGATGTAGATCTTCTAGCATCCAGATTCAACGCAAAGGTGGACAGGTTTGTCTCTCGGACAAGGGATCCCCTAGCTTGCGGCTCGGATGCCCTAGTGTTCCCTTGGGATCAGTTCAAGCTGATATATGCATTCACACCGCCACAATGGTTACCTCGATTACTCCGCAGAATCAGGGTAGAAAAGAAACCAGTGATTCTGGTGGCTCCAGCGTGGCCCCGAAGAGCGTGGTATGCGGAGATTGTAAAATGTCAGTGGGGAGTCCTTGGACTCTCCCACGTCGTCCGGACCTGCTTCCGCAAGGACCGATATACCACCCTTCCTTACCAGCCCTAGGTTTGACGGCCTGGCTATTGAAGCCCACATTCTAAAAAAGAGAGGGCTCTCTAATCCTGTGGTATCTACCATGATCAATGCCAGGAAGCCGGTATCCAGGCAGATCTACTATAGAATCTGGAAGGCGTACATCGCAAGGTGTGAGGCCAAGAAATGGCATCCACATAAGTACGTAATAGGTAGGAGTCTGGACTTCCTACAGTGGGCTGTAGATAGGAAGCTTGCCTTGAGTACTATCAAAGGTCAGTTTTCGGCCTTGTCAATATTTTTTCAAAGGCCCTTGGCTTCGCATTCACTAGTCAAAGCCTTTAGATAAGGAGTGATGCGTATTAGTCCTCCGGTTAATATTCCCATATGTCCATGGGATCTAAACCTGGTTCTGTCGGTTCTACAGAAACAACCATTTGAACCATTACAGCATATTTCCTTGGTTCTTCTCACCAGGAAATTGTTTTTTCTAGTAGCCATTTGTTCGGCTAAAAGAGTGTCGGAATTAGCAGCTATGTCCTGTAGGGAGCCATATCTGGTTATCCATAAGGACAGAGTAGTGTTACGTCCTCATCCAGCCTTTCTTCCTAAGGTGGTATCGAGGTTTCACTTGAACCAGGATGTGGTTCTTCCTTCTTTTTTTCCCAAACCTACCTCGGTAGAGGAAAAGTTATTGCATTCTTTGGATGTAGTAAGAGCAGTTAAAGCTTATCTAAAAGCCACTGCTCAGATTCGCAGAACGGATACTTTGTTTATTCTGCCGGAAGGCCCCAGAAAGGGTCAGGCAGCGTCAAAATCTACTTTAGCCAAGTGGATTCAACAGGTCATTATGCAAGCCTATGGCTTGAGAAGGAGACCGCCTCCGTTCAAAGTTAGAGCGCACTCCACGAGAGCAGTTGGAACTTCATGGGCAGCGCATCACCAGGCCTCCCTGGCTCAAATCTGTAAGGCCGCAACATGGTCTTCAGTACACATGTTTACTAGGTCTACCAGGTGGACGTTAGAAGTCAGGAGGATGTCGCCTTTTGGCGCAGTGTGTTGCAGGCCGCAAAAGATCCTCATGTCTGATAGCGCTCAGCTTATGTATGGTGTATCCCCCCCCCCCTCGTTGGGCATTGCTTTAGGACATCCCATTAGTAATGACTATGTCGCTCTGTGTCCCGTGATGTACGAGAAAGAAAATAGGATTTTTATAACAGCTTACCTGTAAAATCCTTTTCTTGGAGTACATCACGGGACACAGAGCTCCCACCCCTCTTTAGGGACACTTATTGCTTTGCTACAAAACTGAGGTGCTCCCGGATGGGAGGGGCTTATATAGGGGAGGGTACTTCCGGTTTTGGAAGTTGCCAGTGCCAGCACCTGAAGGTATCTATATAACCCATTAGTAATGACTATGTCGCTCTGTGTCCCGTGATGTACTCCAAGAAAAGGATTTTACAGGTAAGCTGTTATAAAAATCCTATTTTTTTTTTCTTTTTTTTTTCCCCCTCTGTTTTTCATCTGATGATCAAGCCGTTAGCATATATACAAAGAAAAAGAGCCGCTGCTCCAGGTGTATGATGATAACCTGAGGTGGAATGTCTCGTAGAGTGCCAGCCCCGAACCACCTACGTGGGAAACTTGTAAGAAAATAAATGGCTGCACATCCAGGAATTCCGATTACCTTTTATTGTTCAAAGTGATAACACCAAAGATACCAACAAGAGGTCACCTAGATGCGTTTCACACAAACATCTTGTGCTTAACCACTTCTCCACCGGGCCTATTCTGGCACTTCTCTCCTTCATGTAAAAATCATATTTTTTTGCTAGAAAATTAATCAGAACCCCCAAACATTATATATATTTTTTTAGCATACACCCTAGGGAATAAAATGGCGGTCATTTCAACTTTTTATCTTGCACGGTATTTGCGCAATAATTTTTCAAATGCCTTTTTCTGGAAAAAAAAAAGATTTCACAAATTAAAAAATAACAAAACAGTAAAGTTAGCCCAATTTTTTTGTATAATGTGAAAGATGCTGTTATGCCGAGTAAATGGATACCTAACATGTCACGCTCTAAAATTGCGCACACTCATGGAATGGCGCCAAACTTCGGTACTTAAAAATCTCCATAGGTCGACGCTTTAATTTTTTTTACAGGTTACTATTTTTGAGGTACAGAGGAGGTCTAGTGCTAGAATTGTTGTTCGCACTCTACCGCATGCAGCAATACCTCACATGTGTGGTTTGAACCGCGTTTACATAGGTGGGCGGGACTTACATGCGTGTTCGCTTCTGAGCGCGAGCTACCGGGGACAGGGGCGTTTTACATTTTTTTTTTTTTTTTTTACTGATTTTTTTTTTATTTTGACACTTTTTTTTACATAATTTTTTTTTTTATCACTTTTATTCCTATTACAAGGAAGGAATGTAAACATCCCTTGTAATAGGAATGTGTGTGACAGGTCCTCTTTATGGAGAGATGCGGGGTCAGTAAGACCCCACATCTCTCCTCCAGGCTGGAAAGCATGAGATCGGTGAAAAAAAATTCACAATCTCATGCTGACAGCTGCAATTGCGGCTTTGTTTGCTTCCGGGTCCCGGGCGTGACGTCACAACGTCGCACCTGGGACTCCGCCGGTCATAGAGATGACTGGTGACCATCTGGTCACCAGAAATCTCTATAATCCTCATGCGACGCCGGCCGATTCGTTTTCCGGGCCCCCGATGGCGTGGGAGAGCCCGGAGAAGCACCGGATGGCGGCAGGGGGGGGGGGGATTTCCCGTTCCACCGCCTATAAGAACGATCAAGCAGCGGAACTGCCACTATGATCATTCTTATGGTGCGCAGAATCGCCGGCATGACAGAATGATATCTGAATGATGCCTGTAGCTGTAGGCATCATTCAGATATCCCCCCTCAATTCAAGGACGTCATATTACGTCCTTGGTAGAGACGTGGTTAAGCACAAGATGTTTGTGTGAAACGCATCTACGTGACCTCGTGTTGGTATCTTTGGTGTTATCACTTTGAAAAATAAAAGGTAATCGGAATTCCTGGATGTGCAGCCATTTCTTTTCTTACAAGCCGTTAGCATACTTCCCACCCAAGGGTTTGCCACCCCTGAATGAAGGAGCAATGGAGATAACCTTGGACAGCAACATGTCAGTCTGGGTGGAGGGTAGTGTTAGATGGACTAGAAGATTTAGATGGACTTGACTAACAAATTAAAGCTGAACTCCAGATACCCCTTTACAGCTACAGGAACTTTTTTTTTTTTTTTTGGGTGGGATAAAGGTTTTACATAAATGAATAAAAGATGACCATTTTAAGCACCCCTATCAGTGGTAAATGTTTAGTCTCAACCCTCTAACTCAGGGTTTCTCAACAAGGGTTCCATGTCGATATACGTCGACAGAATGGCACGGGCAGGCATATGGGCATACCTGTACGTCCCTTTAAATTTGCCACCCAGCCCTCCTGAGCTTGCTCGCGGGGCCCGGGAACTCGATGTTCCCAGGAGGACCGCGATTGTGGTCGGGCAAAGGGCAGAACAGGGTAATGCCTTTGTAAACAAGGCATTCCCCTATTCTGCCTAGTGACACTGTCACTGATGACCGTTCCCCGTGATCGGGAACGGTCATCAGTGACGTGTCACGTGTAGCCACGACCCCTAACAGTAAGAATCACTGCCTAGTACTAACTTAACCCCTGCAGTGCCACCTAGTGGTTAACCCCTTCACTGCCAGTGTAATTTTTACAGTAATTAGTGCATTTTCATAGCACTGATCGCTGTAAAAATGACAATGGTCCCAAAAATGTGTCAAAAGTGTCCGATGTGTCCGCCATAAAGTCGCAGTCACAATAAAAATTGCTGATCGCCGACATTACTAGTAAAAAAAAAATTATTAATAAAAATGCCATAAAACTACCCCCAATTTTTTAGATGCTATAACTTTTGCACAAATCAATCAATAAACACTTATTGCGATTTTTTTTACCAAAAATATGTAGAAGAATATGTATCGGCCTAAACTGAGGAAAAAAATGTTTTTTAATATATTTTTGGGGGATATTTATTATAGCAAAAAGTACAAAATATAGCATTTTTTTCAAAATTGTCGCTCTATTTTTGTTTATAGTGCAAAAAATAAAAACCGCGAAGGTGATCAAATACCACCAAAAGAAAGCTCTATTTGTGGGGGAAAAAAGGACGCCAATTTTGTTTGGGAGCCATGTCGCACGACAGCGCAATTGTCAGTTAAAGTGACGCAGTGCCGAATTGCAAAAAGCGACCAGCAAAATGGTCCGGGGCTGAAGTGGTTAAGCAATGAGCAATTTCTACCGGTCAGATAAGTTCCCAATGAAACCATTGATCTTTTTAACTTTCTGTAAGGAACATTCTTCCCATTGACTATCACACTAATGTAACATGAGTTTTGGATATAGCCAATGGCGGCCCGTCCATAGGGAGCGCCCGGGCTCCGCCCCCCCCCCCCTCCTGTGGTCCCAAAAAAAAAAAAAAACGGGCCCTTTAAGAGTTTTTTATGTCTTTTTTTCACACATGGCGGCGCGACCATAGTGGGCGCAGAAGCGCCGCTACCGCTCGCTTCTGCGCCCGGCCGTCACTCACAACAATTGCATTGCATGAACCTATGTATTGCTGCCGCCCACTATTCAGATGGCTGGCCCCTTGAGCGCCGGCCATCTGAATAACAGCGTCTGATTGGTCTTTAGAAGTGCCTATCAGAGCCAGCAGGCTCTGATAGGCTTCCCGACTACAGCCTGAGGGCTGTAATCGGCTTCTAAATATCTAATGAGAGGACGCACAGGGGTGCGTTCCCTGGCCAATCAGGTTCACCGGGTCTGGTTACCGGTAACCTGATTTGCTGAAGAGACATCGAGGGCGGGAGAAGACATCGAGGACGGAAGAAGGACAGCGCTGAGTCGAGGAAGGTAAGTGCAGGGCTGGGGGGAGAAACTGGCTGCATATGGGGGAGAAACTGGCTGCATATAGGGGAGAAACTGGCTGTATATGGGGGACAAACTGGCTGTATTATGGGGGACAAACTGGCTGCATATTGGGGGAGAAACTGGCTGTATATTGGGGGAGAAACTAGCTGCATATGGGGGAGAAACTGGCTGTATATGGGGGAGAAACTGGCTGTATATGGGGGAGAAACTGGCTGCATATTGGGGGAGAAACTGGCTGTATATTGGGGGAGAAACTGGCTGTATATTGGGGGAGAAACTGGCTGCATATGGGGGAGAAACTGGCTGTATATGGGGGAGAAACTGGCTGTATATTGGGGGAGAAACTGGCTGCATATGGGGGAGAAACTGTCTGTATATGGGGGAGAAACTTGCTGCATATGGGGGACAAACTGGCTGTATTATGGGGGACAAACTGGCTGCATATGGGGGACAAACTGGCTGTATTATGGGGGAGAAACTGGCTGTATTATGGGGGACAAACTGGCTGCATATGGGGGACAAACTGGCTGTATTATGGGGGAGAAACTGGCTGTATTATGGGGGAGAAACTGGCTGTATTATGGGGGAGAAACTGACTGCATATGGGGGACAAACTGGCTGCATATGAGGGAGAAACTGGCTGCATATGGGGGAGAAACTGGCTGCATATGGGGGAGAAACTGGCTGTATTATGGGGGACAAACTGGCTGTATTATGGGGGAGAAACTGGCTGCATATGGGGGAGAAACTGGCTGCATATGGGGGAGAAACTGGCTGTATTATGGGGGGAGAAACTGGCTGTATATGGGGGGAAACTGGCTGTATATGGGGGAGAAACTGGCTGTATATTGGGGGAGAAACTGGCTGCATATGGGGGAGAAACTGTCTGTATATGGGGGAGAAACTTGCTGCATATGGGGGACAAACTGGCTGTATTATGGGGGACAAACTGGCTGCATATGGGGGACAAACTGGCTGTATTATGGGGGAGAAACTGGCTGTATTATGGGGGACAAACTGGCTGCATATGGGGGACAAACTGGCTGTATTATGGGGGAGAAACTGGCTGTATTATGGGGGAGAAACTGGCTGTATTATGGGGGAGAAACTGGCTGCATATGGGGGACAAACTGGCTGCATATGAGGGAGAAACTGGCTGCATATGGGGGAGAAACTGGCTGCATATGGGGGACAAACTGGCTGTATTATGGGGGACAAACTGGCTGTATTATGGGGGAGAAACTGGCTGCATATGGGGGAGAAACTGGCTGCATATGGGGGAGAAACTGGCTGTATTATGGGGGGAGAAACTGGCTGTATATGGGGGGGGGAAACTGGCTGCATTTGGGGACAAACTAGTGGCGTTTGGGCACAGTGGCTGTGTTTAATGGGCACAGTGGCGGCAATTGATGATTTATTTATTTTTTTCAGTTTGTTTGCGCCCCCCCAAAAATTTGAGCACCAGCCGCCACTGGATATAGCAATTTTTAGCAGGGGTTTCCTGAGTCTGGAAAGTTATTTCAAGGGTTTCTCTGTGTTGAAAAGGTTGAGAAAGGCTGCTCTAATTGCTGCTTTGTCTGGACAGCTTGGTCTGGTAAAAGAAGTTGAAAAATAGACACACCGAGAGGGAAAAGTGCCTAAACAAAGAAAACTAAGAGCTGGTAAGCTGCATTTAATAAATTATTTTGGGGTTTAATACACCCCATCCTGTATTTTTTACTTAAAACACTTTACAGCGTATTAATTATACAATATACATTTATCATGAGCTGCACAAATAATCATTTTGGTGCGGGATTTCCCTGAGATCTGAATAATATTTCAAGGGTTTCTTAATGGAAAAAAGTTAAGAAAGGTGCTCTAGTGTATGCATGAATGTAATATAGGGGCCTTTAACCACTTGCTCGATCGTGCTATAGCTGAATGACAGTAGTTCTGGACCTCGCTCTCTCCTGGAACCAGTATGTTTCCCAGGAGACAGCGGAGGGGGGGGGGGGGGTTGGGAAGTGGCGTGACTTCCACGGGAGTCTATGCCAGGTATCTGCACCCCCCTCCCCCCTGAAAGGTGCCAAATATGACACCAGAGGGGGGAGGGGTTCCATTTTTGGGTGGAACTCCGCTTTAAAAAAAAAAAAAAAAAAAACAGTAGTGATTAAATACCACCAAAATAAAGCTCTGTTACTGTGAAAAAAAATGATAAAAAATTTGTTTGGGTACAGCGCTGCATGACCGCAATTGTCATTCAAAGTGTGACTGAAAATTGGCCTTGCCAGGAAGTGGGTAAAAGTGCCCGGTAGGCAAGTGGTTAAATGTAAGATCCGTGGGGGGCAGGAACTGATGTGAATATATAACAAGTGATAGCCCTGCGTAAATTATCAGCACAATTTAAAATAAAAATGCCTGTAAAAAATAAATTAATCCTTTATTTTTTCTACATTTGTTATGTAACATTTTAGTGATTGCTTTTAGATCTCCTTTATTGAATTTCTACTATGTTACAGTCTAACTCTATTTAAAACTCTCATTAAAGTCTCAAGGTAACCAGAATAGAGACCATACATTTATCTCCTTCAAAGCAAAACCTTGGCCATAGATAGTACAGTACTTGAATCAACAGATCTCGGCTCAGGAGTCTATGCTTTTGAAACATTACATCAGGAAAGGTCTAACTTTGTCTCAGAATAATTGTTGTCATGGAAAGCCATAAAATCCAAACAATTATATTATAGGCCATTCAGAGACTTTGCAAACAAGTTACCATTGACTTCTAAGCAGAAACTAAAGCTTGTTATCTCTCATATTTATTACATTAAAGCAAGGTCAATTTAAAGAGCTCCGCTAACCTTTAATTGTGTCTGAATTGGCAGCAAAACTTGACACTAATGCCTCGTACACACGACCGGATTTCCCGGCAGGAAAACTGCCATGACAGCTTTTGGCTGGGAAAACCGGCCGTGTGTATGCTCCATCGCAGTTTTCCCGACGAGAAAACTGCGGGGAAAAAAAAGAGAACTTGTTCTCTATTTTCCCCTGAGGAAAACATTTTGCCGAAAAAACCTGTCGTCTGTATGCTTTCCCGAGGGGGAAAAAAAACGTGCATTCTCATAAACAATTTGACGCATGCGCGGAAGCATAGAACGTCATTTTGTCGGCTCGGCGTAGTATTTGACGTCACCGTATTCTTGGCATTGAAAAGTTCAGCGGTCTTTTGTGTGAACGTGTGTATGCAAGGCAGGCTTGAGAGGAATCCCGTCGGGAAAAGCGTTGTTTTTTTTCCTGCCGGGAAAACCGGTCGTGTGTACGAGGCATGAAGCGAAACAGGAAAACAATGAAAATACATTCTATTCAGAAAAAAATAATCAGTACTTACTGTTTTTGTGCTCAATTGCTTTTAGGCACCTTACTACCACACCATCATAAAAAAATGGCGGATAGGTGGACTTGATGGACTGTCACCTGCTGGATGACAACTTAATGGTACTTAAACTGGAGGTCCAGTTGACGACTGGGGAAAAAAAAAGATCCATCTGAGTTAGGCTGGGTTCACACTATTGCGAATTGGATGCGGTTTCTCCGCATCCAATTCACAATAGCAGGAGACTTTGACCAGCTCTTTATGGAGCTGGTTCACATATCTCCGCTGTAGCTCCGCTGCAAATTTGCACCGGAGCCCTGTGCATCTTTTTTGTCCATTTCAGGTCCGAATACAGCCAAAAATGCAGGCTGAAATCGGACCTGAAACGGTGAATAGGGGCACACTGGACCCATGCTGGGAGGCGCATGCGAAGATAGTGTGAACCCAGCCTCAGTTGCTATCATGATTTAGCATCAGCTCCTGACGAGTGGTAACAACAACCACGAAACGCGTAGAGCTTGTTACGATGCGATGTCACAGTGATTATGTTTTAACATTTTTACCTATATAGTTTACCAATATGCACCTATCTATCATGGTTTATATGTTATTATCATTACAATTTTGGTCTGTCTACCTCATGTGCAGTATTTGTTATTATGTTGAGATAATCATTATATTGCTACTGTTTAATAATTATACATTATTAACTATATGATTATGTTGCTCCTATTCAGTATAATGTATTTTGCTATCTCATGACGTATGTATTCCTTTTTTTTTATAATTGTATTTTTATTGAAAATTTTTGCAAAATTACAATAATCACAAAGTAATTACAAAGCAATTCAAGCAAATCAGAATGTACATTACAGGCAGAACACTTCAGCCGAAGTGTCTAAAAATACAGAACACAAGAGTGAACCGTATAGCAAAGGAAGTTGGAGAACAGGCTCATATGCATAACAAAGAAACTAGAGGAGATAGAGGTCACAGTTTAGAGATTAAAAAAAGAAAAAAAAAAGGGGGGGGAAGAAAAAAATAAATAATAATAAAACCACACGAAAGTCAAGATAATACCAGAGTATGGACCATAATCTAAGTGAGGCATTACCGGGTTTATTAGACTAGAAGGGGGAGAGGGGGGAAGGGATTGGGCAAATCATGACTTATTAGCCAAAGGATGCATTCCATATTCCGAGGCATCCCATAGATCCCAGAACTTATCAAATTGGGGCAATGCGTCATTTACAGAAGCCGTCAGATATTCCATCCTACGTATCCCAGCAACTAGTTGGAGGAATCTGGACCAAGGGGGGGTGGAGTTAGATAACCAGCAAAGGGGGATCAGTCTCTTGGCAGCTACAGAATATAGGAAATCAGTCTGTTCCCGTATTTAGTTATGCCCTTAAAGGGGAGACCCAACAAATAGTGTAGAGGATCAAGCGGCAAGGAGACATCCACCACCCTCTGGATCAGCCTCATGACATCCAACCAGAGGGGCTGAATCAAAGGGCATTGCCAAAAAATATGATACAATGACCCTATTTCCTTATTACATCGCCAACAATTCCTCGAAATTGAGGGGTCGTATTTATGTATAAGTTCAGGGGTCCTATACCAGAACATGAGGATCTTCACTGAGGTCTCCCTATGAATAACACATCTAGAAGATTTCGAGACGGAGGACCATATCCTGTCCCACATTTGAGAACTTATGGGTCTTTGCAGCAGTTGGGCCCACTTTTTCATATACAGATGGGTGTCCTCAGTGAGGATAAATGACTCATGGAGGATACGACGAATAGAGGAAACCAAATGGAGTTGATGGGGACCTTGGGCACACAGATATTCAAAGGGGGTAAGAAAGGTCAAAGACAAAGATGGAGATCTAGAGTGAAGGAAATGCCTGATCTGTAAATAGAAATAAAAAAGTCGAGAAGGAATATGGAACTTTTCTTTGAAAAAATCAAATGGGTGTAGCCTACGAGTTACCGGATGCACTAAATTGCGGAGCTGGAACAAAGAAGCATCGACCCAGGGGAAGATCCGACCTAGTGATAGACTATCAGGGATGGACGGATTGAATAAAACATTAAGAAGGGGGGGCAAGATGACATGAGGGGGTATGATTTGAGGCATTTATTCCATATTGATAGAGTGAAGTTCATAGGGGCTGTACATTGACGTCTATAAACAGGATCTATATGAGGGGAAAGAGACCAAATCAAGGAACGGGGCTGAACCGGAAAAAGCACTCCCTTCTCTATATCAGACCAATGGCTAGGGGCATGAAGGGTAGACCAGGAAGCTATCGTCCTAAGGTGAGTGGCATAGTAATATTTAAGAATATCTGGGGCCCCCAGGCCTCCCCTGGATTTCAACGCGAAAACCACGGAACTGGGAATGCGGTGCGCCCTGTCGTTCCAGATGAAATTTGAAAAGGATTAGGTATTACAGAGATATAGGAGTGGGAAAACTGAGAGTGCGGAGGATGTCCTTTAAGGAGGGTACCATAGAGGGACAGTAAATGAGGAGACAAGATATCTTCAAAAGCTTTATAATATGAGTAGGGGAGTCCATCAGGGCCTGGGGATTTATGAAGTGGGAGTTCCTTAAGTACATTATGAAGTTCCTCGGTAGTTATGGGAGTATTCAGTTCCGCCAGATTCGATGTGGAAATTTTCGGGAGTTTTAGGCCTGTAAAGAAGTCATTGAATTTATCTTGCGTGAAATTAAAGTGATTTTCGGGTGTAAGACAACTGTATAGCTTCCGATAGAAGCTACCAAATATCTTAGACATCTCAAGAGGGCAGTGGGTCCTAGTTCCATCCGCACGGAGGAGAAAATCTGGAAAGGAATGAAATGGGCGTGGCCTGAGCTTATTGACCAACATCCTGTGAGGTTTGTTGGAGAATTCATAAAACTTTCGTTTAGCCCATAGGAGAGATCTAGCGGCCTTACCTTGATGTAATGATTTAATTCGTTCTCTGATAGACATAACAGTGCGGAGTTTCGACACCGTGGGTTTGCACAGAAGTTTGCGCTCGGCCAACCCAAGGGCAGCCGTCAAGGATTTCAGGAGGCTGTTCCTATCCCTTTTCAGGTGAGTACCCTCCGCGATGCACACACCACGGAAAACTGCTTTGTGTGCCTCCCACAGCGTGGAAAAATCCGCAACTGACCCTAAATTAAGTAGGAAAAACTCCTTCAGTGCAGATGCTAACGTCGTGCGGGAAGGTTCAGATTGAAGAAGGTGGTCATTTAACCGCCAGTGACAAGATCTAGAAGGGGTTTGAGACATTTGGACATCCAATGTGATAGGGGCATGGTCCGACCACGTAATGGGGGATATGTCTGAGTCTGTAATGTGGGGGATGAGTGGGGCTGAAACAAAAAAATTATCCAAACGAGAGAACATTTTATGGGCCATGGAATAGAAAGTATACTGCTTAGCGGAGGGGTGTTTAATCCTCCATGAGTCAAATAATTGATGGGATCTAATACATCTACGAAAGGATCTAGCTGTGGAGACTACCTTTCTAAACCGCGTATCAAGAGGAATAGTTAGCCTGTCTCTAGTAGGGGACATGACGAGATTGAAGTCCCCCCCACTATCATGAAGGGTTGAGGGCGACACTGAGGCATATCTAAAACCTTAGTCAGAAAATAAACCTGACCGGTATTAGGAGCATAGATGTTAGCTAAGGTAAAAGAGGAGGACATATAATCACAATCCAAGAGAAGGAACCTACCATGAGGGTCAGAATATGAATCTTTGACCCTGATGGGACATGTTTTCTTAATCAGAATAGCAACTCCTGCCTTGCCAGTAGTGATGAGCCGAACACCCCCGGGTTCGGTTCGCACCAGAACCCGCGAACGGACCGAAAGTTCGTACGAACATTAGAACCCTATTAAATGCAATGGATGCGAACGTTCGAATTCTAAAGTGCTAATTATAACAACTATTATGCATGTTATTGTCCTAAAAAGGGTTTGGGAACCCGGGTTCTGCACCAGGGGACATGTATCAATGCAAAAAGAAGTTTTAAAAACGGTCGTTTTTCGGGAGCAGTCATTTTAATGATGCATAAAGTGAAAAAAAAAAGTAAAATATTCCTTTAAACATCGTACCTGGGGGGTGTCTAAAGTATGCCTGTGAAGTGCCACATGTTTCCCGTGTTTAGAACTGTCCCTGCACAAAATGACACTTCTAAAGGGAAAAAAAGCCATTTAAAACTGCTTGCGGCTTTAATGTAATGTCTGGTCCCGGTAATATGGATGAAAATCTTTAAGAAAAATGGCATAGCTACCCCATGACCCCCCCCCCCCTACCCCAGCCCATTACCAGCCCCTTTGGGTCTTGTATGGATATTAAGGGGAACCCCGCACATAAAATAAAAAAGGCCCTATATACTCTGAACAGCCGTATACAGGCGGTGCATACAAGACAGGGACTGTAGGTTTGTTCTTATGTAGAATCTGTTTGTAATTTTGAACAGGTACATTGTTGAAGTGTAGCTCCAGCCCAAAAATCTATTTTTAAACTTTTTGGAAAACATAGGTAAGGGTTATCACCCCTGTAACATTTGTTTTGCTGTCTGTGCCCCTGTTCAGAACATTTCACCTCACTTTCCGTCCCAATGACAACTGTTTTTGAAATGTGGTGTTTTTCTTGAAACAAGGATTGCTGATAAAGCATCAGTACAGAGGAGACACCTTTCTCCCATATTTATTCTTACAGGAGAGAATTTTCCTTCCTAGTGGTAGATTTCCTCTCACTTCCTGTTGTCTTCTTGCGTTTGCAAGTAGGAGTCGTTTGTAAGTTGGATGTTTGAAAGTAGGGACCTGCCGTATATACTCTGCAGAAATAGGCCCCTTAGTTGTTGGTGTTGGCACAACACTGTAAGCACTCACAGTTACTCTTGGTTGGTGCTGCAACGCCCTGCTGTCAACTATTATATCAGGAATTTTAATTACATATAATTGTTGAACAGTGGTAGTAAAAATTGGGCCTTTGATGGTGGTGCTGGTGCCACAACACTGTAAGCCCTGACAGTTACTCTTGGTGGGTGCAGCAATGGGCCCTGCTGTGAATTATTAGATCAAGAATTGTAATTGCATGCCCCTGTTGAACAGGGGCTGAAAAATTGGGCCTTTCGTGGTGGTGGTGGTGGTGGTGGTGTTGCCACAACACTGTAAGCCCTCAGAGTTACTCTTGGTGGGTGCAGGAATGGGCCCTGCTGTGAATTATTAGATCAAGAATTGTAATTACATGCCCCTTTTGAACAGGGGCTGAAAAATTGGGCCTTTCGTGGTGGTGGTGGTGGTGGTGGCGTTGCCACAACACTGTAAGCCCTCAGAGTTACTCTTGGTGGGTGCAGCAATGGGCCCTGCTGTGAATTATTAGATCAAGAATTGTAATTGCATGCCCCTGTTGAACAGGGGCTGAAAAATTGGGCCTTAGGCACTGGTGGCACAACACTACAACCCCTCACAGATACGTTACTTGGAGCACAGCAATGAGCCCTGTTGCAAAGTATTGCTTCAAAAATTGTAATGACACGCCCCTGTTAAACAGGGGCTGAAAAATTGGGCCTTAGGCACTGGTGCCACAACACTCCAACCCCTCACAGATACTGTACTTGGAGCACAGCAATGAGCCCTATGGCAAATTATTGCTAAAAAAATTGTAATTACACGCCCCTGTAAAACAGGGGCTGAAAAATTGGGCCTTAGCCACTGGTGGCGGCACCCATAAACAAAAATGATCTTCCAAGCTATCATCATCAATCGTATCATTGAGGACTCGGAGGAGGAGGATAGCCAGTCAACATAACAGCACAGGCACTCAGCATCAGCATCAGTCTTGAAGGGATGTGACATGTTAAAATCAATTAGTCTGTTATATCAGCATCAGGTGTGTGGTAGCTGGTGGTGATCCAAGACTGGTTCATCTTGATGAAAGTCAGTCGATCAACCGAGTCGGTGGACAGGCGCACCCTGTGATCCGTGACAAATCCTCCAGCAGCACTGAATGTGCGTTCCGAAAGAACGCTGGATGCAGGACAGGCCAGTAGCTCAATTGCATACTGTGCAAGCTCTGGCCAGTGATCCATCCTCAAGACCCAGTAAGCCAGAGGATTTTCGGTGGGGAAGGTGTCCAAGTCTGACCTTGCCCCTAGATATTCCTGCACCATGTTTATCAGACACTGGCGATGGTTGCTGGAACCGATCATACTTTGGGGCTGCGGACTAAAGAATTGTCTGAACGCATCGGTCAGACGGCCACCTTCCCCACCGCTCCTTCTTTGACTGGCCGAAGCCTCAGCAACTCGTTGTCCAGGACCAGGAGTTTGTAACCTCCCAGTCTCTGGGAACGCGTTGCACAGACCTTTCTGCAAGGCCTCCCGGAGTTGTCTCATCCTCTGCTCCCTCTGCGAAGGTAACATAAGGTCCGCAACCTTACCCTTGTACCGTGGATCAAGGAGAGTGGCCAGCCAGTAATGGTCCCTCTCCTTGATCCGAAGAATACGAGGATCCTTCCGCAGACTTTGCAGGATCAGGGAGGCCATGCAGCGTAGGTTTGCTGAGACATTCGCTCCGGAGTCCTCTGGGTCACTAAGGACGACATGATCCGCAGCCACCTCCTCCCAGCCACGTACAAGTCCACTGGTTTCTTGGGACTGTAAATCATCCCTAAAAGACTGCTGCTGATGATGCTGAGTGCCAGCCTCCACCTCCATGCTGACACAATCCTCCTCCTCCTCCTCCTCCTCCTCCTCCTCTTCCTCTTCCTGTGCGATGGGTGGGACAGAAGGAACACTGTCTGGGTAAAGGGGGCCTTGAGAGGCAAGGAAGTCCTCCTCTTCCTGCCTCTGTTCTGCCTCAAGTGCCCTGTCCATTATTCCACGCAGCGTGTGCTCCAACAGGTGGACAAGAGGTACAGTGTCACTGATGCATGCACTGTCACTGCTCACCATCCTCGTGGCCTACTCAAATGGTGCCAGGACAGTGCATGCATCCCTGATCATGCCCCACTGGCGTGGAGAAAAAAAACCAAGCTCCCCTGACCCTGTCCTGGTGCCGTAGTCGCACAGGTACTCATTGATGGCCCTCTGCTGCGTGTGCAGCCGCTGCAGCATGGCCAACGTTGAGTTCCACCTGGTGGGCATGTCACATATAAGGCGGTTCTTGGGCAGGTTCAACTCCTTTTGCAGCTCAGCCAGGCGAGCACTGGCATTATAAGATCTGCGGAAATGCACACAGACTTTCCTGGCCTGCCTCAGGACATCCTGTAAGCCCGGGTACCTGCCCAAGAACCGCTGCACCACCAGGTTAAGGACGTGAGCCACACAGGGCACATGGGTCAGTTGTCCCTGTCGGAGGGCGGAGAGGAGGTTGGTGCCATTGTCGCAAACCACCATTCCTGGCTTAAGCTGGCGTGGCGTCAACCACCTCTCGGCCTGGCCCTGCAGAGCAGACAGGACCTCTGCCCCAGTGTGGCTTCTGTCCCCCAAACACACCAGCGCAAGCACGGCATGGCATCTTTTTGCCTGCGTACTTGCGTAGCCCCGTGAACGGCTACGGAGCACCGCTGGTTCATAGGACAAACCACAGGAAGAGGCCATGGAGGAAGAAGAAGAGGAGGGGGTGGAGGAGAGAGGTGTGTCACAACCAGTAGTAGCATTTTGGAGGCGTGGCGGTGGAACAACCTCCAACACTACTGCACCTTGTCCTGCATCCTTCCCAGCTGCCAAAAGAGTGACCCAATGGGCCGTGAAAGAAAGGTAACGTCCCTGTCCATGCCTGCTGGACCATGAGTCAGCGGTAATATGCACCTTACCGCTGACCGCCCTGTCCAGCGAGGCCAAGACATTGCCTTCCACATGCCGGTAGAGAGCCGGAATAGCCTTCCGTGAGAAAAAGTGGCGTTTGGGAACCTGCCACTGAGGAACCGCACATTGCACAAACTCACGGAAGGGGGCCGAGTCTACCAACTGAAAAGGCAGCAGTTGAAGCGCTAGCAATTTAGCCAAGCTAGCATTCAACCGCTGGGCATGTGGATGGCTGGGAGTGAACTTCTTTCGACGGTCCAGCAGCTGGGGCAGGGAAATTTGCCTGCTAGAATCGGACGTTGGTGTACTGCTAGCAGAGTGGCCGCAAGTACTTGGCTGTGACACACCTAATTCTACACCTTCATTCCTCTCAGTGCATGTTTCAGAGAGGACTGAAGTTATAGTGGGGTTGGAGATCCCAGCTGATGCGGTGCAAGGAGAGGTCCGCTTTGTTCTTTGGTGTGGGTCTTTGAGGTAGGCTTGCCAACGAGCTGCATGGCAGGTCAACATATGTCTGGTCAGGCATGTGGTACCCAAGCGGCTGATGTTTTGGCCACGCGATATACGCTTGAGACATATGTTGCAAACAGCAGCTGTGCGATCTGATGCACTAGCCTCAAAAAAGGCCCACACCAAGGAACTTTTTGAATGACGGGCAGAGGCAGCGCCCTGCACAGGCGGAGCTCTGCGGTGTGATTCCGTCGGTGTACTGCCCTTACGCTGGCCACCAAAGGGCATCCTGCCTCGTTGGAGATGTGCCTCCTCCTCATCCTCCTCCTCCTCCTCTCTCCTATTAGGCACCCACGTGGAGTCAGTGACCTCATCATCCCCTCCCTCCTCATCACTGGAGCCAATCTGGCAGTATGCTGCAGCTGCTGGAACATGACTGCCAGACTGGTGTCCTTCTTGAGCATCCCCTCTGTCTGCTCTCACGCTACTGCCTTCCTGTAGCTGGGTTTCATCGTCAGACCCTTCAAAACGCTGGGCATCCTCCTGGAGCATGTACCCAACACTGTGCTCAAACAGTTCGGGGGACTCCTCAGGAGGAGGACATGGTGGGTCTAGGGAAGGAGTGACTGATGATGAGTCTGACATTGATACCAGGGAAGAGGACGCTTTGGCAGCTGCTTTGCCAGTACCCTGAGCCTGGGTGAGAGAGGATGAGAAGGAGGAGGAGGGCTTGGTCATCCACTCTACCAAGTCTTCGGCATGATGTGGCTCAACATGTCCAGCTGCCGAAAAGAAGGACAAGCGTGTCCCATGGCCATGTGCTGATGACAATGCACCGCGTCCACGACCAGCACTGTTGCCCCCAGACACAGAGCCTGCTTGCCCTCTTTTATTGCCTCCTGACTGTCTGCCTCTCCTTGTTTGCCTTCCAGACATTCTAATAGATGGCCTGCAGGGAGATGGGAAAAAAGCAATAAGGGCTACCTTCAGGTGTCCTTCTCTGTCCCTTTACTTAAGGATTTCTAAATATGGTTGAGGATTATTGCTTTTGCACAGAATAGCACAACGACAATTTCCCTGACTGTCCAAAAAACAAGGATTTCAAAGATGGTTGATGAGGAATGCTTTGGCACACTATAGCACAAGGAGAATTCCCCTCACTTTCCTTCTTTGTCCCTAGAAACAAGGACTGGCACAGTGAAAGAAACTGACACTCTCCCTACCTACAGTTTTCTGTCCCTAGAAAAAATGTTTTTTTAAAGCACACTATAGCACAAGGAGAATTCCCCTCACTTTCCTTCTTTGTCCCTAGAAACAAGGACTGGCACAGTGAAAGAAACTGACACTCTCCCTACCTACAGTTTTCTGTCCCTAGAAAAAATGTTTTTTTAAAGCACACTATAGCACAAGGAGAATTCCCCTCACTTTCCTTCTTTGTCCCTAGAAACAAGGACTGGCACAGTGAAAGAAACTGACACTCTCCCTACCTACAGTTTTCTGTCCCTAGAAAAAATGTTTTTTTAAAGCACACTATAGCACAAGGAGAAATCCCCTCACTTTCCTTCTTTGTCCCTAGAAACAAGGACTGGCACAGTGAAAGAAACTGACACTCTCCCTACCTACAGTTTTCTGTCCCTAGAAAAAATGTTTTTTTAAAGCACAC
This sequence comes from Rana muscosa, assembly GCA_029206835.1. NCBI lineage: Eukaryota > Metazoa > Chordata > Amphibia > Anura > Ranidae > Rana > Rana muscosa. The sequence continues at coordinate 35,885,809 of CM055117.1, forward strand.
TATAGCACAAGGAGAAATCCCCTCACTTTCCTTCTTTGTCCCTAGAAACAAGGACTGGCACAGTGAAAGAAACTGACACTCTCCCTACATACAGTTTTCTGTCCCTAGAAAAAATGTTTTTTTAAAGCACACTATAGCACAAGGAGAATTCCCCTCACTTTCCTTCTTTGTCCCTAGAAACAAGGACTGGCACGGTGAAAGAAACTGACACTCTCCCTACCTACAGTTTTCTGTCCCTAGAAAAAATGTTTTTTTAAAGCACACTATAGCACAAGGAGAATTCCCCTCACTTTCCTTCTTTGTCCCTAGAAACAAGGACTGGCACAGTGAAAGAAACTGACACTCTCCCTACCTACAGTTTTCTGTCCCTAGAAAAAATGTTTTTTTAAAGCACACTATAGCACAAGGAGAAATCCCCTCACTTTCCTTCTTTGTCCCTAGAAACAAGGACTGGCACAGTGAAAGAAACTGACACTCTCCCTACCTACAGTTTTCTGTCCCTAGAAAAAATGTTTTTTTAAAGCACACTATAGCACAAGGAGAATTCCCCTCACTTTCCTTCTTTGTCCCTAGAAACAAGGACTGGCACAGTGAAAGAAACTGACACTCTCCCTACCTACAGTTGTCTGTCCCTAGAAAAAATGTTTTTTTAAAGCACACTATAGCACAAGGAGAATTCCCCTCACTTTCCTTCTTTGTCCCTAGAAACAAGGACTGGCACAGTGAAAGAAACTGACACTCTCCCTACCTACAGTTTTCTGTCCCTAGAAAAAATGTTTTTTTAAAGCACACTATAGCACAAGGAGAAATCCCCTCACTTTCCTTCTTTGTCCCTAGAAACAAGGACTGGCACAGTGAAAGAAACTGACACTCTCCCTACCTACAGTTTTCTGTCCCTAGAAAAAATGTTTTTTTAAAGCACACTATAGCACAAGGAGAAATCCCCTCACTTTCCTTCTTTGTCCCTAGAAACAAGGACTGGCACAGTGAAAGAAACTGACACTCTCCCTACATACAGTTTTCTGTCCCTAGAAAAAATGTTTTTTTAAAGCACACTATAGCACAAGGAGAATTCCCCTCACTTTCCTTCTTTGTCCCTAGAAACAAGGACTGGCACAGTGAAAGAAACTGACACTCTCCCTACCTACAGTTTTCTGTCCCTAGAAAAAATGTTTTTTTAAAGCACACTATAGCACAAGGAGAATTCCCCTCACTTTCCTTCTTTGTCCCTAGAAACAAGGACTGGCACAGTGAAAGAAACTGACACTCTCCCTACCTACAGTTTTCTGTCCCTAGAAAAAATGTTTTTTTAAAGCACACTATAGCACAAGGAGAAATCCCCTCACTTTCCTTCTTTGTCCCTAGAAACAAGGACTGGCACAGTGAAAGAAACTGACACTCTCCCTACCTACAGTTTTCTGTCCCTAGAAAAAATGTTTTTTTAAAGCACACTATAGCACAAGGAGAATTCCCCTCACTTTCCTTCTTTGTCCCTAGAAACAAGGACTGGCACAGTGAAAGAAACTGACACTCTCCCTACCTACAGTTTTCTGTTTCTAGAAAAAATGTTTTTTTAAAGCACACTATAGCACAAGGAGAAATCCCCTCACTTTCCTTCTTTGTCCCTAGAAACAAGGACTCGCACAGTAAAACACACTGACACTCTCCCTACCTATCCTTCTCTTTCCCTAAACTAAAGGAATCCAGGTTAAGCAAGAAAGAAATAAATGTCACTGTCCCTGCCTATGCTTGTCTTTCCCTGCTCCGGAACACACTACACTAGGCCGCCGTGCTGGCGGCCTTTTATAGTGTGGGGCGTGTACTAAACACCCTCAGCAATAATTGGCCACAGGCATCCTGCCTGTGGCCAATCATTGCTCTCCTCGCTGCCGGCGCTGTGATTGGCCAAGCATGCGGGGTCACAGTGCATGCTTGGCCAATCACAGCGCCTGGATGACACTGCGATGGCGTAGTGCATTGTGGGCGTTCGCGTCACTCGAATTTGGCGCGAACGACCCAAATCGTTCGATCTTCGTCGAACGATCGAACAGCCGATGTTCGAGTCGAACGTATGTTCGACTCGAACACGAAGCTCATCCCTACTTGCCAGTGGAGTCAGAGGCAAGAAAGGAGTTGGGATATAACCTAGAAGCAAATTTTAAAGAGCCGTTAGCCTTAAAATGGGTTTCCTGGAGCATGACTATATCAGCTCCTGAGGATCTAAACTCCTTCAAAGCAATCCAGCGCTTTTGAACAGAGTTCAGGCCCTTCACATTAAAGGACATAATTCTCAGAGACATAAGCACAGTTGTAACAAAGTAGCCTGTGTTTGCAAATAAAAATTACAAGGACATATTCTTGCACTACTTGGAAAAATTAGTGGTGTACATACAGAAACAAAACAAAGTCTCTCGTTAGTATTATACCTTGAAAAGTACCAGTATACCTTAGGTAAACTAAAAAATACAGACAAAAGAAAAAAAAAGAAAAAAGGAAAAAAACAGGAAAAAAGGGACCTCGACCAGCAGAACTGACGTATGAGCATATAATTAAAAGGGCAAAACCAGATGAGGAAGTATATATTCCACAGAAAAAAAAAGAAAAACATTAATTGAGAACCTGAGGTGTTATGACAACTCAGGGGACCCTGAACAACGTCAAGGGACCAGTATGGGCACAAGGGGGCCTCCAACATGGAAGTCTTGGAACAGGGCTGTGTCCGCCGCATCTTCTTAGGCAAAAGAAAATCCTTCAAAAGAGCATCAATTTTGAAAAAGGCGTAACCTTGAACCAGAAAGGAGAAGAAAAAACTACAAAACTTTGAAACTTTGTTGCCCCATGGGACAGATACCAAGAACTCCCCCCCACACAGGTGGGGGGGGGGTAGTTAACCAAACCTAGAGTCCAGATTGCAGCGGAAAGACTTCCAAGGACTCAACGAGGAGAAACAAGAGCGATAAATGGGGATCCGGTCACCCCCTTCAAGGAAATCAAGGAGGTTGTCTGGAGGATCTTGGGCGCTGAGGAGTGGAGAGATGTTTCCTCGATTGGCTCCTCACAGGGGTCCAGAGGCGACTGGGAGTGGGTGGAAATGGACGAGCTTGAGCAGGAGCAAGATGAGGGTCCTCTTCAGGCAGAGGTGGGAGACCAAGGCTTTTTATAAACGCTTCACCCTCTTGTAGGTCACGCAAACTATGCTGAACACCATCTTTAGACACAATGAGGCGAAAGGGAAAGCCCCAGTAGTAAAGGACTTTGTGTAGCTGTAGGTGAGTTGTAATCGGACGCAGATTTCTCCTTTTCACCAAAGTAATGGGAGAGAGATCACTGAAGATCTGTAGCTTCGTCTCCTTATATGAAAGCTGGGATTTATTACGTGTGGCCAGGACCAGGGCTTCCTTGCTGTCATAATAATGAAACCTCACGATTACATCTCTGGGTCTGGCCCCCGACGGGGGTTTTGGGCCCAGGGAGCGATGAGCCCTGTCCAAACGCCAATCCACATCCGCTACTGAGGGAGCACGTATGTATTCCTTGTATCCATTAAACCATGTTTTATTGATTGATGCATTTAACTCAGCAGTGTTGCTTCATTTAAAGTCCCACCATTCTAGTTTTTGCTTTTTTCCAAAATATCGGGGATGGCGGCTAATCCTAGGGATTGCCTCACTCAAAATCTCACCTTAGTTATTTCTATCTCACTTTATGTGAATAAAGGCATTTGGATCTCAGTTTGGTGTGCAGCCATCCAGATTTTCCTTCATTTATGCTTCAGCTGCGACTGGGCGAGCACCCTGCAGTGAGGAGATAATGCTGTTGGGGCTTGCTCACCTGTGAGCAGCGTGGACCTTTTGTTTGTTGTATAGGTAAACCATAGTTTGGCTCAGAGCTAAGTCTAAGCCATGGAATCTGGGTCAGGGTTCAGTACAGTTCAGGCCTGGATGACTCACCCTGGCAGCTCTCTGGACCCCCCCCCCCCGGTCTAGAGGGTTGGAGAATCTTCTAGAAATAGAGGGTGCAGGTAAGGAAGAGCTGCCATGCATATTTATGAGGCTTCAGACAATACCCAGTGGTGGGCTGACAGGGGGCTAAGACCACCTAATAGAGGTCATGGGCCATGCCAGCAGGGGAAGTCGGGTGTAAGATGGAGATACAATGTTGAGGAGACTGTCAGTGGCCCTCAGAGGTGCCCCCTAGCTTGGGGGTGGGGTGTCCTGCCTTGGGCCGGGGAACGGGTGCTGGAAGGATCCTGCTAAAGCATACAGGAGGAGTCTTTCCTGGTGTGCTTAAAGTGGGTGTAAACCCTCACATATACCGAGTGAAGTGAACAGCCTCAGATAATACACAGGGATGAAACAAATCTCCCTACATAAGTTTTACTTCCATATCTTCTGTCTTTCCCTACCTATATGCTTTAGAATTCTAACCTTGTGTTAGAGATTTTCTCTTCCTGGTCAGGGCTGGGAGTGGAATCTTGGTGACGTGGCAAGTGACAATCAGCAACATGTGGCAGGTAACGTGTAATCCACAATCCTCCAATCAGCCAAGACAGCTGATTGGAGGAACGGCACCCCCCCCCCTCCATACAGGCAAAGACTCTCCGAGCTGTTCTGTGAATCGAGCAGCTCTGTGCTAATCTATAGCAACCTCCCACGACACAAATTTCAGACTACTTTTATCGCCTGTGTCAGAGAACTTGTCAGAAATTATCAGGCTAATAAAGATACTGAACAGAAGAAAAACACGGGACTCCGTGCTTTGGAGAAATAAGAAAACACTACATATATATGTGCCCAGCTCAGGGGCGGATCCAGAGTCTAGTCTCAGTAGGGGCATTGCCAGAAAAAACTTTTTTTGCGGGCAATTTATCGGGGCAATGGCTGGTGTTGCCGCTCTCATCATTACTGCACCATGGTTGTTATGGTGTCAGGATGATTGAAGCGCATTATTTCTATTATTGCATTGTAATATAAAATTAAATAGTTCAACTCACCATAATGCAGAATCAGTGGGAGCCCTGAGTGTGTCACTTTCCACGTGGACCTGCCTTCAGATGCAGCGTGTCACTTGCAACGTCCCTGCCACAAGCTGCGGATTGTCACTTGCCTGCCACCAGATGCTGATTGTCACTTGCCACGTCACCTGACACATGTTGCTGATTGTCACTTGCCACGTCACCTGCCACATGTTGCTGATTGTCACTTGTCACGTCACCTGCCACACATTGCGGATTACACTTGCCACGTCACCTGCCACACATTGCGGATTACACTTGCCACGTCACCTGCCACACATTGCGGATTACACTTGCCACATCACCTGCCACATGTTGCTGATTGTCACTTGCCACGTCACCTGCCACACACTGCCGATTACACTTGCCACGTCACCTGCCACATGTTGCTGATTGTCACTTGCCAAATCACCTGCCACACATTGTGGAATACACTTGCCACATCACCTGCCACACGTTGCTGATTGTCACATCACCTGCCACACGTTACTGATTGATGTTGGCCTGCTAAGGTGCAGATTGTCAGAGTGAAGGCAGGCAGCAGAGAGATGATGTAATCTCTATGCTTCCCGCCTGCCGGCTCACCTGCGGAGTGCGGACCGGCCCGCCCCCTCACTCGATGTCTGCCCTGCACGCCCACACACTCACCCGGCGACCCCCCCTCACTCATCCGCCGACCTGCTCGCTCATGCTCTCTCTCACCTGCCGACCCCCGCTGACTGGCCCGCCCGCTCGTTAACCCGCACACTCGCCCTCCCTCCCGCTCACTCATCTGCTGATTGGCCTGCCAATCACAAATTTCTCAGAGGGGGCAATTGCCCCATTGGCCCCCCCCTGGATCCGCCCCTGGCCCAGCTCAAATTTCATGAATCGGGTTTACATCCACTTTAAGTCTTTAGCCTTTCCCTAGAAGATCTCCTGAGAGTCAGCCAGATGGGCTGGTGAAGAGTCACCTGGGTGCGCTGATGAAGAGTCATCTGGTGGGCTAGTGAAGAGTCAGTCAGGTGGACTGATGTGAAGAGTTAGCATGGAGGGCTGGTGAAGGGGGCAGCTGCAGCCAGGTGGGTTGGAAGTGTTGGGATCAGTGGCCACAGAGGAATAGTTACAAGCTGTTTCACTGCATCTGTGCTACACAAAAAGTAGCTACATGTTCCTGCCTGTAAAGGGCTATTGCTAATCTGACTGTGAGCCTGTCAGATCATTCAAGTGATTCAGCTGGAGCAAGCAAGTGTGTGCAGGAGGAGAGTGAAGGAGAATGTATATAATGTGTATATAGGAAGATGTCCTTGAAGTTTGCTGAATTTTTGCTGAAGTCAAGTGGCCATCCCATAACCTCCCATCTCTATCCAAGTTATTAACCCTCAAATAAAAAAACAAAACAGAGTTAAGGACTGTTCTCTGACTCTGGGTGCTTATGAAAATGTAGTGTGTGCCTGGCTGTGCAGGAGTGGGGGATCCAAGTTCATCTGCAGTCCCCCTAAGGGGGTGTGCTAAATATTTTTTTCCCTGCCATCACTTCCTGGCCCGCCAACCAGTTTACTTCTCTACATATACAGTACATGTGCCCAGTCCAGCCCACGTTACCTGAGCAACATCACAGTCCTCCCAGCTCCTGCCTGCTTACTACTTCATGTATCCTGACTACCAGTGTACCGTTCTCAGCTTCCAGCTCCCAGCGTCTACTGTCTATGCTTGCTTGCCACCCGCCCTGACCTCGGCTTGCTACTGGTTTTCCCTTCAGTGTCCTGCTGTTGAACTCTGCACACACCAGGTGGTCTCCGTATTCTCAGTTGGGTGTAGCTGGGGGCCGCAGCCTGGCTCCAACGTGCTGCAAGGCCAACTGTACCATCTGGTGAAGAAGCAGGCTGTGGTTTGGACGAAGTTGGAGAACTTTAGACCCTGAGTTGGAGAACTACAATGGCTCACTATCACGGACTCCTGACAGTTGCAATCTTTTGGAAAGTTTAATTTTGCCTGCAGGATCATGTACATGGGCAGAGTTTGTTGCCAATGGCCGTTGACAGTGTCTCCCAGCACAAAGATGCCAAAGTATTACTGATATTGTTTCTCTTCATCACTTTAGTTTACCAATGTCCAAGGTTTTGATTATGGTTACGTTACTGTGTATATTGCTGTTTTTTAGTTGGAGGGATACTGCTTGTCCCATCTAGATTTTGGGACATTCCTAAGTGTTCTGCGGTGTATGGCAAGTGAACATTGGGCCCAGTATCTTCTGTGGAACGTTGTAAGAGTAAGATGGGTTAGGATACTTAGAATGGTATGGGTGGTGCCCAAGGTGAATAGTTTTTTCCACTTTGATAGGTCTCCTGACATTTTGGTGCTGCATGTGGGTGGGAACGGTTTGGGCATCTGGTCCATGTGGGAGCTCGTTCAAGACATAAAATTTGATTTATTTTCTTTCATCCTTTCTTTCTTTTAGTTTGATATTGTGGCCTGCAACTCCTGGCCCTTGGCGTGTTCAGTACAGAAAGGAAGTTAACAAAGATGTTGGTATATTTATAATTTGGAACAGTGGTTTGATCTTTAGACATCAGGAGCTGGAGGTTGACACTTGGCAATATCTCAGAGGAGATGGGGTACATTTTAATGCAACTGGGACCAACGTGTGGTTTCTTTGGCTACATGATAGGATCCAGACAGCTTTTTGAATGGGCAAACAAGCATGAGGGCTTATGCTTGAGCCACTTTGAAGGTGGTCAGATTGGTGTTAGTATGAAACCCATCATCAGTATGGTGTACTCTATTTCGCTACAGTCAACTGGAAGTGACCTGGGATTTTATGAATCAGGATGTGTCTCTAGTTTTGAGATTGTCCCCTAGGTGGTGTGTTGCCACTGGGGGCTTAATGTGTGTAAGTGGTTCCGCAGAGAAAGAGATTCTGATTGTTCTTAGTTCCTTCAATGAACTGTAACCTAATCTACTTCAGAATTGTATTGTTTTGTAAAATAAATACATTTGTATTAATTTTGAGAAGAACTTACCCCCGTAAGGGCTGATTGGTCCCAGGTTCTCTAGTCATTAGTGCAGCAGCAGCCAGGAAAACAGTCTAGAAGTTGCATTTTAAAAAACAAATTATTGCAGATTAACTTGGATGGGTTTTAGGAAGAAGTGGAATACTCCAGACCTCTCAACAGGACACTTTTCCCTTGGCAGTAGCTTCTGAACACAGTCCCTCAAGCAATAGGATATAAAGTGGGCAACACTAGTTCGCCATTAGCAATGTCCAAGGCAGTGTTTCTCAACTCCAGTCCTCAAGGCGCCCCAACAGGTCATGTTTTCAGGATTTCCCTCGGATGAAAACGGCTGTGGTAATTACTAAAGGCAGTGAAACTGATCGAATCACCTGTGCAAAATAATGGAAAGCCTGAAAACATGACCTGTTGGGGCGCCTTGAGGACTGGAGTTGAGAAACACTGGTCCAAGGCCAGGCAAGCCTTAAACTCAGTGTAGCAGGGGTCAACAGTCACTGAGATCCTTTTCCCTTAGGTCTGTACTCACAGCGTCCCCAAGGATTGGATGTCTCCCTCAGACTCAGGCAAGAATACTTCTCTGTAAAGCTCTTTGGTTCTCAGTGGCACCCTTCTTTTGGCTTCCAAAAGACTTGTAGCAAGATAGGCCTCCACTAAGAACAGCTGCAACCTCGATGAGACTGACTGGTCCTTTAGCACTGTGGACAGGAAGGGCTGGCAGCCCTTCTGGCTGGAAAACTCTCCTCCTGGGAATAGAACCTTGCTCTAACTATTTATTCAGTCTCCAACCACCATTTGGGCACACCTCCCCAGGGATTGGCTCGAGCTTCATAAATATTCAGGCTTCTTATTAGACTACAGAGCCCAGAGCAGCCTAAAGCAATCACATGCTGCTCTTCTGACTACAGAAGAGCCACCAAACTAAATGTGTCTAACCAAACCTGGCAGCCTAATTAGGAGGGTGCTACATCTGTAAAAGAAAAAGGCTAATTTCATTGAAATTCATTTCAGGTGTGATCTGGTTATTTGCAAATGTTATGGTAGTGTTGAGAATGGCCTAACAGGGTAACTGGGTCTACCTGTCCTATCCTAGTTATGAAGATTCATGTTCACCAATGCATCTTCTTTGTCCAAAACTGCACATTCATATTCCAAAATTCACAATCCTCTTGTGGAACTTTTGGAAACCGTGAATTGTCTTTAAAGTATTCATGAAGAATTGTGCTGGATTCTTTATGACCCAATGATCTTAAACATATCATTCAGTCTCTTTCTTTTGCTCCATCGCACATTCCGCCAAACGCTACCGGCTAATTGAGAAAAAAAAAAAAACAGACACTAAAAGACCAAAGCAAACGTGCGGATTAAGCGAGAAAACTATATCCGCATCAAGCAAATGAGCCTCATTTGGAGATGTTTGTAAACCTCGGCTTTATCTGTTCTCCTCCGTCTTGAGCAGCTTAATGTCTCAGTAAATTAAAGGAAAACAAAGGAAAGTTAAAAGAAATTGAGAAAAAGGAGCCCTTTTTTATGATAGAGACAATTTGTATGCAGCTGTTAATGGCTTCCTCAGCAGGATTTTAAGAGCTTGGCGAGTTAGCAGCATAATGGGAATCTGTCACAGGGAACTACAGCAAAGCATAGAACAGACCAGTGATTGTGTGGACATAAAACACAGCTCTGAAGGGTTCGGGCACAGGAGTTTCTACAATGCTACACCAATCACTTTGATAATAAGTATTGCTTTTATTTAATGCAAAACTCCCACGTACTATGTCAGATGTTTCATTATGGTGAATACTGCCTTTCTGCAGCCATCACAAAATTTTCATTGTATCTGGTTCTGCAGTTTTTGGATTCTAGTTGGTGTATAATAAATACTTAAAAGGAAATGTAAAGCCCTTTATACCGTGTACACATGTAGCGGGCATTTAAATTTGGGGGAGAGCATCTGGGTTATTCAACCCGGATGCACTAATTGTTAGGGAGTCTGAGAACCTCTTTTGTGGTTCTTGGAGGACTCTGGTGATTTGAGGTTCCCTGCAGCCTACAGGTGGCGTTGTTGCCCTGGGCCGGAGTTGAACTCACATCGCAAGACTGTGCCTTTTTGTCCTCCCCTGGAGCTGGTACAGCGAGGCGGGGAACCCGCTGTGACGCAAAGGGAGAGGGGATAAAACGGGGCGGACGCCCTTACCACGTGGTTGTTGTGGTCCGAGGGTTCAGAGTTCAGAGTTGGAGGACGCGGCCGCACCCAGGCACCTTCAGCCTGGGTGCTGGCGTTCCGGAGTTCCGGGCCCAGGTGCCCTTGACCTGGCCGGAGCGAGAGATGGAGTCCATCCCAGGCACCTTAAGCCTGGGGTGAGGTACTATGACCAAGGCCTGGGGCCCAGTAACTTTGACTGGGTTCCGCGAGGGTGGAGGAGTCCGAGGGGCCCTAAGGTGTTGGGACCTGTATCTGAGGTGAGGAGTGTAACCCTTCTAAATAGCCCGGTATAGCATTAATCCGGTGACAGCGGGGCCTCTGGTAACTCTTTTGGAGGGATGTCTTCCCCCTGACAGGGGCTGCAGCGTAGCGAAGGTAACTCCAGTTCCTGTTCATTAGAGTCGCTGGAAGAGACTCTGAAGCCAAAAAGTATGTTTTACAGCCACTGTGCTTAGCAATCATTGGTGAAACCTCAACGGTTTAGTTTCTTGGAGGATTGTGCCTTGACCTACTCCCCACCAATACTGAACTGTTCTATGGGTCTCAAACTGTCTGTTTGCAAAGGACTATTTGTTTGCCGTTATCAGCAGAACAGACTTGGCTCTGAGCGTATACACAGCCCAAAGGTAATCTGGTGCTGGTCTTCACCTCTACATGCTGTAATCTAGAGGACATGGGCCGTGGCACACCTCGCTCTCCCCTTCAAGGTACCCCTAGACCAGAGCCAGAGTAACCGCTAAAGAAGAAGAGAGAGGGTGAGGCCGCTACACGTGGGGGCTCGTAAGTCCGGGATGTGTGTTTCGTGTTTGGAGCTAAGAACGTCTGTGTTTGAACTTTGCTGCCTGGTGGAGTTCCGAGTAGGTCGGCCATGTTGGCAAGCGCGCCATGAGGCACACCATAACTGCACAGTTCGTGGGCGGGGAGAAGGGAAAGCCCGCGAACAAGTGCAGAGTGTGGGAGGAGTCTGGCCATGTGGAAGTAGTCACGTGGGGATTCCGGCGCGAGTTGGTCAGTGCGCAATGGAGCAGCAGACAGTCGGGATGACCTAAAGTACCCAGTGGATTCCGGTTCCTTACCCCACGAAGATGACTTCCTTTGCTGCTTCCATAACGGACACAGGAATAAGACTTAGGCCCCGAGGACGTTTGGCTCTGTATGTATGCAGAGACATAGAGGCCCTCGGTGTGATCTGTAACGCCTGCTCGGGACTGGTGGTCAGCTTAAAGCCATTCGGGCAATGTGAGGCCTGCAAGGAGTTTCTTTTTGAGGTGGAGCCATCTACAGAAAGGCCCAGAGCCTTCCACCTCAACTGCCTCACAGGTACCGCCACTCCAGAAGGGGAGATCCAGGCCTTTGCGGAGATTTCTGTGCGCACTGACCTGGGCAAAGAGAGTGCCCAACCAGAGACTGAGAGAGAAAAATCAGAGGATGCTTCTTCGGTCACCACAAGCTCCCTGCTCCCACCTCCGAAGAGGAAAGTCGGCCATGTACAGGCATCCTATGGTCGTGGAAGAGCTTCGCTTGCCTGGCCTGGATGGATCCGGAGGGAAGAGCCCTGGACATCCCTGTTCTGCTAAAGGCCCAGGTGAGCCAGGGGTTGGGACTGTGTGTGTGGTTGGAGGTGTCGGGAGTCCACTGTCGGTGGAGCCCGTAAGGGAGGGTGATTCCGTATCTACTGGGAATTACCTGCCCGCAGAAATGTATGACACCTCCGACCTAGAGTCGCTGTCAGATGCCGGCAATGATGGCGAGATCAATGAGGTCTTTCACCGCAAGGGTTGGGACAGGATGCCATTACTCGCGCTCCGTGCGCCAAGGGATCTGCCTATGTCTACAGGGGATAGTACACCCCAGGTGGAGGTCCCGGAGCCCGGGGAGAAATCTGGTCTCCTGCCTACCCTTCCATCCTCCGGATCACCTACTGCTTCATCCATTCCGGTGATGGGAACGCAACGTTCATCACTGCGGGCTCCTAGGCCCAAGCCAACGGAGGTAAAGTACCTCGGAATCCTGAGTCCATTGTTACGCCTGGGGAAGGAGAGCGGGCGACGATGCCACCTTTGGCCCGGTTACAGCGGCTCTTCTGTCAGAGAGTTGCCTGTGAATATGGGTGGTAGTACCCATACCTACCCCGGGACTTGCTTTTTGAAATGGAGGTCCTGCGGCAGCGATGGTATGATGAGTTTGTCTGGGAAAAGCTCAAAGTGCCCCATGCTCGCCGATACCTTTCGTGCTCATCCCCCGTGTCTAAGAAGTTCAAAGACTGTAAGGCGGAGTGGATGTTAGGTCGGCACATCCATGCGGACAGGGTGCTTATTTGTCGCAAAGATGGAGAGAACATTGAATATAATGTGGAGACTTTCGATAAGCACTTGAAGCCCCTGTTCCTGCCGCACCCAAAGTTCTACCTTTAGGAGGAAAAGACTCCTGTATGCTCTGTTTGTCGTTCACTGCTGAACTTGCTGGAACACAAGGACTGTGCCTTAGTTTTTTTTTGTATTTGGGCGTTTTACTCTTTGGAGAAATGGGAGCTGTTACTGTTTGTTCTCCCTCTTTCTCCCTGCACTGCAAAGAAGATAATGACTTTGGGGTGTAGTTAGTGTAGACACAGTAAGAGAAGAAGGAAAGTTGTCTGAAAGTTGTCTGGAGGATTCGGCTAAGTGTCATGACCGTGGCACTGTCACCAGGTGGCAGTGCTGTGCAACGACTGTTTTTTTTTTTACACTTGCACCACCATACTCATTGGAGCAAATGGGCCTCTTCAAGGACAGTTTTACTGTTTCATGTTTTCCCTTTCCCACTCTAGGTCTTGGCACAATTCAGGACTAAATTGTGTAGTTTAGTTTCTGAGCGGAGCTTATGTCACCACCTTTGTGGGATGTGAGTTTGGACCATACACCGGGGACCAGTGTCAAATCACCAGGGGGAGAGTGTAGCAGGCATTTAAATTTGGGGGGGAGCATCTGGGTTATTCAACCCGGATGCACTAATTGTTAGGGAGTCTGGGAACCTCTTTTGTGGTTCTTGGAGGACTCTGGTGATTTGAAGTTCCCTGCGGCCTACAGATGGCGTTGTTGCCCTGGGCCGGAGTTGAACTCACATCACAAGACTGTGCCTTTTTGTACAGAGGGGCGGGGAACCCGCTGTGACGCAAAGGGAGAGGTTGCCCTTACCACGTGGTTGTTGTGGTCCGAGGGTTCAGAGTTCAGAGTTGGGAGTTGGAGGACGCGGCCGCACCCAGGCACCTTCAGCCTGGGTGCTGGCGTTCCAGAGTTCCGGGCCCAGGTGCCCTTGACCTGACGGAGCGAGAGATGGAGTCCATCCCAGGCACCTTAAGCCTGGGGTGAGGTACTATGGCCAAGGCCTGGGGCCCAGTAACTTCGCCTGGGTTCGGCGAGGGTGGAGGAGTCCGAGGGGCCCTAAGGTGTTGGGACCCGTATCTGAGGTGAGGAGGCCGGGGAGTGTAACCCTTCCGAATATCCCGGTACAGAATTAATCTGGTGACGGCGGGGCCTCTGGTAACTCTCTTGGAGGGATGTCTTCCCCCTGAAAGGGGCTGCAGCGTAGCGAAGGTAACTCCAGTTCCTGTTCACTAGAGTCGCTGGAAGAGACTCTGAAGCCAAAAAGTAAGTTTTACAGCCACTGTGCTTAGCAACCCTTGGTGAAACCTCAACGGTTTAGTTTCTTGGAGGATTGTGCCTTGACCTACTCCCCACCAATACTGAACTGTTCTATGGGTCTCAAACTGTCTGCTCGCAAAGGACTATCTGTTTGCCGTTATGGAATAAATAAGTGTTGGACCTTTTCAGTGTGTGGTACTCCAATTACTGGGAGCAAAGGGGGTTATCAGCAGAACAGACTTGGCTCTGAGCGTATACACAGCCCGAAGGTAATCTGGTGCTGGCCTTCACCTCTACATGCTGTAATCTAGAGGACATGGGCCGTGGCGCACCTCGCTCTCCCCTTCAAAGTACCCCTAGACCGAAGCCAAAGTAACTGCTAAAGAACAAGAGAGAGGGTGAGACCGCTACACACACGATCGGTTTTACCGATGAAAACAGTCCGATGGACTTTTCTCATCGGACAAACCGATCGTGTATGGGCCCCATCGGTCTTTTTTCCATCGGTGAGAAAAAATAGAGCATGTTTTTAATTTACCCGATGGGGAAAAAAAACGATAGCAAATTCCGATCGTCTGTGTGGAACTCCATCGGACAAAAAACCCACGCATGCTCAAAATCAAGTCGACGCATGCTCAGAAGCATTGAACTTCATTTTTCTCGGCTTGTCGGTGTGTTTTACGTCACAGCGTTTGGGACGGTCAGATTTTTGACTGATGGTGTGTGGGCAAGACTGATGGAAGTCAGCTTCATCGGATTTCCGATGGAAAAATCCATCGGATTAGAATCCATAGGAAATCCGATCGTGTGTACAGGGCTTTAGACCTGTTTTTTGTTGTGTTACTCTTTATTTTTAAATTTGCATTTAACTCAGCCCGGGAAGAATTTGCCCCCTTAATGACCAGGCCATTTTTTGCGATATGGTACTGCGTCGCATTAACTGACAATTGCGCGGTCATTAGGGTAGCCACCTCATCCTTTTAAACCCGAACACATATAAATTACACAGGTTCTGAGGCTAATTTAATGCAGATGAGGCACCAAGTGAGTTTAATTACCACCTTAATCAGCCACAGAACCTGTGCAATTCATATGTGTTCGGGTTTAAAGGGATGAGGTGGAAACCCTAGCGGTCGTGAGACGTTATACCCAAACAAAATTTATGTCCTTTTTTTTTTTTTAGCACTACTATTGGGTACTAAATATTACCTTCAGTGATTTCCTGTGATATTGTATGTTTGTACAGTCAACCTGGTGTGTCAGAGAGGCTGAGGTTCTTGAGAAGTTTGAGACAAAGAACAGAGGACCCATCCTATCCAGTTGCTCCTATGGGGGTAGCGCCACACATAGGACAGAGAGGCAACAGCATTTGCCATTGGCTCCTGCTGCTATTAATCAAATCCTGCGACCCGGAAGCCGGGGCAAACTGCGCTCTGTGTGTCTATGGACATACAGAGCCCAGCTCAGGATGGAGCCCACATGTCTGCTCTCATAGCAAGTGGCTTGCTATGGTGGCAGACAAAGAAGAGAAGGAGCTGAGAGAGCACCAGCATGTGGACCCCAGAAGAGGAGGTTGGGGGCCGCAATTCCATTGCACAGAACAGGTAAGCATAACATGTTTATTATTTTAGAAAAAAATAACCCTTACATTTCTAATTTCTCAGAATTTTCAGCAAAAAAAGCACCTAAATCTGATGTATGTCTGTGCTAATGCCCCGTACACACGATCGTTTTTCATGGCGTTAAAAATGCCATTTTAAAAAATGGCCATTAAAAATGATCGTGTGTAGGCTCCAGAGCATTTTTAACGACGTGAAAAACGGGCATTAAAAATTCCGGACATGCTCTCTTTTTTCACGTCGTTTTTCATGTCGTTTTTTTTATTGACGTGAAAAACGATAGTGTGTATGCTTTCACGACGTGAAAAAAAACGCGCATGCTCAGAATCAAGTATGAGACGGGAGCGCTCGTTCTGGTAAAACTAGCGTTCGTAATGGAGATAGCAGATTCATTACACAGTAACGGACTGAAAAGCGCGAATCGTCGCTCAACAAACTTTACTAACATGAAGGGTGGCGCCATTCGAACGGAACTTCCCCTTTATAGTGCCGTCGTACGTGTTGAACGTCACTGCGCTTTGCTTGATCTTTTTTTTAATGATGGTGTGTACGCAAGGCAGGCTTGAGAGGAAACATGAAAAAAAAACGAGGAGAAAAACGTCGGTTTAAAAAATGACATTAAAAACGATCGTGTGTACGGGGCATAAGGATAGAAAAACTTTAGCAGTCTGTACAATCTGGAAGTGCCAGAGTTAGAATGTCATCGTGCCCAGGTGGGCCAACTGGGTCATAGTTGATGTTTGCTAACTTTTTTTGGGGAACCAAGCTGATTTATTGTGTGTAAGGACTGTGGCAGAGAGGGATGGCAGGCACTAAATGGTTGGTAAGGTGGATGAGTTTGGCAACAGAATTCATGATAGACTGAAGATCAGCAGGCTATCCCTTCTTCAGTCTATCATGAATGCTGTTTCCAGACTCATCCACCTTACCAACCGCTCCGTGTCCGCCCCTGCTCTCTGCCAATCCCTTCACTGGCTTCTTTTATCTATGGTCAAATAAGAACTTCCCAATCATTCTTTGTGACAACCAGCATCCAGCGTATATATTCCTTTGCACAGCTCTCCATGCTCGATTGATTGTTGAAACCACAATAGGTTAAAACAGTAATCACAGAACAAATACCGTATTTATCTGCGTATAACACACACTTTTTTCCCCTTAAAATCAGGGGAAAATCGTGGGTGCGTGTTATACGCCGATCCCCCGCCGATCCCCCCGCTGAAACGAGCAAGAGGAGCCGAGATACACAAAGCCAAAGTACACTCGGCTTTACTCGGCTAATCTCGCAGTCCCGCCTACCTCCACTGATTGCGCCGCTGACATACAGAAAGCCGAGTGTACTTCGGCTAGTCTCGGCTCTTCTCGCAGTCCCACCCCTGACTGTGAGCAGAGCCGAGTCTAGCCGAAGTACACTCTGCTTTCTGTATGTCAGCGGTGCAATCAGTGGAGATGGGCGGGACTGCGAGAGGAGCTGAGTCTAGCCGAAGTACACTCGGCTCCGCTCGCTCCTCTCCACAGCGGAAATCGGTGCCAAATTTAAACATTGCAGAGACTGGCACTGGGCAAGGCAAGGCTGCAAAGGCACTGGGCAAGGCAAGGCTGCAAAAGCACTGGGCACGGCATGGCTGCAAAGGCATTGGGCAAGGCTGCAGATGGACACTGGGCAAGGCTGCAATGATGGACACTGGGCAAGGCTGCAGATGGACACTGGGCAAGGCTGCAGATGGACACTGGGCAAGGCTGCAATGATGGACAAGGCTGCATTTAAATGTACGTTTTTTTCCTTGAACTTCCCTCCTAAAAGTTTTTTTCCTTAAAATTCCCCCCTAAACTTGGGGTGCGTGTTATACGCCGGCGCGTGTTATACGCCGATAAATACGGTACCTTCAAATCTCAGGTGATTGGATATGCCACAGTGAAAAGAAAAAAGCCTGTCACTGACATTCTCCTTGGCTTTGGCTTGTGCCTTAACTACATTTTTGCTTGATAAGTAATATATAGAGCAAGCACTTGTATCATGTTAATTGTTCAATGGCACCTACGTCCCTGTAGGTAAGAAGAAAGAAAGTCCATTTTCCGGGGAAAGTAAACAGGATTTTAAGAGTGCCATTGATAATAGGATATTGTCAGATATAGAAAAAAAGAAAATAATTTTCTTAAAAATCTATCTTTTATTCATGAATCACATGATATCAAAATTCTTTAAAAAGAAGAGAGAATATACAACGCAGTGCACTCTCTCCTTGAAAGGCACAAGCTTGCAGTCCGCAGTCCTACATGTTTCGCCTGGATTAGGCTTCTTCAGGGACTTTGAATTAGTCTACAATAGATACAGAATGATTTATAAATACGTACTGATAAGATAAAAAATGTACAATGACAAAAATATCAAAAAGCTGCAAGTTTCTGAATGCATAAACAGGTACCTTCTGACTCTAAGGGATACTCATGAACACCTGGGGTGTATCGCCTGTCCAATTGCAGGAGATACTGGTGTAATACGGGTCGTCAGCGCCCACATATATGCCCAAGCCAAAAAGGATCCAAGTATAAGGGATATCGAGTTTTAATCTTGTTGATGCTCTATCCTACATACAGAAAAACATGAAAAATAATAATAATGTTACTGCTGGTGGGTCAGAGACTGACCGAGGGGAGATTGCTTTAAAGCATATGAAAAAATCTGAAAAAACATTATATCATGAGTAGCTTACATTTTAATGAAACGAGAGTGATGTGGCTTGGGAGCCTTGAATGCACAGGTAAGCAGGTGTCCAATCCAAAAACAACAGTTTAAATCATGATTGGATAACAGTCTATCAACAAAAAGTAACATATGGAAGATAGTGCATAAATATAAGTTTAGGCACAATGAGTTTTAGTAGAAGTGAATATCTTCACAGTACAGATTAAATGCCTATAGACTTACATTCATCCTATATGGATGCATTCAGTCAAGGTATATTTGGATGACCGTAGGATCTCCAGACCAGAAGGCTCTGTGAACAAACGATCACCATAAATGGATAGCAAAAGCAAAGACACTGAATGGGCAAAGAGGGACATGTGCTGTCTCTCTGCTAATACCAGTGTTGCGTGTCATACCTGTATCCTGCTGTGCAAATGGCGTGTCTCCCAAGACTGGACCCATGTTGGCTATGGATAGCCGTATGGGTCCTTATATATCCCCGTGTGGCGATGGACTGGCCGCGCCGCGTGTGACGTAATGTCGTCAGCGGCGTATCTGTGGGCGCTGTATAATGACGTTATGGTGGGGAAACCCCCTCCATTAGAGCGTTGGACGCTCGCGCATGCACGCTGGCATGCGGAAGATGACGTGTGACCCGGAGTACGCGTCACTTGGGGGGCGGTGAGTATAACACCGCTATGCGCTTAGTCAGCACGCACGGCGAGCATGTCCTGCCCACACGTCACGACAACCATAACATCCATGCCTCAGCTAGGATTCAGCACCAGCCTTGGCTGTTCTGATGGTTGCCCCTGAGCGCCAACAGTGGATCCTGAATTGACCTACACTGAGGCTGGGAATCATGCGGGGGCAGATGTCTCATGCTAGGATGTGTATATGATCACAGTGCCATGTAAACCAAGTAGAACATAACAACAAAAACATTTTTGCTTGATCCCAACCTGCAACCACTTGTTACCAACCTTGGGCTTGTTTACTGTTTACTGTCTACTCTTTTGCTTGATCTCAACCTTCAAACCATTCGTTTTTTGACCTTTGGCTTGATTCTTGATTATGGTTTTCTCTTGAACCCAACCAGCAACCACTTTTTACCGACCTTTGGCTTGTTTAATGACTATGCTTCTGCTTATCCCTACCTTCTATATCTGCTACTGGACCTTTGCTTGCTCACCTTCTGGTGGGGTGATCTTGAGGACCGCGACCTGGTACTAACGTGCAGCAAAACCCATCTCCACCATCAGAAGCTCTTGTGAACACCGGTTAGTACTTAGACTCCGCACCTCAGGTGAGCCTGTGTCATCTGCAAGGGTGACCCGCTTGTGTACTTATCCAGCTGGTCAATGGAAACCTCTCTATTGCTATAGCTACTGGCCTTTGAGCTTGACTACAGACTGTAACACCATTCTTACAACTTTGGGTGGCTTAACTCTTGACTGGTATTGCAGATATGCAAAGTGGGACAATGTTTGCCCTTATTCTTTTTTCTTTTAAGGTCCCATTTGAAATGCCAGAGAAACTTACAGTTGCAGTATGCCCATGCAAATGATTGGAGCCCACGGCAACCTGTACCACCTGGTGCCAGAGCTGGGATGGCATAGTTCTCGCTAGCATCTAGCCTGGTACACTCTAGCCATACCAGATGACCCAACTGGATCAGAGTTGGTGTTTTCTAAGCTTTTCATGGCAAGCATATTTGATTTTTTGGGTGGAATTAAGCTGGTTAATTATGTGCAAGAACCCCAGCATCATGTCACTGAGCTCCAACCACTGGAGGAAGGTGTTACTGATGGAAAGTGCTAAAGGGGTACAAAAAAGGACCAGGATTGAAAACTCATTAGGGTCTCTAATGATGGGGATGGTACAGACCAATGTGGACACACAACTGAAACTCAACTTTCCAAACTGCAGCTTGCTCTTGCTCAATGCCTGGTGGGAAAATGAGCCTCTCGGGGCTTTATCTATGGTAAAATAAGAACTTTTCTTTGTGAAGACCAACATTCCGAGTACACCTCTGCACACGTCTCTCCATGCTCTGTTGATTGTTGATACCAAACTAGATTAAAACGGTAATCCACAGAACAAATACCTTTAAGTCTCGGGTGATTGGGCAGCCCTCTAGAGCCTGCCCTGCCACAATGAAAAAAAATTACCTCTGCCGCTGACATTCTCCTTTCCTACATATATATCATTTTTATGTCATCTCGGGCGGCTCCCTATTAATTTATACCTTAACAATTGAGAGCCAAAAAGAGATAGATAGGAAGTAGGCGGATTATTAAGGGTCCATTCTTATAGCTATGGGTGGATTGGTTCTTTGGCTGCTATTGCAAATCCACGGAGTGGAACAGTATTTTCCTTTATTACTTTGAATTTTTTATTTTTTTCTTATGGATCAAAAGAAAGCAACAAAAGAAAGGGGCTTTGGAACGAAGAAAGAAAGGGCATTTATGTGGGAAAAAAAAGGAGCCTTCAAGTCACGTCTGAGTTTTAAGCTTTCAGACGTTACACAACTTCAAACTTGGAGTGTATAAAGACTTTTTATTCACCCGTTCAGCTCAACTTTCAACTATCATCACACTGCACGCAGATCAAGGGCTGGTTGTGAAGAAAGCAAAGGACAGGGGAGCACGCTGTGCACGACTGAGCAGGGGTGAATTCAGGGCAACTGCTCTGATACCTGATGTTACAAAGCCACAATCGTCCTTTAACACCAGACCTGTCGGATCCTTGCCTCTGGTTACCTCGGTCATCTTTGTATTTACGTTAGAAGCCTAAAGCTCGGTGAAGGGATATTTTGTAAGCTTGGTATTAAAGCGATATATTAAAAAAAACACGTGCCAACAAAAATACAGGCGCATGCTACTGTTGAACTACTTCCTGGCTCTCCTTTGCTTCTGTATTTTGAGATGCTGACCTGGCACAAGCAGGCAGCTGAGAGTGAGGTCTGAACTCCTGGTTTTATATGTGTTCCAAGTCAGTGACTTTAAATGTAATGAAGCCATTGGATCAGCATGACAGTAAAGCCCTGTACACACGATCGGTTTTACAGATGAAAACAGTCCGATGGACTTTTCTCATGGGACAAACCGATCGTGTATGGGCCCCATCCGTCTTTTTTCCATCGGTGAGAAAAAAATAGAACATGCTTTAAATTTATCCGATGGGAAAAAAAACAATAGCAAATTCCGATCATCTATGTGGAACGCCATCGGACAAAAAAACATTGCATGCTCAGAATCAAGTCGACGCATGCTCAGAAGCATTGAACTTCATTTTTCTCGGCTTGTCGGAGTGTTTTACGTCACAGCGTTTGGGATGGTCGGATTTTTGACTGATGGTGTGTATGCAAGACTGATGGAAAAATCCATCGGATTAGAATCCATAGAAAATCCGATCATGTGTACAGGGCTTTAGTCTATCCAGAAGCATAGGTTAGTATTGGTTGTCTCCACACTTCCTTGATGAGGGCACGTGTAAACAGGCTGTGCCAGGAACAGGGCCGCCATCAGGGGGGTACAGGCAGTACATCTGTAAGGGGCCCGGATGGCCCCCCTTTTTTTTTTTTTTTTGTAAGGGGCCCAGAGGTCCCCAGGGGCCCGAATGTCAACCCCCCTTTTTTTAATTTTTTTTAGAATTAATTTTTTTTTTTAGAATTATTTTTCTTTTAGAATTTTTATTTTTACTAATTTTTTTATAACATTTTTAATTTATTTATTTATGGGGTTTTTTTTGTAAGAAACCCAGAGGTCCCCAGAGGCCCGAAGCTACCCAGGGCCCCGGACTGCAACCTCCCCCTTTTTTTAAATAAAAATTATAATAATTTTTTTATTATTTTTATTAATTTTTTTTTTTTTTTTTAAGGGGCCCAGAGGTCCCCAGGGCCCCGGATGGAAACCTCTTCTTTTTTTTTTTTTGTGTTCGTCAGCACCCAAAGCCTCCCCGACCTCAACAATTTGCGATGGCAGCACCCCCCCCCCCCGCTTCTCAATTCGTGGCACCCCCCCGCTTCTGAATTTGCAGCAGCCCCCCCGCTTCTCAATTCGCGGCGGCAGCACCCCCCCTCCCGGTTCTCCTCTGCTCCAGGGGGCCCATGCCTGAAGCTGTGTAAGGGGCCCCAAAATTCCTGATGGCGGCCCTGGCCAGGAATTAGGAGCAGGGATGGCCAAATCGGCGTAGCTATGCTAGAAAACTGAGACCAGACTATATACACTATATTACCAAAAAGTATTAGGATGCCTGCCTTTACACACATATGAACTGAACTTTAATAGCATCACAATCTTAGTCTGTAGGGTAATATTGAGTTGGCCCACCCTTTGCAGCTATAACAGCTTCAACTCTTCTGGGAAGGCTGTCCACAAGGTTTAGGAGTGTGTCTATGGGAATGTTTTACCATTCTTCCAGAAGTGCATTTGTGAGGTCAGGCACTGATGTGGACAAGAAGGCCTGGCTCGCAGACTCCGCTCTAATTCATCCCAAAGGTGTTCTAGTTGACGGTAAATCTAAAGGAAATTGAATAAGAAAATTGCATTATGTATGGTCAGCTTTAGTCTGTAGGGTTCAATATTGAGTTGGCCTACCCTTTACAGCTATAACAGCTTTAACTTCAACAAGTGCATTTGTGAGGTCAGGCACTGATGTGGATGAGAAGGTCTGGCTCTCTGTCTCTGCTCTAATTTATCCCAAAGGTGTTCTATCGGGTTAGGGTCAGGACTCTGTACAGGCCAGTCAAGTTTCTTCACCCCAAACTCGCTCATCTTTATGGACCTTGCTTTGTGCACTGGTCCAAATAATTTGGTGGAGGGGGGATTATGGTGTGGGATGGTTTTTCAGGGGTTGGACTTGGCCCCTTAGTTCCAGTGAAGGCGTCAGCATACCAAGACATTTTGGACAATTTCATGCTCCCAACTTTGTGGGAACAGTTTGTGGATGGTCCCTTCCTGTTCCAACATGACTGTGCACCAGTGCACAAAGCAAGGTCCATAAAGCAAAGGAAACCCAGCAAATGTGAAGATACACGTGAACCATTACCCAAAGACAAAATACCTAACGGTCTAACTATAATACAATATATACCAATTATACAAAATGAGGAATACAGATCACAGGGTAAATATGGAGATGCAAGGAATCAGGACAGAGATCAGGAACAAGGGGAATGGGTACAAGGCTGCAGGGTACAGGATGCAGGGCAAGATCAGGACCAGAATAAATGGTAAGCAGTGTCTGTCAGCAAAGCAAAACACTGGGGTGAGAGGCACTGGTAGGGGAGGACCTAAATACCCTCCCAGCAGCCAGCATTGGGTGGAAACTGATTACTGGGATCTACTGACTGCTGGGAGACACCTGCTGGTGGACACTGGAACTACGACCTTACGCTCTGGGAAGCACAGTGCCACCAGCAGGTGATCCATGTCCCGACAGATGGTTTGTGGCCCAAAATTCTCTAGCATAAAAATGTTGGTGTTTTTCTGTGCCCGGTGATTAACAGGTGCCATGTACAGCTGGCCATGGAAGTGAATGGCTATACAATGTGTATTTGGGTAATAGGGGTAATGCAAACACAATGTATTCCCTAAACGCTGAAGTTCTGTGTTTGGGGAATACCCCAAACACACATGTGCATGTACATGTGGGAAGGTTTCCAGGAAGAGTGGCGGATCCCCAGGCTTTCCCTACTTGAATGGAAGCTTTTACTGTCACTATTACTGTCCCTGACAGACGGGTGACCTGTCCCTACACTACCCACGCTGAATGCACACCAAACCCAAGAGCCAGGGTCTTAAATAGTCTCTGCCTGACCCAAGATGGCCACCACAGTCACATGGGCTGTCAGTATCCAACCAGATCGCTGCCCCAGTCACCCAGGAAACCTAGTTTTATTGCATTACTGCAGCAATAAAAATCAGGTCACCAATCTGGCACCGCTGTCTGAGTGGATTGACAGAAAAACAAATCCTTTTGCCAGCAAACAGCTCTCATATACAGTATATTTCACAATTGTATGTAGCTGTCTGCCTGGAGTTTGTATATAAAGTCAGATGTATTTATTTTTTTGATAGAGTGGAGAGGGAATAAAACCTCGGTCAGTTTTTTATTTTTTATTGCTTTCTGTGTTCCCTTTGGCAGGGATTCATTCACAGAGGGGAAATGTTTATATGGCAATATTCTCCTATTTCCCTTTGTGTCTGCAGCACAGAATGCAAAGGGGAATCTCTTCAAAGGGCCACTAATGGAAAACAACTGGGGTTTTAACTAGAATTGCATCGATACCGATACTAAGCATTTGCACGAGTATAGGTACTCGTGCAAATGCTCCGATACCTGAAACTGATACTTTCAGGCTCGGTTATTTCATCTGTCAGCGGGATTCCCCCACTGACAGCTGAAATGTAAAAAAAAAAAGCAGGCAATCACCGTTTGGTAAGTTGCAGGGCTGCGGCTTGCTTAACAACTGATGGCTCATTCAGCTGTCAGAAGAGTACCCCTGCTGTCAAAGAAAAAAAAAAGTAGCCCACAATGTTTATCAACAACATTGCTGCTGAAAGAGACAGATAAAAAAAAAAACATTGTATCTTCTTATCTGTTCTGCTTATTCATTTACAGATCAAAGGGATGCAAATTAAGTCAGTTTAAAGGGGTTGTAAAGCTTTGTGTTTTTTCACCTTAATGCATCCTATGAGAGGCCGAGTGATACACTCAGCGGCTATGGCCGCCACTGTATCACACGGGAGCGCGCCCGCAAGCTAACCCCCTTCGGAGAGTGCTTCCCAGAGGGGGGTTAGCTCTTGTGGGGAGGAGCCGAGACAGCCGCAGATCATAGGTGTGCGCAGCCTATTACATTAGGGTGTACACCAAAAAGCTCAAACACATATGCCATAGTTGCCAACAGTCCCGAATTTCCCGGGACAATCCCGAATTTGGGACCCTCATCCCGAATTAAGCTTGTCCCGATTATTTTCCTGGGATTTTGCTTTTGTCCCGGGAAAATCGGGAGTGTTTTACGGAAAAAGCAGCCGACGGGCTACAGAAAAATGGCCGCCGTTGCCTCTGCCAGTACATTTCCCCTTGTGTTCAGTGGAGAGAGGATGGGCATCCAATCAGCTTCTCTCTTCAGTGTACAAGTATACACTGAAGCCTAGAGGCCCCTCCTCTCTACACTTAACACACGTGGAAGCCAGGAACTGTGTAGCTGCCGCTGCACATGATGGCAGCCCGGGGAGTCAGAGGTCAGCAGCTCTGTACTAGAGGAGATCACAAACAGTGAGTGTGCATGTGCTCGGTTATAGAGAGGAGGTGTATGAGATCGGCTCATCGTATTACACCTGACTGTCATCACACTGCTACTCCCCGAGGAGGACGAGAGAGAGAGAGAGAGAGAGAGAGAGAGAGATCTGCTCAACAGTGAGTGTGTGTGCTGCCAGCTCCGGGGATAATGGGCACCAAGCATAGCATTTCCACCCCTACCTACACAACACAGGGCAACCTGCCATCAAGCGTGCTGGGACATGTAGTGCCACAGCTGCTGATCCTCACTCACACCTTATTACCTGCTGCTGAGACATGTAGTGCCACATCTGATCTTCAATCATATTAATTTTCTTAGTTTTTGGACCATGTGCCACCCCAAGCTGCCCTGTGCCACCCCAGCCTGCCCTGTATTACCCCAACCTGCCCTATACCACCCCAGCCTGCCCTATACCACCGCCTGCCTGCCCTGTATTACCCCAACCAGCCCTATACCACCCCAGCCTGCGCTATACCACCCAGCCTGCTCTGTGCCACCCAAGCCTGCCCTATACCAACCCAGCCTGCCCTGTGCCACCCCAACCTGCCCTGTGCCAACCTAACCTGCCCTATACCACCCCAACCTGCCCTATGCCACCCTAACTTGCCCTATACTACCCAACCTGCTGTGCCACCCTAACTTGCCCTGTACCACCCCAGCCTGCCCTATACCACCACAGCCTGCGCTTTGCCATCCAAGCCTTCCCTGTGCCACTTCAATCTGCCCTGTGCCACTTCAACCTGCCCTGTGCCACCCTAACTTGCCCTATACCGCCCTAACCTGCCCTGTACCACCCTAACCTGTCATATACCACCTCAACCTGACACTATACCACCCTATTTTACCCTAATCTGCCACTATACCACCCTATACTATCATTTACAGGGGCTGGTTTGGGGTGCACCCTGTGACCGTGCGCTACCTGAATGGAGCTGGGTAGCCTAGACGGGGGGGGGGGGGGTGACACCATGTTTTACCCCACCAGGTGACACCAACCCTAGTGACGCCACTGCCGTACACAAGAGAGTGGAGAGTTTGTAAGGACAGACTCTGCTGGGGGCACCTGATGTAAGGATGGACTCTGCTGGGGGCACCTGATGTAAGGACTGACTCTGCTGGGGGCACCTGATGTAAGGACGGACTCTGCTGGGGGCATTTGATGGCATCTGGTGGCAGGCGAAGTGGCAGGTGACACGCTTAGGGGTCCCACTGATTCAGCATTATGGTGAGTTGAATGATTTAATTTTATATTACAATGTAATAATAGAAATAATGCGCTTCAATCACCCTGACACCATAACAAACATGGTGTCGGGATGATTGAAGCGCCAACAGGTGTTTTGGAGTATCCTTATCTGCCAATTTTGTTACACATTTCTATTGTGGTGTAGGATCTGGCTTCTTTCTTTCTATTTCTTTCTCTCTCTTTCTCTCACCTCGGACTGTAGCCACACCCCTTTGAACCACGCCCATTTAAGCCACACCCACTATTGTGCGTAAACCACGCCCATTTTTCGCCGCGACGCGCTTTGCGCGCCGCATTTTTCATTTCAGCATAGCACGCCTACAAACGAATGCCACGCCCCCTAATTATAGCAAGGCTCCGCCTCAATACAAAAGAAGTGTCCCAGATGTTTTTTTTGCAATGTTGGCAACTATGATATGCCTGTATATATATATATATAGTACCGTATATATAAATACACACACACACTCTTATAATTATGTAGCGGTACCCCCATAGGGGCTGCTGATTGACTCTATACCCCATAGGCTATCCCGACTCTGCAGATTATCTCTTACCTCTGACACCTTGGGTTCCATCTTTGATTGACTCATAGTAAACAGTAATACTCTTAGGCAGGAGTGCTTAACAACTTCAAGAATGTTTACTAGACAAGAATAAAAAAGTTATTCTGCAAACATAAATGACAGACCACAAATTTCTGCAAAAGAAAGGCAAAGCAATACAATCTATTAAATGTTGTTCACTCACTATACTCAATCACCATACAAGGAAAGTAGATGTGAGTAGGTGTGCAGTGGAAAAAATCCCCAACACTATAACACCAGTATTGGGATCCCTCTCCACCTAGGCCCAAACACACACACACCAAAATGACAAAGCAACAAGAACAGTGCAAACAAATACATCAAGTGCTGAAAGCTTATGTTACTAAATGGCTCCCTCTAGAGGACAGTCCAGTGTAACTGTGACCATATATGGTGAACTTGAAGAATAATCAAAATGATGGCTGTTCCAATATGTCTCAGTCCTTCTTCAAGCTAGCTCTGTTGGTGCACTTAATTGTAATCCAAAGGTGAAAAGAATGATAACTGTGAGAATATGGGGTGCTTGTAAAAGAACCACTAACTCTGTCAATCCGGCTGTCAAGACACTCAGGTGTAATGGATCAAGGCCGGGCTCGGCCATTTTACCCCAAGAAAGAAAGTCTGGTTTCTTAATTAATGGGAAATGGAGGGTGGGGTATTGGAAAGCAGGTAAAGGGAAAAGTTTGTATGTAAGGTTAGCTCTTAGCTACCCTTGTCATGGATCTGTATCTGTGGGACTACAGGTGTCAGCAAACACAGTCTGGATAATAGGAAACACTTCTCGATATCTCAGTCAGCTACTTGGTAGGCAAGTGCCTTCTCACCACTCTGGTTCCTCAGCCCACTGGAATGCTCCGTCCGGAACTCCCTTACGGATGTCTCTGGAAAGAAGATGGCGCCGATACACAGCGCGGCCGCCCTCTGGGTGCTGATGAGCAGGTAGCTTCAAATGCTATGAAGCGTGGGCCGATCCACCTGTCCTGCGGGACAAGGCTGTCCTTCAGGGATCTCTCTGAGGCGATTGATCCGGCACTCCGCTGTAGGCCGCAAGCCTGAACTCTCAGTCACTCGCGCAGACCTCCTGCTGGCAGTTGAAAGGCGTGTCCAGGGAGGCCTAACCGCGGCCTAGCTTGTCCTTTTTATCTGGCCGCCCAACATGCTGTGCGGTGGCGCGTTGCATCCTGGTAACACAGCGGCATTGTGGGTTTTGTAGTCTTCAACTAACTTTAAGGCAATAGAGTCACTTCCTTATAAAACTACCCATCCCACAATTCTAAACCTAGAAAATAAACATTTTAATAACTTTCAGTGATCACCAGATGTATTAAAACATGGATGGTGTCAATAGGGTAGTGGATAGTGTCAGTAGTGTAGAAATTGGTGTCAATACTTTTTTATTATTATTATTTTATTTTTTACGATAATATTTTATTTGCACTTCTTTTTAGAAGCCCCATTGGGGGCTTTGGTGAAATATCAGGGGTATAAACAGACCCCTGATGTCTCATGTTTGAGACAGAGAAAGGGACAGAGATTCCCTTTCTCTGCAGCCTCAGCTGCACGGGACAGTGATTGAATTGGAAGTGCTCTGTGCTGAGCGGCTCCCTGTTCATTCACAAACTGAAGCATAGGAAACAGGGGGCAGTAGGAGGAATCTGCACCATATAGGGTATTAGGGTGTGCCCAGGCACACTCAGCACCCCCTGTGCACACGCCTATGGTGAGGATCATTTTTGCTGCACCCCAAGGGGAGGGATGTGTAAACCCCCCATACTGCAGCCTTTACAATGTTATTATGTTATTACCACCCCTCCAAAAAGCAAGTGTAGGCCTTCCCCTATGGAGCACTATTCTAACATTATTGGAAAGAAGAGAAGCCCATGGAAGTCGCACATCTATGATGTCCTACAGAGATGAATGGAGTGGCAACCTCAGCTCAGCCTAGACTCCGACCAGGCCATGCCCCAATGTGTTTCACTCTGCCTCTTGGAGCTTAGTCATGGGGACTAAGCTCTGGGGGCGGAGTCAAACACGTTGGCGGTGTGGCCTGGTCGCAGTCTAGGCTGAGGTTGCCACTCCATTCATCTCTGTAGGACATCATAGATGTGCGACTTCTAGGGGCTTCTCTTCTTTCCTTGAACTCTTGCAGGAGCAAGGACGGGCTCCATTCCCTGTCGGCACTGCGGATGCACTACCTACATACCCCCTCCCTATCGAGCCTGAGCGGCACACATACACTTTCCAGGTCACATTCTAATAATAATGCAAGCCTAATAGAAAGTAGTGTTTGCTCAAGCTAAGTTAAATTTTTAATGAACCTGTTGCCGACCAGCCGCCGTCGTTATACAGCAGCAGGTTGGCATGGCTGCATAAACCTCCATAGGTGTACAACGGACGCTTTAAGATCTGTGGGAGGCACTCCGCCGGAGCCGATGTGTGTGGCAGACGGCCGCGATGTCCAACGGCCACCTGCGATCGCTCCACAGAGAGCCAGAACGGGGATCTGTCAATGTAAACAGACAGATCCCCATTCTGACATGGGGAGGAGAGAGAGATCTGATGTTCCTAGTGATCTGGAACAGCGATCTCTCTCCTCCTCCAGTCACTACACTGCCCCTACAGTTAGAAACACCTCCCAGGGAACACATTTAACCCCTTGGTCGCCTCCTAGTGTTAACCCCTCCTCTACCAGTGACATTTACACAGTAATCAGTGCATTTTTATAGCACTGATCGCTGTATAAATGTCACTGGTCCCAAAAAAGTGTCGAAAGTGTCCGATTTGTCTGCCACAATGTCGCAGTCCTGCTAAAAATTGCTGATCACTGCCATTACTAGTAAAAGAAAAATTTATAATAAAAATGCCATAAATATATCGCCTATTTTCTAGACTCTATAACTTTTGTGCAAACCAATCAATATTCGCTTATTGCGATTTTTTTTTACCAAAAATATGTAGAAGAATACATATTGGCCTAAACTGATCAAGAAATTCTTTCTTTTATATATTTATTATAGCAAAAAGTAAAAAATAAAGTATTTTTTTTCTTTTTTCAAAATTGTCTTTTTTTTTGCTTATAGCACAAAAAATAAAAACTGCAGAGGCCACCAAATACCACCAAAATAAAGCTCTATTTGTGGGAAAAAAGGGACATAAATTTTGTTTGTGTACAACATCGCACGACCGCGCAATTGTCAGTTAGAGTGGCGTAGTGCCTATCGCAAAAAAATGGCCTGGTCTGGGGGCGGAGTCAAACACATTGGCGGTGTGGCCTGGTCATTCTGCTACAGCAGATTGATTCCGCATTTAGCACTAAGAACGCACCAAAAGTAGGGTTACCCTTTAACTACCTCTATATACTGTCATGTGATTTCAATAAGAGAATTGTGCATTGTATTTGTTTTGGTTTTTTTCATTGTACAAAGTACCCTGACCTTCAGTCGTATCTTTAATAAAAATGCTTTACAATTGTATTTTTAAGCCAATATATTGTTACACACGGAAAAGCCGAAGAAGTTTTCACAGCGCGATGCAGCAATTGTTATAATAGCAGGTGCAAGGAGGAAAATGGTTGCCAAGCAACATGAGCTCCTGTGTATCAGAGCGTAGAACGCTGACGTTCACCGCCAGAAAGAGATAAAGTGGGGTTGTCCCTGGTAACCAATTAGTTGATGACCTGTAATCTTCTATCCGGCACTGGAAACAGTTACATTGTGAATAATTCTGCCAGAACTGGGAAGTCTAGGAGCCCGATTTTCATAATCCAGGGGTACTGGCCACCATTGGATGGTCAGTTTCTCCAATATCATGAGGTCACGTAAATACCCTGAGAGTCTTCATGGGTTCATAGTAAAGAGACATTTAATGATGATTAATATGCAGAAAAAAATAGAAATATTGCCCAGCACCCTATTGGCCAGCAAAAGGGGCCTCGTTAAAATGAATTCCTAATATTTAGGGCCCCTACGCCTTTTTTGTGGTGCATTTCTGCAGGCAGGTTATTCTCAAGCTGATGTAGCGCACTCCCTAAGGAGCCACAGTTAAACTGGGATCCCCCACTCTGCACTGCCAGGCACACCAAATTTTCCCATGCCCTCCAGAGACAGAGAACAGTCCGTGATTTTGCTTTTGTGGTTTAAGTTGGATAGGGATGGGAAATTATGGGAGGCCCACTTGACTTCAGCAGCAACATTTTACCAACATCTTCAGGGACATTGTCAGGAAAGGTTCCACCCGCTTGTAATACTATCTGATATTTGGCGTGCAGTACTGATGTCCACCAGCAGGTGTCTCCTGGCAGTTTGGAACTGTCAGGAGAGCCTTTCCCTGCTGGTGTTATGTGATCTTTGGGCCGCAGTACTGGCGTCCACCAGCGGGTGGATCCTGGCAGTATGGAGCAGATATCTCCTCCTGCAGTCAAACATCACCTGAACCTGATAGCAGGTAATGGTAATAAAACCTGGCAAGTTCACACACACCTTGCCTTGGCTTCGTCTTGTGCCCTGACCTGTTAGCTCTGATCCCGACCCTGTTTCCTGTATCCTGAACCTGACTCTGATCCCGAACTTATTTGTACCTGTTCCTGTCAGTCCTGGATCCCTGCCCTGCTGTCTGATCCCTTCCACCCTCTCCCTGTCCGTCTTGCTCCTTGTCCCCCATCTGCTGATCTCCTGTTATGACCCTGGCCTGGCTGAGACTACGATTCGAGGCATTCCCTTTTGGCTGTATATACTCGTCTGATTATTGTTTCTTATACTCGTCTGATTATTGTTATTTTTGGGTCTTGTTTAATATTGGTTTGTTGTGCACTGTGTGATATTGGAGATGGTTGCGTTTATATATTATTCACGTTTCTTAATAAATTATTACTTTCTTCAACTACATACGTCTGGTTCACTTTGTGCAGTCCACACAGTTCTGATTCATGACAGAAAACCAAGGCCATCCCTGATCAGAAGTGGCTGCACAAAAGAACCATCTCGGTTCTGTTGGCTTGCTGGAATGAATCCTAACGTGATTTCCTATTATGCTCTGCTGGCGTCTAAGAGTGGCGAGTATCTTCGCCAGACTAAAAGAGTGGACCCATGACCAGCTGCTTGAGATCATCCATTTGGCCCACTCCCAGGTTGACCAGGCTATATGTTGTTCGGAGATGTGCAGCCTTTGATCCAAATATGTGCTGAGCTAGCCCTGTCCTGTGTACCAGGGGCCTGAGATGATTTTTTTCTCCCCCTTTCAGTGCTGATCAGGTGGAATCTCTGGTGTGGCTTCTAGAGCAGGGGTCTCCAAACTGTAGCCCGAGGGCTAGATGTGGCCCTTTGCTAGCCTTTATCCGGCCCTTGGGGCACTTTTTGTCCCACTGATACAAACAACGGAGCACTATTTCTTCCACCAATACCAATGATGGAATACTATTCCTGCTACCAATTAGGCACTACCCCTCCTCTTATTGACCACCAACCCTGAGGCCATATTTATTCTCACTGATGCCGGGCTCAGGACATTTTCTGCCCCCCGCTGGGCACAATCCGGCCCTCCTTAAGTCTGAAGGACAATAAAGTGGCCCTTTGTTTTTAAAAGTTTGGAGACCCCTGCTCTAGAGTATGATTCCACATGCTTTTTAGAGCACCATTCAGTTGGTCCCCGGCAAAAGCTTGTGGAATGTATTCACTCAGTACAGACCCTTGTCAGACAGGCAGCATGTGATTCATTCTTTGTCCAACCAATACTCTCAGCTTGGTCTGATATGTTACAATCAACCCCAGCCAACCCACAACAAATCACTTCTACCATCAGACACCTGCCTGCTCAAAAGTCTTTTTTCCCATCACCCATGGCAACCTCAGTTGCAGCTCAGTAGACATGTGCACACTGAAATATTTTGTTTCGGAATTTCGTTTTCGTTAGAAAAATTAATTTATTTAGTTACTCCCGAAATTCGTTTTTATTTATTTCGTTTTTCGTTAGAAATTGCATTCGTCCAAAAATCTGAATTAATTAAGGTCGAATCTGTCATTGAAGGCTTATGGTGTCTGTCGATTGTTCAAAGAAGATTCGACGGAGCAGCGAAACTGTACGACGCTGCAATCATACATTTCCGGTCGAATGTTCCGCCTACAAGCTAGCTATAGTAGAATTATAATGTTGTATGACTAGTAATAATTATATTTATTAATTATTATTACTAGTCAACCAACATTAGAATTCTTCTATAGCCTATGGGCCGAGCATTTGACCGGAAATGTACGATCGCGGCGTCGTACAGTTTAGCTGCTCCGTCGAATCTTCTTAGAACTTTCAACAGACACCATAAGCCTTCAATGACAGATTCGACGTTTGAATGTTTTTCGATGCTTTGTCGAATCTTCGTCGTTCATGTTAAATTGTCAAATTAGTTCTAGCTATTTTACTGCTCCTCCTCTTTGGTTACAATCAGCCAATAACATTCATCATCATCATTATTTTTATTTTACTTCCCCCACCCAATTCCAGCAGCGATCTTTTCTCTCTATGTCAAATCTTTTCTCTCTATAATGTCAAATCTTTTCTCTCTATGTAGAATAATCTTGGACTAATTGAGTTAAGGTTAGGCACAGTCGACCACAGGTTCGATGGACACAGATTGTTATTGTCAGCCTCATGTCGAATCTCTTATCTATATCGAACTGTTGTTGCAACCAAAACGAAAATTAAGCATTTGTTTATGTCGGATCTTTCGGTTTTCGGATTCTGCATTTTCGTTTTCGTTTGTTAAAACGATAACGAAAATACCTGAAATTCGGACGAAAATGCATTCGGACGAAAACGAATGCACATGTCTACAGCTCAGTACACACTGCTTCCCACCAAATACCAATACCCAGTTTCTACTCTCTGCACCTATCCTGCCTTTAACCCTCCTGCCTCTTCTCAGCTGCCTACTAATCCACAAGAACTTCCCTCAGCTACTGTTACCTCTTCCCTGCCATATTCCAACCCTCCTTTCCAGTCTGTTGCACCCTTTACCTACGGTCCTACAGTCACCCACAGAGCTTCAATGGCCAAGCCAAAAAAGAAACTGAAGTTTTTTCCAACTAATAAGATCCTGCCATTAACCCAACCTGCCTCCACACCTGCTAAGGTGTTCCAGCCTGAAGTGCCAGTGCCAATGTTCCAGCCCGAAGTGCCAGTATTCCAGTCCGAAGTGCCAGTATTCCAGTCCGAAGTGCCAGTATTCCAGCCCGAAGGGCCAGTATTCCAGTCGAAGTGCCAGTATTCCAGCCCGAAGGGCCAGTATTCCAGCCCGAAGGGCCAGTATTCTAGCCTGAAGTGCCAGTGTTCCAGCCTGAAGTGCCAGAGCCAGTGTTTCAGCCTGAAATGCCAGAGCCAGTGTTCCAGCCTAAAATGCCAGAGCCAGTGTCCCAGCCTGAAGTCCCAATGACATTGTCCCAGCCTGAAGTCCTGATGCCTGCCTTCCAGTCTGATGTCTCGGTGCCTGCCTTCCAGTCTGATGTCTCGGTGCCTGCCTTCCAGTCTGATGTCTCGGTGCCTGCCTTCCAGTCTGATGTCTCGGTGCCTGCCTTCCAGTCTGATGTCCTGGTGCCTGCCTTCCAGTCTGACAGTCACTGACTGTCAAATGCTCTCCTCAGAGAGCAAAACACGTTCAAACGAGCCCTTGTGGTAATGCAAGATAAATCCTGCATTACTGAAATAAGTGTGATGTAGGTGTAGCACCCCTCTGACACCCCAAAGGCAGGGTAACATCTCCAGAGGCAGGGGCGGGCTAGTATTTCACCCCAGGGCTAAGTCCATGGCTAATGTGGGGGACTGAGAAAGGATATTAGGAGCCAGTCACTTTTGTTTTTTTAAAGTTTTATTGCAGAACAGTTAAGGAGGCAAGGGTTGGGGCCCCAGATATCGTAGCAGATCACTTACAGACCCTCCAGATCCAGATTAATGTCCAGCTTCACAGTGTCAGGACCTTTAAGCTGACCCAGCAACACTGTAAACACGTTCCCAAACTTCAATGCATCCTCCAACTGAGACACCAGACCCTTCTGAGACACCAGCCCTCTTCCTGACTCTCTCCAGCGAGGGTCTCCTCTGGGTTTTGTTCTTGACACAACTTCCTCCAGACCATACAGACAGCTTCAGGACCACTTCCGCACACGTTAGGCCCCGAAACAGGCTATTAGGCCAAACAGCAGAGCTCTATCCTGCAGCTTCTCCCTAGGCCTCAGCTCAGGGGAAGGGAGTGAGCACATGGCCTGCTGTCACAAATGTTTACTGTATACATTCCCCCAGCATGCACCAGTAGCATAAACCTCCTACTGGACTGGCTAAGGGAAATATAAATATTCATAACATAGTTTTGTTTGTGAAATCTCATACTATGACCAGTGATACCAGTGACATCTACTGGAGGCAGTGAGAAATCGCAAGCCAATTTAAAGTGTCACTAAACCCACAACAGTAAAATCAGTCTGTATTTGCATACTTGTTATACACACTGTAGAACCTGGGTGGTAAATCATCCACATTGTGTAAAAATGCTGTTTGATCCTGGCTTCTCTGATCCTCCCCTTCTTCCACTGTCCCCTAATAATTTCATTCTATGAATTCACTCTGCACATGCTCAGTTTGGTGTGTATTGCTAGAGAGGTTTTTTTTTTTTTTTCTTGGGAGAGTGCATGTGATCAGCACAGGGCCAATCAACACTGTCCAGACAGAGGGTCAGGGGTCTTGCAGTCTCATAGGACAGACAGAGCAGAATGAAAACTCCTGCAAGCTTTAACCAGTGCCTGGCTGGACACTGATAGAAGTCACAAGCCTGCTCTAACTGCTGATGAGAAAAGGTATTTAGCAGTTTATATTTACTAAAATAATTGCATTTCCATGTGCTGTGTACTGTGGTAGATCAGATATATAGCCATTAGGCTTGTGCAATTCGTTTCGTAACGAATCGAAATTCGTCCGAATTTAGCAACTTTCGGACATTCGGAAGCATTCGAATTTCCGAACAAAGCAATTACGAATAAAACCGAATCCGAAATAAATTATACCGCAAAATAGCGAATGCCCGAATGTCTTCGGCATAATTCGTTATGAAAAAAGTTACGAATGTACGAATCCATTCGAAGCACAATAACACTCACTCTGCTTCTCCCTCACCGTGCTGAACTCCCTCTCAAAATGGTGTACAGGGGCGGAGGCTATAGCCGCATGTAAAAAACGAAAGTAAAATACGAGATTTCGAATCGTTACAAATAACCGCAATGTATTTATAAAAGTACAAATCCATTCGAAGCACATTAGGCATAATAGGCAGCGTCGTTGTGAGAGAGACACGGAAAATTTCGAATCAACGAACCCAAAAAAAGTTACGAAAGTAGGAGTGTTGTCCAGAATCAAAGAAAAACAATGTACTCTACCGAAAGTACGAATTATAAATCAACTAAAAATTCTACGAAAAATGGCGCTTGCGAAAATACGAATTAGTCCGAACACGAAAAATCCCGTCTAGCAAAATTACGAATGATTACGAATCAACAGGACCGAAAAGAAACGAACCGAAACCTTAACTAATTTTTCCATTGTGCACAAAAAACGAACCGAAACTAAACAAATTTTTCCGTTGTGCACAAGTCTAATAGCCATGGCCAAAAGTTTTGAGAATGACACAAATATACATTTTCACAAAGTCTGCTGCCTCAGTGTTTTTAGATCTTTTTGTCAGATTTTACTATGGTATACTGAAGTATAATTACAAGCATTTCATAAGTATCAAAGGCTTTTATTGACAATTACATTACGTTTATGCAAAGAGTAAATATTTGCAGAGTTGACACTTCTTTTTCAAGACCTCTGCAACTCGCCCTGGAATGCTGTCGGTCAACTTCTAGGCCACATCCTGACTGATGGCAGCCCATTCCTGCATAATCCAATCTTAAGCCCCGTACACACGATCGGATAACCTATGGATTTTCGTCCGATGGATTTGTCCATCGGATATCCGATGAAACTGTTTTCCATCAGTCTTGCCCACACACCATCAGTCTAAAAATCGACCGTTCCAAACGCGGTGACGTAAAACACTCCGATGAGCCGAGAAAAATGAAGTTTAATGCTTCTGAGCATGCGTCGACTTGATTCTGAGCATGCGTGGGTTTTTTAACCGATGGACTTGCCCATAGACAATCGGAAATTCCCATCGGTTTTTTATCCATCGGAAAATTTTAAAACAAGTTCTATTTTTTACAACCGATGGAAAAAAGACCGATGGGTACCATACACGATCGGTTGGTCTGATGAAAACCATCCATCGGACGGTTTTCATCAGTCAAACCGATCGTGTGTACGGGGCTTTAGAGTTTGTGAGAATTTGTGGGGGGGGTTTTGTTCACCCGTGTCTTGAGGATTCAAACTAGAATAGAATAGAAACTCAATGTTTTGTTCCCCAAGCAGCTTATTTAATACTTTTGCCTTATGGCAAGGTGCTCCATTATGCTGGAAAAGGCAACGTTCCTCACCAAACTGTTCTTGGATGGTTGGGAGAAGTTGCTCTCGGAGGATGTTTTTGGACCATTCTTTATTCATGGCTGTGTTCTTAGGCAGAATTATGAGTGAGCCCCCCACTCCCTTGGCTGAGAAGCCCCTCACACATGAATGGTCTTAGGATGCTTTACTGTTGGCATAACACATGACTGATGGTAGCGCTCACCTTTTCTTCTCCAGACAAGATTTGTTTACCGGATGCCCCAAACAATCGGAAAGGGGATTCATCAGAGAAAATGACTTTACCCCAGTCCTCAGCAGTCCAATCCCCTGTACCTTTTGTAGAATATCAGTCTGTCTCTGATGTTTTTCCTGGAGAGAAGTGGCTTTTTTGCTGCCCTTCTTGACACCAGGCCATCCTCCAAAAGTCTTCTCCTCGCTGTGTGTGCAGATGGACTCACACCTGCCTGCTGCCATTCCTGAGCAAGCTGGTGGTGGTGCCAGTGTCGATTATGGCAATACAACTTGTACAGAAAGCTCCAAATCACTTGGTGGAGGGGGGATTATGGTGTGGGGTTGTTTTTCAGGGGTTGGGCTTGGCCTCTTATTTCCAGTGAAGGAAACTCTTAAGGCGTCAGCATACCAAGACATTTTGGGCAATTTCATGCTCCCAACTTTGTGGGAAGAGTTTGGGGACGGCCCCTTCCTGTTCCTACATGACTGTGCACCAGTGCACAAAGCAAAGTCCATAAAGACATGGATGAGTGAGTTTGGGGAACTTGACTGGCCTGCACAGAGTCCTGACCTCAACCCGATAGAACACCTTTGGGATGAATTAGAGCAGAGACTGCGAGCCAGGCCTTCTCGTCCACATCAGTGCCTGGACCTCACAAATGCACTTCTGGAAGAATGGTCAAACATTCCCATAGACACCCTCCTAAACCTTGTGGACAGCCTTCCCAGAAGATTTGAAGCTGTTATAGCTGCAAAGAGTGGGCCAACTCAATATTGAACCCTACGTACTAAGACTGGGATGTCATTAAAGTTCATGTGCGTGTACAGGCAGGTGTCCCAATACTTTTGGCAATATAGTGTATTTCTGGTCTCAGGGGACCCCTGATAATAATTACTATATCTACAGCTCATTAGCGTGATAGTGAGTGGGAAGAATGCTCCTTACATTTGTGGTCATTGGAAAGAATCCACCCCTTACAGATATCTGAAGTGTCAGTGGTTTCTTTTCTGAAGCCTTTTACACACGCACGGTTTTCTCAGCAAGAAAGCTGCTGGGGAGCTTTTTGCCGTGAAAACCGTTCGTGTGTTTGGTTTCTCGGCGAGAAAACTGCCGGGAATCCCGACGCGAAAAATAGAGAACCTGCTCTCTATTTTTTTGTCGGGATTCTCGGCAGAGTGTTTCCTGCCGAGAAAACCGTGAGTGTGTATGCTTACCTGTCCAAGGTAAACTCGCGCATGCTCGAAAAGACTTTGACGCCCCACGCCAAGTTCCTCAAGGTTTGGGGCCCGTGGTGGTCCTACGCTCTTCCCACTCTGCATCCGACCAACCTAGGCCGCGTTAATTGACCCCCTTTATCTTCCCAACCTGGGGGTACCCCTCTCTCTCTTTTTCTCTCTCTCTCTCCCTCTCCCCCTCTCTCTCTCTCTCCCTCTCCCCCTCTCCCCCCCTCTCTCTCCCTCTCCCCCCCCTCTCTCTCTCTCTCTCTCTCTCTTTTTCACTCTTATTTTTTTTTTCTCTCAATTTTATTTTGTTTATGTGTTTGTGATTGTAGTTTTATTATCCACATTTTTGTGGATTACTCCACGCCTTACTCTCTGAGCAATAATGCTCAGTTACTTTATGTTGACCCCCCAGCCTCGGCCGGAGGGCTGTTGTTGCCTAGTAACTCCCACTATCGAATATGTTTTTGATGTGCACTATTCAGCTGTGCCATGTTATGTTTTTTGTTTATATCCCCTGCGTAGAATTATTGCAATTGTTCTAACTTCTCAAAAAATCTTAATAAAAAAGATTGTACCAGAAAAGACTTTGACGCATTCGCGGTAGCATACAAGGGTAGTGTGGGGTGTAGCAAGATGGCGGCGACGGCATCGAATGTGACAAGCACATGCTCGTCTTAGTCTATGATGTCACCGCGTTCTTGCCATTTAAAAGAACGGCAGTTCTTTTGAATGGCCGTCTGTATGCACGGCTTGGCAAGAAAAGCTTGCCAGGAATCTCGTCAGGAAAACCAACGTTTTTTTCCTGACGGGATTCCCGGCCGTGTGTACGAGGCTTGAGAGGCAGAAATTGCTCATTGCTTGAGATAGCCCCTAACAGCCTCTGAAGGAACCCGGTTGAGAAAGGTTGGATTAAACTTTAATTGGCATGCGCCTTTAATACCTTCTATGCATGTAAAAACTATCCACACAAAATGTATATATTTCCGGCGTATTGGGTATTCAATTACATTGCAGAATTTACTGCTTTATTTCCACGTCCAATTTTTTTCAGGTTCAGAAATACGTTTTAAGGAATGTACGAATGAACTGCAATTATCAGAGGCAGTGTCATATTGCTGAATCTGTCCCCAGGGAATGGAAGAGATCCTTGCTGTTCTTCTCTCCACCTTCTTCAATAATAGAGTGGAATGAGGCTACAAGAAGAGACCTTGCCCATTATCCCTCATATCTAACAGATCATATTAGGATCCATCCATCATACAAGCCTTGAAAACTTTTCCAAGATGAGACTTAACTTGCTGAAGGTGA
Source organism: Rana muscosa (assembly GCA_029206835.1). Classification (NCBI taxonomy): domain Eukaryota; kingdom Metazoa; phylum Chordata; class Amphibia; order Anura; family Ranidae; genus Rana; species Rana muscosa. The sequence continues at coordinate 35,926,325 of CM055117.1, forward strand.
CTTGGAAAAGAACCTACAGATTAATGGTAATACTTTATCGAACTCAGTCTTACCAGATAAAAAATTTATAGAAATGGATTATGTGACAGCATTGTGTTCATCTTTCGAATTTTGGATCCGTAGTTCCATGTTGCCAGAAATAGCTCTCCTTTTTTTGGGGGGAACCAAAAATGTATGTAATATGAATCTTCCACTTGGACAGGCCAATTTAACTGCTTGACATAGGCGTGCCCACAGGGTGTGCCGGGTGTGTCCAGGCACACCCTAATCACCCCATGCGCATTAGTATTATCGCTGTGTAGCAGCAGGAACATGGGAAAGATCTCCCTCTTACCGGCTCTGCCATAAGAGAAGTGTTTACTCTCTTCTCTTTCACTGTGCCGGCAGGAAGATCAATGTGCCGGGGTCATATATATGTAGACACACACACATGCATGTGTGTTTGAGCTTTAGTGTGCACACCCTAATGCAATAGGCTGTGCACACCTATGCCGCTTGACCTCCGGAAGATTTACCCCCTTCATGAGCAGGCCATTTTTTGAGATACGACACTGCGTTACTTTAACCCGCTGCATGGCGGGGGACCTGATGCGCGTGGCTGCCGGGCGCAATGTCTGCCGGCCACCCCACGATCGCGTGCACGAGAGCCAGAAGGGGGATTTGTGTATGTGTTATGTACAGAACGTACCTGATCGTAGAGCCTGACTTGTAGGAGGAGACCTCTCTGACAGCCCTGGCTCAGGAGTCACTGGAGTGAGGACAGTGAGCTTGAGAGCGCAGTGAGGTAGGAGTGCCAGAGAAAGGTGTAGTGATTGGCACTGTGGCAAGGTGGTGATCCTCCAGGGATGGCTGGAACTGTAGGCAGCAGAGGAGGTGGTTGCAGGTCAGCGACCTGGGAGCTGGCTGATACAGGAACAGCGGAAGCTGGAGCAGGGTAAGACAAGCCAGGTTAGGTGCACACAAACAGCAGACAGCAGGAGGGTCAGACAAGCCGGGTCAGAGCAGGTAATTAGACGTATGGTTCAGCAGGCTTAAACGTAGTCAGAGATACAGGCAAGGTCTGGCAGCAGGTAGTCAGATAGGAGACTGAGCAGGGTCAAGGCGAGCCAAGGTCAGGATTGGAGATATATCGGGTGGTGGGGCAGAGCCGGGTCGGTACAGGTAGCAAATAACAGGTATGCAGGTTTTTCAGGTTCAAAGCTGCAGATCAGACAGCAATGCATCATTGCAACTGCTGACCTTTTAAAGGCAGAATGGCGCCATTGCGCTAGCGCGCGCGCACCCGCCACGCGTGCGCGCGCCGGCACACAGGCACAGAAGGATGCAAGAAACGTCTTCTCATTCTAGCAGGTCCCAGACAGTATGTAAGCACACAAATCCATTTTCTGACAGGGGAGGAGAGACAGATCGTCTGTTTCTACTAAGTAGGAACAGCGATCTGTCACCCCCTCTAGTCAGTCCCATCCCCTCACAGTTAGAACACACTTAGGGAACACACTTAACCTCTTGATCGCCCCCTAGTGTTAACCCCTTTCCCTGCCAGTGACATTTTTACAGTAATCAGTGCGTTTTTATAGCACTAATCGCTGTATAAAGGACAATGGTCCCAAAAAGATGTCAAAAGTGTCCAATCTGTCCCCAAAATGTCGCAGTCCTGCTAAAAATCGCAGCCATTACTAGTAAAAAATAAATAAATAATAAAAATGCCATAAAAATGTCATAAATCTACTCCCTATTTTCTAGACGCTATAACTTTTAAGCAAACCAATCAATATAAGCTTATTGCGATTTTTATATATTGGCCTAAACTGATGAAGAAATTCGTTTTTTTACATTATTTGGGGGGGATATTTATTATAGCAAAAAGTAAAAAATATTGTTTTTTTTTCCAAAATGTTCGCTTTTTGTTTGTTTATAGCGCAAAAAAATTTGGAGAAAAAAAAAACATTTCCTACTTTTTGCTATAAAATATATAAAATAAAAAAAATGTAAAAAAAAAAAAATGAATTTCTTCATAAGTTTAGGTCAATATGTATTCTGCAACATATTTTTGGTAAAAAAAATCCGAATAAGTGTATATTGATTAATTGGGTGCAAAAGTTATAGCGTTTACAAACTATGGGATATTTTTATTTATTTTTACTAGTAATGGTGGCAATCAGCGACTTTTAACGTGACTACGATATTGCGGCAGCCATTCTGACACTAACGGACACTTTTGACACTTTTTGGGAATCAGTGATACTAATACAGTAATCAGTGCTAAAAACATGCACTGTCACTGTACCATACCTCCCAACTTTTTGAGATTATTATTATTACTACCAGCAAAAGTATGTAGGCATAGGACACACCCACTGCCACGCCCCCTTAAAGGAGAAATATGCAAAAAAAAAAATGTTAAACCCACAAGTGCTTCTTTTTACAACTACTATACCTTTACACTGACTTTTGGAATTTACAAATTCAGGAATTTAGAAATCAGATGAAAGGTTTAGCGCTGGGAAACACTGTTTGAAAGCTAAAAAGTCTATTTTATATACAACTATACAGATCAGACCAAAATGAGGGACAAATGAGGAGGAAAGAGGGACAGAGGGACTTTGTTCCAAACCAGGGACAGTTGGGAGCTATGACTGTACTAATGACACTGGCTGGGAAGGGGTTAAACACCAGGGGCAATCAAAGGGTTAACTGTGTGCCTAGCCAGTGTTTATGTGTACACAGTGTGGTGCTTTTACTAGAGGAAGTAATCGATTTCATTCCCTGCTTTATGGGGAAAGTAAATCCATTACTTCCCCACTGACAGGACAGAGCTCTGCCATGTTACATAGGCAGAGCCCTGTCCTGTATGTGTTCCAGATGATCGGCAGGTGCCAGCAGTAAGCTATTGGTCGGCACCCGCTAATCGGCATCTGCTGTGTAGAATCACAGCAGGCCAGGTCGCCAGCAGCGTGTGCGCCCCCTACCTAGGGTTGCCACCTGCCAAACTAAAAAACCCTAGCGGCCTGGGACACCTTTGGTGCCCCAAGGAGAGTAGTAATCAAAATGTGGGAGTGGTCAAATTTCTCTTGCTGACATCATCACTTTGCCCTCCAGTAATGCCGAACCTGCCCTCAGGCAGCTGCCCGCAGCTCCCGGACGGCAACAGATTTGTTGCTGACTAACTTGGTTACTTGGGGAGCCACAGCTCGGTCTGAATAATGTGTCTGGGTTTCAGTCCACCTGAAACCTGGACACATAATTCAAAACCCGGACTGTCTGGGTGAATCCCAGACAGGTGGCAACCCTACCCCTACCTGAAAGTGATCTGGCACAGCAGGGCCACCTTACCGCCGTATATCTATGTTATACTGTCGACCAGCGGTTAAAACCTAAATCTGGGCTGCCTTCTTCACAGTTTCCTGCTCCCTTGGAGAACTCCTTGCCCCATCCCTTGGAGCCACCACTTTGTTAAGAAATGTAATTGACATATAGGGCTGAAACGAAAGTAATGCTTTTTTATTACCTAACACAGGCTGTCCGGCATCCACAGAAGGCTACGGAATTTTTACAGACACCATTAACGAGATCAATGTCTTGTCATTGATCAGACTGCATGTAATCTCCCAAATAATGAATGAACACGTTTAACCACTTCAATACCGGGCACTTCCCCCCTTCCTGTCCAGGAGAATATTCAGCTTTCGGCGCTGTCACACTTTAATTGACATTGCGCGGTCATACAACACTGTACCCAAACTACATTTTTATCATTTTCTTCCCACAAATAGAGCTTTATTTTGGTGGTATTTAATCACCACTGGGTTTTAAATTTTTTGATAAACAAACTAAAAAAAAAAAAATGTTTTAAAAAATAAAAAAGTTCTTCTTCGTTTCTGTAATACAATTGTCTCCTTCCTGACGGGCACTGATGAGGTGGTGTCTTGTCAAGCTGGTTCCTCCTATCGACATAAAAGTGAAAAAATGCAGCGCTAAGACTGGGAGTGCTACCAGGTGAAATTCTATGAAAAGTAAATTCCAAAAATAATACCCAAACGTGACTCCGCTGTAAAACTCGAACTAATGATGTTGAGATAAACATACAACAATATACCGTATATACTCGAGTATAAGCCGAGATTTTCAGCCCTTTTTTTTGGGCTGAAAGTCCCCCCCCCCCCCCTCGGCTTATACTCGAGTCAGCGAAATTTAACATTGTAAATAGTACCTGAAAAAAAGTTGAGAGGCTGCGGCGTCCATCGTTTAAATCCCGCGGTCTCTTCCTGGTCCCTTCCGTGATAGGCGATTCTCAGCAGACACTCTCCGCCTATCACGAACGTTCTCTCATCCTCAGTTTCCCAGGAGACGTCTGTGATTGGCGGAACACCGAACACAGTGTCTGCTGGGAAACTGAGGATGAGAGAACGTTCGTGATAGGCGGAGAGTGTCTGCTGAGAATCGCCTATCACGGAAGGGACCAGGAAGAGACCGCGGGATTTAAACGATGAACGCCGCAGCCTCTCAGCTTTTTTTCAGGTACTATTTACAATGTTAAATTTAAACAGTGAGGATGGGAACAGTGAGCTAGGGAACAGTGAGGATAGGAAACAGTGAGGATAGGAAACAGTGAGGATGGGAAAAGTGAGGATGGGAACAGTGAGCTAGGAAACAGTGAGGATAGGAAACAGTGAGGATAGGAAACAGTGAGGATGGGAAAAGTGAGGATGGGAACAGTGAGGATGGGAACAGTGAGGATGGGAACAGTGAGGATGGGAACAGTAAGGATGGGAACAGTGAGGCATTGTTGACCCTCGGCTTATACTCAAGTCAGTAAGTTTTCCCAGTTTTTTGTGGTAACATTAGGTACCTCGGCTTATACTCGGGTCGGCTTATAATCGAGTATATACGGTACGTGAAAACATATGTTACAATGGTATGCCTAAATAAATAGACAAAGACAACTCCTATAATCCACAATGAAGTGTCCTATAATAAATGTGGATGAAACAGAGTCTCTGTTATTCCAAGATGGACGTGCAGAATCCACTGTGAAGCATAAAATATCCACGTGACAGATGTGTTATATGAAAAACGTCCAGGATGAGTTTGAAGTACGTTCCAACATCCACGATAGACAGGTAGGTAATGAATACTCTTACCGTGAATCAGATGTAAATGAGCACGGACAGGACCTCCAAGACAGGTACTCCAATGAGGGTGACTCCACTCCAACTTCCAGGAACCCCAAGGAACGTGTTTAAAAGGACCTCTCCTGATGGTTCTTACATAAGAGGTGTACACCTCGATAAGCCCTCCGCTAGAAATATCACCTTTTGGCAAGATGTCATGAAAGGAAGAAAAAATGGCTCCACATGGTGAAAGTAACTCCAGGATATGGTATAAAAGATAAAGCCTTAAGGCCCCTTTCACACCGGGGCGGTTTGCAGGCGCTATTTTGCTAAAAATAGCGCCTGCAAACCGTCCCTAAACAGCGGCTGCTGTTTCTCCAGTGTGAAAGCCCAAGGGCTTTCACACTGGATCGGTGCGCTAGCAGGACGGTAAAAAAAGTCCTGCTAGCCGCATCTTTGGAGCGGTGAGAGGAGCGGTGTGTTTACCGCTCCTCCACCGCTCCTTCCCATTGAAAGCAATGGGAAACCACGGTAATACCACCGGCAATGCGCCTCTGCAGAGGCGCATTGCCGGCGGTATTAACCCTTTTTCGGCCACTAGCGGGGGTTAAAACCGCACCGCTAGCGGCCGAATACCTCCTCAATTCTGACGGTATAGCGCCGCTAAAAATAGCGGCGCTATACCGCCACAGCACCCACCGCCGCAGTGTGAAACCAGCCTTATTGGCATAGCATCATAGTAAAAAGTGACATTACATGCAGCCTTAATATATGCAGATAAAAAATTTTTTCCTTGAGGTATAAAAATGGCAAATGTGTGTGATGGCAAGGGTACAGCAAGCTATAAACCCGACATGTTTCGAGCGAAAGCTCTTCAACTGGGGTGATAGCCTGCTAGCTTGCATTACGCTGTTTAAATGCTGTGTCCAAAATGAATCATTGGTCTGTAACACAGGGCAGCTGGGATGTAAAATCCCCGCCCAGTCGATATGGTTCCCTCTTGACTGCGCAGGCGCAATCCGAGCCGACGGAAATCTCCGAGCTTTAACAGCTGTATACGCGCTCGCTCCCGATGCTTAGTTACGCACGCCGCTTTATTCTTCACGCCGCTCTATACAGCAAGGGGCAGCAAGGGGCGGATCAGATGTGATATTGCGCAGTGCATTTTGTTTGTTAATCCACACCACTCTATACAGCAAGGGGCAGCAAGGGGCGGATCAGATGTGATATTGCGCAGTGCATTTTGTTTGTTAATCCACACCACTCTATACAACAAGGGGCAGCAAGGGATGCATTTAAACATGTAGCGGGCATTTAAATTTGGGGGGGAGCATTATTCAACCCGGATGCACTAATTGTTAGGGAGTCTGAGAACCTCTTTTGTGGTTCTTGGAGGACTCTGGTGGTGCAAGGTTCCCTGCGGCCTGCAGGTGGCGTTGTTGCCCTGGGCCGGAGTTGAACCGCAAGACTGCTCCCTTTTTGTCCTTTCCTGGTGCTGGTACGGCGGGGCTGGGAGCCTGCTGTGATGCAAAGGGAGAGGGGATAAAAGGGGCGGATGCCCTTACCACGGGGTGGTCCGGAGTTGTGGTCCGGAGTTGTTGTCCGGAGTTGTGGTCCGAGGGTTCAGAGTTCGGAGTTGGAGGACGCGGCCGCACCCAGACACCTTCAGCCTGGGTGCTGGCTTTCCAGAGTTCTGGGCCCAGGTGCCCTTGACCTGGCCGGAGCGAGAGATGGAGTCCATCCCAGGCACCCTAAGCCTGGGGTGAGGTACTATGGCCAAGGCCTGGGGCCCAGTAACTTCGACTGGGTTCCACGAGGGTGGAGGAGTCCAAAGGGGCCCTAAGGTGTTGGGACCCGTGTCTGAGGTGAGGAGGCCGGGGAGTGTAACCTTTCGGAATAGCCCGGTACAGCATTAATCCGGTGATGGCGGGGCCTCTGGTAACTCTCTTGGAGGGATGTCTTCCCCCTGACAGGGGCTGCAGCGTAGCAAAGGTAACTCCAGTTCCTGTTCATTAGAGTCGCTGTAAGAGACTCTGAAGCCAAAAAGTACGTTTTACAGCCACTGTGCTTAGCAACCGTTGGTGAAACCTCAACGGTTTAGTTTCTTTGAGGATTGTGCCTTGACCTACTCCCCACCAATACTGAACTGTTCTATGGGTCTCAAACTGTCTGCTCGCAAAAGGACTATTTGTTTGCCGTTATAAAATAAATAAGTGTTGGACCTTTTCAGTGTGTGGTACTCCAATTACTGGGAGCAAAGGGGGTTATCAGCAGAACAGACTTGGCTCTGAGCGTATACACAGCCCAAAGGTAATCTGGTGCTGGCCTTCACCTCCTACATGCAGTAATCTAGAGGACATGGGCCGTGGCGCACCTCGCTCTCCCCTTCAAAGTACCCCTAGACCGGAGCCAGAGTAACCGCTAAAGAAGAAGAGAAAGGGTGAGCCCCTTGCTGTATAGAGCGGCGTGTATAAACAAACAAAATGCACTGCGCAATATCACATCTGATCTGCCCCTTGCTGCCCCTTGCTGTATAGAGTGGCGTGAAGAATAAAGCGGTATGTGTAACTAAGCATCGGGAGCGAGCGCGTCTACAGCTGTTAAAGCTCTGAGATTTCCACCGGCTCGGATTGCGCCTGCACAGTCAAGAGGGAACCATATCGATAGGAGGAACCATATCGGCAGAACAGGGGCACTAATATTTAGAACTGATGGGCACTGATAGGTGGCACTGATATGCAGCACTGATAGGCACTGATAGGCTACACTGATATGCAGCACTGATAGAAGGCACTGATGGGCACTGATAGGTGGCACTGATTGGCACTGATAGGCACTAATAGTCGGCACTGGTGGGCACTTATAGGCAGCACTGATAGGCACCAATAGGCTACACTGATATGCAGCACTGATGGGCACTGATAGACGGCACTGATGGGCACTGGTAGGTGTAACTAATGGGCACTGATAGTTGGCACTGATGGGAACTGATAGGCACTAATAGGTGGCACTAATAGGCAGCACTGATGGGCACTGATAAGTGGCACTGATTGGCACTGATAGGTGGCATTGATGGGCACTGATAGGCAGCACTGATGAGGAGGTACTGACAGGCATTACTGACGAGCATCTGAAGGGCACTGACAGGCGTTACTGATGGGGCACTGATTGGCACTTTTATGGTCACTGATTGGCGATTTGGGTGGTCACTGACTGGCACCTGATGGGCACTGATTTGCAGCTGTGATGGGCACCTCTGATGGGGGCTGCACTGATAATCAATGTGCTTATTATCAACACACACACACACCCCCCTCTGACAGGAGAGCTGCCGATCGACTCTCCCTGTCAGCGCGAACCAAGGAAAAGCCGAATACCAGCACTTCCTGGTTCACGCTGTGATCAGCTTTGATTGGTCACAGCTGATCACGTGGTAAAGAGCCTCCGTCAGAGTGACACACCACACCACCGATCGCCGCGAAGCGTACCCCCACGGGCGTGCGCTGGCTTTTTGTCCTGAAAGAAGTCATATGACGTTCAGTCAGGATAATGGAACCACCGCCCAGCCGTCATTCTGCTATAGGCCGGGCAGGAAGTGGTTAAACGAATATAGACAATCTTCAGAATTAACGAAAGAATAACATAACTTCCGAAAATACTAATTGATTCAGAACAACTAATATACCTGTATGTAGAAGATTTAGAATTACTGTATATAGCGCGGACACATTCCGTGATCCTTGGCAGCCAACAAAGTATCCAGCTTTTAACTACAAACCAACACACATATATCATATTTGGTGCGTTATAAATTGCTGCAAACTTATTATAAATACAGTTATTAATTTTATATGAAGAATGATATTTCAGGGTAATTAAAATAAAACGAGATGCCAATATTTCTTTTATAGCTCATTGAACGCCACATTTATAAGACTAAATTACTTAGAATAATTAGGAAAAATTGCCGGCATTAAAATAGCTTTAAAACATTGCAAAAATAATCTTCAGTTCATTTTAAAATCTTGGATCGTGTTGTGCGAGGAAGCAAGATCAGGAATAGGCTGCACATTGGGATGGATGCTTGACCTTTAGTGATATTTTGTGCACTAAATCCAAAAACACATGCATGCCTTTGCAAATCCTGTGTACATGTGATTGGTAGTAATTAAGTGTAATCTATGATACATTACTTAAACCAGAACTAAACTATGAAAGTATGGAAGGGCTCTGGGACCATCCTAAAATGTTTTAAACAAAATTCTGATTTTCAAATTCAGAATTCTGAGTTTGAAAGTCAGAATTGTGAGATTAAAAGTCAGAATTCTGAGATTGAAAGTCAGAATTCTGAGTTTAAGGCTGGGCTCACGCTAATGCAAATTGGATGCAGGTTTCTCTGCATCCAATTTGCATGACAGAAGACTGTGGCTGGCTCTCAATGGAGCCGGTTTACATATCTCCGAGGCGGCTGCGGGGTGCATTGCACAGGGGTCCTGTGCGTCTTCCGCTCCTTTTCAAGTCCTTATTCAGGCAAAAATTCGGGCCTGATCCATCCCTGAAATGTAGAACAGGGACGCACCGGACCCCTGCTGCGAGCCGCAGCTGATTTAGGTATGAACCCAGCCTGAAAGTCAGAATTCTTAGTTTGAAAGTCAGAATTCTGAGATGGATTATAGGAAACTCACTCTGATGCCGCGTACACACGACCGTTTTTATTGTCATTGAAAAAAACGTCATTTTTCTCGACGTGATTTTTCGTGTTTCCTCTCAAGCCTGCCTTGCCTGCACACTATCATGGAAAAAAATGTTTGAGTAAAGCGCAGTGACGTACAACATGTACGACGGCACTATAAAGGGTAAGTTCCATTCAGATGGCGCCACCCTTCATGTTAGTAAAGTTTGTTGAGCGAGGATTCGAGCTTTTCAGCCCCGTGCTTTTCAGTCCGTTACAGCGTGACGAATGTGGTATCTCCATTACAAACGCTAGTTTTACCAGAACGAGCGCTCCCGTCTCATACTTGATTCTGAGCATGCGCATTTTTTTTCACGTCGTTAAAGCCCACACACGGCCGTTTTTCATGACGAGAAAAACGACGATGTAAAAAACGATGTGAAAAATTAGAGCATGTTCCAATTTTTTCAGGGTCGTTTTTCACGTCGTGAAAAATGCTCTGAAGCCCCACACACGATCATTTTTAATGACCATTTTAAAAAATGTCATTTTTCTCGTCATTAGAAACGGTCGTGTGTACACGGCATAACACTTTTTTTATGTTATCCTTCTCCCTGCGTTTTACAGAAAAGCTAATACTTTTTATAGTATTTTTTTTACTGTTTTATTTATTTCCATGCCTAACACTTTTGGGTTTCCAGCCTAGGCTTTGCCCTACTGTCACCTAGAATGGCTACGTCACAGCAATTCCAAGAGGCAGTGGGGTTGATTTACTAATAGAAAATAGACTATGCACTTTGCAAAGTGTAGTTGTTCCAGAACCTAATAAATGAGGTAAAGCTTCACTTTGCAAAGAATACCCAATCATGTGTGTAACACTACCCCCGTAGGGGTTGCAGATGACAAGGTTCCCCACTCCTGCCCAGTCAGGCAAGAAGTAACTTCCACACTTGGTCCAGAGACAAGGAACCTGTCTTTGAGCTTTGTTTTGATGTTTTGTAACAACTTTGATGGGGAATAGGAATTGTGGGATGCCCAACTTGATAGCAACAAAACCAGGGACAACTTCCTCCCCATGTACAACTCCAATTGATTCTTCTCCATTACTCTGTACAGCTCTGAACGATTCCACTCTTGGCAGTCTCTGTTAGAAAAGAAAAAGCCCCTTAAGGACTAGGAGCTCTCCGTCCCTTTAGGAAGTAGCACAAAGTGTTGTAAACTGCATCCTGGAGTACCGCTAACTCCCTTGTAGACATTGGTCCCAACTCTACTAACTGCAGCAAATGCTAGCCAACCTGACAGCTTCTCCACCAGCCCACCCAGCTGACTCTTCACCAGTCTACCCAACTAACTGCTCTGGAGATCTCCCAAGCCAAGTTTAGGGAAGATTTAAGCATACCGCTATCTTCCAGAGAGACCTGCTACACGTGGCAGTCTCTCCCCTTGTAGGTCCCTGCACCGTGCTGTAGTACTCTCACTGTCCATCTTTCTCCAGCTACCTCTCAGGAAATACTCCTTCCAAACTGCTCCTATTGTCAGGATCCTTCCAGGCCAGCCCTGAGCTCCAGCCCAAGGCAGAACCCCCACCCCCCCGAGACTAGGGGCTCGTCTCAAGGGCCCCCAACAGTCCCCTCAGCACTCCATCTCCAGCTTCCACTGGGCTCCCCCTGCCACCATGACTCATACATATTTAAGGGCTGACTTAGCCACATGACAGGCCCACTGTCCGGGGATTAGCTAAACTCCCATAAGATTGTAGAATAACCATCCTAACCTCTACCTACTATCCTCTAGAAGCTTCTCCAAGCTTGCAGACCCAGGGGGAGGCACCAGAGACTTGCCCGCATGAGTCATCCAGCCTAAACATCAATAAACCCTGACCCAGATTTCATGACTCATGCTTAACCATGAGCCACACTATGTTTTGCCTACTCTCACACTAGTAGCACACTAGAGGATGCCACACGTGCATGGAAAAAAACAAACAAATAACATTTCTGTTTACAAATGATTGGATGATGGAAGTCAGCAGAGCTTCACCTCATTTACTAAGCTCTGGAGCAACTGCTCTTGCAGAGTGCAGTACAGCGGAAATTTGCCAGAAGCTGGCAGCATTTGAACGCACATACAGAAATCCCCCCCCCCAACGGTTCTATCAGGTCCTAGATACCTGGAAGACATCAACGGTGCATATGCTCACAGTCTGTCATTTTAAAGATGGCGCCATGAAAGAGGGGCGGGGGGAGCCAATTCATTCAGGCTTTCAGTTCTGGCACAAAACTTATATGAGACCCTAATTAATAACCAATCACTGATATCAGATCCTGATTAATCTAATGTAGACGTTTTCCCCAATCTCAGTACGAATACTGATACCTAAAATGATAGCCACAATTATCTATTGACGTCTTCTGAAATAACTCGGGGAAATACAATATCAGCCAACTGTAGTCACCTTTGCATTTCATCCTGCAATACTAATGGAATATTAATAGCTGCTCAGCGGGAACAGAAATTAAAGGATTCTTAATTTTTCTGTTTTCTCTGTTGAGCCAACTCTTTGATAGAAACCTGATATTATTATCTTGAACACAAGAAAAAAGTAATATGGCAAGAATAGTATTAAAGTGAACCTGTGCCTGCTCATGGAAGGTAAAGAAAAGCTCTGCTGATGGTACAAAGGATAGTAATAGGGTTGATATCCCTGGAGGTGTCTGTAACATGGAACATGATTTGGCATTGCTAGAAGATTGGCCAGAGCAGTCGAAACTGCAGTTCAATGTTTCTAAATGTAAAGTAATGCACCCAGAGAAAAATAATCCCCTTAGAGAGTGCAAAATTGGGGGTACAGTGGTTTCCAGCACTACAGAAGAAAGAGATTTAGGGGTGCTTATTTTAGATGATTGCAAAATTACCAGGCAGTGGGAAAAGCAAATAGAATTCTAGGATGTATCACTAGAGGGGTCACCAGCAGGAGGAAGGAGTCCTGATTCCTCTATATAGATCTTTATATCACTAGAGGGATCACCAGCAGGAGGAAGGAGGTCCTGATTCCTCTATATAGATCTTTAGTTATCGCTAGAGGGATCACCAACAGGAGGAAGGAGGTCCTGATTCCTCTATATAGATCTTTAGTCATCGCTAGAGGGATCACCAGCAGGAGGAAGGAGGTCCTGATTCCTCTATAAAGATCTTTAGTCATCGCTAGAGGGATCACCAGCAGGAGGAAGGAGGTCCTGATCCCTCTATATAGATCTTTAGTTATCACTAGAGGGTTCACCAACAGGAGGAAGGAGGTCCGGATTCCTCTATATAGATCTTTACATCACTAGAGGGATCACCAGCAGGAGGAAGGAGGTCCTGATTCCTCTATATAGATCTTTAGTTATCACTAGAGGGTTCACCAGCAGGAGGAAGGAGGTCCTGATTTCTCTATATAGATCTTTAGTCATCGTTAGAGGGATCACCAACAGGAGGAAGGAGGTCCGGATTCCTCTATATAGATCTTTAGTTATCACTAAAGGGTTCACCAGCAGGAGGAAGGAGGTCCTGATTCCTCTATATAGATCTTTACATCACTAGAGGGATCACCAACACGAGGAAGGAGGTCCTGATTCCTCTATATAGATCTTTACATCACTAGAGGGATCACCAACAGGAGGAAGGAGGTCCTGATTCCTCTATATAGATCTTTAGTCATCGCTAGAGGGATCACCAGCAGGAGGAAGGAGGTCCTGATTCCTCTATATAGATCTTTACATCACTAGAGGAATCACCAACACGAGGAAGGAGGTCCTGATTCCTCTATATAGATCTTTACATCACTAGAGGGATCACCAACAGGAGGAAGGAGGTCCTGATTCCTCTATATAGATCTTTAGTCATCGCTAGAGGGATCACCAGCAGGAGGAAGGAGGTCCTGATTCCCCTATATAGATCTTTAGTCATCACTAGAGGGTTCACCAGCAGGAGGAAGGAGGTCCTGATTTCTCTATATAGATCTTTAGTCATCGTTTGAGGGGTCACCAACAGGAGGAAGGAGGTCCGGATTCCTCTATATAGATCTTTAGTTATCACTAAAGGGTTCACCAGCAGGAGGAAGGAGGTCCTGATTCCTCTATATAGATCTTTACATCACTAGAGGGTTCACCAACACGAGGAAGGAGGTCCTGATTCCTCTATATAGATCTTTACATCACTAGAGGGATCACCAACACAAGGAAGGAGGTCCTGATTCCTCTATATAGATCTTTACATCACTAGAGGGATCACCAACAGGAGGAAGGAGGTCCTGATTCCTCTATATAGATCTTTAGTCATCGCTAGAGGGATCACCAGCAGGAGGAAGGAGGTCCTGATTCCCCTATATAGATCTTTAGTCATCACTAGAGGGTTCACCAGCAGGAGGAAGGAGGTCCTGATTTCTCTATATAGATCTTTAGTCATCGTTTGAGGGGTCACCAACAGGAGGAAGGAGGTCCTGATTCCTCTATATAGATCTTTAGTTATCACTAGAGGGTTCACCAGCAGGAGGAAGGAGGTCCGGATTCCTCTATATAGATCTATATAGATCTTTAGTTATCACTTGAGGGTTCACCAACAGGAGGAAGGAGGTCCGGATTCCTCTATATAGATCTTTACATCACTAGAGGGATCACCAACAGGTGGAAGGAGGTCCTGATTCCTCTATATAGATCTTTAGTTATCACTTGAGGGTTCACCAGCAGGAGGAAGGAGGTCCTGAGTTTTTAATAGGAAAGCAAAGGGACTGGCAGGATCACCAGGGATATAAGGGAAGCAATACAAAGAGAATAGGATACCTTTTCATACAAGTACATGGTACAGCAGGCACATATCAGGAATATGAAATGTTGGGGCAACATATTCTTTAACATGTACAGTCTGAAGAAAAGAAGGGAAAGGGGAGACATGATTGATACCTTTCAATACATCAAGGTTCAGGTAATAAATTTGAAAATGAAGCAATTTAAACCTGTGGATAAAGGGCAATTACCACTAATTCCAATCACATCCCTGTTTAATTTGAAAAATTAGAAGAAGAGTTGCCCTTGGGATGGTATAGATTGGAAAAATAACATGGATTTGCCACCAAGAGTATATATAAAAGTAAAAAAGTTTTATTTACATACAATTTTCACATAATTTGGTCATAATAAAATGAATTTCTTGAAAAAACTAGAACTAACATGCATTTATCTTGACAAAGAATACATAGAATCACCCTATGTTTATGACATATAAGTCAATTTATACATAGCGGCGAAAGGCAACCGACATGTTTCGGATAATGGTCGCTGTGTCTGTAGCAGCTTCCATTACATTTCCTTCTTCAGGGTATTATGTATTAATTGTACATGGATTGACATTTCTAAAGAGAGAAAGAAAGAAGATATAATACATAGTAACAATGCATTGTAATACAATATCATTACATGTCTTCAAAGTCTGAACATCTCCCAAATAAGGGCGATTTAAAAACACACACAGAGGAAAAGGAAGGGGGAGGGAAAAGGGAAGGAGAGGGATGGGGGGACCATAAGATAATTGTTAGTGATATAGGGGTACGTAGTGTATATATATATACAGAAGACATTGGTGCAAAAATACTTACATCCCACTAGGATTCAAATGTCATAAATACATCCGTATATATTCAAATATATTCAAAAACAGAGGAACCAGCCGGTTGGGAGGATTTCACTGATGTAATAAAGCCCCAAGGCAATTTTTGTGCAACCCAAAAATTATAGGTTAATAGTCGCACGGCTTTGGTGAAGTCGATCCAGCGACCATGACAGGAACGTTCTAAGATTGGACTCAAACCAGCCTGTCAACTCTCACAAGGAGGCCCGGAGGTGAGAGAGGGCTAATCGCTGATTTCTATAAGAAAGCATATATTTATATGTGTAATTGGTTAAAATGTAATTTAGCAAAAATTCCCATCCCCAAAGGGGAATGCGTGAGCATCCCCCCAGGGGAGGAAGGAAAAATGGGGGGAGAGAGAAAGTCCGTTAATTCAATATTTTTCCATACCTTAGAGACCAATATATAACGTGTGTCCTCTCCCTGGCTGTGCAGCAAACTGACAGACCTGGGTAGTGCTTAATGTAGGGAAGAGACTAACAGTGCAGCCAATCAATGGATTTTCCAAACAATTGGGGCAAAAAATTTGGCGCCAAAACGTCCCACCATTCAACCAAAGGATTTGGAGGCGGGATTACGTTTTTTTTAAAAAGAAAGAGGAGAAACCGCAACGCCTTACTTATCATTGCGGGGAGGATGGAGCCCCCAGGAGACCAACAGCGAGAAAACCCTTGCATCAAGGGGCCGCCCTCAGTCTGAGCGGCGTCCGGCGTCACCGCACTGTGCACGGATGACGTCAGACGCCAACCTGACCACCAGCACAGAGACGGGCGGAAGTGTGCGGCGAGAGAGAAGATGCAGCAACGCCTGCATGACACTTGACCATGCATGGCGGAGGGAAGGGGAGAGAGGGGGAAAAAGAAGAAAAGCAGGAACAACCCTAGTTCGTCCCAAAACGTCCCGAAACATCTATGCCAAAATGCGGCAACATCAAAACATGACAACAAGTCATGTCAAAAACACATAGTAATATATGTAGAGGAAGTAACAGGTTGTCCACTAGAAAAAAAAAAAAAAACCTAAAGAAGGTGAAAAAAGGGGAAGAGAGGGGGAGAGAGAGATGGATAATAGAGGGGAAGAAGAAAAAGAAACTACAAGCCGGACAAAGACAACCCAATGCTCAGGGGAGAGCATACGGCCCCAGACCACATGGGGCATACAATTACGTTTATGAAGCAGAACAAATATGAAAAATATACAAGATTGAAAAATAAGACTGAAAAGTATTTTTATATAGTCCTATCATGAATTACTAGTTTAACATGTATCCCGTTATACTGTCAACTAACAAAGAATACGAATGGATATAGGGGGGGGGGGGGGGAAGGGGAGAAAAAAAAAATCAAAATTATTGGGGGACAACTAAAACAAAAACGATTGAACATAAACATACAGCTAAGAAGCCAGATTATAAGGTGCATGCAGAAACAAATTAGTTCAATAGTTCCCTATCGAATTTCCCAGATGAAAAACCTGGTAAAAAGGGTTTGAAATTAATAGCTTGGTTGAGACCAGGAGGTGAGGTGGCGTTGAGGGTCGAGATGAGCTGAGATGGATCTCGACCCTCAACGCCACCTCACCTCCTGGTCTCAACCAAGCTATTAATTTTAAACCCTTTTTACCAGGTTTTTCATCTGGGAAATTCGATAGGGAACTATTGAACTAATTTGTTTCTGCATGCACCTTATAATCTGGCTTCTTAGCTGTATGTTTATGTTCAATCGTTTTTGTTTTAGTTGTCCCCCAATAATTATTTTTTTCTCCCCTTCCCCCCCCCCCCCCTCCATATCCATTCGTATTCTTTGTTAGTTGACAGTATAACGGGATACATGTTAAACTAGTAATTCATGATAGGACTATGTAAAAATACTTTTCAGTCTTATTTTTCAATCTTGTATATTTTTCATATTTGTTCTGCTTCATAAACGTAATTGTATGTCATTTCTGTTTAGAAACCGTATGGACAGATGAAGCCCCAGTCGGATGTAATGGTTGGATTTACCTGATGGCTGCTTTTGATTATAAGCACCCATTCTAAAGCTACATGTCCCCTTCTTTTTTTGTTCTTCATAATATGATACCAATTCAATAATACTTCACATTTGAGGACAATTTCTGGATTGGCTCTTCTGGCCCATCGACGCTCCCCAGCACAACACAGGCCCCTGACCCCACATGTGGTCTGGGGCCGTATGCTCTCCCCTGAGCATTGGGTTGTCTTTGTCCGGCTTGTAGTTTCTTTTTCTTCTTCCCCTCTATTATCCATCTCTCTCTCCCCCTCTCTTCCCCTTTTTTCACCTTCTTTAGTTTTTTTTTTTTCTAGTGGACAACCTGTTACTTCCTCTACATATATTACTATGTGTTTTTGACATGACTTGTTGTCATGTTTTGATGTTGCCGCATTTTGGCATAGATGTTTCGGGACGTTTTGGGACGAACTAGGGTTGTTCCTTCTTTTCTTCTTTTTCCCCCTCTCTCCCCTTCCCTCTGCCATGCATGGTCAAGTGTCATGCAGGCGTTGCTGCATCTTCTCTCTCGCCGCACACTTCCGCCCCTCTCTGTGCTGGCGGTCAGGTTGGCGTCTGACGTCATCCGCGCACAGCACGGTGACGCCGGACGCCGCTCAGACCGAGGGCGGCCCCTTGATGCAAGGGTTTTCTCGCTGTTGGTCTCCTGGGGGCTCCATCCTCACCGCAATGATAAGTAAGGTGTTGCGGTTTCTCCTCCTTCTTTTAAAAAAAAACGTAATCCCGCCTCCAAATCCTTTGGTTGAATGGTGGGACGTTTTGGCGCCAAATTTTTGGCGCCAATTGTTTGGAAAATCCATTGATTGGCTGCACTGTCAGTCTCTTCCCTACATTAAGCACTACCCAGGTCTGTCAGTTTGCTGCACAGCCAGGGAGAGGACACACGTTATATATTGGTCTCTAAGGTATGGAAAAATATTGAATTAACGGACTTTCTCTCTCCCCCCATTTTTCCTTCCTCCCCTGGGGGGATGCTCACGCATTCCCCTTTGGGGATGGGAATTTTTGCTAAATTACATTTTAACCAATTTTACATATATATATATGCTTTCTTATAGAAATCAGCGATTAGCCCTCTCTCACCTCCGGGCCTCCTTGTGAGAGTTGACGGGCCGGTTTGAGTCCAATCTTAGAACGTTCCTCTCATGGTCGCTGGATCGACTTCACCAAAGCCGTGCGACTATTAACCTATAATTTTTGGGTTGCACAAAAATTGCCTTGGGGCTTTATTACATCAGTGAAATCCTCCCAACCGGCTGGTTCCTCTGTTTTTGAATATATTTGAATATATACGGATATATTTATGACATTTGAATCCTAGTGGGATGTAAGTATTTTTGCACCAATGTCTTTTGTATATATATATACACTACGTACCCCTATATCACTAACAATTATCTTATGGTCCCCCCATCCCTCTCCTTCCCTTTTCCCTCCCCCTTCCTTTTCCTCTGTGTGTGTTTTTAAATCGCCCTTATTTGGGAGATGTTCAGACTTTGAAGACATGTAATGATATTGTATTACAATGCATTGTTACTATGTATTATATCTTCTTTCTTTCTCTCTTTAGAAATGTCAATCCATGTACAATTAATACATAATACCCTGAAGAAGGAAATGTAATGGAAGCTGCTACAGACACAGCGACCATTATCCGAAACATGTCGGTTGCCTTTCGCCGCTATGTATAAATTGACTTATATGTCATAAACATAGGGTGATTCTATGTATTCTTTGTCAAGATAAATGCATGTTAGTTCTCGTTTTTTCAAGAAATTCATTTTATTATGACCAAATTATGTGAAAATTGTATGTAAATAAAACTTTTTTACTTTTATATATACTCTTGGTGGCAAATCCATGTTATTTTTCCAATCTATACCATCCCAAGGACAACTCTTCTTCTAATTTTTCACATCAAGGTTCAGGGGGTCAGTTTTTTTCGATATGAAGCCAAGATCAAGAACACAGAGACATGACCTCAAACTAACTGGAGGAAAGTTATTAAACACTAATCTTAGAAAATTTTATTTTACTGAAAGGGTAGTTGATCCTTGGAATAAACTATATACACTATATTACCAAAAGTATTGGGACACCTGCCTTTACGCGCACATGAACTTTAATGGCATCTTATTCTGTAGGGTTCAATATTGAGTTGGCCCACCCTTTGCAGCTATAACAGCTTCAACACTTCTGGGAAGTCTGTCCACAAGGTTTAGGAGTGTGTCTATGGGAATGTTTGACCATTCTTCCAGAAGCGCATTTGTGAGGTCAAGCACTGATGTAGGACGAGAAGGCCTGGCTTGCAGGGTTGAGGTCAGGACTCTGTGCAGGCCAATCAAGGTCCTCCACCTCAAACTCGCTCATCCATTTTTTTTTGGACCTTGCTTTGTGCACTGGTCCAAATCTTTTGGTGGATGGGGGATTATGGTGTGGGGTTGTTTTTCAGGGGTTGGGCTTGGCCCCTTAGTTCCAGTGAAGGGATCTCTTAAGGCGTCAGCATACCAGGAAATTTTGGACAAATTAATGCTCCCAACTTTTGTGGGAACAGTTTGGGGATGACCCCTTCCTGTTCCAACAGGACTGCTCACCAGTGCACAATGCAAGGTCCATAAAGACACGAACGAGTGAGCTTGGGGTGGAGGAACTTGACTGGCCTGCACAGCCAGATAGAACACCTTTGGGATGAATTAAAGTGGAGACTGTGAGCCAGACCTTCTCGTCCACATCAGTGCCTGACCTCACAAATGCTCTTCTGGAAGAATGGTTAAACATTCCCATAGACACACTCATAAACCTTTTGGACAGCCTTCCCAGAAGAGTTGAAGCTGTTGTAGCTGCAAAGGGTGGGCCAACTCAATATTGAACCCTACGGACTAAGACTGGGGTGCCATTAAAGTTCATGTGCATGTAAAGGCAGGTGTACCAATACTTTTGACAACATAGCGTATATATATATATATATATATATATATATATATATATATATATATATGTTTCTATGTAACTGTTCACTTAAACCGTGGCGGCTGGTGAAGTTTTAGGATGGGGAGGCGCCAGACCAGCCCTTCCTTTTTGACCCCTCCCACTTATCATAAGCTCCACCCCTTATATATTCCACTCACTCCGTCCTCTGTATTCCACTTGTTTCCACCTATAGTGTCAAGAGTATATAGCTCAGCATCCCAGGACAGAGTATATAGCTCAGCATCACAGGACAGAGTATAAAGGTCAGCATTACAGATACGGTATATAGATCATCATTACAGATACGGTATATAGATCAGCATCACACATCAGGGTATATAGATCAGCATCAAAGATCAGGGTATATAGATCAGCATCACAGATCAGTGTATATAGATCATCATCACAGATAGGGTATATAGATCAGCATCACACATCAGGGTATACAGATCAGCATCACACATCAGGGTATATAGAGCAGCATCACACATCAGGGTATATAGAGCAGAATCAAACATCAGGGTGTATAGAGCACCATCACACATCAGGGTATACAGATCAGCATCACAGATTAGGGTATATAGATCAGCATCACACATCAGGGTATACAGAGCAGCATCACAGATTAGGGTATATAGATCAGCATCACAGATCAGTGTATATAGATCATCATCACAGATTAGGGTATATAGATCAGCATCACACATCAGGGTATACAGATCAGCATCACAGATTAGTGTATATAGATCAGCATCACACATCAGGGTATATAGAGCACCATCATAAATAGGACTGACAGCACTGCCCATACCACCCCCCCTCACGGGTCACGCTGGCACACCGACAGCACCCCTGGGGAGATCTGGCACTTACCGGGCTGCTGGGTCCTCTCCCCCTGTGTCTCAGTGCGGCGGAGGAGTCCGATCTTCCAGCTTCCTCCCCTGTGTGTCTCCTCTTCTGCCAAAGGGCTGGGCATCCAATAGGGTCGCCTGGCGCTTTGGCCAATCGGGAATCTCACTGACCTGCCTCCTGATTGGCGGGGAGGCACTGTGGTGCAGTGGCGGCCCGTGCATTGTGGGCACACGGGCGCCAACCCCCTATCCCTGCCGCCACCTCCCTATCCATATGCCCGGCCCCTTTCAGGGTGCCGGATGTATGGACTCCTATGGCAGGTGTGGGAGGGGGTGTTTTTTTTTTAACCACCTCAGCCCCGGAAGGATTTACCCCCTTCCTGACCAGAGCACTTTTTGCGATTCGTCACTGCGTCGCTTTAACTGACAATTGCGCGGTCGTGCGACGTGGTACTCAAACAAAATTTACGTCCTTTTTCTTCCCACAAATAGAGCTTTCTTTTGGTGGTATTTGATCACCTCTGTGGTTTAAATTTTTTGCTCTATAAACAAAAAAAGAGCGACATTTTTGAAAAAAAAAGCAATATTTTTTACTTTTTGCTATAATAAATATCCCAAAAAAATATATATAAAAAAAACATCCTCAGTTTAGGCCGATACGTATTCTTCTACATATTTTTGGTAAAAAAAAACGCAATAAGTGTACATTGATTGCTTTGTGCAAAAGTTATAGCGTCTACAAAATAGGGGATAGTTTTATGGCATTTTTATTATAATTTTTTGTTTTACTACTAATGGCGGTGATCTGCGATTTTTTTTGTGACTGCGACATTATGGCGGACACATCGGACACTTTTGATGCTGTTTTGGGACCATTGTCATTTATACAGCGATCAGTGCTATAAAAATGCACTGATTACTGTGTAAATGACACTGGCAGTGAAGGGGTTAACCACTAGGGGGCGAGGAAGGGGTTAAGTGTGTCCTAGGGAGTGACTCTAACTGTGTGGGGGTTGCACTACGAGTGACACGACACTGATCACTGCTCCCGATCACAGGGAGCAGTAGATCACTGTCCTGTCACTAGGCAGAACAGGGAAATGTCTTGTTTACACTGGCATCTCCTCGTTCTGCAGCTCCGTGACACGATCGCGGGACACCGGCGGACATCGAGTCCACCGGCACGGTCACAGAGCTCGCAGCGGGGGGCACGGCGGAAATTTTCAAAACAACGTACGTTGCTTTGCCCAGCCGAGCCATTCTGCCGATGTATATAGTCGTGAGGTGGTCGGCAAGTGGTTAAGCAACCTTATTAATATAATAGGCTTCAAGTGCACTCTGATCCCACCCTGTTGTGTGACCATAGCAAATGAATCTTCGCTATTTTCACACCACACTTACTTACCTTATTAAAGCGGAGCTCCGCTGTTAAAAAAATATTAAAAGCCAGCAGCTACACATACTGCAGCTGCTGACTTTTAATATATGGACACTTACCTGTCTTGGAGTCCAGCGATGTCTGCAGCAGAAGACGAGCAATCGGCTGCCCCCACCGCCATCCTCGGTGAGAGAATCAGGAAGTGAAGCGTTCCGGTTTCACTGCCTGGTTCCCTACGGCGCATGCGCGAGTCACGCAGCGCCGTCCTCACTGGTCACGTTGTATTCTGGGAGCCGTGTGTTTCCCAGAACACAACGGGTGTTCTGCGGGAAGTGACTCACTACCCGCAGAATACCCGCAGAGAGGACTCCCGGAATTGGGTGCAAATACCTGTCTTAGACAGGTATCTGCACCTCCCTCCCCCCTGAATGGTGGCAAATGTGACACCAGAGGGGGGAAGGTTCCGATGAGCGGAAGTTCCACTTTAGGGTGGAGCTCGGCTTTAAGTCCAGTGTAGTTCTGACTCCCTTGTGTCAGGGATCATTTAACAATGAGTGAGAATTCTCGGAGCTCAGATATCACCAATGGGCTCCCATGTTCCAGCCATTGTTGACACTCCTTCCTCTCCCCTGACAGCATCTTGACAGGTTCAGCCACATGGGTTTGAAAGATTATCTGAACACGCCTGAGCTCACCTCTAGTCCCTACCTGGTAATGTAATGACTACTGACAGTCTTCATACTATCTGTCCTTGATTTAGATTTTTTCTTCAGGAGGCCATGGTCTTTAGTTATACACCACACTAGGACTGTGAGACCAGAAGGGAAATGTTCCCAGTGGGATACAGAAGGAAAAAAAACCTCAGAAAAAAGTTAGCATCCCCAAACTGGCGTTGAAGGGTTATTTAATCCACTGACTGCAAAGAACGTGTCCTAACTAAAATATGCACCCATCTAAAAAAAAAAAAAAATGGCACACACCCACAACCCTTCCAAATCTGTACAGGCAGTCCCTGAGTTACGAACACCTGAGTTACGAACGACTCCTACTTACGAACAGCCTCAAATGCTGGCCACTTCTGCTCCAAGCTGGTCCTGGATACCTCTGAGCACCTCCGGACACATCCCACACTGCAGTACTACATGCACTGGATGGCCAGAAGAGCCCCGGAACATCCCACATCCATGCACAGTTGGACGTTACACTTACAAATGCAGTGTTCCGACCGGAAGTTACACTTACAAATGCAGTATTGCGACTTACGAACAACTTTGACTTACGAACAAACCTACAGTCCCTATTGTGTTCGTAACTCGGGGACTGCCTGTACACCTATCTATGGTTATTCATTAGAACAGAAAATAGTGCTTTCCATAAAAAAAACTTTAATAACAAAAATAAAATGACAGTAAAATAAACGGGGCAAGTTATATAAAAAAAATAGCTGGGAGAATGTCTCAGCACTCGCGCAGCCGTCACAAATAATCGCCATAATGTGTGTTTTATGTGTGAAATGTCTTTTTTTTTTCTATGATTTGCAGCTCCATCTAGTGGCCATATGGCAGTATTTTCCTGTAATACTGCAATCAGAAAAATACTGCCATTATGACTTCTAGATGCTGAAGATCTTAAGAAATAAACATTATAGACACATTGTGGCAAATATCTATAATTGTGTATTGATGGAAAGACAGGCGACCTTGCATCATGCACTGGACTAGTTGATGTGGTGTTGGTCACGACAAAGGCCACCTATTCTCGCCCCTACTCTTTCACACTCTTGCACTGTGGGACAAACTGAAACACCATAAGAATCTCATATTATCTTTTTGCCCTTTAGCAGATATCTTTTCTAACCCTTTATTTCCACAGGGAATGGATGTTAAAGCATTTTGTTGGTGGTTTGATAAAAGGTTCTACAGAATTGATCATTTCTTTTCCTATAGAGGACCCTTTACCTTACAGCATTGTACAGACAATTTAAAAATACCTTCCTCTGAGTGTACTGTAGCGGCCTCACCCTCTCTCTCTTCTTTAGCGGTTACTTTGGCTTCGGTCTAGGGGTACCTTGAAGGGGAGAGCGAGGTGGGCCACGGCCCATGTCCTATAGATTACAGCATGTAGAGGTGAAGGCCAGCACCAGATTACCTTTGGGCTGTGTATACGCTCAGAGCCAAGTCTGTTCTGCTGATAACCCCCTTTGCTCCCAGTAATTGGAGTACCACACACTGAAAAAGGTCCAACACGTATTTATTCCATAACGGCAAACAAATAGTCCTTTGCGAGCAGACAGTTTGAGACCCATAGAACAGTTCAGTATTTGTGGGGAGTAGGTCAGGGCACAATCCTCAAAGAAAGTAAACCGTTGAGGTTTCACCAACGGTTGCTAAGCACAGTGGCTGTAAAAAAGACTTTTTGGTTTCAGAGTCTCTTCCAGCGACTCTAGTGAACAGGAACTGGAGTTACCTTCGCTACGTTGCAGCCCCTGTCAGGGGGAAGACATCCCTTGAAGAGAGTTACCAGAGGCCCCGCCGTCAACGGATTAATGCTGTACCAGGCTATTCGGAAGGGTTACACTCCCCGGCCACCTCACCTCAGATACGGGTCCAAACACCTTAGGGCCCCTCGGACTCCTCCACCCTTGCGGAACCCAGTCGAAGTACTGGGCTCCAGGCCTTGGCTGTAGTACCTCACCCCAGGCTTAAGGTGCCTGGGATGGACTCCATCCCTCGCTCCGGCCAGGTCAAGGGCACCTGGGCCCGGAACTCCGGAACGCCAGCACCCAGGCTGAAGGTGCCTGGGTGCGGCCGCGTCCTCCAACTCTGAACCCCGAGGTCAGGGCAGCTGCCCCTTTTATCTCCTCTCCCTATGCGTCACAGCGGGTTCCCCGCCCCGCTGTACCGGTGCCAGGAAAGGACAAAAAGGAACAGTCTTGCGGTGCAGGTTCAACTCCGGCCCAGGGCAACAATGCCACCTGCAGGCCACAGGGAACCTTGCACCACCAGAGTCCTCCAAGAACCACAAAAGGGATTCTCAGATTCCCTAACAATTAGTACATCTGGGTTAAATAACCCAGATGCTCCCCCCCCCCCAAATTTAAATGCCCGCTACATTACATTTTTTAACATTATCTGTGATCAGAAACTTCTGAAAGGCCGTTAGTTACACCCTATGAAAAATGGTGCACACAGGATCTGGGTCAGAGGAGAGGTATTTCCATAACCTATGGATAGGAACTTGGCCCTCCAAATAGGTTCTCTTATATGGAAAAATGGGAAGATAATGTTTTCTTTGACAGAGATCTTGAACTTTGGCACAACAGTAAAACAAATCACATCCAAACACAAGCAAACAGAAAATACAGCAAACATGAAGCTATATTGTAAGTGAACCATAAACCAAGGAACAAAATACCTAACAACCTAACTATAATGCAATATATACTGTACAATATATACAAAATGAGCAACACAGATAAGCAGGGTAATACCGGAGAAGCAAGGATAGGGGGGAACCAGGACGAGGGTCAGGAACAAGGGGAGTAGGTACAAGGCAGCAGGGTACAGGATATAGGTACAAGGCAAGAGTAGACTCCGGCAGGAATCAAGCTCAGGTCTAAAAAAAGCTGTTTCTGTCTAGAATGGCAAAATACTGAAGCACAAAGGAAATGTAGAGGAGGAACGAAATACCCTCCCAAAAGCCAGCATCATATGGAGCCACTGATGGACACCAGAACTACAATCTTCCGGTTTGGGAACCACAGCACCACCAGCAGGTGATCCAGGTGCTGATGTATCTTGAACATTGCCTTGATTGAAGCTAATGTGTAGTAGACATGTGCATGACGAAAAAAAAATGTTTTGTTTTGTTTTGATTCATGAGACCCCATTCACACAGGGGCGGCACGACGCGGCACGACTTCTGGGGGCGGCCTCGGCGGCGCGATCTCAAGACGACTTGAGACGCCCGCCGAGGCGATTTGCATAAAGACTTCTGTATAGAAGTCAATGCAGGTCGCCTTGGGTCGCCCCCAAAAGTAGTACAGGAACCTTTTTCTAAGTCGGAGCGACCTGAGTCGCTCCTATTAGAACGGTTCCATTGAACAGCATGGGACGCGACTCGTCAGGCGACCGAGTCGCCTGACGAGTCGCCCCTGTGTGAACCGGGCCTTAATCTAGTTATTTAATTTAGTTAAATTCGGTTGGATTCGTTCAATTCGTATTCGGAATTCGTATTCGGAATTTTCTTCGAATTTACATTTTTTTTTGATTCAGAACTTTCAAATCGATAAATTTTCGAATCAGTCGATACGAAAATGTTATATTGTTTTCGATTCTAATGCAGCAAAGTGAACAAACAAAAGAAAAATCTTCATCAAATGATTACAATGACTCTTTAAATCACCTTTGGCTTAACAAAAACAGCATTATTTTGAAATGGTACTCACACAGTCTTTGATTTCAGCAATATGTGTAGTTAGAATTTGAGTTCAATGTAAAATTCGATTCGATTTTCGTACGAATTTCTGAAATTCAGGCGAACTTTGTTTCGTTATTCGGAGCATTCGGGAAAATAAATTATATTGTAATTTGGGTATTCGGATATATCCGAATCTCCGAAAAACATAAAGTTTGTCCGAATATTGATTCCGAACTAAATGAACCGCACATGTCTAATGTGTAGGTGCTCATGAGATGGTACCTAAACAAGTAAAAAAGGTGCAAAGCACAGGTACCTCAAGTAGTAGTACCCAATAGTCCAAGGGCAGAGGTAAGAAGGTGTGTGTATACACATATATATGCACTATATGGCAGGGGATCAGCCAGGGCAGCCACCAAGAAAACCAAAAGCCGGTTCCAGTATGCTAGGAAAAAAACAAGAAAAGGGGCGCCTCTGAGTATATATCATAAGAATAATTTAATAAACAACAACATCCACTCACATGGAGAATAGGTAACTTGCATTCAGGTCCAGGAGCTGGCACCACATCAACTTCTTTAGCAATGACCTTTTGTGACTTACCCTCCTTGTGGAGGGTGTCAATGACTGTCTTCTGGACAACTGTCAAGTCAGCAGTCTTCCCTATGATTGTGTAACCTACTGAACCAGACTGAGAGACCATTTGAAGGCTCAAGTGTTTTTAGTTAATTAGCTGATTAGAGTGTGACACCATAAGGCCTGGTTCACACCTATGCATTTTTAGTGCTTTTTGCATTTTCCTGATTTGCACTACAGAACGTATTCCATAGGAAACCATGTTAAATGGACTGTAGTGCAAATCTTCAAACTGCAAAAAGGCGCTAAAAATGCATAGGTGTGAATCCAGCCTTAGTCTACAATATTGAACTTTTTCACAATATTCTAATTTTTAAAGATACTGAATTTTGGATTTTCACTAGTTATAAGCCTTAAACATCACAATTAAAAGAAAGAAAGGCTTGAAATATATCACCCTGTGTGTAATGCATCTATATAATATGAGTTTCATTTTTTAAATTGAATTACTGAAATAAATTAAACGTTTTGATGATATTCTAATTGAGATGCACCTGTATATAGGGACACCGTGAGTAGAGAGGCCTGAGAGAAAATCTGGAGAGATGTTGTTGACGAGATTGTTCCAGATTAGCTGGCAAGGGCCGTTTTCAGTGCGGGATCCCCCTGTGCTGAATTTGTTCATATTCTTCTATCCTGAAAGCCTTTTCTATGAGACATTAACTGCTGCAAGATCGTGTCCTCAACCAAGTTTGTTCTAGTTCTGGGTATCCCAAGGCTCACTCTAATCCCTATCTCAGTTCTTCAAAAATAAAGGAAAAACATGTAAACACTCTATCTGTCTGATCACTGTGTGGAGGATTGAGAAAATACTGTGTGCCTGGTTGTTATGCACCAAATAGGGAATAGAACCTGGGACAAACAGTGGGACCAGTCCGGGGTCTGCGCTACAGTGAAATCAAAAAGTTTGCAGCAAAATATATTTTGCCAGAATTGTGGGTTGAACTAGATGTGTCTTTTTTCAACCAGACTAACTATGTATGTATAGAATCACTCTACTCATTTCAACCCATGTATTAAATGTTTATTTTAAAATCAAGACCCTATACCAGTTTTCTCCAAACTACGACCTGGGGGCCGGATGTGGCCCTTTGTTTGCTTTTATCCGACCCATGGGGCATTATTCTCCCACGATCTTTTATTGAAAAGAATCAAGCAACCAATTTTATACAAAAGTAAAAAACAAAACCATTATACAAAATGTCAACAGAAACCAAAAGGAATACACATCCATGTTCAGAATATAAACAATATATACATAGTCCACTACCAAAACATTTTTAGAAAACTATTTACATAAAGCAGCAGAGAGGGCCTAAGAGGCACAGCCCATCACCTATGTACTCAGCCATTTATCAAAAATTTATCATAAATTAAAAAATCTAGGGTGATAAGAGACAGACAGCCACACCCGAGAAATAGACTCCTGGCAGTGAGGGAGGCTTGAAACCCCTCCACGCCTTCAACCAAGCTCCCTGACCCCGCTTGTCTCTCTCAAGCTCCCGAATCTTCCCCACCTCATGCAAAATGTCACACACCACCACCTCAACAGGAAGGATTTTATGCCAAGTGCTGACCTGATACCGTGCATTCCAGGTGAAATAACGGACTACTAGGCTAACTAGAAAAAGTGTATCCAAACAAAAACTCCACCAGTATTGAATGCTCCGTACACCCACTCAGCAAAATCCAGCCTGGAGAGAAAAGGAACACTGAGGGCCCGCCCCACCTGTTTGTACACCTCTATGTTAAAAGGGCAACAAAGCAGAAAATGGTCCATAGTCTCCTCCTCATCTGCACACTCCTCCCGAGGACAGCTACGATCCATCTCACTGCGGAATTTCAAATTGCCCCAAACATAGAGCCTTTCCATGGAAGCACAACCAGGCCAGATCCCTAAATTTAAGGGATACTCTGTCCAAATTAATCAGTCTTAACCCTACCCTCAAAACTGGGCCTGGGCAATCCCTTAAGGCCAGTGGGTCATGAAAGACTTTGCTCAAGACTCGACTCATAAGGGCTTTCCTTGGAACCGATCTGAGATCTTCAGCCGACAATCGCCACTGCCGCAGTAACTTCAGGCATGGATCGACATAGGCTTGAATTTTGGGTTTTCGATATAGGCTGGTAGCTGACCACGATGACCCCTGAGATTCTTCACTTGGTCCCCTTCTTCCCAAAGTCATAGAAAAGGCCTAAACCAAGATCTAAATATGCCTACCCATCCAGGAGGTTCCACTGCAAGCATATTACCAATGTTAAATTTGAGAAATAGCAGTGAAAAGAAAAGAACTGGGTTGACCATACCGAAGCAACCCTCCCTCCTGGATAGATAGGTGACATTCCTCTTGATGGGGTTCAGTCTGTTCCCCCACAGCATCTGGAAAAACACACTACTGACCCTCGCATAGAGAGACACTGGCAAGATGCAGACAAAGCTGACATACAAGAAAATCGGAATCAGGTAAGTCTTAATCAGATCAACCCTTTCCCTCAGAGATAAATTCCATCTCTTCCAGCTGACCACCTTAGTATTGGCAATTTCCAGTCTGTCTTCCCAGTCTTTGAGGCCATAATCGCCGGGTCCAAATTCAATGCCTAGTATCTTAATTTTTTCCTGGGGCACTGGAAAGGTGTCCGGGAGATCAAACCCCTCACCTTCCTTTCCCATCCAGAAAACTTCACTCTTTTCCTGATTAATCTTGGAGCCAGATGCTTCAGAATACCGTCATGTCAGAGAGACCACCTCCTCTGCTTCATATGTCCCAGTGACAATAACCAACACATCGTCCGCATAGGCAACAACCCTCAATGGCGGCTCACCCGGGAGCCCCACTGGTACTCCACACAACATGCTGCTCTCTAGCCTCCCGATGAAGAGGACGATTGCAAACACATAGAGCAGGGGACTCAGGGGACAACCCTGGCACACCCGGAGCCAACCTCAAAGGACTGCCTAACCCAACCATTAACAAGAGGAAAGCTTTCTGCCCCCTTATACAAGACTTTCAACCAATCGACAAAACCACCCGACAGACCGTACTTACTAAGGAGCAACCACAGGTACTCATGGTTAACACGATCAAAAGCCTTTGCCTGATCCAATCTCAGCAAATACTTTCCCCAGCCTGCAGCCCTGCACTGCTCCAAGGCCTCCCGGACAGCTAAAACTGCTGTGAAGGTGCACCTACCCTGGACCGAACAGTGCTGATGGCGAGAAAGCAAAGACTCTGTTACTGACGATAGGCGCCAGAAAAATATCTTTGCCAGTATCTTTCTATCGACATTAAGAGGGCTGATGGGGCACCAATTCTCAATCATCAAAGGATCTTTACCTTTTGAAAGAAGAATCACAGCCGAGTGCCTCATGGAAGGAGAAAGCACCCCCTCAGCAAGGCAATTGTTAAAAACCTCTACCAAATGTGGGGCCAGAATAGACTTAAAGGCTTTGTAAAACTCAGCCGTCAAGCCATCTGGTCCAGGTGACTTTTTGATGGCAAGCTGTTCAATTGCCCCCATCACCTCTTGAACTGTGATATCCTCTATCAAATTCATTAATGGAACATCTCCACCATTTAGACCTGTAGTAGAGTCCAAAAAGCTTTCCATCTTGTCACGGTCAAGCTTTTTCCTCCCAAGAAGACCAGCATAAAAGGACCTCATGACCTCTGAAATCCCTGACCTGGACTTTGTCAAGGAACCTGTACTGTCCTTAAGGCCAATGACCGTTTTAACAGCTACACCTTGTTTGCAGTTATGGTAAGGGTCAGGCGAGTGGTACTTCCCATAGTCCCTCTCTAGAACCAAAGAGGCATGCCGGTCATATTGACACTTCCTGAGAAGGAGTTTCACTTCGGAGATTGCCCCAGGATCTCCTCCTCTCGAGACAAGAATATCCAGCTTCCTCCGTAAACGTTGGTAGGTCATGTATTTATTAAACTGTTTTCTATTGGCTAGGCCCCTGAAGAATCCAGCGATCCTCTTTTTGGTCAGCTCCCACCACTCAGCATTGCTGCTACAAAAGTCCAGGATGGTCACCTGTGCCTGAAAGAATTCCTCAAAGGATTGTCTAAGATGTTCTTCCTTGAGTAGAGTCAAATTCAATCTCCAGATGCCCTTGCCCCTCTGAGGGGCGTCTGAAGCATTCAAGACCACAGATAGCATACAGTGATCAGAGAACTCTACTGCCTGCACCACTGGGGGTGAGAAAGCAGAGTTCTCCTTAAAAAAAAAACGATCTATCCTACTCTGACTACTACCTCAATGAAAGGTGAACCCGGTGTCACCCGGGAGTTGCTTAATGTGCACATCCACAAGACCAGCATCCCTAACCATACTCTTTAAAAAAACACTATCATATCCCAGCCTGTCCTTGAAGTTATTCCTGTCCTTGGGCCTAGTTACTGTATTAAAGTCACCTCCAAAGACCACTTGCTGGGATGTAAAAAGAAATGGCTTGATCCTTGTAAAAAGGCATTTCCTGTCCCACTTTGTGTGCGGCCCATAAACATTAATTAGGCCCAGGTCCTGCCCTCCCACAAGGACGTCTAAGACCATACATCTCCCAATCTCCACCTCAATAACACGCCGGACAGTTACCATGCCGGTTTTAAACAACACCGCCACACCGCCGTAAGGCTCGGTTGCAAGAGACCCGTGAGAGGGACCATACCACCTCTCTCTCGGCCATATGAATATCTGCCAAGGAGGTGAGCCTAGTCTCTTGCAAAAATAAAATTTCAGCATATAATTGGCTGAACAAAAAGAAAGCCATAGAACGAGCTCTTACTGACTTAATGCTGGCGACATTTATTGTCACCACTTTTAACGGAGGGAGAACCGCCATTTGGGTTATTGGGTGGATTGCTTCTTAGCTCCCCTCTGCTGCTCATCACCAGAAGCCGCTCTCTTTCTTGAGGCCATCTCAAATTCCATTTCAGAATCAGAACTTTGCTCTGAAGAAGCCTCAGATGAGGAAATATCCCCCTTAGAGGACCTATAATGGTTGGAGACAGACACTGAAGCTTCCCGACCCCGTTCCGTCCTCACCGCCTGCTTCTTCCGCCTCCCAACCTTCCTTCTCTCCTCCAGGTACTGCAGGTCAGCTTCAGAGATGCCCTCCCATCACCCCCCCCACCCCAGCCCATTACCAGCCCCTTTGGGTCTTGTATGGATATTAAGGGGAACCCTGCACCCAAAATAAAACCCTATACCTAAAACCCTATATATTCTGAACAGCAGTATTCAGGCGGTGCAAACAAGACAGGGACTGTAGGTTTGTTCTTAAGTAGAATCTGTTTGTAATTTGGAACAGGTACATTTTTAAGTGTAGCTGCAATCAAAAAATCAATTTTTAAGTTTTTTGGAGAACATAGGGAAGGGTTATCACCCCTGTAACATTTGTTTTTCTGTCTGTGCACCTGTTCAGAACATTTCACCTCACTTTCCGTACCAATGACAAATGTTTTTGGAAAAGTGGGGTTTTTATTGAAACAAGGATTGGTGATGAAGCATCAGTAGAGAGGAGACACCTTTTTCCCATATTAACTTCCTGTTGTCTCCTTCCGTTTGCAAGTAGGAGTCGTTTGTAAGTTGGATGTTTGAAAGTAGGGGCTTGCCATATATACTCTGCAGAAATTTGCCCCTTAGGTTTTGGTATTGCCACAACACTGTAAGCCCTCACAGTTACTCTTGGTGGGCGCTGGAACGCCCTGCTGTGAACTATTATATCAGGAATTGTAATTACATGCCATTGTTGAACAGTGGTAGGAAAAATTGGGCCTTTGGTGGTGGTGCTGGTGCTACAACACTGTAAGCCCTCACAGTTACTCTTGGTGGGCGCATGAATGGGCCCTGCTGTGAATTATTAGATCAAGAATTGTAATTGCATGCCCCCGTTGAACAGGGGCAGAAAAATTGGGCCTTTGGTGACGGTGGTGGTGGACGGTGTTGCCACAACACTGTAAAGCCCTGTACACACGATCGGTTTTACCGATGAAAACAGTCCGATGGACTTTTTTCATCGGACAAACCGATCGTGTATGGGACCCATCGGTCTTTTTTCCATCAGTTTTAAAAAATAGAACATGTTTTAAATTTTTCCGATGGATCAAAAACCGATAGCAAATTCCGATCGTCTATGGGCAAGTCCATCGGATAAAAAACCCATGCATGCTCAGAATCAAGTCGACGCATGCTCAGAAGCATTGAACTTCATTTTTCTCGGCTCATCGGAGTGTTTTACGTCACCGCGTTTGGAACGGTCAGTTTTTTGACTGATGGTGTGTAGGCAAGACTGATGGAAGTCAGCTTCATCGGATTTCCGATGGACAAAACCATCAGATCAGAATCCATAGGATATCCGATCGTGTGTACACGGCTTAAGCCCTCACAGTTACTCTTGGTGGGTGCAGGAATGGGCCCTGCTGTGAATTATTAGATCAAGAATTGTAATTACACGCCCCTGTTAAACAGGGGCTGAAAAATTGGGCCTTAGGCACTGGTGCTGGTGCCACAACACTGCAACCCCTCACAGATACTGTACTTGGAGCACAGCAATGAGCCCTGTTGCAAAGTATTGCATCAAAAATTGTAATTACACGCCCCTGTTAAACAGGGGCTGAAAAATTGGGCCTTAGGCACTGGTGCTGGTGCTGGTGCCACAACACTGCAACCGCTCACAGATACTGTACTTGGAGCACAGCAATAAGCCCTGTTGCAAAATATTGCATCAAAAATTGTAATTACACGCCCCTGTTAAGTAGGGGCTGAAAAATTGGGCCATAGGCACTGGTGCTGGTGCCAAAACACTGCAACCCCTCACAGATACTGTACTTGGAGCACAGCAATGAGCCCTGTTGCAAAGTATTGCATCAAAAATTTTAATTACATGCCCCTGTTAAACAGGGGCTGAAAAATTGGGCCTTAGGCACTGGTGCTGGTGCCACGACACTGCAACCTCTCCCAGATACTCTAGTTGGAGTGCAGGAATAAGCCCTGCTGCAAAGCATTGCATAAAAAATTGTAATTACATGCCCCTGTTAAACAGGGGCTGAAAAATTGGGCCTTAACCACTGGTGGCGGCACCCAGAAACAAAAATGTTCTTCCAAGCTATCATCAGGATCATTGAGGAGGAAGAGGATAGTCAGTCAACATAACAGAACACTCAGCATCAGCATAGGCAGTCTTGAAGGGATGTGACATTTCAAAATAAATTATTCTGTTACATCAGCTTCAGGTGCCTGGTAGCTGGTGGTGATCCAAGACTGATTCATCTTTATGAAGGTCAGTCGATCAACCAAGTCGGTGGACAGGCACACCCTGTGATCGGAGACAAAGCCTCCAGCAGCACTGAATGTGCGTTCCGAAAGAACGCTGGATGCAGGACAGGCCAGTAGCTGAATTGCATACCGTGCAAGCTCTGGCCAGTGATCCATCCTCAAGACCCAGTAAGCCAGAGGATTTTCGGTGGGAAAGGTGTCCAAGTCTGACCTTGCTTCTAGGTATTCCTGCATCATGTATATCAGACGCTGGCGATGGTTGCTGGAACCGATCATACCTTGGGGCTGCAGACTAAAAAATTGTCTGAACGCATCGGTCAGATGGCCACCTTCCCCACCGCTCCTTCTTTGACTGACCGAAGCCTCAGCAACTCATTGTCCAGGACCAGGAATTTGTAACCTCCCAGTCTCTGGGAATGCGTTGCACAGACCTTTCTGCAAGGCCTCCCGGAGTTGTCTCATCCTCTGCTCCCTCTGCGATGGCAAGATAAGGTCCGCAACCTTACCCTTGTACCGTGGATCAAGGAGAGTGGCCAGCCAGTAATGGTCCCTCTCCTTGATCCGAAGAATACGAGGATCCTTCCGCAGACTTTGCAGGATCAGGGAGGCCATGCAGCATAGGTTAGCTGAGGCATTCGGTCCGGAGTCCTCTGGGTCACTAAGGACGACATGATCCACAGCCACCTTCTCCCAGCCACGTACAAGTCGACGGGTTTCTTGGGACTGTAAATCATCCCTAAAAGACTGCTGCTGTTGATGCTGAGTGCCAGGCTCCACCTCCATGCTGACACAATCCTCCTCCACCTCCTCCTCGTCCTCTTCCTGTGTGATGGGTGGGACAGAAGGAACACTGTCTGGGTAAAGGGGGCCTTGAGAGGCAAGGAAGTCCTCCTCTTCCTGCCTCTGTTCTGCCTCAAGTGCCCTGTCCATTATTCCATGCAGCGTATGCTCCAACAGGTGGACAAGAGGTACAGTGTCACTGATGCATGCACTGTCACTGCTCACCATCCTCGTGGCCTCCTCAAATGGTGCCAGGACAGTGCATGCATCCCTGATCATGCCCCACTGGCGTGGTGAAAAAAAAACGAGCTCCCCTGACCCTGTCCTGGTGCCGTAGTCACACAGGTACTCATTGATTGCCCTCTGCTGCATGTGTAGCCGCTGCAGCATGGCCAACGTTGAGTTCCACGTGGTGGGCATGTCACATATAAGGCGGTTCTTGGGCAGGTTCAACTCCTTTTGCAGCTCAGCAAGCCGAGCACTGGCATTATATGATCTGCGGAAATGCACACAGACTTTCCTGGCCTGCCTCGGGACATCCTGTAAGCCCGGGTACCTGCCCAAGAACCGCTGCACCACCAGGTTAAGGACATGAGCCACACAGGGCACATGGGTCAGTTGTCCCTGTCGGAGGGCGGAGAGGAGGTTGGTGCCATTGTCGCAAACCACCATGCCTGGCTTAAGCTGGCATGGCGTCAACCACCTCTCGGCCTGCCCCTGCAGAGCTGACAGAACCTCTGCCCCAGTGTGGCTCCTGTCCCCCAAACACACCAGCGCAAGCATGGCATGGCATATTTTTGCCTGCGTACTTGCGTAGCCCCTTGAACGCCTACGGAGCACCGCTGGTTCCGAGGACAAATCACAGGAAGAGGCCATGGAGGAAGAGGAGAGGGTGGAGGAGAGAGGTGTGTTACAACCAGTAGTAGCATTTTGAAGGCGTGGTGGCGGAACAACCTCCAACACTACTGCACCTTGTCCTGCATCCTTCCCAGCTGCCAAAAGAGTGACCCAATGGGCCGTGGAAGAAAGGTAACGTCCCTGTCCATGCCTGCTGGACCATGAGTCAGCGGTAATATGCACCTTACCACTGACCGCCCTGTCCAGCGAGGCATGGACATTGCCTTCCACATGCCGTTAGAGAGCCGGAATCGCCTTCCGTGAGAAAAAGTGGCGTTTGGGAACCTGCCACTGAGGAACCGCACATTGCACAAACTCACGGAAGGGGCCGAGTCTACCAACTGAAAAGGCAGCAGTTGAAGTGCTAGCAATTTAGCCAAGCTAGCATTCAACTGCTGGGCATGTGGATGGCTGGGAGTGAACTTCTTTTGATGGTCCAGCAGCTGGGGCAGGGAAATTTGCCTGCTACAATCGGACGTTGGTGAACTGCTAGCAGAGTAATCAAAGATAGAAAAGCTGCGCTATTGTATGAAAGAAAAACAAATTAACTGAATAATAAAGGCAGCAGCTATGGTGGAATAAACACAAAGCAGTAATAAACAAAAAAAAACGGTGCCAATACAAGGAATTAAGTCCAGAGGCTGGTGTGCGTAAAGCACTGATTAGTCAGCAAAAACACCAGAAACTAGAAGTGAGTTTTGTTCATAGTCTGAACAATGAAAACAATGTCCAGATAACGTCCAAATGATACCCAAATATAATGGATTAATAAATATAGTCCCATGCACATCTGAACGAATCCACTTGATGGTAGGATAAATGATCAGTATGTAAATAGTACCCGGTGATCACAACAAACATAGGTGCCCTCCACCACTTAAATTAGCAGCTTACCAGAGGCAAGCCCACGAGAGTCAGTCGACTGTAACCAATGATGGAGGAGGACAGTAAGGTCGCACGCCCGCGATACGGGTGAAGCACTACCCTCCATTGGTTCCTGGTCCACGGTGATTTGCCTGTTCTGCTCAAGCCTGCCAACATCCTGCTGTCCCCTGGGATCAAAGGCCGCGGCTGGGTTACAGTCGACTGACTTTCGTGGGCTTGCCTCTGGTAAGCTGCTAATTTAAGTGGTGGAGGGCACCTATGTTTGTTGTGATCACCGGGTGCTATTTACATACTGATCATTTATCCTACCATCAAGTGGATTCGTTCATATGTGCATGGGACTATATTTTCATTGTTCAGACCATGAACAAAACTCACTTCTAGTTTCTGGTGTTTTTGCTGACTAATCAGTGCTTTACACACACCAGTCTCTGGACTTAATTCCTTGTATTGGCGCAGTTTTTTTTGTTTATTACTGCTAGCAGAGTGCCCGCAAGTACTTGGCTAGAACACACCTAATTCTACACCTTCATTCCTCTCAGTGCAGGTTTCAGAGAGGACTGAAGGTATAGTGGGGTTGGAGATCTCAGCTGATGAGGAGCAAGGAGAGGTCCGCTTTGTTCTTTGGTGTGGGTCTTTAAGGTACGCTTGCCAACGAGCTGCATGGCAGGTCCACATATGTCTGGTCAAGCATGTGGTGCCCAAGCGGCTGATGTTTTGGCCACGCGAGATACGCTTGAGACATATGTTGCAAATAGCAGCGGTGCGATCTGATGCACTCGACTCAAAAAAGGCCCACACCAAAGAACTTTTTGAATAACGGGCAGAGGCAGCGCCCTGCACAGGTGGAGCTCTGCGGTGTGATTCAGTCGGTGTGCTGCCCTTACGCTGGCCCCCGGAGGGCTTCCTGCCTCGTTGGAGATGTGCCTTCTCCTTATCCTCCTCCTCTCTCCTATCAGGCACCCACGTGGAGTCAGTGACCTCATCATCCTCTCCCTCTTGATCACTGGAGCAAACCTGGCAGTATGCTGCAGCTGCTGGAACATGACTGCCAGATTGCTGTCCTTCTTGAGCATCCCCTCTCTCTGCGCTCACGCTACTGCCTTCCTCTAGCTGGGTATCATCATCAGACCCTTCAAAACGCTGGGCATCCTCCTGGAGCATGTACCCAACACTGTGCTCAAACAGTTCGGGGGACTCCTCAGGAAGAGGACATGGTGGGTCTAGGGAAGGAGTGACTGATGATGACATTGATACCAGGGAAGAGGACACTTTGGCAGCTGCTTTGCCAGTACCCTGAGCCTGGGTGAGAGAGGATGAGGAGGATGAGGACGGCTTGGTCATCCACTCTACCAAGTCTTCGGCATGATGCGGCTCAACATGTCCAACTGCCGAAAATAAGGACAAGCGTGTCCCATGGCCATGTGCTGATGACAATGCACCGCGTCCACGACTAGAATTTTTGCCCCCAGACACAGAGCCTGCTTGCCCTCTTTTATTGGCTCGTGACTGTCTGCATCTCCTTGTTGGCCTTCCAGACATTCTAATGGCCTTCAGGGAGATGGGAAAACCAGCAATACTGAGTAGCTTCAGGTGTATACTGTGCAGGAGGCACCTACACCCACTGTAACTACTTGCAGATGCCTGCCTGTGTTACACAACAGAACAACTCCACGAGCAATAAGGGGTAGCGTATACTGTGCAGGAGGCACCTACACCCACTGTAACTTCTTGCATATGCCTGTCTGTGTTACACAACAGAACAACACCACGGGCAATAAGGGGTAGCGTATACTGTGCAGGAGGCACCCACACCCACTGTAACTGCTTGCAGATGCCTGTCTGTGTTACACAACAGAACAACACCACGGGCAATAAGGGGTAGCGTATACTGTGCAGGAGGCACCTACACCCACTGTAACTGCTTGCAGATGCCTGTCTGTGTTACACAACAGAACAACACCACAAGCAATAAGGGGTAGCTTCAGGTGTATACTGTGCAGGAGGCACCTACACCCACTGTAACTGCTTGCAGATGCCTGTCTGTGTTACACAACAGAACAACACCACGAGCAATAAGGTGTAGCTTCAGGTGTATACTGTGCAGGAGGTTTAGCAAAGAATAACATCTCTCCCTGCATGCCAACACACTGTAAATGCACAAGGTTTACCAAAGAATATCACTGACACTGTCCCTGCCTATCCTTCTCTCTCCCTGCACGCCAACACACTACACAAGGCCGCCGCGCTGGCAGCCTTTTATAGTGTGGGGCGTGTACTAAACCCTCCTGAGCTATAATTGGCCACAGGCATCCTACCTGTGGCCAATTATGGCTCTCCTCGCAGGGTCACAGTGCATGCTTGGCCAATCACAGTGCCGGCAATGCACTGCGATGGCGCAGTATATTGTCACACGAATTTGGCGAGAACGGCCCACAAAGTTCTGCTTTCGCGGAACAGGTGAACAGTCGAACACCAAGCTCATCCCTAGCGGCCACATCAGTGACCACATTGATCAGTTTATGTATTATATTCTTGTTTTTATTTATGTCACAGATCTGGTGTTCATTCACCGTTTAAGCCGCTGTGCTCATTACACTATTCACTCTAACCATTCACATTGTTTTTGTGTTTACATTGTATTTGCCTGGTCACATGTGCTAATTTATTTTGGCCTTCCATGATACCATCTAGGTGTCATTTCATGTGTCATGATCACATTTAGCGCAACCTTTTTTTTCCTTTATTGGGGCATACAGGTCATTTGCCCCAAAACCCATCTCCAAAATCAAATCCACCACTGCACGCCGTGCTGGAGGGATAGCACCACCTTCCCATTTAAGAATCACTACATTTCCTCTCAGACCCCCAGCAGTCTATTTATCAATGCCTCCAAAGACCCAACCGCATACTGTACTTTGTAAAAGTAAAACATACAAAATAATGACAACCCCATACCAATACCAAAGCTCAAAACATGTAGGGCGGGCAGCCGGGCGGGAACGTTTCCTCTCCTCGTGTGCTGACCGGAAACTGTTGCCCCGTGACCTCTCCACTGCCCAGCCTCCTCCCACTAACTCAGCCAATCCCCCCCTCCTGCTAACAGATAATATTAACACCCACTAGCCCAGCCTGACTGGGCACCTTCTCATGATGCCCTGCACCTATTTTTTTTTTTTGGGCTTCGGGCTTACTTTGTCAGCATCAGTCATGGTGCTAGATGGTACAAAAACAGTTTTATCCACTACATGGGACTTGACAGGCTTTACCTTTTCAGGCACATCATCAGTAATGTCCTCATCATGAAACACCAGCTGATCCCCCCCGCATAGGAGACTCCATTACCTGGATTACCCTCAGCATGCCTCCAGAGTCCTGGGAAGGCATGGGGCTACTTACCTCTCCCTGGGGGGGGGCAGGGGGGGCAGAACTGGGGCCTCCTCCTCCTCCACCTCCATTTTTGTCATTCTT
Organism: Rana muscosa; assembly: GCA_029206835.1. Taxonomy (NCBI): domain Eukaryota; kingdom Metazoa; phylum Chordata; class Amphibia; order Anura; family Ranidae; genus Rana; species Rana muscosa. The sequence goes on from CM055117.1 coordinate 35,967,367, forward strand.
GCAAACCTTCTGTCATTGCAAAACTTTTCCTTGAAAGGCCCATCTCTGCCTTTCATCATGGCCACAATGGTCTCCTGGTGTTCCACCCGGACTTTGGCCAGTTGGATTTCCGAATCCATCAATCCGCATTTCTGGCTGTGCAAGCCCTCACGCTGCTTCCGTAAACACTTCAGCTCCGCTTGGAGCTTGTAGAGCTTGTCTCTCTCCCTATTCAGGACCTTAATCCCGGCCACCACTCACTCCCGAATGGCCTCCGAGCCTTCATCCTCCCCAGGGGCAGAGAGATCACTAGCCATGGTTTGTACAGAGGCAGGCATGTCACCCGATGGCTCAGGAGATGGCTGCAAGCTTCCAGCAGGAGAGGCCCCGCTGGCCTCCATGGCTTCCCCAGAAAGGGGCACTATTATGGGGCACTATTCCTCCCACTGACACCAATTATAGGGCACTATTCCTTCCACTGACTCCAAGGATGGGGTACTATTCCTCCCATTGATACCAATGATGGGGCACTATTCCTCTCACTGACACCAATTATGGGGCACTATTCCTCCCACTGACTCCAATTATGGGGCACTATTCCTCCCACTGACACCAATTATAGGGCACTATTCCTTCCACTGACTCCAAGGATGGGGCACTGTTCCTTCCACTGACTCCAAGGATGGGGCACTATTCCTTCCACTGACTCCAGGGATGGGGCACTATTCCTTCCACTGACTCCAAGGGTGGGGCACTTTTCCTTCCACTGACTCCAATGATGGGGCACTATTACACCCCTCTAATACCAATGATGAGACATTGTTTAATCCCACTGACGGCCAGGACATTTTCTTCTCGCAGTTGTCATAATCTGGCCCCCTAAAGTTTAAAGGACAGTAAAATGGCCATTTGTTAAGACAGTTTGTCTGCACTTTACAAATAGATAAAAAAAATCTCTAAAGTATCAGTTAAATAATTGGCCCAAAAAAGATTTTAGTTTGCATTCAATGAAAACAAGCAATGCAATGAATTTAGTGAAAATGTCTTCTGTTGTTTGTTTTTTTTCCATAGAAACATATTATTTGTGAGGTCGGTTGAATTCATTATCATGCAATAATTCACGCAGCTCAGAACGAATGAATAACAGACTTCGCTGCCCTCTTTTATGACAATCCCACACGACACTAAGAGCTAACAGACGACCTCTGCTCAATGCCATTAAATGATGGGCGGCTGACCTTGGAGGAGGCATCGTGCACCGCAGTCATTTAAGTGATTGTGTCTCTCCGTATTTATGAGACGTAACAAGCGCTTACAAATGTTGTTCTTTGCGGAGAGGTAAGTCATGCGCTTTCAGCTCACGCTTTACATTTATGAAGCCGTATTACAATGATGACTGATTAAAGGACAGCGAAAGGGCTTCAACCTTTTTGGTTTAATCTCTCTGCTGCAACTTTGTTATTCAAAGGCGTTCTCCAATAACACACAAATAAAAGTTACATTCATATATACACTCACTGGCCACTTTATTAGGTACACCTGTTTAATTGCTTGGTAACACAAATTGCCAATCAGCCAATCATATGACAGTAATGGTGTGGGGGATATTTTCTTGGCACACGTTGGGCCCCTTAGTACCAATTGAGCATTATTTAAATGCCATGGCCTACCTGAGTTTGTTGCTTATCAGTGCCCTGATTTTTAGTGCAGCCCCAACAGTGCCCAGAATTGATGCCAACCTGTGCCCATTAGTAATGCCAGTCAGTGCTCATCAGTGATGCCAATTAGTGCCCATCAGTGATGCTGATCAGTGCTCATTAGTGATGACAGTCAGTGCTGCTTTTTAGTGCCCATCAGTACCTGTTCATTAATGCCGCCCATCAGTGCCCATCAGTGCCGCCTATCCATGCCGTCTATCAGTGCACATAAGTGCCGCCTATCAATGCTCATCAGTGCCACCTATCAATGCCCATTAGTGCTGCCTATCAGTGGTAAATAAAAAAAAATAGGGGTATGGGCCCTACTCTGACTTTCAGCGGCACAGTAAACAATAGAGATGTGTAAAAAATATATAAATGTTTAATAGAAAAAGAGAACCACATATATGACATAGGATACAAGGACAATACAAGAATTAAAAATCATACATATGAGTACATATAAATGATGAGAACCCGAATGCATTCGGGTTCTCATCATTTATATGTACTCATATGTATGATCAATAATGTGATTCTCTTTTTCTATTAAACATTTATATATTTTTTACACATCTCTATTGTCTACTGTGCCGGTGAAAGTCAAAGTAGGGCCCATACCCCTATTTTTTTCTTTTTCTTTACCACATTATTTACGGATGTTGGCAATGTGAGTGCTATTTCTCTATTTATATGCTGCCTATCAGTGCTCATCAGTGCTGCATATCAGTGCCGCCTATCGGTACCAGAGAATCCATCACCTGTGCCATGTCACCCATTTCCTGTCTGGTTGGTTGGTTTAGCAAAGAGAACAATATGATAGTCCTTAGCAACGGCAATATAGGCTCCTGTGGACAGCATTCTGCACGTTAGCCCTCACTGTAACTCCGGCCGTGTTTATTTTACTTTGGTGTACACCATATGGACTCCTTTTTAAGGCTGGGTTCACACTGCTGCTGGATGCGGCTCGCAGCAGGGGGTCCAGTGCGTCCCTGTTCTCCCTGAAGTCGGCCCTCGAATTGGAGCTAAAGACGCACAGGACTCCTGTGCAAGCCACTCCGCCGCCACCCTGGAAATGTGTGAAGCCGCTCCATAGAGAGCCGGTCACAATCTCCTGTCATGCGAAATGGATGCAGGGAAACCCTCATACAATTCGCACTAGTGTGAACCCACACTTAAGCAGTTTTAAATTGCAAACCTTTAAATAAATATACTACACTATATATTACCACTCGGGCTCCGTGTGATGAGCATTTTCTGATTAGGATTCCCCTTGACTGAACACTGTGTATCTGAAGGATTGATCCAGTGACTGCTAAAAATTCTCCTTGATTGGAATGATGCCCAATGCTGTTTATCAATAGCGTTCTGGTGAGTGCATCCTGGTGCATGAAGAGCACTGGAGTCACTTTATACCTTTACATTGTTGCACTTTGAAGTGTCACTACCAAAGGATTATCAGTGCCCTGATTTTTTGTGCAGCCCCAACAGTGCCCAGAATTGATGCCAACCAGTGTCCAGAGTTGATGGCAGACAGTGCCCATCAGTGATGCCAATCAGTGCCCATCAGTGATGCCGATCAGTGATGACATTTAGTGCTGTCTTTTAGGGCCCATCAGTGCCTGCTCATTAGTGGTCCCCATCAGTGCCCATCCGTGTTGCCAATCAGTGCCCATCAGTGCCACCTATACATGCCGTCTATCAGTGCACATAAGTATTGCCTATCAGTGCTCATCAGTGCCACTCATCAGTGCCACCTATCAGTGCCGCCTATCAGTGCTCATCAGTGCTGCATACCAGTGCCGTCTATCATTGCCCATCAGTGCCGCCTATCAGTGCCCATCAGTGCTGCATATTAGTGCCTCCTCATCAGTGGCACATCATCAGTGTTGTGTCATCAGTGCCCATCAGTGCTGCCTCACCAGTGCCTATCAGTGCAGCCTATCAGTGCTGCAGCCTCATCAGTGCACATCAGTGAAGGAGAAAAATTACTTATTTACCAATTTTATTACAGAAACTAAGAAAACATTTTTTTTCAAAGTTTTCAGTCTATTTTTTTTTTTAAGCAAAAAAATAAAAAGCCCAGTGGTGATGAAATATCACCAAAAGAAAGCTCTATTTGTCTCGGAACTGTGCTCGCTAATGCCTAAACCATAGGCAGGAGTCACGATCATGTTGAATCAGTAATACTCCAAACTTAAAAGCGAGCAGAGCACTTTCACAGTTAACGCTTTGTAATTTGTGGCCAAACTTCTTACACTAAGCACTTCGGACACAACTTCTGTTAACGAACACCTCTCCTCAGGTGTGCAGCATTTGTGTTTCGGTACCGCGGAGCTTGATTCGATCTCTCCCAACCCACTTCCAGTGACAACGTTCTGTATGTTACTATTGGATACAGGAAATGCACTTATTCATAGTTCCAATGCCAAGACTATGGCTGCTGCTTGGGGCCCTGACAGATTCTCCTCTGTGATCAAACTACTGATGGAGGCATTGACGGAGCTGGTTCCAGCTCAGCAAATATCATTGCAAAAGAAGAAAGGTCCCATAAGCCACACATCACAACAAAACCCTGTGTGTGAAAAGTAGAGATGTAGAGATAGCCTCAGCCGGGCTCCAACCAGGCCACACACCCCTCCCCCCACCCCATGGAACCCTAGATAACATTTTCTTTACTGTCTCCACACACAGGGTTCTGTTGTAATGTATGGCTTGTGGAACCTTTTTTCTTTTGTAATGATATCCTTAGTTCCATGCTTGTTCTCCTCCTGAGGCCTCAGTATATCACCCGTGATTCCAGGCTAGGTCCCTAAGTACTCTGTGCCACAAGGTCAGTCCCAGTACATTGAGAACCAGTCACTAGTGAAGAGGCCAAGCATAACATCCCTTCACTACCAGAGAATCCATCACCTGTGCCATGTGACCCGTTTCCTGGCTGGTTGGTTGTTTAAGCAAACACAACAATATGATAGTCCTTAACAATGGCAATATAGGCTCCTGTGGACAACATTCTGCTCGTTAGACTCCTATACTATATCTTCTCCAACCTCTTCAATCCCCTTGTTGTAAGCCCTGTTCTTTTGATACGTCATGCATGCACCCCTTTCAAGACTTTAGACCAAGCTATTTTAGCAAACATTAAAGATATTTTACTGAAGTATTTGCAGGTAACAAGTAAACAGTTCTCACAGACATCTTCCAAGCACTTTCTAATACACACAGTTCTCTAGTGTCCCCAAATAGTGCCCTATGAGGTAGTCATACTTTAGGCAGATGGTTAAATCCACAAAGAGTCCTTCTCAATTCAAGACTCCTTAATAGGCAGTAAATCCACAAAACATAGCAATAATCCATAACGGAGTCCAGTTAAGGTAGCACAAGTCAATGAAAGTTCATAGGTTCCAGACCCCACTGGAGACCCCAACTGGGCTCCCCACAAGGGGAGGTCCAATCCGGCAGAGTAATGGCTACAGACTTTACCCTAACCTCCGCTACAGGGCACCAATGAGCCTCTAATTATATGGTATGAACTGCAGGGGGTGGTAACCTTCCTGAAAAGAGTGGGAAAACCTGTTCAGCAGTGTCAACCCCCTCCCTTTCAGGAACCACCAGTTTAGCAGGTCAACCTAAGGACACAGGGAAACAGTTGTACATTGTAACAATTAGCTATGTAACATTAACATGTTTGACCTGATTAACCTCAGAGCATCACACAGTAAAATAAAAACTTTTGGAATCACCTGCTTACATGCTGACCTGCCAAAAGAAAATTTAAATGCCCTATGCAACACACTTCTGGTCTCGACGCTTAACTTATACCAAATGACAGGTCTGGTTTTCTGAAATCTAGAATATACAAAGAGGTAGAGTCTCCCAGGTGATGTCATTGAACATACACCAACCAGCCATAACTTTACGACTACCCACCTAATATTCAGTAGGTCCCCCTTTTGCCTCCAAAACAACCCTGGTCCGTTGAAGCATGGACGGAGCTGGACCTCAGAAGGTATACTGTGGAATTTGGCACCAATCCATCAGTAGCAGATCATTTTGGTCCTGTAAGTTGCAAGGCGGAGCCTCCTCAGATCGGACTTGCTTTTCCAATGCATCCTTGCATTATCCTGCTGAAACAGGCCACTGCCATTCCGGGAATATCATTTCCATGAGGAGGTGTACTTGATCACCAACAATGTTTAGGTAGGTGGTACGCGTCAAGTAATATCCACATTAATGGCAGGACCCAAGCTTTCCCAGAAGAACATTGCCCAAAGCATCACACTGCCTCCACAAGCTTGCATTCTTCCCATACTGCATCCTAGTGCCATCTTTTCCCAGATAAGTGATGCACACGTACCCGGCCAGCCACATGATGTGAAAGAAAACATGATTCATCAGACCAGGCCACCTTTTTCCATTGCTCCGTGCTCCAGTTCTGATGCTCATGTGTGTCCATTACTGTGATAGTGTGGTGAGCAATCTGGGGCTACACTGATAAAAATTATTCTGTTGGCTTGTAATTTTAACACAAAATCTTTATAATTTTCAACAAATAAATAAATGTTAATTAATTTACTTTAATATTTTAAATACCTGTGACAGCAGGAAGGTAAAGTCACCTGGTTGCATCCAGGGGGGTAGATATATTTCGCCCAGATTCAGGCTTTACGCCGACTTATACAACTAGGTGGAGAGTTGTATAAGGCTAGTGGGCTCATGGATGACTCATACCTCTAGGGAGAGTGTGGGGCGTCGTGCAGACAGAGATGAGGAGACCAGCTGAACCTTGTCAGCTCATTTAGGCCTCTATAAGAACTCCCAGCTTCATTAGATGTTAGCTCATGCCTGGAACCAGACCTGTGTGGACTGTCTAGGGAGAGTGAACCCCTGTGCGGTGAGACAAAGCCTGTGTGGCTATTTGCTTGGACATTTAAAACCAGGGACTTAGGGACTAGGACAGCACTAGGCTGATCCCAGTTGTTAGTTAGGAAACCTGTATGTTTAGTCAGAGGTCAAGTTGACCAGGATTTATTTTATTTATGTTTCTTTTGCTTTGCTGTGTTTTGTCACTGTGAATAGAAAATAAACCGCACCTTTTTGATTTTGAAAACCACAACCTCCGTTTGCTGGGCCTGTTTTTGTCTGGGGAGCCCATCCCGGGGGTCACACACACCCGCTGCCGAGCTAACCCCCTCACAGTTGGTGGAGAACCAGTGGCAGTTTTTTTTTAAGCCAGCATGGAGGAGATACTGAAACAGCTGGCTCTAGCAAATGCCAATCAACAGCAGACAAATGCAGGTTTGCAAAGGAACCTTGCAGCCCAGCAGCAAGCTCATCAACAGAGCCTTGCAGCCCAGCAGCAAGCTCACCAACAGAGTCTGGAAGCTCAGCAACAAGCCCAGCAGCAATCTGAGGCCCGCTTCATAGACCTGTTACAGAAGCAAGAGCAGAGACTACAACAAATGGAAGCAGTAATGCAGCAACGTCCGCAGACCAGTGAGGAAAGCCGTCCCACTAATACCGCGTCCTTTGGGGTGAGTCGTTTATTGACAAAAATGACTGGAGAGGATGATCCAGAGGTATTTTTGACCACATTTGAAAGGACCGCTGAAAGAGAAAAGTGGCCTGAGGAGCAGTGGGCTGGACTGGTGGCTCCTCTGTTAACTGGTGAATCGCAGAAAGCTTACTATGACCTAGAGCCTAACCAAGCAAAAGACTATGTGATGCTAAAAGCTGAAATTTTGGCAAGGCTGGGTGTCACCCAGGCTGTCCGGGCTCAGCGTGTGCATAACTGGACTTTCCAGCTTGGAAAACCCCCCAGGTCTCAAATGTATGATCTCATTCACCTGAGCAGAAAGTGGCTACAGCCAGAGACTCTGTCCGCACCAAAGATTGTGGAACGTGTTGTAATGGATCGGTTTTTGAGGCGGCTCAAGAGGCGGCAAGAAGGATCGTTTGCTACCGCTGCCGGCAAGCGGGACATATTGCAGCCAATTGCCCGGTTGTGGAGGAACCCATGCAGTGTGACTTTCTGACGGGCAGACGTCAGTCGCTGTGTGCGACAGTCGCATGCACTGCCATTCGAGGAACTGAGAAACATTTATGCAAAATGTGTGTTAATGGTAGAAATGTTGTGGTATTGCTGGATTCAGGTAGCCTTGTGACCCTGATAAAGGCTGAGTTAGTTAAAACAGAGGTCTTTGGGAATAGCAAGGTAGCTGTTATTTGTGTGCATGGGGACACCCGAGAGTATCCAGTGACTACAGTGTGTTTCGAGACCCCCAAAGGTACCCTCTCTCATCCAGTGGGCTTAGTATCTCAGTTACCGCATGACGCCATTGTGGGAAGGGATTTTCCGAAGTTCTGGGAACTGTGGGATGATCCTGAGCCCCCCACTGGTGCCCCTATGTACCAGGAATGTGATAGCCAGAACTCCCCTGAGAGTGGTGAGGACTCTCCGGAATTTCCCTTATCAGTATTGGCAGGGGAGACTCAAGAAACTGGAGAGGAGCCCACCTCCTCAGACGAAAACCTACCGTCTGTGGAGTTTTCTGATCTTGAGGTTCACAGGGAAAACTTTGCCACAGAACAGTTGAAAGACCCCGCCCTAATAAAGGCACGGGAAAACGTAGTGAAAATAGATGGCGAGTTAGTGAACCCAGATAATACCTGCACTTACCCATACTTCAGCGTAGAGAAGGACCTACTGTATCGGGTGGCAAAAAGGGCAGAAGAAACCGTTGAGCAGCTTGTGGTGCCCAAACCTTACAGGAAGTTGGTGTTGGAGTTGGCCCATGGGCACATTCTTGGAGGTCATCTGGGGACAGAGAAAACCCGAGAGAGGGTATTACAGAGATTCTATTGGCCGGGGGTGATGAAGGACATAGAAAATTATTGTTCCTCCTGCCCTGTGTGTCAGAGGTCGGCCCCGATGCCACATTTCCGTAGCCCGCTGGTCCCTCTACCCATCATTGAGGTCCCGTTTGAGAGGATCGCCATGGATTTGGTAGGGCCTATAATCAAGTCCGCTAGGGGGCACCAGTACATATTAGTTATAATGGACTATGCCACCCGTTATCCAGAAGCGATCCCTCTCCGAAATACCTCGGCCAAAACCATAGCCAAAGAGCTATCTCTTGTGTTTAGCCGGGTGGGTATTTGTAAAGAACTGCTTACGGACCAAGGTACACCCTTTATGTCCCGGGTTATGAAGGAGCTGTGTAAATTGTTCAAAGTGACGCAATTACGTACATCTGTGTATCACCCCCAAACCGATGGGCTGGTTGAAAGATTCAACAAAACCCTAAAACAAATGTTGAAGAAAGTGGTGGATAGAGATGGAAAGGATTGGGACTGTCTACTTCCTTATCTGATGTTTGCTATTAGGGAGGTGCCCCAATCCTCTACGGGATTCTCCCCCTTTGAGTTACTGTATGGGAGACACCCAAGAGGGCTGTTGGATATTGCCAAGGAAACTTGGGAAAGTGAGAGTTCTCCCCACAGGAGTGTGATTGAGCATGTCGCCCTGATGCAAGACCGAATTGCACAGGTAATGCCCATCGTGAAGGAACATTTGGCCCAAGCGCAGTTAGCACAGCAGAGAGTGTACAACCGTGGAGCCAAGACCCGTACCTTTTCCCCGGGGGATAGGATACTGGTACTTGTCCCTACGGTTGAAAGTAAATTCCTTGCCAAATGGCAAGGCCCCTATGAGATAATGGAAAAAGTGAGCGAAGTGAATTACAAGGTCAGACAACCAGGAAGGCGAAAGCCCGAACAGATCTATCACGTTAATCTGTTGAAAGCCTGGAGGGATAGAGAGTCCCTAGTCGCAGACACTTGGTCACCAGCTCAAACTGGTTGCGTGATTCCTGAGGTTGGAATAGCAGCCACCTTGTCACAACCCCAACAACAGGAGGTTAAGGAGTTTGTGCTTCGCAACAAGGAGGTATTCTCTGAGCTGCCGGGACAAACATCTGGGGTAGAGCATGACATCATTACCCCGCCCGGTGAAAGGGTGAAGTTAAAACCCTATCGGATCCCAGAGGCCCGACGGGAGGCAATACGGGAGGAAGTACAGAAAATGCTGAACTTAGGGGTGATAGAGGAGTCCCAAAGGGATTGGTCTAGTCCCATTGTGTTGGTGCCTAAACCGGATGGGAGCTGGCGATTTTGTAACGATTTTCGTCAGTTGAACAAAGTTACAAAATTTGACACCTACCCCATGCCACGTATAGATGAGTTGATCGACCGGCTGCGAACAGCCCGATACATGACGACTCTTGACCTCACAAAAGGGTATTGGCAAATCCCCCTGGCCAAGTCGGCCAAAGAGAAAACCGCATTTGTAACCCCAGACGGGGCGTTCCAATATAAAAGAATGCCGTTCGGGTTACAGAATGCGCCGGCCACATTCCAGCGGAAAATGGACCAGATGCTGAGGCCCCATCGGAAGTATGCTGCGGCTTACCTGGATGACGTAATTGTCCATAGCACAGATTGGGCCTCACATCTGCCAAAAGTGCAAGCAGTCCTGGACTCTGTTCGGGAAGCGGGGTTTACGGCTAACCCCAAGAAGTGTACCATTGGGCAGGAGGAGGCCAAATATCTTGGGTACACCATTGGGAGGGGAGTAATAAAACCCCAACTCAACAAAGTCGAGGCCATCCAGAGTTGGCCACGTCCCAACAGCAAGAAGCAGGTACGAGCCTTTCTGGGAATCGCTGGGTATTATCGGCGATTCATTCCCCACTTTGCTTCTAAGGCTGTGCCCCTAACCAACCTGACGAAGGGGAAAGGGTCGGTCATGATTAAATGGACCCCCGAGGCTGAGGCAGCATTCCAATTCTTGAAACAAGCCTTATGTAGCCAGCCAGTGTTGTACTCACCCGACTTCTCTAAAGACTTTGTCGTACAAAGTGATGCGTCAGATGTGGGGTTAGGAGCAGTATTGTCCCAGGTCTGGAACGGGGAAGAGCACCCAGTCATTTACCTCAGCAGGAAGTTGAAGTCCCATGAGGTAAATTACGCCACCGTTGAAAAGGAGTGTTTAGCGGTGAAGTGGGCTCTAGATTCCCTTCGGTACTACCTGCTAGGTAGGCACTTTGACATGGTTACGGATCACGCTCCGTTAAAGTGGATGGCTCAAAACAAGGAAACAAATAGAAGAGTGAATAGGTGGTTCCTGGCCCTCCAGGAATTCAACTTCACAGTAAAGCATCGCCCTGGCGTTCAAATGGGGAATGTGGATGCTTTGTCTCGAGTACATGAATGCCTGATTGCTGGTGTTCCAACCCCGAGGTTAAAACAAGAGGGGGGGGTATGTGACAGCAGGAAGGTAAAGTCACCTGGTTGCATCCAGGGGGGTAGATATATTTCGCCCAGATTCAGGCTTTACGCCGACTTATACAACTAGGTGGAGAGTTGTATAAGGCTAGTGGGCTCATGGATGACTCATACCTCTAGGGAGAGTGTGGGGCGTCGTGCAGACAGAGATGAGGAGACCAGCTGAACCTTGTCAGCTCATTTAGGCCTCTATAAGAACTCCCAGCTTCATTAGATGTTAGCTCATGCCTGGAACCAGACCTGTGTGGACTGTCTAGGGAGAGTGAACCCCTGTGCGGTGAGACAAAGCCTGTGTGGCTATTTGCTTGGACATTTAAAACCAGGGACTTCGGGACTAGGACAGCACTAGGCTGATCCCAGTTGTTAGTTAGGAAACCTGTATGTTTAGTCAGAGGTCAAGTTGACCAGGATTTATTTTATTTATGTTTCTTTTGCTTTGCTGTGTTTTGTCACTGTGAATAGAAAATAAACCGCACCTTTTTGATTTTGAAAACCACAACCTCCGTTTGCTGGGCCTGTTTTTGTCTGGGGAGCCCATCCCGGGGGTCACACACACCCGCTGCCGAGCTAACCCCCTCACATACCTTACATAATTTTCATTAGTTCTTAAAACATACCTTTTTCCATTTACAAAAATAATGTATAATATTGAGTAATCTAGACAAAACTTTTAAGGTATGTGCATTTCCACATTCTAATTGAGTTACATTTACTTATATAAAATTATCTTTTCATTTAACTGAAATTTAAGCAGATGTTTGCCAAACGTGAAACCGCACAAGTTTTGATGCTGTAATTTTAAAGAGTTTGACATCTTTTGGAAGATGTTTACATTTACATTTGATGCTACTTTAATAATATTACATTTGTAACACTTTCTAAATAAGAAATGTTAATTTGTTTTGAAAGCCTGTTTCATGAGACTATTCCTTTTTTTTAAAAACATATTATTGTATTATTATTATTATATAAAAACTTTCAAACATATATCAAATACATTTGGAAAATACTTTTTACTAAGAGCCCATTCACACAGGGGCGACTCGTCAGGCGACTCAGCCGCCTGACAAGTCGCGTCCCGCTCTGTTCAATAGAACCGTTCTAATAGGAGCGACGCAAGTCGCTCCGACTTAGAAAAAGGTTATTGTACTACTTTGGGGGCGACTCGGGGCGACTTACATTGACTTCTATACAGAAGTCATTTTGCAAGTCGCCTCTGAAGTTGTCTTCAGATCGCCTTGCCGAGTCGCCCCCAAAGTCGTGCCGCCCCTGTGTGAACGGGCTCTAACTTAAAAAAATTGAGTAAGTTACAAGAAAAAATAAGCTAATATCACTTAAAACAATGGTTCCAGACAAGTTAATGCACTGTTAAAGTTATTGTGCTGGGTCTACTCAAAAAATATTGAGGCAACTATTTGCATCAGCTTTTTAAGTACTGTCAACTAAACTCATTAGACTTTTCATGTTTTCAACTTTGTTGTTTTAAGTAAAACCAACTAAATTTTTCAAGTTTCTAGACCATTGGTTTAAGTAATGCCTACTCAATATTTTCAGTTTATAGACCATAGGTTTAGGTTAGGAATACATATAAATTGAAAACATTGAGTAGGCTTTACTTAAACCTATGGTCTATAACAGTGTTTCTCAACTCCAGTCCTCAAGGCGCCCCAACAGGTCATGTTTTCAGGCTTTCCATTATTTTGCACAGGTGATTTGATCAGTTTCACTGACTTAGAAATTACCACAGCCGTTTCAACTGCGGGAAATCCTGAAAACATGACCTGTTGGTGCGCCTTGAGGACTGGAGTTGAGAAACCCTGGTCTATAAACTGGAAAAATTTAGTTGGCTTTACTTGAACCTATGGTCTAGAAACTGGAAACATTTAGTTGGCTTTACTTGAACCTATGGTCTAGAACAGTGGTTCTCAACCTTCTAGTGCCGTGACCCCTTGATAAAATTTCCCAAGTTGTGGGGACCCCTAACAGTAAAACTATTTTCGTAGCGTGGGTTGTCGGCACTCAAGACAAGACAAGCAATTTGTGCCCCTAACCCGCAGACATTTAGTGCTCCCTGAGTCCCTTCCACTCGTATAGTATTTAAAACCCCTTATAGTACATTTTAGGATGTACCACTCTTTCTCTTTGTTCTCCTTTCTTTCCCTTTTTATCTCTCTCTATCCTAATCTCTTGTTTTTCTTCCCCATCCATCTCTCTAGCTGTCTTTCTCTTATTCCTTCTCTCCCTTTTTCTTTGTTCTTCCCCCTCTTTTCCTCTCCCTTCCATGTATTCTCTATTTTTATTCCCACTGGGATGAGTGGCAGTGCTGGCGGGGAGTTGGGATGAGTGGCAGTGCTGACAGGGAGTTGGGATGAGTGGCAGCGCTGGCGGGGAGTTGGGATGAGTGGCAGTGCTGGCGGGGAGTTGGGATCAGTGGCAGTGCTGGCGGGGAGTTGGGATCAGTGGCAGTGCTGGTGGGGAGTTGAGATCAGTGTCAGTGCTGGCGGGGAGTTGGGATCAGTGGAAGTGCTGGTGGGGAGTTGGAATCAGTGGCAGTGCTGGCGGGGGAAGTTCTGATCAGCGAACTTAGGTGCTCTTGATCAAGGTCATCCGCTGATCTGAGAACTGTAGTGGGGACTTTTAATGGCAACTATAATCACAGGTAGTGTTACTCATTGTGTGTCTGACTTTGTGGTGTCTCGCAGCAGTGACATCTATGCCAAAATCAGGAGATAGGGTCTCCTTCAGCCCCTCCCACTTCACATTCCTCACCAGTCAGCTGACCTCTAGTGTTTGCGACCCAGCCATGCTGTACACTGAATGGGCACCTGCAAGAGGCTGAGTGGGCGGCCACGGGCTCCAGGAACAGCCCAGCTGGGCGGCCACAGGCTCCAGGGACAGCTCTGCTGGGCAGCCATGAAAAGGCTGGGAGAGCGATGTGAGCTTCGGGAACAGCCCATTATTCGGTGACCCCTGGCAAATAGTCATTCGACCCCTGAGGGGGTCCCGACCCCCAGGTTGAGAACCACCGGTCTAGAAACTGGAAAAATTTTGTTGGCTTTATTTGAACCTATGGTCTAGAACAGTGGTTCTCAACCTTCTAGTGCCGTGACCCCTTGATAAAATTTCCCAAGTTGTGGGGACCCCTAACAGTAAAATTATTTTCGTATTGGTTTAAGTAATGCCTACTCAATATTTTCAGTTTATAGACCATAGGTTTAGGTTAGGAATGCATATAAATTGAAAACATTGAGTAGGCTTTACTTAAACCTATGGTCTATAAACTGGAAAAATTTAGTTGGCTTTACTTGAACCTATGGTCTAGAAACTAGAAACATTTAGTTGGCTTTACTTGAACCTATGGTCTAGAACAGTGGTTCTCAACCTTCTAGTGCCGTGACCCCTTGATAAAATTTCCCAAGTTGTGGGGACCCCTAACAGTAAAACTATTTTCGTAGCGTGGGTTGTCGGCACTCAAGGCAAGACAAGCAATTTGTGCCCCTAACCCGCAGACATTTAGTGCTCCCTGAGTCCCTTCCACTCGTATAGTATTTAAAACCCCTTATAGTACATTTTAGGATGTACCACTCTTTCTCTTTGTTCTCCTTTCTTTCCCTTTTTATCTCTCTCTATCCTAATCTCTTGTTTTTCTTCCCCATCCATCTCTCTAGCTGTCTTTCTCTTATTCCTTCTCTCCCTTTTTCTTTGTTCTTCCCCCTCTTTTCCTCTCCCTTCCATGTATTCTCTATTTTTATTCCCACTGGGATGAGTGGCAGTGCTGGCGGGGAGTTGGGATGAGTGGCAGTGCTGACGAGGAGTTGGGATGAGTGGCAGCGCTGGCGGGGAGTTGGGATGAGTGGCAGTGCTGGCGGGGAGTTGGGATCAGTGGCAGTGCTGGCGGGGAGTTGGGATCAGTGGCAGTGCTGGTGGGGAGTTGAGATCAGTGTCAGTGCTGGCGGGGAGTTGGGATCAGTGGAAGTGCTGGTGGGGAGTTGGAATCAGTGGCAGTGCTGGCGGGGGAAGTTCTGATCAGCGAACTTAGGTGCTCTTGATCAAGGTCATCTGCTGATCTGAGAACTGTAGTGGGGACTTTTAATGGCAACCATAATCACAGGTAGTGTTACTCACTGTGTGTCTGACTTTGTGGTGTCTCGCAGCAGTGACATCTATGCCAAAATCAGGAGATAGGGTCTCCTTCAGCCCCTCCCACTAACATTCCTCACCAGTCAGCTGACCTCTAGTGTTTGCGACCCAGCCATGCCGTGTACTGAATGGGCACCTGCAAGAGGCTGAGTGGGCGGCCACGGGCTCCAGGAACAGCCCAGCTGGGCGGCCACAGGCTCCAGGGACAGCTCTGCTGGGCAGCCATGAAAAGGCTGGGAGAGCGATGTGAGCTTCGGGAACAGCCCATTATTCGATGACCCCTGGCAAATAGTCATTCGACCCCTGAGGGGGTCCCGACCCCCAGGTTGAGAACCACCGGTCTAGAAACTGGAAAAATTTTGTTGGCTTTATTTGAACCTATGGTTAAGAAACTAGACAAATTTAGTTGGCTTTACTTAAACCTATGGTCTAGAAACCGTAAAAATTTTGTTGGCTTTACTTGAACCTATGGTCTAGAAACCGGAAAAATTTAGTTGGCTTTACTTGAAACTATGGTCTAGAAATGGAAAAAAATTGAGTTGGCTTTACTTTAAACAACAAAGTTGAAAACATTAAAAATCTAACAAGTCAGACAAAAATACGTTTAGTTGACAGTACTTAAAAAGCTGATGCAAAAAAGTTACCTACATTTTTTTGAGTTGACACAATATTTGGGATATTACATATCCAAAAAATAATAATAATCAAAAAATGTATTCATCAGTTTAGGCCGATATGTATTCTTCTACATATTTTTGGTAAAAGAAGTCTCAATAGGCGTATATTGATTGGTTTGCGTGAAACTTATTGCGTCTACAAACTATGGGATAGATTTAGGGACTTTTTTTATTGTTTTTACTAGTAATGGTGGCGATCTGCGATTTTTAGCAGGACTACGGACAAATCTGACCCCAAATGACAGTTGCTATAAAAATGCACTGATCAATGTAAAAATTACACTGGCAGGGAAGGGGTTAACAGTAGGGTGCGATCAAGGGGTTAACTGTGTTCCCTGGGTGTGTTATAACTGTAGGGGGGGTGGGCTGGCAGGGACATGAGAGAGATCACTGTTCCCGATCACTGGGAACAGTAGATCTCTGTCATGTCATCTGTCAGAATAGGGATTTCCCTTGTTTACAAAGGCAGATCCCCATTCTGCCTCTGTACTAAGCTTGTGCGCCGGCACGCCCGCTACCGCACCTGCGCGAGCCACCGTACAGCTACAGCATTTTGCGCAGGAGAGCCTCCAGTTAACAGCGGCGGCTGGTCGGAAAGTGATTAAAGTAATGCAGTGCCAAAAAGCAAAAAATGGCCTGGTCATGGGGGTGCCTAAAACCCCCAAAATCTGGATTTGTGACAATTTTATATTGAAATATACGTGTACTTATACTTTTTTTTTATATTGTAGAATTGTACTTCTATACAGAAGAGATGTAGGAAGAGATAAAACAAGTTGCCACACTTAACTGGACGGCTACATGGAACAGAATCACCTCATTACTCGCGATGTATCATTTTTCCTAGTCAGTATCAAAATGAGAATTCCGTAATAGAGCGTAACTGTGTTTGCTCGCTATCCATCACTATGACAACCCATAAAATACCTTATTAGCATTTTTAACAGAAAGACGCACTAATCCGAACCTACTCAACGCAAATGTCAGAATTCCTGAATTTAAAGAACCCTATGATATGGGGCAAGATGTGGCTAAACCATTGACGCCTGGACTCGGCATATGTGTCAGCGGACTTAGATGCGCTGTTGCTGAAAATACAATATGGGGGGGCAACTTAGCGGATCATTTCACATTGGCTCACAGATTGCAGCACAGGTGTTTTGGCACCAATAATCTGGGCCTTTGTAAATAGGTGTCAAAGTTTTTATTACATAATAATGAGAGTATTTAACTCATGACAACTTAATTTGATGCTAGTTTTATTGCTGTGATAATGTAGCATAAATAACATACGTATTTATTTTATTTTTATTTTTTTCTACAAGACAGTCACAAAAAATATTAATGAGATTTTACTTTTTGCAAAGCTGGCTATGCAAGTGCCAATCTTATTGCGCAAATTCCTTTAGGTTTACCGACATTGATGTGGTTAGCTTTGTGGATATAAATTGAAAGGAGTTTTTAGATAAGGGTATAAGTCACACGTTGTTGGTAGAGGATCTATAGGTGATTGTACGAGATTGTTTAATCACTTTGCTATAATTTTAGCCAATCAGGATAGTTCTCTTATATGGCATTTAAAACCAACCATAGACATAGCGATTTTCTTTCCTGCAACCATGGGTTGCAGGAAAGAAAATCACTCAATTTGCCCTTCAACACATTCAGTGTTAATGGGGGAATCCCTCCTGTGGAGTTATTGTGTTCTTCCGTTTGGAGTGGGGGCGCATGGGAGCTGTCCCTGCCAAGAGAACACAATCATTATTGCTGGCAGCTGTAGTCGCCAGCAATCATCACATGAACATCCAACATTCTGGTTGGGTATAAGCAGTCTGCCCATAGATGGTTCAAATCTTATCCAGTCCCTACTGAACCGGCTGAGATTCGAACCATCTATGGCCAGCTTACTACTGAGGAATAGGGATGAGCTTCGAGTTCGAGTCGAACTCATGTTCGACTCGAACATTGCCTGTTCGCCCGTTCGCCGAACAGCGAACAAATTGGGGTGTTCGCGGCAAATTCGAAAAATCTATGGGAGAAATCTAAAGTGCTAATTATAAAGGCTTATATGCAAGTTATTGTCCTAAAAAGTGTTTGGGGACCCGGGTCCTGCCCCAGGGGACATGTATCAATGCAAAAAGAAGTTTTAAAAACGGCCGTTTTTTCGGGAGCAGTGATTTTAATAATGCTTAAAATGAAAAAATAAAAGTGAAATATTCCTTTAAATTTCGTACCTGGGGGGGTGTGTATGATATGCATGTAAAGTGGCGCATGTTTCCCGTGCTTAGAACTGTCCCTGCAAAAAATGTCATTTTTGAAAGAAAAAAAGTCATTTAAAACTCACTCGCGGCTATTAATGAATTGTCGGCTCCCGGCAATACATACAAAAGTCATTGATAAAAAAAAAAAAAAAGCGTGGGGGTTCCCCAGAATTCAATTACCAGGCCCTTCAGGTCTGGAATGGATATTAAGGGGAACCCCGCCACAAATTTAAAAAAAAATTGACGTGGGGTTCCCCCAAATATCCATTCCAGGCCCTTCAGATCTGGCATGGATTTTAAGGGGAACTCCACCCCAAATTTAAAAAAAAATGGCGTGGAGTCCCCCTAAAAATCCATACCAGACCCCTTATCCGAGCACGCAACCTGGCCGGCCGCAGGGGAAAAGGGGGTGACGAGAGAGCGGCCCCCCTCCCTCCTGAACCGTACCAGGCCACATGCCCTCAACATGGGGAGGATGTCCCCATGTTGATGGGGACAAGGGCCTCATCCCCACAACCCTTGCCCGGTGGTTGTGGGGGTCTGCGGGCGGGGGGCTTATCGGAATCTGGAAGACCCCTTTAACAAAGGGGACCCCCAGATCCCAGCCCCCCCTATGTGAATTGGTAAGGGGTACATTGTACCCCTACCATTTCACGAAGAAAGCGTAAAAAAATGTTTAAAAAAAACACACAAACACCTTGAAAAAGTCCTTTATTTAAAAAAAAACAAAAAACATTCCAGCGGTGAAATCCAGTGTCCCGCGGCGATCCCGATGTCCAGCGCTGTCCTTCATTGGTTGTGCCTGAGCGGACCTGATGGGGAACTCCCTCTCAGTATTTTAAATGTATAGACCCGCCCCTTCTAAAGTTCTCCATCAGGTCCGCTCAGCGGACCAGATGCGGAACATGAGAAGGGGCGGGTCTATACATGTATTACCAAAGTGAGAGCAGTTCCCCATCAGGTCCGCCCCCTCGGTATGTCGGACCCGCCTACGTCATTGGCTTGAGCGGGGAACTTCCTTCACTGTGTAATTTAAATTTACATATTGAAGGAAGTTCCCCGCTCAAGCCAATGACGTAGGCGGGTCCGACATACCGAGGGAGCGGACCTGATGGGGAACTGCTCTCACTTTGGTAATACATGTATAGACCCGCCCCTTCTCATGTTCCACATCTGGTCCGCTGAGCGGACCTGATGGGGAACTTTAGAAGGGGCGGGTCTATACATTTAAAACACTGAGAGGGAGTTCCCCATCAGGTCCGCTCAGGCACAACCAATGAAGGACAGCGCTGGACATCGGGATCGCCGCGGGACACTGGATTTCACCGCTGGAATGTTTTTTTTTTAAGGTGTTTGTGTGTTTTTTTTTAAACATTTTTTTACGCTTTCTTCGTGAAATTGGTAGGGGTACAATGTACCCCTTACCAATTCACATAGGGGGGGGCGGGATCTGGGGGTCCCCTTTGTTAAAGGGGTCTTCCAGATTCCGATAAGCCCCCCGCCCGCAGACCCCCACAACCACCGGGCAAGGGTTGTGGGGATGAGGCCCTTGTCCCCATCAACATGGGGACATCCTCCCCATGTTGAGGGCATGTGGCCTGGTACGGTTCAGGAGGGAGGGGGGCCGCTCTCTCGTCCCCCCCTTTTCCCCTGCGGCCGGCCAGGTTGCATGCTCGGATAAGGGGTCTTGTATGGATTTTTAGGGGGACTCCACGCCATTTTTTTTTAAATTTGGGGTGGAGTTCCCCTTAAAATCCATGCCAGATCTGAAGGGCCTGGAATGGATATTTGGGGGAACCCCACGTCAATTTTTTTTTAAATTTGCGGCGGGGTTCCCCTTAATATCCATTCCAGACCTAAGGGGCCTGGTAATTGAATTCTGGGGAACCCCCACGCTTTTTTTTTTTTTTTATCAATGACTTTTGTATGTATTGCCGGGAGCCGACAATTCATTAATAGCCGCGAGTCAGTTTTAAATGACTTTTTTTCTTTCAAAAATGACATTTTTTGCAGGGACAGTTCTAAGCACGGGAAACATGCGCCACTTCACATGCATATCATACACACCCCCCAGGTACGAAATTTAAAGGAATATTTCACTTTTATTTTTTAATTTTAAGCATTATTAAAATCACTGCTCCCGAAAAAACGGCCGTTTTTAAAACTTTTTTTTGCAGTGATACATGTCCCCTGGGGCAGGACCCAGGTCCCCAAACACTTTTTAGGACAATGACTTGCATATAAGCCTTTATAATTAACACTTTAGATTTCGAACGTTCGAGTCCATTGTATTTAATAGGGTTCTAAAGTTCACACGAACATTTTGTCTGTTCGCAGGTTCTGGTGCGAACCGAACAGGGGGGTGTTCGGCTCATCCCTGCTGAGGAATATCTATTGTTTGGAATGAGGCAGACTATGTCCATTTGACTATAGTGAGTAAAAAAGATCAGCAAAGCATACTTATTGTACAGTACCACTAATTAGTAAGCAAAACCTTCACATGTAATGAGCAAATATGGATGCCACCATGTACATATGCTATATGGCCAAACATTTGTGGACATCTGACCATCACACCTGTATGAGCTTGTTGGGTATCCCATTCCATAACCATGGCCATGTAAATTAAAAGTTGGCCTGCTTTTGCAGCAATAAAAGACTTTACTCTTGTACCCTGTTGTAACAGTTTGGAGAAGGTTCTATTATGTTACAGCATGACTGTGCCCCTGTGTATGAAGCCAGCTTCACAAAAACATGATTTGATAGGTTTGGTGTGGAGGAACTTGAGTGGCCTTCACATAGGCCTGGCGTCAACCCTACTTACCTCCATTCATAAAGACATGGTTTGATGAGTTTGGTGTGGAGGAACTTGAGTGGCCTGCACAAAGACTTGACCTCAACCCTATTGATTATAATCCATAAAGGCATGGTTTGATGAGTTTGGTGTGGAGGAACTTGGGTGGCCTTCACAGAGTCCTGGCCTCAACACTACTGATGACATCCATAAAGACATGGTTTTATTAGTTTGGTGTGGAGGGACTTGAGTGGCCTTCAAAGAGCCTTGACCTCTACCCTACTGATGGCAATCCATAAAAACAAGATTTGATGATTTTTGTGTGGAGGAATTTGAGTGGCGTCCTCAAAGCCCTGATCTCAGTCCTACTGACCACCTTTGGGGTCAATTGGAATGCTGACTGTGAACCATGTTTTCTCATCCAACATCCATCAGCACCTAAGGAAATGCTCTTTTAGCTGAATGTGACCACATTTCCACAGACACGCTCCAAAGACTTGTGAAAAGCTTTCCCAGAAGAGTAGAGGCTGTTATAGTCACAGAGAAGGAAGGGAATCAACTCCATATTAATGGCCATGGTTTTGGAATGGAATTTCCAACAAGCATAATGTATATATATGTGATGATCAGGTTTCCACAGACTTTGGCTATGTAGTGTTAACATCTGTGTTCCTATGTAAAGTATTTTTTATTATATACTGTATGTATATTTAACATACCTACATACAGTACATATCCATTTTTTTCTTAGCTCCCATAGAGGTAAAACCTGGAAAATGAACTGCCGAACAAGGAGGGAAAAATCTAAGCTGAACTCCATGCAGTTATAAAAGATACAACATTTTTTATTTTATTACAGGTATTTATATAGCACTGAAACTTTACATTAGTACCAGTCCCTGCCCTCAATGAGCTTTCAATCTAGGATCCCTATCTTATTTTTTACAAATAAATATGTGAAAAGTCTGGGGGGTACATTTGTATTCAGCCCCCCTGAGTCAATACTTTGTAGAAACACCTTTCACTGCCATTACAGCTGCAAGTCTTTTTGGGGATGTCTCTACCAGCTTTGCACATCTAGAGAGGGACATTTTTGCCCATTCTTCTTTGCAAAATATCTCAAGCTCTGTCAGATTGGATGGAGAGCATCTGTGAACAGCAATTTTCAAGTCTTGCCACAGATTCTCAATTGGATTTAGGTCTGGACTGTGACTGGGCCATTCTAACACATGAATATGCTTTGATCTAAACCATTCTATTGTAGCTCTGGCTGTATGTTTAGGGTCATTGTCCTGCTGGGAGGTGAACCTCCGCCCCAATCTTAAGTCTTTTACAGACTCTAACAGGTTTTCTTCTAAGTTTGCCCTGTATTTAGCTCCATTCATCTTCCCATCAACTCTGACCAGCTTCCCTGCAGTATGGTGTGTTCAGGGTGATGTGCAGTCTTAGTTTTCCACCACACGTAGCGTTTTGCTTTTAGCCCAAAAAGTTTGATTTTGGTCTCATCTGACCAGAGCACCTTCTTCCCCATGTTTGCTGTGTCCCCCACATGGCTTCTCGCATACTTCAAATGAGACTTCTTTTGGCTTTCTGCCAATGTCTGTCTTCTTGCCACTCTTCCATAAAGGGCAGATTTGTGGAGAAGCACGACTAATAGTTGTCATGTGGACAGATTCTCCCACCTGAGCTGTGGATCTCTGCAGCTCCTCCAGAGTTACCATGGGCCTCTTGGCTGCTTCTCTGATGAATGCTCTCCTTGCCCGTCCTGTCAGTTTAGGTGGACGGCCATGTCTTGGTAGGTTTGCAGTTGTGCCATACTCTTTCCATTTTCAGATGATGCATTGAACAGAGCTCCATGAGATGTTCAATGCTTGGGATATTTTTTTATAACCTAACCCTGCTTTATACTTCTCCACAACTTAATCCCTGACCTGTCTGATGTGTTCCTTGGCCTTCAAGATGCTGTTTGTCCACTAAGGTTCTCTAACAAACCTCTGAGGGCTTCACCGAACAGCTGTATTCATACTGAGATTAAATTACACACAGGTGGACTCTATTTGCTATCTAGGTGACTTCTGAAGGCAATTGGTTCCACTATATTTTAGTTAAGGGTATCAGAGTAAAGAGGGCTAAATACAAATGCCCTCCACACTTTTCAAATATTTATTTGTAAAAAATTTGGAAAACCATTTATTATTTTCCTTCCACTTTACAATTATGTGCCACTTTGTGTTGGTCTATCACATAAAATCCCAATAAAATGCATTTAGGTTTTTGGTTGTAACATGACAAATTGTGGAACATTTCAAGGGGTATGAATACTTTTTCAAGGCACTGTATATATATATATTGAACATTCCTACATACAGTACTTTTTTTCTACTTAGCTCCCATAGAGGTAAAACCGGAAAATTAACTGCTGAGTCAGGAGGGGAAAATCTAAGCTGAACTCCAGGCAGATATAAAAGATACAAATCATTTATTTTATTACAGGTATCTACAGTGCCTTGAAAAAGTATTCATACCCCTTGAAATTTTCCACATTTTGTCATGTTACAACCAAACACGTAAATGTATTTTATTGGGATTTTATGTGATAGACCAACACAAAGTGGCACATAATGTCCCAGCATGTCTTTGGCATGTGGGAGGAAACAGGAGTACCCAGATGAAACTCACAGAAGCAGCTTGCGTCTTTAATAGGATTCAAACCATGGACTCCACTGCGCTAAGGCAGAGCATTTAAGTAGTATAGGTGAATAACAAACAAATTAAGATTACTACGCTATCAAAAATCAAGTAGAAATTGTGAAACCAAGCTGCAACTTCTTGTGAGATACACACAAAACATACCGGTACATGTTTTAATAATTAAGTTGCGCTAGATTCTTAAATCATTAACAAATAAATATAATACAAAGATTTGAAAGTAAATGTCACAAATAAAGTCCATCAAGTAAAAGTGAAAAATTAGATGTGAAGCTGACAAATAGGGATGAGCCGAACACCCCCCGGTCCGGTTCGCACCAGTACATGCGAACAGGCAAAACATTTGTTCGAACACGCGAACACCGTTAAAGTCTATGGGACACGAACGTGAAAAATCAAAAGTGCTAGTTTTAAAGGCTAATAGGCAAGTTATTGTCATAAAAAGTGTTTGGGGACCCGGGTCCTGCCCCAGGGGACATGTATCAATGCCGTTTTTTCGGGAGCAGTGATTTTAATAATGCTTAAAGTGAAACAATAAAAGTGAAATGTTCCTTTAACCACTTCAATACAGTACCATGCACTTATACACCTTCCTGCCCAAGCCAATTTTGAGCTTTTAGCGCTGTCGCAATTTGAATGACAATTGCGCTGTCATGCAACACTGTACCCAAACAATTTTTTTATCATTTTGTTCCCACAAATAGAGCTCTCTTTCGGTGGTATTTTATCGCCTCTGCGATTTTTATTTTTTGCATAACAAATAAAAAAGAGCGACAATTTTGAAAAAAAGTACGTTTTTCTTTGTTTCTGTTAATTTTTTTTTGTAAATAAGTACCTTTTCTACTTCAATGACGGGCACTGATAAGGCGGCACTAAGGGGCACCGATGAGGTGGCACCGATAAGGTGGCACTGATGATGGGCACTGATAGGCGGCACTGATGGGCACTGATGGGCACTCATAGGCGGCACTGATGGGCACTCATAGGCGGCACTGATGGGCACTCATAGGCGGCACTGATGGGCACTTATAGGCAGCACTGATGGATACTTATGGGTGCCACTGATAGGTGGCATGGACGGGCACTGATAGGTGGGCACTTATGGGCACGGATGGGCACTGATAGGTGGCACTGATGGACACTGGTAGGTGGCACTGATGGACACTGGTGGCCATGATGGTGCCAGTCAGTGCCCATTTGTGGGCACTGATTGGTATATGTTTTTTATGTATTTGTGCATGTGGATGGCCATGGGGGACTTACCTGGCCATCCACATGCTTGGGGCTTCCCTGGTGGTCCTGGGTGGTCCCTGGTGGTCCTGGGGGTCTTCCCTTATGGTCCAGTGTGGGTATCCGAGGGGGGGCTGCGCTGATAAACGATCAGCGGTTCTTCCTGTTTACATCGTGATCAGCCGTGATTGGACACGGCTGATCACGTGGTAAAAAGCCTCTGCTGGCGGCTCTTTACCGAGATCAGTGCAGCGGTGTGTCAGACTGACACACTGCTCCACCGATCACCGCGATGCGCGCCCCCCGTCAATAGACGTCCAGTGTGGATAACAGAACCACTTCCCGGACGTCAATTCCCTATTGACTGGGTGGGAAGTGGTTAAATATCGTACCTGGGGGGTGTCTATAGTATGCCTGTAAAGTGGCACATTTTTCCTGTGTTTAGAACAGACCCTGCACAAAATGACATTTCTAAAGGAAAAAAAGTAATTTAACCACTTATGCCCCGGACCATTTCGCTGGCCAAAGACCAGAGCATTTTTTGCGATTCGGCACTGCGTCGCTTTAACTGATAATTGTGCGGTCGTGCAACGTGTTTTTTTTTTCATTAGACTCTGACTCTCCTATGAGGCATCATGCCTTTGCGATTCAGGCATCCAAATAGACAGCATCTCATTCTGAGGAACAGTCAATGTCGGGGTGAATGTGATCAGCACAGGGCCAATCAGTACTGTCCTCATAGAGGGTCAGGGGTCATGCAGCCTCATAGGACAGTCAGAGTCTAATGAAAACTCCCTACAAGCTTTGACCAGACACTGATTGAAGTTACAAGACTGCTATATACTGCTGATGAGAAAAGTGAGTGTGACTTCCTAGGAGCTGAGAATTGTTCATCACTAATTATCACAGCTGAGACCCAGAGCAGGTCTGGAGAACACTGGCAGGATCATGTGGCAACATATACCTTTAAGTGGTGTTATCCAGGAAGACGCTGATACCATTGCAGAGTTCACCAAAGGCCCAGGCTGGGTATTAAGCTGAAAGCGCTTGTGATCTCCCGTTATAGGAGATCATTGGAAGTCGGTTAGCGGCAGTGTGTATAGTGGTGGAAGTCATCTCTCTCCTATCACAGCCTTTGGGTGCATCGTTTGTCAGCTTCACATCTAATTTTTCATTTTTACTTAATGGACTTTATTTGTGATATTTACTTTCAGATCTTTTTATTATATTTATTGGTTAATAATTTAGAAATCTAGCACAACTTAAATATTGAAAAGTAGCATAGGTGCCTGAATTTGACCTAGTATCAGCTTCTTGCAGACTCTGTAAAGCAGGGCTGGAACGTGAGTGGAAGAAGCAGCTCAAAGAGCCAGTTAGTTCATGTGCTGACAAAACGCATGCTGTACGAGAGAGAACACTGACAGAGAGATGTGCTCATCACTGTGCTACTTCTACTTTCCCTGTCCAATCAAAGACTGGGTTCAGTCCAGGATGATCTAGGTTCAGAGGAAGTGGGTTGATTGATGCTATCCATCAGACTGAGAATATCTAGCAGCAGAAAAAGTATTGCAGGGAAAATCGCTGGACTGAAGCCTAATATTGTAGGGAAAGATGGTCTTATAATGTTATCTTTAACCACATAAGGACCGCCTAACGCCGATATACGTCGGCAGAATGGCACGGCTGGGCATAAGCACGTACAGGTACGTCCCCTTTAAGATGCCCAGCTGTGGGTCGCGCGCGCCTCCGGTGGCCCCAATTGCTGCCGGTGTCCCACGATCGGGTCACAGAGCTGAAGAACGGGGAGAGGTAAGTGTAAACAAACCTTTCCCCGTTCTTCCTAGTGAGAGTGTCACTGATCGTCTGTTCCCTGTCATAGGGAACGACGATCAGTGATGTCACACACTAAGCCACGCCCCCACACAGTAAGAATCACTCATTAGGTCACACTTAACCCCTTCAGCGCCCCCTACAGGTTAACCCCTTCACTGCCAGTGTCGGTTTTAAAGTAATCAGTGCATTTTTATAGCACTGATCGCTGTAAAAATGACAATGGTCCCAAAATGGTGTCAAAAGTGTCCAATGTGTCCGCCATAATGTCGCAGTCACGATAAAAATCGCTGATCGCCACCATAACTAGTAAAAAAAAAAAATATTAATAAAAATGACATAAAAACAATCCCCTATTTTGTAGAAGCTATAACTTTTGCGCTAACCAAAAGTTATAGCTTCTACAAAAAAACAAAATAAGTGGTTCCCCCTTTGGGTCTGGTATGGATTTTAAGGGGGAACCCCATGCAAAAGTCAAGAAATAAAAGTGTAAGGTCCCTCCCCCCCAATTAAAAAATCTTTACCAGACCCTTATTCACGCATACTGCCTGGCAGGCCAAAAGAGGGGATGGGGGGCGCTGTTCCTCCCCTCCTGAACCATACCAAACCAAACCATGTGTGCCCTCAACTTGAGGGGTACCTTGTCAGAGGTCTGGTCATCAAATGAAGGACAGAAAAAAAAGTCCTACAGGGTAAATCTCTGGATTGAAGGTGAATGTTGCAGCAAAAACTGATTTTATTTTATCTTTAAATGGGCTATTCAATTTAAAAAAAATATTTTTGACTTAAGATTTTCTTTATTTGAAAACTACGTGTGGCATTTGGTCTTTCAATGCAGTGTGATGGGTAAATCACAAGACTGGTTGCCTAGAATGACAAACCCTTTGGCTGGCAAAACAAGAAACATATATTTATTTTAACTGTCCAATTAGCGGTTTTCATTGTAAAGAGCGGGGGGGGGGGTCCTTTTGCGACGACCTCGCTGGCGTAGTGGCTCCTTGCAGTGTGGTGTGTCAGATCCTCTTTGTAGCCATCACTCTCTTCCTTGTGATCCGAGTTGGTTATCAGCCCTCAAACATGTGGCACATGTCTCTTCATCCATTAAGCTCATCAACGGTAACAATGTTTTATTTTAAGCCCCTCGAAGCCTCTGTGACAGGCGCCTCCACCCCGAGATTGAATACATAATGTCATATTTGTCAGGCCGGTATTATAGCGCAAATCGTTGTGGCATTTCTTGCCGCACACGGCACACAATAAAATCATCTTTCTTCCTCCTCTCTGCGTGATGTTAATGACTCTGTATTTCCATGCAACTGATTCCGCATCAGGAAGTTTAAAAATAATCAACCAACAAACATTTTTTTTTTCCCTTGGAAACATGAAGTATCTCCGAAGAATGAGGTTTTAAAGGGACTGCAAATGTCTTATAT
Source organism: Rana muscosa (assembly GCA_029206835.1). Classification (NCBI taxonomy): domain Eukaryota; kingdom Metazoa; phylum Chordata; class Amphibia; order Anura; family Ranidae; genus Rana; species Rana muscosa. The sequence goes on from CM055117.1 coordinate 35,995,462, forward strand.
TTCCTGTAGGGTTTGAACAGTCCTGAGAATCAGAGGAAGACCATAAAAAGGTAAACCAAATAAGGCTGTCAATAAAGTCCTTAAAATAATAATGATTTTATCTGCATTTGAGTACCTGCTATTTACAATGTCTTTATTGCCCCTAAGCTTGAAAAAAATTGGGGTCCAGTGGCGGCCACTTATTAGGGGCACCGGCGCCACCCCCCAATCCATGCGTCCAGCCCCTAATCTTCATGCAGGGCGCCGGACGCATGAATTCCAATGTTTTTTTTTTTATTAAGCACGTGATTAGAGCCGGAGGCTCTAATTTGCTTCAAAAATGGGTGGTCTCGGGGCGCAGAGCACTGCGCTCTGAGCCCACCCTGTTGTGTGACATTAGCGACATTCGCTAGTGTCTTCCTGTTTCTCCCAATCAGGAAGCGGGTCCTGAGACCCCATTGGCTGGGAGTCTCATTGGCCAGGAATCCATAGGAGTGCACACAGGGTGTGCCAGGTGTGCCCAGGCACACCCTACTCACCCTGTGCAGCACAGATTCCCCTTTACTGCACTGCCCCCCCACCCTTCCACTCGCAGTGCTGCTGGCTTCCCTCCTCTCCTCTCCTGCCGGATGTTGATGTGGGGATGAGTGGGGAAAGGGGCGGGTAAATATGTAATTTACCGGCCCTTTCCCTTTCTGAATGAACATCATGAGTGATCGGTAGTGTGTGTTTGAGCTTTGGGGTGCACCCGATTTAGCTGGGAGGAGAAAGGACGGCCAGGACACGGAGGAGACAGAGAGGGGAAGTCACTGCAGCTGTAACCTGCATATGGTAAGTGCAGGGCTGGTGGGGGGCCTGGCGGACCAGAGGGTGAGCGAGCGACGGGGGGGGGGGGTTGGATATGATGGGGCACAAGTGACAGGGAGGAGGGTGTTAGTGTGGAGTGGTGGTCTGGAACGACAGGGGGATGGGATGTCTGTGGTCAGGCCTGTCGGCCACCCCCCCAACCGATGGAGCACCAGCCGCCACTGTTGGTCACCTTCCAAATGGTGATCAGCTGTTTTAAAGTATAATAGAACCTTTTATGTCCTTTTTTTTAACACACTGAGCACAAAAAAATGAACATTCCCCAGTAAACTATTCCCAGGAAACTTTTTTTTTGTAAGGAAGAAAAGCTTTACAGAGACAATTATGTCTCTATGACCAAACCAGCAATGACCGCTTTAGACTGTGAGTAGATGTTAATATCATCTGCTCAAAGTAGCCTAAAACTGTGGTATCCTGCTATAATCTGTTTAAGGTGTTATGTGTGTATTTTCCCCATAGATGTGAATTCCCATTGTTGATTGAGTCACCTATGGTTTCTGTCTGTCTGCTCATCTCGTCTGTACTTTATGTTTTCAGGGTTGTGGGCTTGGTTCCGAACGGCCTGGGCACCTAGGCTTGTTTAAGTGGCTATTTGTTTAATTAGCTTAATGTTCATGTTTATGTTGGCTGTTCCTTAGCTATGTTAATTATATTCTTCTTTACAGTTTGCATTATGCATTTCTGGTGCATTTCCATTGAAGTCTATGGAACCAAAAACGCAAACTGCTGCAGGTAAAAAAGTCCCTGACCCTTTCCAAAAACCACACCAGTTGAAAACGTGGAGGTCTGAACGTGACCCAAAACTGCAAAACGCACCGCAAAACGCTGGTGTGAACGTAGCCTTAAAGAGCTAGAGTGGACCGCCTTCAGTGCTCACCAGACAACTCACCCACATCAGACTCCCACTTCTTCAACACCTTACAGGGGTACACTGCTAGGTATGTAGACATAAGCATAGCATACCATTGAGGAATGAAACTTTTCTGTATAGGACCTTGCTGCATCTTACCAAAAATGGGGGTGGAGGTTGAGGAGAGGGAGAAGCCCGGTGGTAGGTTTTGGGTCTTGACCGCATGTTGCAACTGCAGATAATAAAAATGCATAGACTGAGGCAGTCCGTATTGAGATTGTAAAGTGGAAAAAGACAGCAACGTACCTCCTCTAATTAGATGCCTCAAGTGCAAGATTAACATGTACAAATATATAAGGGGTCCATATAGTGAACTTGGTGTTGAGTTATTCACTTTACGGTCAACACAGAGGACAAGGGGGCACTCTTTACGTCTAGAGGAAAAAAGATTTCATCTCCAAATACGGAAAGGTTTCTTCACAGTAAAAGCTGTGAAATGTGGAATAGACTCCCTCCAGAGGTGGTTCTGGCCAGCTCAGTAGATTGCTTTAAAAAAGGCTTTGATTTATTCCTAAATGTACATAATATAACTGGGTACTGACATTTATAGGTAAAGTTGATCCGGGCAAAATCCGATTGCCTCTCAGGGGATCAGGAAGGAATTTTTTCCCCTGCTGTAGCAAATTGGATCATGCTCTGCTGGGGTTTTTTTCCTTCCTCTGGATCAACTGTGGGTATAGAATTGGGTATATGGGATTGTACAATATTTTTTATTTTATTTATTTATTTTTTTATGGTTGAACTGAATGGACTTTGTCTTTTTTCAACCTGACTAACTATGTAACTATGTAAGATGCCATATTTTAACCATTTGTTTGCGTAAGGAAGCTTAGCTAATTCAGGATACAAGAGATTATTCCAGATGGGGCTAAACTGCATAAAACCCTCTACAGCTTGCATTTGTTTAGCCCCCCCACACTTAATGCATCAGTTTATAGGTGGGGAAAAGCCGATAGGACTTAGCAAAGCATTGGGATTTCAATCCCGGAAGGTCGTCAGATTTCTCAGCAAACGGTAGAGAAAGAAGGAGGTACATACACCATTGCAATAACACGCGTAATAACATATAATCTACAGTGAATACATACTGCATCTACTCTCTTCATGTACTGTATTTTAACTAAATATCCCTGAAAGTCCAGAGCCTTATGAATAAGCACACATCCCTCCTGGCAGTGGCGTAGCGTGGGTTGTCAGTGCCCGGGGCAGGGCAAGAGATTTGCGCCCCCTAACCCGCAGATTTTTAGCACTCTCTGAGTCCCTTCAGCTAGTACAGTAGTACTGACCAACCTGATTCCTACACCGACCTACTTGACCACTATACTCACCTACCTAATTCCTATACTGACCTGCCTGATTCCTACACTGACCACTAAACTGACCTATCTGATTGCTATATTGACCACTATACTGACCTACCTGATTCCTATACTGACCACTACACTGACCTACCTGATTCCTACACTGTCCACTACACACATTATTATTGCTCACTGATTGGTTGCTAGACAATACTGCACATAATTAACGCTTACCCATTGGGTTACTGCACATCATTACTATAAACTGATTAGTTGCTAGAGGTTACTGCAAATTATTATTGCTCACTGATTGCTTGCTAGAGATTACAGCAGATCATTACTGTTCACTGATTGGTTGCTGAAGGTTACTGCACATCATTACCACTCACTGGTTGCTAGAGGTTACTGCACATTATTATTGCTCCTTAATTGGTTGCTAGACATTGCAGCACATCATTACGGCCCACTGATTGGTTGCTAGAGGTTACAGCACATCATTACAACCCACTGATTTGTTGCTTAAGGTTACAGAACATCATCTCACTGCCTGCTCACCACAGACTGTGGAAGTGACGGGACCCACCAATAGACAGAAAAGAAGAAATAGAACTAATTATTAGCAATGGGTTGAGGGGTGCGCTGTGTATGGAGTGCAAGGCTGAGGGATGCGCTTTGTACGGAATGCAGGGTTCAGAGGTGCGCTGTGTATGGAGTGCAGGGTTGAGAGGTGTGCTGTGTACTGAATGCAGGGTTTAGAGGTGTGCTGTATACGGAGTGCAGAGTTGAGGGGGTGCGCTGTGTGCAGCGTGCAGGGTTTGGGGTGTGTGCGCTGTGTGTGGCGTACAGGGTTGAGGGGGATAAGCTGTGTGTGGCATGCAGGGTTAAGGGGGTGCGCTGTGTGTGGTATGCAGGGTTGGAGGGTGCGTTGTGTGGCGTGCAGGGTTGAGGGGGTGCGCTGTGTGTGGCATGCAGTGTTAAGGGGGTGCGCTGTGTGTGGCTTGCAGGGTCGAGGGGGTGAGCTGTGTGTGGCTTGCAGGGTTGAGGGGGGTGCGCTGTGTGTGGCTTGCAGGGTTGAGGGGGGTGCGCTGTGTGTGGCTTGCAGGGTTGAGGGGGTGCGCTGTGTGTGGTTTGCAGGGTTGAGGGGGTGCGCTGTGTGTGGATTGCAGGGTTGAGGGGGTGCGCTGTGTGTGGCTTGCAGGGATGAGGGGGTGCGCTGTGTGTGGCTTACAGGGATGAGGGGGGTGTGCTGTGTGTGGCTTGCAGGGTTAAGGGGGTGGGTTGTGGGTGGCTTGCAGGGATGAGGGGGGTGCGCTGTGTGTGGCTTGCAGGGTTGAGGGGGTGCGCTGTGTGTGGCTTGCAGGGATGAGGGGGGTGCGCTGTGTGAGGCTTGCAGGGATGAGGGGGGTGCGCTGTGTGTGGCTTGCAGGGATGAGGGAGGTGCGCTGTGTGTGGCTTGCAGGGATGAGGGGGTGCGCTGTGTGCGGCTTGCAGGGATGAGGAGGGTGCGCTGTGTGTGGCTTGCAGGGATGAGGGGGGTGCATTGTGTGTGGCTTGCAGGGTTGATGGGGTGCGCTGTGTGTGTCTTGCAGGGATGAGGGGGGGTGCCCTGTGTGTGGCTTGCAGGGTTGAGGGGGGTGCGCTGTGTGTGGCTTGCAGAGTTGAGGGGGGTGCGCTGTGTGTGGCTTGCAGGGTTGAGGGGGTGAGCTGTGTGTGGCTTGCAGGGATGAGGGGGGTGCGCTGTGTGTGGCTTGCAGGGTAGAAACACCGGGGCCGCGTAGCAGCACACTGACAGGCACTCAGGAGAAGCGGGGTGGTTGGAGGTCCGGGCTGTGGGGCGGGCTAAGTGGACGGACAGCATGTCGCACGAGCCGGGATCCTGGATCTCGTGTGTGGGGAGTGGCGTGTAATGGAGAGGATGCCTCGTGAGTAGTGATGAGCCGAACACCCCCGGGTTCGGTTCGCACCAGAACCCGCGAACGGACCGAAAGTTCGTACGAACATTAGAACCCTATTAAATACAATGGATGCGAACGTTCGAATTCTAAAGTGCTAATTATAACAACTATTATGCATGTTATTGTCCTAAAAAGGGTTTGGGAACCCGGGTTCTGCACCAGGGGACATGTATCAATGCAAAAAGAAGTTTTAAAAACGGTCGTTTTTCGGGAGCAGTCATTTTAATGATGCATAAAGTGAAAAAAAAAAGTCAAATATTCCTTTAAATATCGTACCTGGGGGGTGTCTAAAGTATGCCTGTGAAGTGCCACGTGTTTCCCGTGTTTAGAACTGTCCCTGCACAAAATGACACTTCTAAAGGAAAAAAAAGCCATTTAAAACTGCTTGCGGCTTTAATGTAATGTCTGGTCCCGGTAATATGGATGAAAATCTTTAAGAAAAATGGCATAGCTACCCCATGACCCCCCCCCCCCTACCCCAGCCCATTACCAGCCCCTTTGGGTCTTGTATGGATATTAAGGGGAACCCCGCACATAAAATAAAAAAGGCCCTATATACTCTGAACAGACGTATACAGGCGGTGCATACAAGACAGGGACTGTAGGTTTGTTCTTATGTAGAATGTGTTTGTAATTTTGAACAGGTACATTGTTGAAGTGTAGCTCCAGCCCAAAAATCTATTTTTAAACTTTTTGGAAAACATAGGTAAGGGTTATCACCCCTGTAACATTTGTTTTGCTGTCTGTGCCCCTGTTCAGAACATTTCACCTCACTTTCCGTCCCAATGACAACTGTTTTTGAAATGTGGTGTTTTTCTTGAAACAAGGATTGCTGATAAAGCATCAGTACAGAGGAGACACCTTTCTCCCATATTTATTCTTACAGGAGAGAATTTTCCTTCCTAGTGGTAGATTTCCTCTCACTTCCTGTTGTCTTCTTGCGTTTGCAAGTAGGAGTCGTTTGTAAGTTGGATGTTTGAAAGTAGGGACCTGCCGTATATACTCTGCAGAAATAGGCCCCTTAGTTGTTGGTGTTGGCACAACACTGTAAGCACTCACAGTTACTCTTGGTTGGTGCTGGAACGCCCTGCTGTCAACTATTATATCAGGAATGTTAATTACATATAATTGTTGAACAGTGGTAGTAAAAATTGGGCCTTTGATGGTGGTGCTGGTGCCACAACACTGTAAGCCCTGACAGTTACTCTTGGTGGGTGCAGCAATGGGCCCTGCTGTGAATTATTAGATCAAGAATTGTAATTGCATGCCCCTGTTGAACAGGGGCTGAAAAATTGGGCCTTAGGCACTGGTGGCACAACACTACAACCCCTCACAGATACTGTACTTGGAGCACAGCAATGAGCCCTGTTGCAAAGTATTGCTTCAAAAATTGTAATGACACGCCCCTGTTAAACAGGGGCTGAGAAATTGGGCCTTAGGCACTGGTGGCACAACACTACAACCCCTCACAGATACTGTACTTGGAGCACAGCAATGAGCCCTGTTGCAAAGTATTGCTTCAAAAATTGTAATGACACGCCCCTTTTAAACAGGGGCTGAAAAATTGGGCCTTAGGCACTGGTGCCACAACACTCCAACCCCTCACAGATACTGTACTTGGAGCACAGCAATGAGCCCTATGGCAAATTATTGCTAAAAAAATTGTAATTACACGCCCCTGTAAAACAGGGGCTGAAAAATTGGGCCTTAGCCACTGGTGGCGGCACCCATAAACAAAAATGATCTTCCAAGCTATCATCATCAATCGTATCATTGAGGACTCGGAGGAGGAGGATAGCCAGTCAACATAACAGCACAGGCACTCAGCATCAGCATCAGTCTTGAAGGGATGTGACATGTTAAAATCAATTAGTCTGTTATATCAGCATCAGGTGTGTGGTAGCTGGTGGTGATCCAAGACTGGTTCATCTTGATGAAAGTCAGTCGATCAACCGAGTCGGTGGACAGGCGCACCCTGTGATCCGTGACAAATCCTCCAGCAGCACTGAATGTGCGTTCCGAAAGAACGCTGGATGCAGGACAGGCCAGTAGCTCAATTGCATACTGTGCAAGCTCTGGCCAGTGATCCATCCTCAAGACCCAGTAAGCCAGAGGATTTTCGGTGGGGAAGGTGTCCAAGTCTGACCTTGCCCCTAGATATTCCTGCACCATGTTTATCAGACGCTGGCGATGGTTGCTGGAACCGATCATACTTTGGGGCTGCGGACTAAAGAATTGTCTGAACGCATCGGTCAGACGGCCACCTTCCCCACCGCTCCTTCTTTGACTGGCCGAAGCCTCAGCAACTCTTTGTCCAGGACCAGGAGTTTGTAACCTCCCAGTCTCTGGGAACGCGTTGCACAGACCTTTCTGCAAGGCCTCCCGGAGTTGTCTCATCCTCTGCTCCCTCTGCGACGGTAACATAAGGTCCGCAACCTTACCCTTGTACCGTGGATCAAGGAGAGTGGCCAGCCAGTAATGGTCCCTCTCCTTGATCCGAAGAATACGAGGATCCTTCCGCAGACTTTGCAGGATCAGGGAGGCCATGCAGCGTAGGTTTGCTGAGGCATTCGCTCCGGAGTCCTCTGGGTCACTAAGGACGACATGATCCGCAGCCACCTCCTCCCAGCCACGTACAAGTCCACTGGTTTCTTGGGACTGTAAATCATCCCTAAAAGACTGCTGCTGATGATGCTGAGTGCCAGCCTCCACCTCCATGCTGACACAATCCTCCTCCTCCTCCTCCTCCTCCTCTTCCTGTGCGATGGGTGGGACAGAAGGAACACTGTCTGGGTAAAGGGGGCCTTGAGAGGCAAGGAAGTCCTCCTCTTCCTGCCTCTGTTCTGCCTCAAGTGCCCTGTCCATTATTCCACGCAGCGTGTGCTCCAACAGGTGGACAAGAGGTACAGTGTCACTGATGCATGCACTGTCACTGCTCACCATCCTCATGGCCTCCTCAAATGGTGCCAGGACAGTGCATGCATCCCTGATCATGCCCCACTGGCGTGGAGAAAAAAAACCAAGCTCCCCTGACCCTGTCCTGGTGCCGTAGTCGCACAGGTACTCATTGATGGCCCTCTGCTGCGTGTGCAGCCGCTGCAGCATGGCCAACGTTGAGTTCCACCTGGTGGGCATGTCACATATAAGGCGGTTCTTGGGCAGGTTCAACTCCTTTTGCAGCTCAGCCAGGCGAGCACTGGCATTATAAGATCTGCGGAAATGCACACAGACTTTCCTGGCCTGCCTCAGGACATCCTGTAAGCCCGGGTACCTGCCCAAGAACCGCTGCACCACCAGGTTAAGGACGTGAGCCACACAGGGCACATGGGTCAGTTGTCCCTGTCGGAGGGCGGAGAGGAGGTTGGTGCCATTGTCGCAAACCACCATTCCTGGCTTAAGCTGGCGTGGCGTCAACCACCTCTCGGCCTGGCCCTGCAGAGCAGACAGGACCTCTGCCCCAGTGTGGCTCCTGTCCCCCAAACACACCAGCGCAAGCACGGCATGGCATCTTTTTGCCTGCGTACTTGCGTAGCCCCGTGAACGGCTACGGAGCACCGCTGGTTCATAGGACAAACCACAGGAAGAGGCCATGGAGGAAGAAGAAGAGGAGGGGGTGGAGGAGAGAGGTGTGTCACAACCAGTAGTAGCATTTTGGAGGCGTGGCGGTGGAACAACCTCCAACACTACTGCACCTTGTCCTGCATCCTTCCCAGCTGCCAAAAGAGTGACCCAATGGGCCGTGAAAGAAAGGTAACGTCCCTGTCCATGCCTGCTGGACCATGAGTCAGCGGTAATATGCACCTTACCGCTGACCGCCCTGTCCAGCGAGGCCAAGACATTGCCTTCCACATGCCGGTAGAGAGCCGGAATAGCCTTCCGTGAGAAAAAGTGGCGTTTGGGAACCTGCCACTGAGGAACCGCACATTGCACAAACTCACGGAAGGGGGCCGAGTCTACCAACTGGAAAGGCAGCAGTTGAAGCGCTAGCAATTTAGCCAAGCTAGCATTCAACCGCTGGGCATGTGGATGGCTGGGAGTGAACTTCTTTCGACGGTCCAGCAGCTGGGGCAGGGAAATTTGCCTGCTAGAATCGGACGTCGGTGTACTGCTAGCAGAGTGGCCGCAAGTACTTGGCTGTGACACACCTAATTCTACACCTTCATTCCTCTCAGTGCATGTTTCAGAGAGGACTGAAGTTATAGTGGGGTTGGAGATCCCAGCTGATGCGGTGCAAGGAGAGGTCCGCTTTGTTCTTTGGTGTGGGTCTTTGAGGTAGGCTTGCCAACGAGCTGCATGGCAGGTCAACATATGTCTGGTCAGGCATGTGGTACCCAAGCGGCTGATGTTTTGGCCACGCGATATACGCTTGAGACATACGTTGCAAACAGCAGCTGTGCGATCTGATGCACTAGCCTCAAAAAAGGCCCACACCAAGGAACTTTTTGAATGACGGGCAGAGGCAGCGCCCTGCACAGGCGGAGCTCTGCGGTGTGATTCCGTCAGTGTACTGCCCTTACGCTGGCCACCAAAGGGCATCCTGCCTCGTTGGAGATGTGCCTCCTCCTCATCCTCCTCCTCCTCCTCTCTCCTATTAGGCACCCACGTGGAGTCAGTGACCTCATCATCCCCTCCCTCCTCATCACTGGAGCCAATCTGGCAGTATGCTGCAGCTGCTGGAACATGACTGCCAGATTGGTGTCCTTCTTGAGCATCCCCTCTGTCTGCTCTCACGCTACTGCCTTCCTGTAGCTGGGTTTCATCATCAGACCCTTCGAAACGCTGGGCATCCTCCTGGAGCATGTACCCAACACTGTGCTCAAACAGTTCGGGGGACTCCTCAGGAGGAGGACATGGTGGGTCTAGGGAAGGAGTGACTGATGATGAGTCTGACATTGATACCAGGGAAGAGGACGCTTTGGCAGCTGCTTTGCCAGTACCCTGAGCCTGGGTGAGAGAGGATGAGGAGGAGGAGGAGGGCTTGGTCATCCACTCTACCAAGTCTTCGGCATGATGTGGCTCAACATGTCCAGCTGCCGAAAAGAAGGACAAGCGTGTCCCATGGCCATGTGCTGATGACAATGCACCGCGTCCACGACCAGCACTGTTGCCCCCAGACACAGAGCCTGCTTGCCCTCTTTTATTGCCTCCTGACTGTCTGCCTCTCCTTGTTTGCCTTCCAGACATTCTAATAGATGGCCTGCAGGGAGATGGGAAAAAAGCAATAAGGGCTACCTTCAGGTGTCCTTCTCTGTCCCTTTACTTAAGGATTTCTAAATATGGTTGAGGATGATTGCTTTTGCACAGAATAGCACAACGACAATTTCCCTGACTGTCCAAAAAACAAGGATTTCAAAGATGGTTGATGAGGAATGCTTTAGCACACTATAGCACAAGGAGAATTCCCCTCACTTTCCTTCTTTGTCCCTAGAAACAAGGACTCGCACAGTGAAAGAAACTGACACTCTCCCTACCTAGAGTTTTCTGTCCCTAGAAAAAATGTTTTTTTAAAGCACACTATAGCACAAGGAGAATTCCCCTCACTTTCCTTCTTTGTCCCTAGAAACAAGGACTCGCACAGTGAAAGAAACTGACACTCTCCCTACCTAGAGTTTTCTGTCCCTAGAAATTTTTTTTTTTTTAAAGCACACTATAGCACAAGGAGAATTCCCCTCACTTTCCTTCTTTTTTCCTAGAAACAAGGACTCGCACAGTGAAAGAAACTGACACTCTCCCTACCTAGAGTTTTCTGTCCCTAGAAAAAATGTTTTTTTAAAGCACACTATAGCACAAGGAGAATTCCCCTCACTTTCCTTCTTTTTTCCTAGAAACAAGGACTCGCACAGTGAAAGAAACTGACACTCTCCCTACCTAGAGTTTTCTGTCCCTAGAAAAAATGTTTTTTTAAAGCACACTATAGCACAAGGAGAATTCCCCTCACTTTCCTTCTTTGTCCCTAGAAACAAGGACTCGCACAGTGAAAGAAACTGACACTCTCCCTACCTAGAGTTTTCTGTCCCTAGAAAAAATGTTTTTTTAAAGCACACTATAGCACAAGGAGAATTCCCCTCACTTTCCTTCTTTTTTCCTAGAAACAAGGATTCGCACAGTGAAAGAAACTGACACTCTCCCTACCTAGAGTTTTCTGTCCCTAGAAAAAAATTTTTTTAAAGCACACTATAGCACAAGGAGAATTCCCCTCACTTTCCTTCTTTTTTCCTAGAAACAAGGATTCGCACAGTGAAAGAAACTGACACTCTCCCTACCTAGAGTTTTCTGTCCCTAGAAAAAATGTTTTTTTAAAGCACACTATAGCACAAGGAGAATTCCCCTCACTTTCCTTCTTTTTTCCTAGAAACAAGGACTCGCACAGTGAAAGAAACTGACACTCTCCCTACCTAGAGTTTTCTGTCCCTAGAAAAAATGTTTTTTTAAAGCACACTATAGCACAAGGAGAATTCCCCTCACTTTCCTTCTTTTTTCCTAGAAACAAGGACTCGCACAGTGAAAGAAACTGACACTCTCCCTACCTAAAGTTTTCTGTCCCTAGAATTTTTTTTTTTTTAAAGCACACTATAGCACAAGGAGAATTCCCCTCACTTTCCTTCTTTTTTCCTAGAAACCAGGACTCGCACAGTGAAATAAACTGACACTCTCCCTACCTAGAGTTTTCTGTCCCTAGAAAAAATGTTTTTTTAAAGCACACTATAGCACAAGGAGAATTCCCCTCACTTTCCTTCTTTTTTCCTAGAAACAAGGACTCGCACAGTGAAAGAAACTGACACTCTCCCTACCTAGAGTTTTCTGTCCCTAGAAAATTTTTTTTTTTAAAGCACACTATAGCACAAGGAGAATTCCCCTCACTTTCCTTCTTTTTTCCTAGAAACAAGGACTCGCACAGTGAAATAAACTGACACTCTCCCTACCTAGAGTTTTCTGTCCCTAGAATTTTTTTTTTTTTAAAGCACACTATAGCACAAGGAGAATTCCCCTCACTTTCCTTCTTTTTTCCTAGAAACAAGGACTCGCACAGTGAAAGAAACTGACACTCTCCCTACCTAGAGTTTTCTGTCCCTAGAAAAAATGATTTTTTAAAGCACACTATAGCACAAGGAGAATTCCCCTCACTTTCCTTCTTTGTCCCTAGAAACAAGGACTCGCACAGTGAAAGAAACTGACACTCTCCCTACTTAGAGTTTTCTGTCCCTAGAATTTTTTTTTTTTTAAAGCACACTATAGCACAAGGAGAATTCCCCTCACTTTCCTTCTTTTTTCCTAGAAACAAGGACTCGCACAGTGAAAGAAACTGACACTCTCCCTACCTAGAGTTTTCTGTCCCTAGAAAAAATGTTTTTTTAAAGCACACTATAGCACAAGGAGAATTCCCCTCACTTTCCTTCTTTTTTCCTAGAAACAAGGACTCGCACAGTGAAAGAAACTGACACTCTCCCTACCTAGAGTTTTCTGTCCCTAGAATTTTTTTTTTTTTAAAGCACACTATAGCACAAGGAGAATTCCCCTCACTTTCCTTCTTTTTTCCTAGAAACAAGGACTCGCACAGTGAAAGAAACTGACACTCTCCCTACCTAGAGTTTTCTGTCCCTAGAAAAAATGTTTTTTTAAAGCACACTATAGCACAAGGAGAATTCCCCTCACTTTCCTTCTTTTTTCCTAGAAACAAGGACTCGCACAGTGAAAGAAACTGACACTCTCCCTACCTAGAGTTTTCTGTCCCTAGAAAAAATGTTTTTTTAAAGCACACTATAGCACAAGGAGAATTCCCCTCACTTTCCTTCTTTTTTCCTAGAAACAAGGACTCGCACAGTGAAAGAAACTGACACTCTCCCTACCTAGAGTTTTCTGTCCCTAGAATTTTTTTTTTTTAAAGCACACTATAGCACAAGGAGAATTCCCCTCACTTTCCTTCTTTTTTCCTAGAAACAAGGACTCGCACAGTGAAAGAAACTGACACTCTCCCTACCTAGAGTTTTCTGTCCCTAGAAATTTTTTTTTTTTAAAGCACACTATAGCACAAGGAGAATTCCCCTCACTTTCCTTCTTTTTTCCTAGAAACAAGGACTCGCACAGTGAAAGAAACTGACACTCTCCCTACCTAGAGTTTTCTGTCCCTAGAAAAAATGTTTTTTTAAAGCACACTATAGCACAAGGAGAATTCCCCTCACTTTCCTTCTTTGTCCCTAGAAACAAGGACTCGCACAGTGAAAGAAACTGACACTCTCCCTACCTAGAGTTTTCTGTCCCTAGAAAAAATGTTTTTTTAAAGCACACTATAGCACAAGGAGAATTCCCCTCACTTTCCTTCTTTGTCCCTAGAAACAAGGACTCGCACAGTGAAAGAAACTGACACTCTCCCTACCTAGAGTTTTCTGTCCCTAGAAAAAATGTTTTTTTAAAGCACACTATAGCACAAGGAGAATTCCCCTCACTTTCCTTCTTTGTCCCTAGAAACAAGGACTCGCACAGTGAAAGAAACTGACACTCTCCCTACCTAGAGTTTTCTGTCCCTAGAAATTTTTTTTTTTTAAAGCACACTATAGCACAAGGAGAATTCCCCTCACTTTCCTTCTTTTTTCCTAGAAACAAGGACTCGCACAGTGAAAGAAACTGACACTCTCCCTACCTAGAGTTTTCTGTCCCTAGAAAAAATGTTTTTTTAAAGCACACTATAGCACAAGGAGAATTCCCCTCACTTTCCTTCTTTGTCCCTAGAAACAAGGACTCGCACAGTAAAACACACTGACACTCTCCCTACCTATCCTTCTCTTTCCCTAAACTAAAGGAATCCAGGTTAAGCAAGAAAGAAATAAATGTCACTGTCCCTGCCTATGCTTGTCTTTCCCTGCTCCGGAACACACTACACTAGGCCGCCGTGCTGGCGGCCTTTTATAGTGTGGGGCGTGTACTAAACACCCTCAGCAATAATTGGCCACAGGCATCCTGCCTGTGGCCAATCATTGCTCTCCTCGCTGCCGGCGCTGTGATTGGCCAAGCATGCGGGGTCACAGTGCATGCTTGGCCAATCACAGCGCCTGGATGACACTGCGATGGCGTAGTGCATTGTGGGCCGTTCGCGTCACTCGAATTTGGCGCGAACGGCCCAAATCGTTCGATCTTCATCGAACGATCGAACAGCCGATGTTCGAGTCGAACGTATGTTCGACTCGAACACGAAGCTCATCCCTACTCGTGAGTCACCTGCCCTCCTCCTTCCCCCCAGTATCCGCACAGTCACAATCCCTGGGATCATCATGGATTGTCTTCAGTGTTCATTTACTCACTGCTGTGTCAGTGTCACCGCTGGAGCCTAAGCCAGGACTACACCGCAACTTGTTCCTCATAGCGAAGCGGAATAGCTCACAGTCTCCTAGACTGCAACGCGCAGAAGAACTGCAGGTAACCTGCCATCTGCCGCTGCACCCCTCTAAATTTTGCGCCCGGGGCAACCGGCCCCCTGCCCCCCCCCCATGCTATGCCACTGACTCCTGGAGTATGAGGTTTGTGTAGAGTGATGAGAAAATAGGTATTTTAAATTGCTAAATTTAAAATCTAATTGTTTTTTGGGACTTTTAGTGAGGCTGTGACCATCCGACACACAGACCTCCATCCCCGATAAGATGAGAAGGAAAGGACTAATGGAGAAAAAAGTGGGACTTTAAATGAAACAAAACACTAGGGGCAAGTTGAATCAATCAATGAAATAAAATATAGTATTTATTATTGACATATTTGGATATAGTATATTGCAGGTATACATAGTGAACCAATAAGTATGTTACAGTGTATAATAGAGACATAGTTGGTAAAACCATATATTGTTCTGATAGTAACATGATAAACATAGTAACACATGGTGGACAATGAACCCATTCCAACAGTACATCCAAAATAATAAAAAGTCATAGTATATAATAAATTACAGTTCATGATTAAAAACAACATCAAGCCCATGGTAGTATGCATGATTACTGTGACACAACATCGGTAAAGTAAGCTCGACGCGTTTCGTGGAATATATCCACTCATCAGGAGCATCTAGGAACTGGGGGTACCTATAATGAATAATAAATTACTAATTAATGATAATTAATTAGAAAGGGAAGAGAGGGAGCACAGCTAAGTGGTCCTAGCACTCTTACCTAGGATTAATGGATAAAGCATGGTAGATAATAATAATGTTGGCGGGAGGCATAGGAGGGAAGGGAAGAATCTCCCCGGGAGCTGAAGTGGAGGCAGAGTGGCGGCGGGGAGGCCCAATCTAGGGTAATACGATAAGAATTGTGAAATAGTGGGTGCCTTTTCTACAGCTGCAGTGGTAGGTATGAGCCCAAGGGGTTTCTGTAACAAAAAATACTAAGCATTAAAATAAGCTGAGCTGATAAAAAACAGAGCCATAAAGGTGAAGCAATGAGTGTGTAAAAAAAGAAGTAGTATACATTAGTGAACAATATGTGTGTAAGTAAAGCATAGAAAATAATGCATGGTGTGTCAATTCATATTGAAATTGATAAGAACGTATACCTGAAGTAGGAACACAAGGCCGTGGTAAGGCAGAGTGTTGATGTGTCCAGATAAATAAAAGTGAGTTTAGGTGGCCGTGGATAGTGGTAAAAAGAAGGGGCAGCCCGCCCGCCAACCAGAGCCCCACTAAACGTCACGCTGTGCGTGCTGGAGAGGAGCGGCGAACACACGTGGGCCGCGATTGCCTATGTATGGACGCCCAACTCCTCCCCTATGACGCACGCAGATGGAAAGGAAGCACGTCAGCACGTGACGTCAATACTGACGTCGATCGTGCGGGCGTGTAAGGGCGTGGCGTCGACCCGCAGCGGATGCGTCCCCCCAACGCCCGCGACTCTAAGGCGAGGGGCGGGGGGGCGCCGAGGTGCACGTCGCAGCTCCCGGGTAGAGATGAACACAAACCTCCAGCAGTAAGCCTCACAATTGATTAAATGAGGTTAGCCCAGTAAGGCATAGATTCTGGAAATGGCATAGGATGTGGGTCAAAAGTAAAACATGGAGTAGAGTGATACCCACTACCTGCCCAGGCATAACCAACACATTGTAGAGTATCTTTAGTAAGATGAGACTCTTGGAATCCACAAATGGCAGAATAATATTTACGGATGGAATCATTCACCATGTAGCCTTTTAGAGGGCTGTGGGGGCCCTGAACATTTCAGGACACTATTGAAAGGTCCAGCATGTAAATGCTGAGTATGTATCAGTGGGAGAAGCAGATAAGCAGGGAGCTCCTGCTGTATGACACCAAGCAGGCATACTCCTAACAGCAGTAAAAATAGGTAAACAAGACCCAACGGTGCCATATACTGAGTCAGTTCTCCAACCAGGCGATAAGTGCAACATAAAGAAAAAAAAGGGGATTGAAAAAACCTAGTAGAAAAGGTCAGGTGATGACTGTCCATATGTCCGAATGGGCAGTAGAGTAAATCACAAAAGTGAAGCACAGCTACAAAAGGTGAATAGAAGCTTGAAGACTCAAAAAAACGTCACAGGAACTGAACTGTACTTCCAAACAGTAACAACCTCCCTGGCTGGAAGGTTAGGTAGGAACACTGGTGGATAACCGCCAGTAGTTTAATTCAGACTTCATCTTCCTCCTGTCACTGTCCACAGAGGTCAGCCTTGTTGACATAGAGCCACTCCATTGCTTCAACAGCCGTGTTGAAAAAGGGGACCCTGCCACGGGCCATAACCCACAGATGGGCAGGGTACAGCATAGCATAGGTTAAGGGAAGTCTCTGTAGCCATTTTCTGACATCTACAAATTTGGCCCTTTTCCTCTGCACCTCAGCCGAAAAATCAGGATAAAAGGACACAGGTACGCCATTATTGTTAACATTTTATCGCTCTCTAGCAAATCGGAGTACAACTTTCTGGTCTCTGTGATTGAGGAGACGGCCTGGGTAAATTCCCTGGAAGAGCATGAGTTGGAGTGCGGTGAGCACGTTCAACTGTGAAAGTGGTGTGAATGCATCACAACCTAACACTTCCAACAGCCATTTTCTACAAACTCAGTGGGATTCCGCTTTTCAGATTTTCCTGGGAGACCAACAATGCGGACGTTATTGCATCATAAGTGGTTCTCAATGTCAACAGCTCGATCATTTACATCATTCACCATTTGGGCAGTAGAACGAGACTCCGCAAAAAGAGGGGGCAAGCTATCCTCTAACTCAGTAATACGGCCCTCTGCGGCTGTAGTATGTTCTCACATCTTCTGAAAGTCCTGTCAGGGCCACTTCTTCCTGTAGTCTTCCCAGGTAAATCTTAACAGATTTAAAAGTGACAGTACAAGCATTAACAGCTTTCAGTATTTTATCCAGGGTAGGCTGTTCTTCCCCCTCTGCAGTGTCAGCGGTAACATCCTTGTGTTCTTCATTGGAAGAATGTATGGCTTTACAATCAGGGCTCTGTATAATAGAGTTAAGGGCTAACTGGGATACTCTGGTGTCCTCCTCAGTCTCCAATTCTCCCTGGCCCTATGGCTGAATGCCAGGCAACTTATGAGCATAAAGGATATCTCTGTCCTTACAAGGTAGTTAGAGTGACTTTTCAGACTTTGAATGTGCATCCTTGGGCTTATCAGAGCCTCATGGTGTTCTCCGAAGCAGCACCACAGTGGCCATGATGGCTTTCCTGGGCTCTCCTTTAACACAATTCTTACCCCAGAACTTTCAGTTTTCAACTTTCAGTGCTGCTGGTTCCTGTTCTCTCAGTGCTGCTTTACTGAAATTTATGGGGGTAGTCATGCTTTACAATATAAAAGAGAGACAGTACAGTTAAAATACAATAACATACAAGAGGGTTGAGAGGGCCCTGCTCATAAAAGCTTACAATCTAAAAGGGTGGGGCAAGTGGTTCAAAAGGTTATAACTGTGGAGGGTGAGCTGATGAAAGTGATAAAAGTTCACTTAGTTGGAGGTGTGATAGGCTTCCCTAAAGAGATGAGTTTTCAGGCATCGCTTAAAGGCAGGGAGAGTAGGCGATAGCTGGACAAATTGAGGTAGAGAGTTCCATGGGGGAGGATGGGAGAGGCTCTGGAGAAGTCCTGGAGACGTGCATGGGTGGAGGAAACAAGAGAGCTTGTCTGGAGAAGATGGTTTGGGTGATATTTGGAGACAAGATTGGTGATGTAGTTCACGGAAAAGTTGTGGATAGCTTTGAATGTTGTGGTAAATATTTTGAATCTAATTTGCTGGGCAATCGGAAGCCAGTGTAGTGATTGGCAGAGAGGGGTAAGCCTATGAAGAGATGAAGTAAAATAAAGAAAAAAAGTAAATTATTAAAAATGTCAGGTATAAAATAAAAACAATAAAACATGATACGCACATATGCACAATGGAGCTAGGTTGCTGTTAAATAGTCTGGAGCCCTGAGGAGATTGTTTTTTCCTCCCCTGTTGGGAAGGATCTGTGAGCTCCCTGGAGCCCTATGGACTGAATGCTGGACCACTTTGTTGCACCCATGGACTGTATATGTACGAGGATCCAGTGTAAAGCCTTTTTTTGTGCTCATAATACTTCATGGTCCTCAGCCGTGAAACTGTAGACTGTTCCAGTCTGCCGTTACTTGTGCTCATACTACTTCATGGTCCTCAGCCGTGGAACTGTAGACTGTTCCAGTCTGCCGTTACTTGTGCTCATACTACTTCATGGTCCTCAGCCGTGGAACTGTAGACTGTTCCAGTCTGCCGTTACTTGTGCTCATACTACTTCATGGTCCCCAGCCGTGAAATGTAGACTGTTCCAGGCTGCCATTACTTGTGCTTATACAACTTCATGATCCCCAGCTGTGAACTGTAGACTGTTCCAGCCTGCCATTACTTGTGCTCATACCACCTAATGGTCCCCACCTGTGAACCGTGGGCTGTTCCAGTCTGCCATTACTTGTGCTCATACCACTTCATGGTACCCAGCTGTGAACCGTGTAATGTTCCAGTCTGCCTACAATAGTGCTATTGATTCTGCAAAGAAAGTGTCCTCTACCATCACTTCAATCCCCTCAAAAGTTTGACTAGCAAATTAACTGTAAAAAGACAACCCCTAGACAGATCAATGAGCTGGAGTGAATGGACTGTCATTGCTGTGTGCCTGGCTGCCTCTGCACTATTTGGGAAAGAACCTGTCTAATCTATGGAAGCTCTTTCGGGGGTAGAGCTACAGCCATATTTGTTCAATGACATCTTCCAGGATCCCCAGCCCTGGTGACATCACTAGGCTCCGCCCTGATGCATTTCATTACTTCCTCTGTGACTTTCTCAAAGTGCCTTTGCAGGGAGGTCTGGAGGGCATGGTGCAGAGGGGGTCTGGTGGGCATAGCACAGGTGGATCTGGAGGGAACAGTGCAGGGGGGTCTGGAGGGCACAGCACAGGGGGTTCTGAGGGCACAGTGCAGGGAGGTGTGGAGGGCACAGTACAGAGGGGTAAGGAAGGCCTGGTACAGGGGGGGGGTCTGGAGGGCACGGTGCAGAGGGGTCTGGAGGGCACAGTGCAGGAAGATCTAGAGGGCATGGTACAGAGGGGTCAGAAGGCCTGGTACAGGGGGGTCTCGAGAGGATGCTAAAGGGGTGTCTGAAGGGCATGGTACAGGGAGGTCTGGTGGGAACAGCACAGGGGGGTCTGGAGGGCATTGTACAGGGGGTCTGGAGGGCATAGTACAGGGGGTCTGGAAGGCACAATGCAGCAGGGTCTAAAGGGCAGAGTGCAGGGGGGTCTGAATAGCACAGTGCAGGGGGGGCTGTAGGGCACAGTGCAGGGGGGGCTGGAGGGCACAGTGCAGGGGGGGCTGGAGGGCACAGTACAGAGGGGTAAAGAGGGCCTGGTATAGGAGGGTCTGGAGGGCATGGTACGTATGGGTCTTGAGGACACAGCGCAGGGAGGTCTGGAGGGCATGGTACAGAGGGGTCAAGAGGGCCTGTTACAAGGAGGTCTTGGAGGGAATGGCATAGGGGGACTGGAGGGCATGGTAGAGGGGGGTCTGGAGGACATGGTACAGGAAGGTCTGGTGGGAACAGCGCAGGGAGGTTTGGAGGGCATGGTACAGAGGGTCTGGGGGGCACAGTGGAAGGGGGTCTAAAGGGCACAGTGCAAGGGGGTCTAAAGGGCACAGTGCAGGGGGGTCTGAAGGGCACAGAACAGGGTGGTCTAGAGGGCACAGTGCAGGGGGGTCTGAAGGGCACAGCACAGGGGGGTCTGAAGGGCACAGCGCAGGGCGGTCTAGAGGGCACAGTGCAGGGGGGTCTGGAGGGCACAGCACAGGGGGGTCTAGAAGGCACAGCACAGGGGGGCGGCTGGATGGCACAGTGCAGGGGGGGGCTGGAGGGCACAACATGGGAGGGTCTGAAAAGTACAGTACTGGAGGGTCAGGAGGGATGCTGTGGCAGCTACCTGTTTTGGTGCTCTGATCCCCGACTGTCCTCCTCTCTGGTCACATGATGTCACCCACTTGAATGAAATAGAGAGGAGGCCTGGCAGGGATCAGCACATTCCATTCAGGGCTACAAGAGCCCAAACTAGCCGGCAGCAAATCCTTATTGGCAGAAGCATTCCACCGTCCCGCAGCTACACATGAAAGGGGCGCTCTGGGGGCGTGGTCTGGAGATGACTGAGTGAGAGAGAGACACACGCATCAGCAGAGCAGAGCTCCCGGACCTCCGACCTAACCCGCATGAGCTGCCCAGGATAGAAGGCTGATAGAAGGCTGACACTGTGGTGGATACCGCGGTATGAATAGTGGCCGCAGATACGGGACCAGAGCCGCAGTGAGAAAAGCGCCTGCAAGCACTTATCGAGGGGAGAGTCAACAGGATATCCAACAGTACCTGGTTACACCCCCATTGGTGCGGCGTTCTCTGGAGTCAGCGGAGCCGGGATTGCGGACCTGAGAAAGCGGTGTAGGAACGAGGCAGAACATACAGGACGTACGGCGGACGTCTTACGGGTCGAGACGTGGATCAGGTGAGAGGCAGGAAGCAGAGATAGCACTGCCTTCACAGAACGAAGCAAAGAGGTCACAAGACGCAGGGAGACACAGTGTGAGAGATACGGCAGACACAGCTCCAGCTTCAGCTGTAGAGATGGAGGTAGGAGATATTAAAGTCATACTGGCTACACTCCCCACACGACAAGATCTAGCAGCACTACCAACCCGCCAGGACATAGAGGATTTAATCAAACGAGTGGAAGAAACACACCGCCAGGACCTTGCACTCATTAGGGCGGATGTTAAAACACTAACAGAGAGGATGGAGGTGGGGGTGGGCTCAATTGCGGGTGTAGAACAGCGGGTCAGTTATTTGGAAAAAATGCAAGCAAAACAAGTAAACACAACAGCAGACCTGCAACTGCAAATCGAGGCCCTCGAAGACAGAAGTCGTAGGAATAACATACGATTAAGGGTATTCCCAGAAATAATAGATTTAGAGACAGAAGATCTGGAGATTAAAGTGTCTGGGATATTTCAGTCGGTTCTAAAGTCGCCACAGATGAAGATAGAGATCGACAGAGTGCATAGAGCGCTGGGACTGAAACCTAAAACTTTAGAAAGACCACGAGATATAATTTGCCGGCTACATAGATATTACCAAAGGGAGCAGATTCTTAGAGCTGCATGGGACCAGGGAGATATCCCATGGGAAGGGGGAGGAATTAAAATTCTACCAGACATATCCCGGGCTACACTCCAGCGCAGAGCCTGCCTACGCCCAATCTTAGATCGGGCTAGGGAACAAGGATGCACATACAGATGGGCCTATCCTTTAGCAGTCACCTTTCGAAGGGCATCAGGTCTGTTTACTCTACGGTCACCAGCAGAACTACCCGAACTTTTTTCTTATTTAGAAACTGCACCTTTCCAAATCTCAAATTGGCTTGCCCCCTTTTCATATATGGGGAATCGTTGGGGCCTGTTAGACATCAAGGGCCAAGGCAAGAACTTACAAGCGGGTAGACAACAACAAAGGGACTTGACCCCCCGAGAGGTAGCTGAGGACTCAAACTTGGAACCTGTGCTACGGTAATCGGGATAGGTATAGAAGGATAGAAGACTGATCTTGGGCCTTGGACATCTTTGCGAGTATAGTTGGTCCTCTGTTTGTATGTGGAGGAGAAACTAGACTTGGACCCCCCTCCCTCCCTCCCGCCTCCCCCCATTTCCCCTGTTCTTCCCACCCTGCCCCTGCCCCCGTCGCCCCCTTTCTTTTGAAGTAACGGAGTAACAGAATAATGAGACCAGGGAGCCAGGACAGAGAAATACTAAAGTGGATATTTTGATTTGAATAATTATAGGATATTATAGGATACCCCTCCCCTTTACTCCCATCCGTGTCCCAGGAGCTCTTAGCAAGTATAAATGTATCTATAAATTAAATGTGTGAATGTACCAATGTATGGTTCAATACGAGAGACAGGTGAAGTAGGTAGGATTTGTATATGCAGAAATAAATAGATATAGGTGGGAGAAATGGGATAAGGGATATCCTGATATTATTACCTCTCTGGTGGCTTCTGGAGAACTCTTTCCCTTTTTTCCTCCTTCCCCCTCCCCCCCCCCCCGGATCTCTCTGGGTTCTTTTTTTGTTGAAGCGGAAGGGCCGTTTTTTTTTTTTTTTCTGGAAGTGGGGTTAGATACCCCTTCTAGATTTTTTGGGGGGTTAACTGCCTTATAGTGACGGGGCACATTTTACTTCTTCTTTGGGGGATCCAATTGGGTCGGTGTTTTTTTTTTTTCTTTTTTCTTCTCGGACTTAAATTGGATACCCCCCGTAATTTCACCCCCCTAAAGATAGGGGAATAGGACACACAAATAGGTACACAAGTATACACAGGACATATAAGTTAAATCACAATTACGGGTATTTTTTTATATTTTTTTGTTTTGGGGGTTTGAGGGCCTGTTTGGTTTGTTTGGTTTGTCTTGGTTTAAAAAAAAAGAAAAAAAAAAGGAGAGGATGACACAAGTAGGGTTTTTTTTTTTTTTGGAACTCGAAAACTCACATAAAGCACACAAAAGAGAAATATAAAGTCACTTAACCACAAAGACACAAGGACACAAAAAAACACAAGGACACAAAAGGCATGAGAAAGCCCCACACTTTTTCAATATTCCATAGATCTCATAAAAACCTGTAACATTTAAATCAGGCTGACTCTAAACCAGGGATGACTAGGGGTAAGGGGATGGGGACCATGGGGGGGCTGGGGATTGGGGGGGACTTGGGGGGATGTGGCGAGGGGGGAGGTATGTGGATAAATAGAGATAAGGATATATGAGAAGGTATGGATATAAAATAAAAGTGATACAATGGGGATTGGTGGGGATTGGGAGGTGGGGTTGGGAGAAAGGGGGGAATATTGAGGCGAAGGGATGGGAGGGATTGGTTGTTATAGAGAATTTGTCTTTCTTCTCCTTCTCCCCCCCCCCTCCTCCTCTCCCTCCCTCTTATTTTAGGTGTTCTGACCCTGCGAATAGAGGGTCGGAGGGGGTATGGGGTAAGGGGAGAATGGAATACTAAAATAGGAAACTAGAAGATAAAATAGAGGGATTTAGAGGATCGAGACAGGGAAGTACCTTAGGGATAGATGAACAATGGAGGAGATACATGGAAATATGGGGAAAATACGAAGTGGATAAGTTTGTTTTCCTTTCTGTGTAAATTGATTTGATGAGATAAGAGGTATATTTTAATTTATGAAGTTACCATTCTTTATTAGATTAATTAACCTTTCTCTAGAAAAAGGTAGAGAAAATGTTTATATAAACTGTTATATGATAGAAATATTAGGGTATATAAAGAAATATTAGGATATATGATATATGATGTTAATGAGGTTAATAAAATAGATGAGGTGTTTGATATTGGTACGGCATATACAAGTCTTGATTCTCCCTCATAATTTCCGTTTTCCTTCTTCCTATATTTTTTTCTTCCCCCCCCCCTCCCTCTAGAAGACATCCAGAAGATATCTAGGGCTACTAGCTCTTACTAATTTCTTTTTTTTTTTTTGGTGGTCTACAAGGCCTTCTTGTTATGTAGTCAAAACGGGCGGTACGGAGGCTCCGGGAGCTGGCCTGTCTGATGGGCTCCTCAGTCTAATCCAGGTACACGCACCCACATAGGTTGACGCTCATATACCATTAAACCGGTGTGCGTCCTTTTTTTTTCTCTTAGAATATAGCTAAGAGTTATAGGTAGGGAAGGGCCTACCCTTTTTTTTTTTTTTTTTTTTTTTTTAGTGGTCCTCTTTCCTTCTTTTGTT
Organism: Rana muscosa; assembly: GCA_029206835.1. NCBI lineage: Eukaryota > Metazoa > Chordata > Amphibia > Anura > Ranidae > Rana > Rana muscosa. The sequence goes on from CM055117.1 coordinate 36,019,769, forward strand.
TTTGTTTTTTTCTCTCTCTCTTTCTCATTCTCTTCTCTTCCCCTTCTCTCGCCCTCTCGTCCGTGTCTCTCCTCGTCCTCTCTTACAGCCCCCCTCACGGGTTCCAAAATGGAGACATTGAAAATAATGTCACTGAATGTAAAAGGACTAAATACACCAGAAAAAAGAAGGATGCTCCTACATGACATGCGGCGCTTGGAAATAAGCGTCGCCTTTATACAGAAGACACATTTTAGAGATGACAAAACCCCGACATTAAAAAAATCAGTTTTTCCCAACAGTATACCACGCAACCAATCAGATAGCTAAGTCAAAAGGGGTCTCTATCTTACTAGCAGGGAAAATAACGTGGGTACAAATAGACCCTATAAGAGACCCCTTGGGGCGATATCTGTTTGTGAGAGGTAAAATAGGAGATACGGAGGTTACACTAGCAACCATATATGCCCCTAACTGCCATCAAGACGTTTTTTTAGGTAAAACGATTAAACGATTGATGGGATTTACACAAGGGCAATTAATATTAGGGGGTGATTTGAATACTACATTGGATCCTAAAGAAGACACCCCGTCGGGAGTTTCATCTATCCCCCTTAGTGCGCGGAAACGTATAGCCCAAACCATACATAATAATCAATTGATTGATGTTTGGCGGCTTTTACATCCTAAGGAAAAAGATTTTACATTCTACTCCTCTTCTCATAAAGTCTATTCTCGGATAGATTTTTTTCTTATCCCACACGCTCAACTTCACTCAGTTAAAACAGCGGAGGTGGGCCTGATTACGTGGTCAGACCATGCACCTGTTTTTTTGACATATGCATTACAAGATTTTGCCCGATCTAGACTTAACCAATGGAGACTAAATGAAAGCCTCTTACAGGACAAAGAAGTCCTGGAAGACGTATTCAAAGAAATACAGTTTTATTTTAGTACGAATGATACCCCAGACTGCGATCCAGGAACCATCTGGGAAGCACATAAGGCGGTTATCCGGGGAGTGTTGATTAAACACGGAGCTAGGATTAAGAAGAATCGTACAGAACAATTAAAATATCTTTTAGAGGAATTAACTATCCTGGAGGCTAAACACAAACAAACACGTTCAATATCATTAGAGAGAAATCTAGCGGATAAAAGAATGCAAATCACAGACCTTCTCTACTATAAGGCTAAAGCGGCGCTACAGACATGTAGGAAGTTTTCGTATGAATCAGGGGATAAATGTGGGAAATCACTGGCTAACACCTTACGAGATCAGAAGTTGAGTAACTATATACCACATATTATCCCACCAAAAAAATTAAAGGTAACGAAACCACAGATCTCCTCAGAGACCACAGTACGAGAATTCCAAGAATTTTACCATAACCTGTACAACCTAGAGAGTAAATCCCCTACGCAGGAACAAATAGATTTATACTTGTCATTAGCACGAATGCCAAGACTTTCAGAAATAGAGAGAGATAAATTAGAAAGACCTATTAGTAGAGAAGAACTGCAGGAGGCTGTTTATTCAATGAAATTGGGGAAAGCCCCAGGACCAGATGGTTTCACGGCCCAATATTATAAAATATTACTCCCCTATTTATCGGAATATATGGTGAAGTTATTTAATAGCTTAGGGATGGGCGGAAACTTAACGAGAGATACCCTATTGGCATATATTGTAGTCATACCGAAAGAAGGGAAAGATCCATCTTCCTGTGGAAGCTATCGCCCAATTTCATTGTTAAACTCAGATCTTAAACTTTTTACCAAAATCTTGGCAAACAGGATCCAGCAGTATATTCCAAAACTAATACATTTAGATCAGGTGGGATTTGTCCCCACAAGGGAAGCTCGAGATAACACTACAAAAGTCATCAACCTGTTACATATAGTGAATAAAACACAAACGCAGTGTGTATTTTTGAATACAGACGCAGAGAAAGCTTTCGACAGAGTGAACTGGAAGTTTATGCAGGCAGTCCTTCAACATGGAGGATTTGGAAGTAATTTAATACGGTGGATTGCCTCGATCTATTCAAACCCAACGGCCCAAGTAAGGGCAAATGGGAAACTATCAGAGCCCTTCTCTATTAAAAACGGGACACGACAGGGGTGCCCCCTGTCCCCACTCCTCTTCGCTCTGTCATTAGAACCATTTCTCTGCACATTACGACACAATCAGGACATAACGGGAATTAAAATAGGAAATATTCAATGTAAGATCTCGGCGTATGCGGATGACATGCTTTTCACTTTAACTAATTCTTTGACTACGATTCCGAATCTTATGAGAGAATTTGAGAAATATGGGGCACTTTCGAATCTTCGAATTAATTTTAAAAAATCGGAAGCAATGGGGGTCAATATACCACATACAACGATAACACTGTTGAAACAAAACTTTAAATTTAAATGGACAGACAGAGCTTTAATGTATCTAGGAACTTCTCTCCCAAGAAATATAGCAAAGATCTTTGAGTTAAATTTTCCCCCTTTATTGCAAAGGGTTAAGATCCTATTAGATAAATGGAGAATAGGTTTTCATACTTGGATGGGACGTTGTAATATAATTAAAATGAGCATACATCCTAAGTTTATTTATTTAATACAAGCATTACCGGTAAATATCCCAGTGAGTTTTTTCAAACAGACACAAAGAATAATATTTGAATACATATGGGCATGTGTACACCCTAGGATACATCGGAAACAATTAATGCAAATAAAGAATCAAGGAGGATTGGCAGTACCAGATATACGGAAGTATTATCAAGCAGTGCATTTAAATAGAGTGATTGATTGGAATAGACATTCAGATACAAAATTGTGTGTACAAATTGAAGAGGCCCAATCACCGATTCCCTTTAGGGGAACGCCATGGTGCTATGCAGCACTCCCTAGAGTGGTGATGGAAAATCCAGTGGTAGGAAATACGGTGAAGCTTTGCTCTTTACAGTTTCGCAATATTGGGATAACACCAACGACATCTCCCTTATATCCAATATTGGGAAACCCTCTTTTCCAACCAGGATGTAAGGATAATGCATTCCGAAGATTAGAAAGTATGGGATACACTCAAGCTCTTAATTACATTAGTACAGGAACATGGATCACAATAGGGGAGCTAATGGAAGAAAGAAATATGTTTAGATTAAAATTTTGGAATGCTCTACAGATTACCCACTTTCTTGCCACACTACCGAACCCGGGACAGTTCGATAGACCCCTTACCACATTCGAGAAACTCTGTAATGGAAAGGGAGTAGTATCACATACACTATCAGTATGTTACGAAATGCTAATTACACAACCGGTAACCTATGTTCCGAAATGTATACAAGAATGGGAAAGAGAACTAGGGAGGATTCTTAGTATGGAGCAGAGACAGAGGATGTGCCGATTTACACACGAAACATCAATATGTGTTAAAACCCAGGAGACTAATTTTAAAATCTTCTCGAGATGGTACAAGACACCAGAGAAACTCGGGAAAATCTTCCCGGATGTATCAGACCAATGCTGGAGATGCCAGGAAGAAAAAGGGACTATGCTGCACATCTTCTGGGACTGCTCCAGGATAAGATGTTTCTGGCGGGGGATTAGACAGATCCTCCAACATTGCACGGATATAAGAATACCGGAAGATCCGGAGTTCTTCCTCCTACATGTTAATCATATACCCGAGAGGAGATATAAAGAATCATGTATCCCCTATCTTTTAGATGCTGCAAAAGCATGTATCCCTCTAAAATGGAAATCACCGCTGCCACCGACAATAGAGATGTGGATCAGGAAGGTGAAGGAGGTAAGTAAATTAGAAGATTTAGTCCTTTCAGCGCGTAATCAACATGAAAGATTTGTTGAAACCTGGTCTGCCTGGAACACTTTCCTCCTCTCAAATGAGGGGAGGGTGCTCCTGGAAAATCAGACAATGGAGGAGGAGTCGGGGGGGGGGGACTGGGGCTTGGGAGGGGGAGGGAGGGGTTTGAGGAGGGGGAGAGAAACTGGGGGCTCCCTTTTTTTTCCTCTTTCCTCCCCTTTCTTTCTCTTTTTTTTAATTTTTTTTTTTTGTTTGTTGTTTTCTTTGCTCTTTGCTTTCTTTGTTTGAAATAGTCAATGAGAAATATGGAATGGAATATATAATATTAATGCCTTATTATCATGACTTGCTATTTTGCTTTTTGCTTATTGTCTTGATGTATTGGATGTACTGGAAAAGAGAAATAAATAAATAAATAATAAAAAAAAAAAGAAAGGGGCGCTCTGCAGGGCAGGGAATGCCTTTACCTAGAAATGGTATGCTTCCCGGCTTGAGAGCTCAAGACGCCTGAGCTCATTCCTTCTTAACGCTGCTCTACCAATCGATGGGGGGGGGGGGGGCACTTGCGGGTCAGCAGGAACATGATGGTGATCTACCTGTCTCCTGCCTGTGCATTGGTGTGCCGTCGAAAACAAGTGCACTGCAATCCATGTATTGTACATTACCAGGCATTGCAGTAACATGAAGTATCGTAATGCAGAGATGTAAATGGGCCCTAAAAGTTTTGAATTTTTTTGACACTTTTATTCTTCTAATAATAAATGTTTTCACACAAAATTCTCACAGCTTTTCCCAGGATTCAAACCCTTTTGTAATTGGACTCAATTTGAAAAATGTGTGAATCTTGTCTGCAAGCAACCCGTGTTACAATCTCACGTATCTGTCCTTTGATCTTCGCCATTTTTCAAAAACACACAATTTTCAACTAACACATCATAATTTATCTATCTGATGGTTTTGATTTTTATATGCAAGAATAATTTTGAAAACGATATTATGATTAACCGCTTCAATACTGGGCTCTTTCACCCCCTTCCTGCCTAGGCCAATTTTCAGCTCTGTTACACTTTGAATGACAATTGCGCGGTCATGCAGCGCTGTACCCATATGACATTTTTATATTTTTTTTTTCACACAAATAGAGCTTTCTTTTGGTGGTATTTAATCACTGTTGGGTTTTTTATTTTTTGCTAAAAAAAAACAAAAAAAAAACAGACCTAAATTTGAGAAAAAAATATCGTTTTTGTTAGTTTCTGTCAGAAAATGTTATAAATAAGTATTTTTTCTCCTTCACTGAGGTGCACTGATGAGGCAGCACTGATGGGCACTGATGAGGTGGCACTGATGAGGAGGCACTATAATTCAGCACTGATGGGCACTGATAGGTGTCACTGATATGCAGCGCTGATAGATGGCACTGATATGTGGCACTTATGGGCAAGGATAGGCGGCACTGATGGGCACTGATGGGCGGCACTGATGGGAGGCACAGATAAGCAGGCCCTGATGGGCACTGAAAGGCAGCACTGACTTGCATCACTGATGGGGACAGATTGGCATCACTGCTGGGCACTACTGGGGCTGCACTGATCATCAGTGCCCTGATTATCTGTACAGATCTCTCCTGTGAGGAGATGCCACTGATCGGCTCTCCTCGCATCACACTCAGCGTGAGGCGAGGAGAGCCGATCACTGGCATTTCCTTGTTTACATGTGATAAGCTGTGATTGGACACATGCCGCGGGACAACGTCATATGACGTTGTCCCTGAACAACGGATTATCTCGCCCACCGTCATTTGTCTATACGCCTGGTGGGAGGTAGTTAATATAAAATAATATAAATAATAATGGTGTTATATCTTTTTATAAATGCTTCCTGTGATCTGTGATTAAATGAGATTTTCAATGCTGTCTGTATTCACATACAGATGATTTTTTTTTCTGTTCTGTCTGACACTGTCTTAGCAGGGTTCGGCGAACTTCACAAAAGTTGGGATGCCGACCCCCTTTGAAATCAATAGGAATCTGTCAAATCAAAAACGTCCATTTTCCAGGCAAGGGGTTGTCAAAAATAAATAAAAAATAGCACAGGGTGGGGAGTCATGGGTGCTGTTCTGGGGAACATTCACCGGTGCAATGAAAACAAATTTAAATACATTTTTTAAAATACAATTTGGCTAGGTGCTGTGATATTTTTTTTTAAAGCACTAATAGGAAAAATGATTTTAAATTGCTGGTAAATTACATTGCATAGTTACGAAGTCAGGCAAGTTGAAAAAAGACACTACTTTATCTAGTTCAATCAAAAAAAAATAAGTAATATAAACCCCTATATACACAATGCTATACCCACAGTTGATCCAGAGCAAGGCAAAAAACAAACAAAAAAAAAACAACAAAGCATGATCAAATTCGCTCCAGTGGGGGGAAAAGATTAATTTAAATTTAACTCATCAGATCCGGCACACATGACCAATCCCGGTGGTACTGCTTGCCGAATGACAGCTCCTTGAGCTGTAACCAGCTGTATAAGGGAAGGAAAAGGGATTAACAGTGACATCACTGACCATGTTTGGGCAGTGATGTCATTGCCATCTCTGCCCCTTTGCTTACATGGCTGCCGATTCCTGGTCATGTAAGCAGTGAGTCTATGACAGCACCTGCTGCTTCCTTAGGAACCATTGATAGCGGGATGCTGTTATATATAAAAACTGTAGAAATGTGGATGCTTCATATGGCTTGGCTCCTGCTTAACAGGGAGCTGAAATTACATCTACTCATCCTTAACTGACAGCACTTAGAACTCTCCCTTACTTTCAATTTAAAATGAAAAAAAAAAGAAAAAGAAAAAAAAACGACAACTACAGAATAGAGTTTCAACATGTTTATTGTTGTCAAAATCCATTAAACAGAACCCCCCCCCCCCATCTATAGGGATCTATATAGTGCCACTGTTTTCCCAACTGCTGACAAGATGTGAAGGAATCGGGACACTGATCTATGGGGCCAGAAGTGCCGGCATCTGCCGATGTAGAAGATAAATATTTGATAAATGTTTGTTCTGTGTGTAACAAACCCAAATGGAGAAAAAAGCTGAAGAAAATGGATAATGCAGAGCACAGGCAACATGCGTAGGAAGGGGAAACCTGTGAACATGGAGAGCAGGAGATAATGAAGCCAAGACATTCAGAGTACAGAATATGGAGGGATGATGGCAGAGAATTATTGTGAAACACTCATTTTTTTAAGTCTGTGCCAAAGCTAATACATCAACTTACATCTTTCCTTCCACCTTTCCTTATTTTCTTGCTCTCTTCCATTCCCTATACATTCCTTCCTTCCATCCTTCCTTCCTTCCCTACTTTCTTCCTCCCTTTCATTCCCTATACATTCCTTCCTTCCATTCTTCCTTCCTTGCCTAATTTCTTCCTTCCTTCCTTCTTTTCTTGTTCCCTTCCATTCCCTATAGTAAATTCCTTACTTCCTTCCTACTTTCCTTCTTTCTTTCTTTTCCCTAAGTGTTTATTCCTCTCTTCCCTATACCTTCCTTTCTTCTCTTCCCTATACATTCCTTTCTTCCATCTCTTAAGTATACAATACTTCCTTTTTACCTTTCTCTCCCTATATATTCCTTCTTTTTTTCCTTTCCCTATACAGTCCTTCCTCCTTTTCCTCCTTCTTTTTTTTTCCTTATTTGCTCCTTCCTTCCTTTTTACCCCATACCTTTCTTTCTCTCCCAACCCTTTCCCCAGGGGTGAGGGGGTCTGATGAGCAGGAGCTGCCCAACGTTTCAAGTTCAACAAATGGGTAATTGCTTGATAGGTCGCAGGATGGTCCCAGCAACCAAAACAAGACATACCTGTGCTCAAATCCCAATATCTTGTAAATGCATATAATCTATCAGATGCTAAAATGGTGTGACCACATGGTAACATTACAAATTCTGGATGAACCCTCTGCTTACTGCTATATACCCTTTCCAGCAAACTATACAATGAAAAACATGGATTTTTAGTTCACACATATTGCACAACATGTTTAAGCTGGCCAACTGAATCAAATTAATCCCTTTTATGGCCAGTCCTACTCTGCTCTGCCACTGCAAATGCTATGGTGGACACAATGCCAACATGGAGCAAATAGACACAAGGTGGGGTAGAGCTACTAGGTTCAAGTATGGTCACTGACCTGCATTTCAACATGAACAAGACATACCTGTGCTAAAATCCCAACAACTTGTATATGTATATAATCTCTCAGGTGCTAAAGGGGCGTGAACACTTGTTAACAATACAAATTCTGGATGAACCCTCTGCACACAGCTAAACACCCTTTCCAGTAGGGATGAGCCGAACACCCCCGGGTTCGGTTCGCACCAGAACCTGTGAACGGACCGAAAGTTCGCACGAACGTTACAACCCTATTAAATACAATGGATGCGAACATTCGAAATCTAAAGTGCTAATTATAACGACTAATATGCATGTTATTGTCCTAAAAAGGGTTTGGGAACCTGGGTCCTGCCCCAGGGGACATGTATCAATGCAAAACGAAGTTTTAAAAACTGCCGTTTTCCGGCAGCAGTCATTTTAACCACTTCCCTACCCAGGCATAGTCAAATGACGTCCACAGATGGGATCTCCCATCCTGGGTGGACGTCATATGACGTCCTGACTTTGTAGGGGGATATCTGAATGATGCGTGCAGCTAGAGGCATCATTCAGATATCCTTTTGAAGTGCCGGCGATCCTGCGCACCATAAGAATGATCATAGCAGCAGTTCCGCCACTTGATCGTTCTTATAGGCGGCGGGAGGGGACATCCCCCCCTCCCGCCGCCATCCGGTGCTTCTCTTGGCTCTCCCGTGCGATCGGGGACCCGAAGCGAATCTTACGGCGCCGTTGGTGAGTCACGTGATGAGCATAGAGATGACTGGTGACCAGATGGTCACCAGTCATCTCTATGATCGTCGGAGGCCCGGGCGCGATGTGATGACGTCACGCCCGGGTCCTCAAATGTAAACAAAGCCGCAATTGCGGCTGTAAGTATGAGATCAGTGAAAAAAATGTCACTGATCTCATGCTTTCCAGCCTGGAGGAGAGATGCGGGGTCTTATTGACCCTGCATCTCTCAATAAAGAGGACCTGTCACACACATTCCTATTACAAGGGATGTTTACATTCCTTGTAATAGGAATAAAAGTGATCAAAAAAAAGTTAAATAATTGTAAAAAAATAAATAAATAAGTAAAATAAATAAATAAATAATAATAAATAAAAAAATTAAAACGCCCCTGTCCCCGGTAGCTCGCGATCAGAAGCATATGCACACGTAAGTCGCCCACATATGTAAACGCTGTTCAAACCACATATGTGAGGTGTCGCCGCGTGCGTTAGAGCGCGTGCAACAATTCTAGCACTAGACCTCCTCTGTAATTCTAACCTGGTAACCTGTAAAAAAAATTAAAGTGTCGCCTATGGAGATTTTTAAGTACAGAAGTTTGGCGCCATTCCATGAGTGTGCTCAATTTTAAAGCGTGACATGTTAGGTATTTATTTACTCGGCGTAACATCATCTTTCATATTTTCCCCAAAAATTGGGCTAACTTTACTGTTTTGTTATTTTTTAATTCATGAAACCATTTTTAAAAAAAAAAAGGCGTTTGAAAAATTATTGCGCAAGTATCGTGCAAGAAAAAAAGTTGCAATGACCGTTATTTTATTCCCTAGGGAGTCTGCTAAAAAAACATATATAATGTTTGGGGGTTCTGAGTAATTTTCTAGCAAAAGAATGATGATTTGTACATGTAGGAGAGAAGTGCTAGAATAGGCCCGGTATTGAAGTGGTACAAAAAGCCCTGTATTGAAGTGGTTAATGATGCATAAAGTGAAAAAAAGTCAAATATTCCTTTAAATATCGTACCTGGGGGGTGTCTAAAGTATGCCTGTGAAGTGCCACGTGTTTCCTGTGTTTAGAACTGTCCCTGCACAAAATTACATTTCTAAAGGAAAAAAAGCCATTTAAAACTGCTTGCGGCTTTAATGTCATGTCTGGTCCCGGTAATATGGATGAAAATCTTTGAGAAAAATGTCATGGGTACCCCCCACCCCACTACCAGCCCCTTTGGGTATTGTATGGATATTAAGGGGAACCCAGCACCCAAAATTAAAAAAAGGCCCTATATACTCTGAACAGCAGTATAGAGGCGGTGCAAACAAGACAGGGACTGTAGGTTTGTTCTTAAGTAGAATCTGTTTGTAATTTTGGACACGTACATTGTTTAAGTGTAGCTCCAGCCAAAAAATCTATTTTTAAGCTTTTTGGAAAATATAGGGAAGGGTTATCACCCCTGTAACATTTGTTTTGCTGTCTGTGCCCCTGTTCAGAACATTTCACCTCACTTTCCGTCCCAATGACAACTGTTTTTGAAAAGTGGGGTTATTTTTGGAAACAAGGATTGGTGATAAAGCATCAGTAGAGAGGAGACACCTTTTACCCATATTAACCCTTACAGGCAAGAATTTCCCTTCCTAGGGGTAGATTTCCTCTCACTTCCTGTTGTCTCCTTCCGTTTGCAAGTAGAAGTCGTTTGTAAGTTGGATGTTTGAAAGTAGGGGCCTGCCGTATATACTCTGCAGAAATTGGCCCCTTAGGTGTTGGTGTTGGCACAACACTGTAAGCACTCACAGTTACTCTTGGTTACTCTTACGCCCTGCTTTCAACTATTATATCAAGAATTGTAATTACATGCCCCTGTAGAACAGGGGCTGAAAAATTGGGCCTTAGCCACTGGTGCCACAACACTGCAACCCCTCACAGATACTGTATTTGGAGCACAGCAATGAGCCCTGTTGCAAAGTATTGCATCAAAAATTGTAATTACATGCCCCTGTTAAACAGGGGCTGAAAAATTGGGCCTTAGGCGCTGGTGCCACGACACTGCAACCTCTCCCAGATACTCTAGTTGGAGTGCAGGAATGGGCCCTGCTGCAAAGCATTGCATCAAAAATTGTAATTACACGCCCCTGTTAAACAGGGGATGATTAATTGGGCCTTAGGCACTGGTGCTGGTGCCACGACACTGCAACCTCTCACAGATACTCTAGTTGGAGTGCAGGAATGAGCCCTGCTGCAAAGCATTGCATCAAAAATTTTAATTACATGGCCCTGTTAAACATGGGCTGAAAAATTGGGCCTTAGCCACTGGTGGCGGCATCCAGAAACAAAAATGTTTTTCCAAGATATCATCATGAATTGGTCATTGAGGAGGAGGAGGAGGATAGTCAGTCAACATAACAGGACAGTCACTCAGCATCAGCATCAGTCTTGAAGGGATGTGACATTTGAAAATAAATTATTCTGTTATATCAGCTTCAGGTGCTTGGTAGCTGGTGGTGATCCAAGACTGGTTCATCTTTATGAAGGTCAGTCGATCAACCGAGTCGGTGGACAGGCGCACCCTGTGATCCGTGACAAATCCTCCAGCAGCACTGAATGTGCGCTCCGAAAGAACGCTGGATGCAGGACAGACCAGTAGCTCAATTGCATACTGTGCAAGCTCTGGCCAGTGATCCATCCTCAAGACCCAGTAAGCCAGTGGATTTTCGGTGGGAAAGGTGTCCAAATCTGACCTTGCCCCTAGGTATTCCTGCACCATGTATATCAGACGCTGGCGATGGTTGCTGGAACCGATCATACCTTGGGGCTGCGGGCTAAAGAATTGTCTGAACGCATCGGTCAGACGGCCACCTTCCCTACAGCTCCTTCTTTGACTGACCGAAGCCTCAGCAACTCGTTGTCCCGGACCAGGAGTTTGTAACCTCCCAGTCTCCGGGAACGCGTTGCACAGACCTTTCTGCAAGGCCTCCCGGAGTTGTCTCATCCTCTGATCCCTCTGCGATGGTAAGATAAGGTCCGCAACCTTAGCCTTGTACCGTGGATCAAGGAGAGTGGCCAGCCAGTAATGGTCCCTCTCCTTGATCCGAAGAATACGAGGATCCTTCCTGCAGACTTTGCAGGATCAGGGAGGCCATGCAGCGTAGGTTAGCTGAGGCATTCGGTCCAGAGTCCTCTGGGTCACTAAGGACGACATGATCCGCAGCCACCTCCTCCCAATCACGTACAAGTCCACGTGTTTCTTGGGACTGTAAATCATCCCTAAAAGACTGCTGCTGTTGATGCTGAGTGCCAGGCTCCACCTCCATGCTGACACAATCCTCCTCCTCCTCCTCGTCCTGTTCCTGTGGGATGAGTGGGACAAAAGGAACACTGTCTGGGTAAAGGGGGCCTTAAGAGGCAAGGAAGTCCTCCTCTTCCTGCCTCTGTTCTGCCTTAAGTGCCCTGTTCATTATTCCACGCAGCGTATGCTCCAACAGGTGGACAAGAGGTACAGTGTCACTGATGCATGCACTGTCACTGCTCACCAGCCTCGTGGCCTCCTCAAATGGTGCCAGGACAGTGCATGCATCCCTGATCATGCCCCACTGGCGTAGTGAAAAAAACCCGAGCTCCCCTGACCCTGTCCTGGTGCCGTAGTCGCACAGGTACTCATTGATGGCCCTCTGCTGCGTGTGCAGCCGCTGCAGCATGGCCAACGTTGAGTTCCACCTGGTGGGCATGTCACATATAAGGCGGTTCTTGGGCAGGTTCAACTCCTTTTGCAGCTCAGCCAGCCGAGCACTGGCATTATATGATCTGCGGAAATGCACACAGACTTTCCTGGCCTGCCTCAGGACATCCTGTAAACCCGGGTACCTGCCCAAGAACCGCTGCACCACCAGGTTAAGGACGTGAGCCACACAGGGCACATGGGTCAGTTGTCCCTGTCGGAGGGCGGAGAGGAGGTTGGTGCCAATGTCGCAAACCACCATTCCTGCCTTAAGCTGGCGTGGTGTCAACCACCTCTCGGCCTGCCCCTGCAGAGCTGACAGAACCTCTGCCCCAGTGTGGCTCCTGTCCCCCAAACACACCAGTGCAAGCACGGCATGGCATCTTTTTGCCTGCGTACTTGCGTAGCCCCTTGAACGCCTATGGAGCACCGCTGGTTCGAGGACAAAGCACAGGAAGAGGCCATGGAGGAAGAAGAGGAGGGGGTGGAGGAGAGAGGTGTGTCACAACAATCAGTAGTAGCATTTTGGAGGCGTGGCGGCGGAACAACCTCCAACACTACTGAACCTTGTCCTGCATCCTTCCCAGCTGCCAAAAGAGTGACCCAATGGGCCGTGAAAGAAAGGTAACGTCCCTGTCCATGCCTGCTGGACTATGAGTCAGCGGTAATATGCACCTTACCGCTGACCGCCCTGTCCAGCGAGGCATGGACATTGCCTTCCACATGCCGGTAGAGAGCCGGAATCGCCTTCCGTGAGAAAAAGTGGCGTTTGGGAACCTGCCACTGAGGAACCGCACATTGCATAAACTCACGGAAGGGGGCCGAGTCTACCAACTGAAAAGGCAGCAGTTGAAGTGCTAGCAATTTAGCCAAGCTAGCATTCAACCGCTGGGCATGTGGATGGCTGGGAGTGAACTTCTTTCGACGGTCCAGCAGCTGGGGCAGGGAAATTTGCCTGCTAGAATCGGACGTCGGTGTACTGCTAGCAGAGTGCCCGCAAGTACTTGGCTGTGACACACCTAATTCTACACCTTCATCCCTCTCAGTGCAGGTTTCAGAGAGGACTGAAGGTATAGTGGGGTTGGAGATCCCAGCTGATGCGGTGCAAGGAGAGGTCCGCTTTGTTCTTTGGTGTGGGTCTTTGAGGTAGGCTTGCCAACGAGCTGCATAGCAGGTCAACATATGTCTGGTCAAGCATGTGGTGCCCAAGCGGCTGATGTTTTGGCCACGCAAGATACGCTTGAGACATATGTTGCAAACAGCAGCGGTGCGATCTGATGCACTCGACTCAAAAAAGGCCCACACCAAAGAACTTTTAGAATAACGGACAGAGGCAGCGCCCTGCACAGGCGGAGCTCTGTGGTGTGATTCAGTCGGTGTGCTGCCCTTACGCTGGCCCCCGGAAAGCATCCTGCCTCGTTGAAGATGTGCCTCCTCCTCATCCTCCTCCTCCTCCTCCTCTCTCCTATCAGGCACCCACGTGGAGTCAGTGACCTCATCATCCCCTCCCTCCTCATCACTGGAACCAATCTGGCAGTATGCTGCAGCTGCTGGAACATGACTGCCAGATTGGTGTCCTTCATGAGCATCCCCTCTCTCTGCTCTCACGCTACTGCCTTCCTCTAGCTGGGTATCATCGTCAGACCCTTCGAAACGCTGGACATCCTCCTGGAGCATGTACCCAACACTGTGCTCAAACAGTTCGGGGGACTCCTCAGGAGGACACGGTGGGTCTAGGGAAGGAGTGACTGATGATGACATTGAGGACGCTTTGGCAGCTGCTTTGTCAGTACCCTGAGCCTGGGTGAGAGAGGATGAGGAGGATGAGGAGGGCTTGGTCATCCACTCTACCGAGTCTTCGGCATGATGCGGCTCAACACGTCCAGCCGCCGAAAATAAGGACAAGCGTGTCCCATGGCCACGTGCTGATGGCGATGCACCGCATCCACGACCAGCACTGTTGTCTCTAGACACAGAGCCTGCTTGCCCTCTTTTATTGGCTCCTGACTGTCTGCCTCTCCTTGTTTGCCTTCCAGACATTCTAAAGGCCTGCAGGGAGATGGGAAAACCAGCAATAAGGGGTAGCTTCAGGTGTATATTTTGCAAGAAGCACACTACGCCCGCTGTAAGTGCTGCAGATGCCTGCCTGTGTTACACAACAGGAAAACACAGCAATAAGGCCTAGCTTCTGGTGTATATTTTGCAGGAATCACACTACGCCTGCTTTAAGTGCTGCAGATGCCTACCTGTGTTACACAACAGGAAAACACAGCAATAAGGGCTAGCTTCAGGTGTATATTTTTCAGGAATCACACTACGCCTGCTTTAAGTGCTGCAGATGTTTGCCTGTGTTACACAACAGGAAAACACAGCAATAAGGGCTAGCTTCAGGTGTATATTTTTCAGGAATCACACTACGCCTGCTTTAAGTGATGCAGATGCCTGCCTGTGTTACACAACAGGAAAACACAGCAATAAGGGCTAGCTTCAGGTGTATATTTTTCAGGAATCACACTACGCCTGCTTTAAGTGCTGCAGATGCCTGCCTGTGTTACACAACAGGAAAACACAGCAATAAGGGCTAGCTTCAGCTGTATATTTTGCAGGAATCACACTACGCCTGCTTTAAGTGCTGCAGATGCCTGCCTGTGTTACACAACAGGAAAACACAGCAATAAGGGCTAGCTTCAGGTGTATACTGTGCAGGAGGCTTAGCAAAAATATCACTGACACTGTCCCCTGCCTATCCTTCTCTCTCCCTGCACACAAGGTTTAGCAGAATATCACTAACACTGTCCCTGCCTATCCTTCTCTCTCCCTGCACAGAAGGTTTAGCAGAATATCACTGACACTGTCCCTGCCTATCCTTCTCTCTCCCTACACACAAGGTAAATGAACAAATATCACTAACACTGTCCCTGCCTATCCTTCTCTCTCCCTGAACCGGAACACACTACACAATGCCGCCGCGCTGGCGGCCTTTTATAGTGTGGGGCGTGTACTAAACCCCCCTGAGCTATAATTGGCCACAGGCATCCTGCCTGTGGCCAATTATGGCTCTCCTCGCTGCCGGCGCTGTGATTGGCCAAGCATGCGGGGTCACAGTGCATGCTTGGCCAATCACAGCGCCGGGATTGCACTGCGATGGCGCAGTGTATTGTGGGCCATTCGCGTCACTCAAATTTGGCGCGAACGTCCCAAAACGTTCGATCTTCGTCGAACGATCGAACAGCCGATGTTCGAGTCGAACGTATGTTCGACTCGAACACCGAGCTCATCCCTACTTTCCAGCAAACTATGCAATGAAAAACAGGGATATTTAGTTCACATATATTGCAATACATGTTTAAGCTCGCCAAAGTAATCACTCTTATGGCCAGTCCTACTCTACTCTGCCACTGCAAATGCTACAGTAGACACAATGCCAACATGGGGCAATCAGACACAAGGTGGGGAAGACCTGGATCTAGTACCTCTCCCCCACTTTGTGTCTGTTTACCCCATGTTGGCATTGTGTCTACCGTAGCATTTGCAGTGGCAGAGCAGAGTAGGACTGGCCATAAGAGGGATTACTTTGATGCAGATGGCCAGCTTAAACATGTATTGCAAAATAAGTGAACTAAAAATCCATGTTTTTCATTGCATAGTTTGCTGGAAAGAGTGTATAGCAATGTGCAGAGGATTCATCCAGAATTTGTAGTGGTACCATGTGGTCACACTCCTTTAGCACCTCATAGATTATATACATGTACAAGCTATTGGGATTTGAGCACAGGTACAGTATGTCTTGTTTCTGTAGGTCAGTGACCAGACCTGAACCTAGTAGCTCTCCCCCACCTTGTGTCTGCTTGCCCCATGTTGGCATTGTGTGCACAGTAACATTTGCAGTGGCAGAGCAGAGTAGGACTGGCCATTAAAGTGACTACTTTGATGCAGTTGGCCAGCTTAAACATGTATTGCAATATGTGTAAAATAAAAATCCCTGCTTAGTTTGATGGAAAGGGTGTATAGCAGTGTGCAGGGGGTTCATCCAGAATTTGTAAGCAACCAATCACCTGCTTGTTGACAGGTGATGTAAAGAAGGGGACTGTGATGCAAATGTGGTCTGTGATGTAAACGAGGGGCTATGATATAAAGAAGGAGGAGTGTGATGTGAAGGGGGAATGAGGACACTTATGTAAAGGGAGGACTGTGATGTTAAAAAGGGGGTTGTGATGGGACAGGGGACTGTGATGTAAAGGAGGAGGTGTTTTTTGATGAAAAGGGGGCGGCTGTGATGTGAAAGGGGACTGTGATGTAAAGGAGGAGCTATTATAAAAAAGAGGAAAGAGGAGGAGTGTGATGTGAAGGGGGACTGAGGACACTGTAGTAAAGGGGTGACTGTGATGAAAAAGGGGGGGTTGTGATGGGACAATTGGCTGTGATGTAAAGGAGGAGGGGGTTTTTGATGTAAGGGGGGGGGCTGTGATGTAAAACGGGGCTTTGAAGCAAAGGGGAGCTGTGATGTAAAAGAGGGGGAGGGGGCTTTGATTTGAAGGAGGGACTGAGCACAATGATGTAAAGGGGGGATTGTGATGTAAAGGAGAGGCTATGATATAAAGAGTAAGAGTGTGATGTGAAGGGGGAACTGAGGACACCGATGTAAAGGGGGACTGTGATTTAAAGGGGGGGCTGTGATGGCACAGGAGACTGTTATATATAGGAGGAGGGGTTTGTGATGTAAAGGTGGGGACTGTGATGTAATAGGGGGCTTTAATGCTAAGTGGCGCTTTGATGTAAAAGGGGGGACTTTGGTGTAAAGGAGGGACTAAGCACAATGATGGAAAGCGGGGACTGTGATGTAAAAGGAGGGCTGTGATATGACAGGGGACTGTGATGTAAAGGAGGAGGGGTTTGTGATGGAAAGGAGGAGGGGTTTGTGATGGAAAGGGAGGGACTGTTATTTAAAAGGGGGCTATGATGTGAAGGGGGACTGAGGACACTGGTGTAAATGGGGGACTGTGAGGCAATAGGGCGGGTATTGATAGGACATGTGGCTGTGATGTAAAGGAGGTGGGGTTGTGATGTAAAGGGGGGCTGTGATGTAAAAGGGGGAGCTTTGATGTGAAAGGGGGACTGAGGACACTGATGTAAAGGGGGGACTGTGATGTAAAGATGTTGGGGTTGTGATGTGAAAGATCTGAGTCATAGCACAAACATGAGATTCGGCCCTCTGCTGGAACAAAATTTTGCTGACCGGACCTATGTGAATTTAAATTCCATAACTCTGATATAAACAAATGGTTGCTACAAAATACTAATAGTACTGTAAATAGTTTGGTTTTTTGGTGGGTTGACAATATAAAGAAACTGTATTGGGAAAGTTCACTAAACTTTGACAAAGTCACAGGTTTGCTGTCACAAAGTAAAGCAGCACAAAGAAGAAAGGAAGCCTGCTCTCTCATTAGACTGTTGGCAGCCTGCAGCAGAATTATGAGAATTCTCCCCTCCAGCGGTAAGCCTAGGACAGAGAAGACTCTCGTGTCGCTTTGCTAACAGTCATCTCTCTCTCGCCTTTTGCATGCTCTGCACATTATGCAAATCACACTGGCTCAGAACTTCGACTAAATTGAGTTTTTCGAGTCAAGTCCATAAAATGCAACATTAAAATGACAAATATGATTGCTTGTTTTGGTTGTTATAACAGGTGACTTTCTGAAGTAGAACTGCACCTGTCTGTTTGATATCATTCATGATGTAGGACTGCAAACTCATCAACGGAAGCTAAGAATCCATCAAAAGAGAGAGAGAGAGAGAGAGGGACGGAGAAAGAATGTACTGTGAGACAAAAAAAGAGGACATGTCAGAAACATTTTCCCTGAAATATCCTAAGAATATAGATAACCCGAATTGACACATTCCATTTTCCCATAATTTTGGCAAAAATTTTGAGATTTCGACAAAATGTTGCCATTTATTCAAAATGCAACGTCAAAGGGAAGGCAAATTTAATTTAGTTTTTGTTGTGCAATGGGCTCCTTAAAGTTATTTTCAATTCTCCTGGACCTGTTATTGTGCCTCATTATTTAGAGACTTTTTCCACCCCCAACCCCTGCCACCATAATATTCTGGTGTTTCAGGGATTATTAGAGACAAGGGACCTGTTATATGCACTCTTCAAGATTTCCTGCCCGTTGCATCCACCCACCT
The DNA here is from genome assembly GCA_029206835.1 of Rana muscosa. Classification (NCBI taxonomy): domain Eukaryota; kingdom Metazoa; phylum Chordata; class Amphibia; order Anura; family Ranidae; genus Rana; species Rana muscosa. The sequence continues at coordinate 36,038,379 of CM055117.1, forward strand.
TCATTCATAGAAGTTGCACTAAAGCTTCTATGAATGAAAAATGACCTATGAATGAAGGAGGCGGACCCTTCCTTCATCTGCCCATTCTCCATTCATAGATTGCGTTTTATGCATGGAATCAATAGTACAGGTACTACAAATAGAGGAGCTGGGCGGATATGACAGGCAATTTGATGAGTGCATATGACAGGGGAAAGGGAAATGAAAAGGGAAAAGGGAAATGAAAAGGGAAGAGGGAAAAGGGAAATGAAAAGGGAAAAGGGAAATGAAAAGGGAAAGGGGAAATGAAAAGGGAAATGAAAAAGGAAAAAGGGAAAAGGGGAAAGGGAAAAGGAAAAAGAAAAAGGAATGGAAAGGAAAGAACAAGAAAATGAAAGGAAAGGAAAAGAGGAAAGGAAAGGAAAGGAAAAGAGGAAAGAAAATGAAAGGAAAGGAAAAGAGGAAAGGAAAGGAAAGGAAAGAGGAAAGAAAATGAAAGGAAAGGAAAAGAGGAAAGGGTAATTCCTAGAGATGTTTTATTTTTTTTTATAAATAATGGTGAACTAATGCTTTGATTTCTAAGAAACAGTAAAGAGAGGAGAGAAAAGGAAAGGAAAGAAAAAGGGGAAAGAGGAAAGGAAAGGAAAGGAAAAGAGTCAGACTCCATTCACACAGGGGCAACACGACTTCCAGCGCGACTTTGGTAGGCAACTTGGACACGACTTGAGTATGAATCACAGCGCGACATGAAGCTACTTACAAGGCAACTTGAAGTTGCTTTCAGGACAGGAGACATTCCAGTGGCCAATAAAACAAGAATCAGCTCTGTGGGAGGGAGGGAGGGGGGAGGGAGAGGTTTGCCTGAGAAATGTATGTTCTCTTCCTGGAAAGTTGCTTCTGTTAAGACAGTCATCCGACTTCTGAGGCGACTTCCATTGAAATCAATGGGTACAGGTCGCCTAGCAGTGGCCTAGAATTGAAGTAGTAGAGGAACCTTTTTTGAAGTCGGAGCGACTGCAGTAGTGTGCATTAAGACGGCTCCATTCACTTACATTGATTTTCTCATGCCACGCGACTTGAGGCGACTAGGGGCGATCTGGGGCGACTTGAAGTCAGATCCAAAGTTGCCCCTGTGTGAATGGTCTCTAAAGGAAAGGAAAGGAAAAGAGGAAAGAAAAGGAAAGGAAAAGAGTAAAGGAAAGGAAAGGAAAAGAGGAAAGGAAAGGATAATTCATAGAGATTTTTTTTAAATAAATAAAGGTGCACTAGAGAAAAGAGAAAAGGAAAGGAAGGGAAAATGAAAAGAAGTAAAATAAAAAAAGATAATTAGCTGCAAAGGAAACAAAAAGAAAAAAGAAAAGAAAGAGAAACATAGACATAAGGGGACATAAACTCAATACATTGGCTCCTGAAATTGATTGTCACCAAGGAAAGATTAAATGGCACTCTATGAGGGCATTTATTTATTTTTCCTGGGAATTATCTGAGAGAGAAAACGTGACGGAGAACGATAAACCCTAAATGAGAAATGACATTTATCCAACCCATGGAACACACACAATGTGCCAAATAAAACCCAACGCTATCAGCTCATCCATTTCTCCCAGAACTGTCAGGAGAAGATAGCCCAAATAAATATCCATGCTATGAAGACATTTCTTCTCCTCCATCACTTCTGAAGGACCGTGCGGCTGATACGTCTATACTAATCCATTAATATTTTCCTGCCTGAAAGGGTGATGGATGTAATCCAGCTGGATACAAGACAAAGCTAGGAGCTGCCGTGTGTAAGTGTCTATCACTGAACATCTCCAGTCAATTTCCTTTGACACTAGTTTATTGGGGCACCACCAGCGAACTCCCAGCATGCATCTTTCGTCAAGAGGAAAACTCAGCAACGAAAAAGATATGCTTATTATAGGGCACGTTCAAAGAGCCTTCTGACAGATGTAATCCTTGACATTAAACAACCAGAGTCTTGTAAAAAGCAACTTTTTTTTTTTTTTCCCTCCTACGTGATAATTTAGAAGAATTTTAAAGTTCACCTCTGTTTTCACTGCTTTTCGAAGTTGGGTGACTTTTACGTTGTTGAAATTACTTTGAGACCGTTATTTTCTGGTATATTTATACAATGGTAAAATCTCATCTCCAAATAGATAGAAAAAATTGTTCAGGAAACCAGTAATGTAGTTAAATAAAATTCTAAGTATATATTTTTTAATAATACTAGTGTATGTGTTGCTGTTGCACCATTGTCCAAACAGAAGCAGGCTACATAGAAAAAATTCACAGCAGCTTTGCCGACCAACTAAGGTGCTTGGATAAGCAGAATTATAGATTAATTGGCACCTGTTTTGCTCTTTACCTAGAGTTCAGATGTAAGGGGACATCCCATCTCTATCAAATAAAGCTTTGTATTTAGATAGAATTAAAAAATAAACATATTAATTTTTTTTTTTTTTTTTTAACAAAAGGTAAAGATTTACGGTATGGCAATTTTAACATAGCTACATTAGTCCAACTTGGAACAATATAAGTACAGTATCTCACAAAAGTGAGTACACCCCTCACATTTTTGTAAATATTTTATTCTATCTTTTCATGTGACAACACTGAAGAAATGACACTTTGCTACAATGTAAAGTAGTGAGTGTACAGCTTGTATAACAGTGTACATTTGCTATCCCATCAAAATAACCCAACACACAGCCATTAATGTCTAAACCGCTGGCAACAAATTGAGTACACCCCTAAGGGAAAATGTCCAAATTGGGCCCAATTAGCCATTTTCCCTCCCCGATGTCATGTGACTCGTTAGTGTTACAAGGTCTCAGGTGTGAATGGGGGAGCAGGTGTGTTAACTTTGGTGTTATCGCTCTCACTCTCTCATACTGGTCACTGGAAGTTCAACATGGCACCTCATGGCAAAGAACTCTCTGAGGATCTGAAAAAAAGAATTGTTTCTTTGGTGAACTCCATGCCCAAGAGGGTAAAGGCAGTGCTGGAAAATAATGGTGGCCACACAAAATATTGACACTTTGGGCCCAATTTGGACATTGTGGACTATTTACATAGTACATAGTTACATAGTAGGCGAGGTTGAAAAAAGACATAAGTCCATCAAGTCCAACCTATGTGTGTGATTATATGTCAGTATTACATTGTATATCCCTGTATGTTGTGGTCGTTCAGGTGCCTATCTAATCGTTTTTTGAAATTATCGATGCCCTCCGCTGAAACCACCGCCTGTGGAAGAGAATTCCACATCCTAACCGCTCTTACAGTAAATGTTGTCACATGAAAAGATAAAATATTTCTAAAAATGTGAGGGGTGCACTCACTTTTGTGAGATATTGTATGTACAAGCCATACTTGTGGGATCCCAGTAGAAGCTGGAAACCATTGTAGTAGGCAACGTTACTACAGGGGTCTCCACTAGCTTCCATCCCCCTTGCCAAGTGGCTGCCCTGCAACATTGTGAACGCAGGAAGACACTCGCTTGACAGAACAATTTGTATTTTCTCAATGAATCCACAGCATTCTCTAACTGGATGAGGTAGAGAGGCAGAGCACTTTGCATTCACTGAAAACATGGAAAGTGTTTTCTGAATGGCACCAGTGTCAAGTGAGTGGCCTCCTGTGTTTACGAAGCAGCAGGACAGCCGCTCGGCACAGAACCCGGAAACTAGCGGCGATCAAGGTAATAGCGGTGCCTACTACAGTGATTTCCAGCCTCAACGTTGATCCCACTGGTATGGCACATGCATACTTACATTGGTCAAAGCTGGGCCAGTGTAACTATTAAAAATTGCCAAATCTGAAATTCCACTGGAAAACACCAGTTTAACTACTTCCCGACCATCATACATATACTGTATATACATACTCGGGAAATGGTGGTGATATCTGCACCAGAAAAATTTAAGGTTGCACCAGATATCAATCTTTTCAGCCGGTGATGCACTGTTTAGCAAAAGTGATTTGAGTGGTTAAACATGCAGCAGAAGGGAACCAACCCCATCCAGCTGCCGTTTCTGGCCTCTCCAGTCCCACCAAGGAGCCCAAGGTCAGCAGACCATAGATAAGAAGGAGGAACTTACACTCACCGATCGTCTCTATGGTGTATGAAACCGCACCAATGAAGATTTTGTCACATCTGGTAATGCAGCCGATCTCAGCTTGATCAGCTGCTTTTGAGAGTAGAGAGATCTGGACTCTAATAGACTCCAGAACTGTACATAAAGAGGACCTGTCACTGCCCTTGCTATCACAAGAGTTGTTCATCCCCTGTGATAGCAATTACATTGATAAAAAAATAATTAAATAAATAAATAAAATTGTAAAATAAATAAATACATGTACTGTATATACTCGAGTATAAGCAGACCCGAATATAAGCCGAGGCACCTAATTTTACCACAAAAAACTGGGAAAATTTATTGACTCCAGTATAAGCCTAGGGTGTCCATGTGCATGTCTCACTGTGCCTCACTTTGCCTCACTGTGTCCATGTGCATGCCTCACTGTGTCCATGCCTCACTGTGCCCATGCCTCACTGTGCCCATGCCTCACTGTGTGCATGACTAGACTGACGTTGAACATTTGAGTCTATGCACACTTATAGAGGAGAAATGGGGCTACATGTGTGCCAAGTTTCGGGTCCAGGGGACCTACGATACCGGTACCGGGTCACCAGAGAAATAACCGTTTAACATGGGAGTCTATGGATTTGAAAAATCGGTGCTCCCTAGCCGTAGGTCCCCTGGACAAAAAACTTTGCACACTTGTAGAAGAAGAGTGGGGCTATATGTGTGCCGAGTTTGGGGTCCAGTGAACATACAGCTGGCCGGTACCAGGTCCCCAAAGTCTGGGAGATCAGGCGCAAAAAGGTGACTCGAGTATAAGCCGAGGGGGGCATTTTCAGCACAAAAAAATGTGCTGAAAAACTCGGCTTATACTCGAGTATATACAGTAAATAAAAGAGATTAAAAAATTAGAAAAAAAAATTAAAGCTTCCCCATCCTTCCTAATTACCCCCCCCCCCTTCCATGCTCACGCAAAGGCATATGCATACGTACAGTAAGTTCTGCACATATATGTAAATGGGGATCACGACACACATTTCATTAATTGCCACAAATGTCAGAGTAAGAGCAAAAATTCTAGCACCAGTCCTCCTGTGTAACTTTAAATTGGTGGCTAAAGTGTCACCTATGGATAATTCAATGTAGTGTCGTTTTTGTCGCCATTTCACGAGCAAAAGCAAAAATTTGACCAAAAAAATTGGCTATATTGTGTTTGTTTGCAGTAAGTTTGGTAAAGTGTATTGTTCCCTAAATATTTGTGTTTTTAAGATGGCTGCATAAATATTGTGTGATGTAAAAATTTAAAAAAAACACCATTTTATTGACCAGGGCCTCTGCTTAATAAATATGCTTAATATTATTATTGACAATGTCTACGATGACAAAACGCGTCTAAGGGGGTACGCGCTGACGTCACCACGCTCGTTTGGACGGGAGTTTGCTACAGCCGGCGGCCGGCTTTTTTTACACATGTCCTAATATCACTTATGTGATGTAAGTGTGATTTTAATTCCTTTAATAAATGTAGTGACGTTATTACACTATATAGTCTTTATATTTTTTGGGTACATCTTCCTATGGGCTCCATGGAGTCATATCCTTTGAAGCTGTGAGCTATATCCATCCGATTTAGCAGCTATATCCACAGAGAGTCATTTCTATCTGCAACCCAACCTCTGCTGACAGTTGATGTGGTCTGCTTATGTCCCAGTGTTATCTGGTAAGGAGATTACTTAAGAGGTGGTGGTTCACTTTGTGGTGGATCATTCTACTCCTTTTTTCTCTTATCATCTTTTAACTAATGGATTAAGGCTCGCACAAACATATCTGTCTGGTAAGGAGATTGCTTATAAGGTGGTGGCTCACTTTTACTCTAATAAATACACATCTGGTGCTGTTACGTTTTTTACATCATATAGCACTTATCCTGTGAAGGATTATTTTATGTGGCAGGATCATGCTATGTTTTTTTCTTCTTTTTTTTTTGATACATACCTTTTGGAATACATACCTGCCCAAACTGTGGAGTCATCTTTCCATTACTATCTCTGAGGAAATTAACACTGGTGTGTTAATCAAAGGCCTGGGCTGGGCTATAGCCATCTGCCTGTTTGGCTTATTATCTGGTAAGCATATATCCATATAGATTCATTCAGGATTTACGTGGTTTTTGGCATTTGTCTATTCCAGCACCTTCAATTGGAACTTTTCGGACTTTGAAAAATGATTTTTTCCTCTTCCTTTTTGGACTCATTAGCGCATTTTTTTTCCTTCTATATATATATATATATTGAGAGGGGGTTAGCTCGGCAGCGGGTGTGTGTGACCCCCGGGATGGGCTCCCCACACAAAAACAGGCCCAGCAAACGGAGGTTGTGGTTTTCAAAATCAAAAAGGTGCGGTTTATTTTCTATTTACAGTGACAAAACACAGCAAAGCAAAAGAAACATAAATAAAATAAATCCTGGTCAACTTGACCTCTGACTAAACATACAGGTTTCCTAACTAACAACTGGGATCAGCCTAGTGCTGTCCTAGTCCCTAAGTCCCTGATTTTAAATGTCCAAGCAAATAGCCACACAGGCTTTGTCTCACCGCACAGGGGTTCACTCTCCCTAGACAGTCCACACAGGTCTGGGTCCAGGCATGAGCATACACCTAATGAATCTGGGAGTTCTTATAGAGGCCTAAATGAGCTGACAAGCTTCAGCTGGTCTCATCAACTCCCTGTCTGCACGACGCCCCACACTCTCCCTAGAGGTATGAGTCATCCATGAGCCCACTAGCCTCAGCTGGGCTTATACAACTCTCCACCTAGTTGTATAAGTCGGCGTAAAGCCTGAATCTGGGCGAAATATATCTACCCCCCTGGATGCAACCAGGTGACTTTACCTTCCTGCTGTCACAATATATATATATATATAAATATATATATATATATATATATATATATATATATATAGGTAGAAAAAAGGGGGGAAGGTACCGCGCTTAAATATTGATAATGAAAAATTAAATAAACCCTAACTGTGCAGCAAACTCATGTGTGAACCCAACACTAATATACAAACAAGGAAAAGAAAAGTTGCGCAAACTAAATATAATGAACCAATCAATATATCAAATGTGACTAATTATATATGAATGATAATAACGTGCTAAATCAAACACATCAATAAATTTGAACATAAGGGTCCATGTGAAAGTCCATATATTCTGATCAGTGACTGATCAGTGAAAACTTGCAATGTAGAGTATCAAAAGAAGAGTGAACTCCTAATCACACCAAATTACACACGTGCACCACCACCAGGATAATGTGCTTACCAGAGGCAAGCTTAAGTAGTGCCAAACTGTGAATAATCCACTTCCTCGTAGTAAATGGACCCCCAGGGATGGAACTCCTGCACTGTATAGGACTCAGTATTCGCCAATCATGCAAATGAAGAGGGGAAACCACATAGTGTGTACCGTCCAACAGCAATTTTATTCGATAAAAACAGATGGCTACTTACATCAAAGCAGATAAAACAAGCATGGGAAAAAGCCGGCCGGCTTGCAGTCTCCCGTCCAGCGATGATGTCAGCGCGTCAGCCTCCCGACGTACGTTTCGCTACAGATAGCGTCGTCTGGGGAACGGGCGACGCACTGACTCATCGCAAATTTAAATACACTGGAAACCACGCCTCAATCTGAGTCACGGGCAGCCCCGCCACGCGGAATTAGAACTACACAGTTCATGAAATGGAGACCATCAAAGCACAGCTAAAATATTGCTAAAATATTATTATTAGTTGCGTTTTACCGCAATATAACAACGATCTATTAACAGATCATATAAAAGAATTTAAATAGATGCTAAAACTAAAAGGCACTTCCGCAGGAAGTGTCACGAGGAACAGAGAACTAATAAACCTCACATATTCCGAGGTTAAAATAGTGCCATCATGTGGCCAAGAAGGAAAAGGCAGCATAGATAGATTTAAATTAAACTAAACTGTCATATGTCATATCAATATAGAAGGACAGGAAATATGCCAAAAGGCATAAAATAGACCATAACCAAAAAAAGATATTTATTATTGATGGTATAGGACCTAATATACTGCCCGGGACTCAGATTGGTTAATCAGAATCTAAAAATATTGACATTAATCACATAGATATAAACATATTTTGGATCAGGGGAAAAAAAAACCCATAAATAAACCATTATATGAAAAACATAGATTAAAAATAAAAATCATTAAATGAAAAACAACCCATGGGGCAAGAACTCCAATCAAGAATTATCTATAAAGGCATTTAGATCTGTATCGACGTTTAACCCAAAGGGGGCATAGCATTTTATTTTATGTATCCAAGACATCTCTGACCTGGAAATGCTCCGCACTAGGGAATCACCCCTCCACTGGGGGGTATACCTATCAATGCCTAAAAAGAGAGTCTTGGCAGGATTTCTATTGTGTACTTCTAAATAATGACGGGACACAGGGTGTTTGGGAAACCCAGTCAAAATGTTTGTGACGTGTTCGTTGAGTCTTACTTTAAGGGGTCGCTTAGTCCTGCCCACATATTGAAGCCCGCAAGGGCATTGCAAGAGATAAACGACCCCCTCAGTAGAACACGTCACGAACGACCTGATGGTAAATTCCACACCAGTGCTAGTAGAGGAAAAAGTATGGGTGCGTCTATGTAAACAGCCACTCAGAGATAAAGGTCTTAAATATGCACCCCCACGTGGACTCAATAGGTTTCAGACATATATTGATGTCCACAAATGTGTCCGTCGATTGAGCATTAAACGCCATATGCTATTAAACCCTATGCAGACAGACTCTGGTATCCCTCAGGGATTCAGCCATTCTGGATTACATAATGCTTTTTTATTTAATACCCCAGGGGCGCTGGCCCCAGCCATCAAGACTTTTAAAGATGTAGTCTTGCGTGACCTAGATCTGATGCCCAATAAAAGGACCAGATCTGATCATGACATGGTGCTGGGCCTCAATTCTCTTTGCGAAAATAAGGAGATTATAATAAGGCCGGCTGATAAGGGTGGGGGGGATTATTATATTAGATAAGAAAGACTATTTCGTCTTAGACTATTCCTGTCCTTCTATATTGATATGACAGTTTAGTTTAATTTAAATCTATCTATGCTGCCTTTTCCTTCTTGGCCACATGATGGCACTATTTTAACCTCGGAATATGTGAGGTTTATTAGTTCTCTGTTCCTCGTGACACTTCCTGCTGAAGTGCCTTTTAGTTTTAGCATCTATTAAATTATTTTATATGATCTGTTAATAGATCGTTGTTATATTGCGGTAAAACGCAACTAATAATAATATTTTAGCAATATTTTAGCTGTGCTTTGATGGTCTCTATTTCATGAACTGTGTAGTTCTACTTCCGGGTGGCGGGGCTGCCCGTGACTCAGATTGAGGCGTGGTTTCCAGTGTATTTAAATTTGCGATGAGTCAGTGTGTCGCCCGTTCCCCAGACGACGCTATCTATAGCGAAACGTACGTCGGGAGGCTGACGCGCTGACGTCATCGCTGGACGGGAGACTGCAAGCCGGCCGGCTTTTTCCCATGCTTGTTTTATCTGCTTTGATGTAAGTAGCCATCTGTTTTTATCGAATAAAATTGCTGTTGGACGGTACACACTATGTGGTTTCCCCTCTTCATTTGCATGATTGGCGAATACTGAGTCCTATACAGTGCAGGAGTTCCATCCCTGGGGGTCCATTTATTACGAGGAAGTGGATTATTCACAGTTTGGCACTACTTAAGCTTGCCTCTGGTAAGCACATTATCCTGGCCTTCTCGTCCAACATCAATGCCTGACCTCACTAATGTGCTTCTGGAAGAATGGTCAAACATTCCCGTAGACACCCTCCTAATCCTTATGGACAGCCTTCCCATAAGAGTTGAAGCTGTTATAGCTGCAGAGGGTAGGCCAACTCAATATTGAACCCTATGGACTAATACTGGGATGCCGTTAAACTTCATGTGCGTGCAAAGGCAGGCGTCCCAATACTTTTGACAATATAGTGTGTAGCGGGGTGTTCCCCTTTAATGCAGAGAGACAAGAAGTTCCAGGTGAGAGGTGAGTCGGGAGGAAGTAAAGAGACATTATGGAAGTGAAAGCAGAGGAGAGAGAGACTACATCTCCCAGTACATCTTGCAGCACCCAGGGTGCATTGCTCCAGAACAGAGACTGCTGGGGCAGACTTTATAAAGGGGAGGCGGAGTTTTGGTCGGCCTCTTTGGACACCCCTCTCCTAGCAAGAGGATGTCTGTGCTGAACTGCTGTGTGCACAAGGCCTGAAGCCTGGGCCGTGTGCTCCTTTCCAAAGAGCCCTCTGCCAGCCTAGCAGAGCCTTAGAGACATCTAATCCTCCTTGCTGCAGTACACCAGAAGGATTGAAGACTTGGATGTCGGTGGATTCCTGTTCCTAGACGAATCGATGGAGGGAACGGACTTGGACTTGTCCAGGTGGTGAGAGCTGTTTAAAGACAGATCCTTTTTCTTTACTATTCGTTGGGATTACAAAGTTGTTCTTCAAGTGCACCACCGAGAGATTGCTAGCGAATATTGTTTCACTGAACTTCCATTTAGATCAGTCAGGCCTGACTGCATAGGTAGACATTGCTGGGTGTTAGTCTACCCATGAGGGGAAGTAGCTGTAAAAGGGCAGCGCTAGAGTTGCATAGCAATACTTTATTATTCTGATTACTCTGTTTATCTTTATTACTGTTTATTGCAGGGATCTGCAACTTGTTATACTGTTGTTTATTACTTGCCCATTAGCCTCAGTAAAATATCTGGGTAAAGTACATTTGGTGTCAGTTCCGCTTACTTTAATAGGAGTTTTAAAGTATATTCTGTGTATGTTTGTTATAGGACTGCGTCACCAACAGTTGCGATCACGCGGTCCTATCTCTCTATCACCAGCTGTGCCACGGGAGGTTAGAGCCGATTGCCGGGGGTTGACAGCGGTGCACTGCAGGGCCCAAATCAATATCAGCGGCTCTCTTAACTGGGGGTAGCGCTACACGTGGGGGCTCGAGTCCGGGATCCTTGTACGTTGCACGCTGCAATCAAGCCGGTCAGAAGTACCAGCATGGACCCGCTGGCAATGTCACAGTGGTGCGCAGCAATTGGCGCCGATCCAACCGCGGCGGTAGTCATTGTACTCCCGGGGGAAAGATGGAAGGAAGAGGAGATAAAACAGCTCGTATTGTTACTGTCTCCGAGCCACAAAGCATGGGTGATGGATTTTAGGCCAGATCCAGTGATCTCGTTTACATACGCACTGGTAGAATGGAAAAACGAAATCCCAGAACATTTTAAAAGTCAGAGTATACAAGCCATAGATAATCAGATCTATCACTTGATACATACGCTGCCAGTGAAGGAAGAATGGTTTCAGACACCAAAGCCATCACTCCCACAATTATCTCCACCACTATCCCCTAAAGCAGAAAAGCTTAAGGAACTATTAAGCCCGGGATCACCGCTGGCCGCTATAGGGCCTGAATTGTTGAATGCTCTAGGAGACCTTGTAATTAAGTGCCAGAAAAGCAGTACGGTGCATGTGGAGGCCGGTTACCGGAAGCTTAGCACCTTCTCAGGGAAGCTCCCCGTCCCTGCGGGGGAGGAAGATTTTGACACTTGGATGGAGCAGGCATTGCAGGCAGTAGAAGCATGGGAGGTGCCTGAGGCACAGAAGAGACAGCGAGTCTTAGAAAGTCTGAAAGGTGCCGCGGCAGAAGCGGTGAAGAGCTTCCGGTTTGGAAATGAAAACTGTACAGCTCAAGATTGCCTGGCCATGCTGCAGGAAGAGTTTGGTCAGCTGGAGAAGGTGTCAGAGATGATTTATCAAATTGAACACACTCTCCAGCAGCCGAATGAGAAACTGTCAGAATATGTTAGAAGGCTGAACAGGCAGTTATGCAAGATTGTACTGAAGAAGGGAATGCTGCCCAAAGATGCAGATGAAGCACGCATGAAGCAGATCATGAGGGGAGCGCGGCGCTCAGACCCGGTCTGGCTGCACCTGAAAACCTCAGGAGGAGGAATGTCACTAACCTACTCTGATCTAATAAAAATTATTAGGGAGGAAGAGGCGCTGCAGGAAGATCAGCAGGTGGCGAATGTCACACCTGTACCAGTGTTGGTCCATTCGGTCAAGAGCCCAGAAAGAGATGCGGAGGTTGACACTCTGAAATCGCAAATGGCCCAAGTGTTGGAGATGCTGACCTCTTTGATGGAGAAAGATCAGAGAAGACGAGAGAAACCAAGCCCAAGAAAGGAGTTGTTCCCGAACACCTCAGCACCGGCCTCCCTACAGGACCGAGAAGAGGTGATTTGCTATAACTGCGGAGGGAGTGGCCACTTTGCTAACGTATGCTCCAGCCCAAAGAAGAAGAGAACAGATAATTGCAAGCCGGCGGGAAACTCCAAAGGGCCCCGGTGAAGGAGTCAACCGGGTGCCCATCATCTTCAGTGCGCTCCAAACTAAAAAAAAAGGCCAAGAATGGAGGAGACAAAACTCCTAGGAGGAGGTATAGTACACCCCCACCAAGATGTACCCCAGAGGGAGGGGGCAAGACCCCTCAGTGGAAGTACAGCACCCCAAAGAAGGAACATCCACCTAAAAGGAACAATAACATCCCTCAGCGGGTTTGTGCCCCCATTGAGAGGGAGAAAGTCAATGCATGCCAGGCTCAGGAAAAATTAAAGTCCAAAAGGAGCAGGGCAAGGGTCGAAAGCCAAAAAAAAGAGGTGACCCCAGTCCGGCCATACCCAAAGGAACTGGTGGGCCCGTCTCCTACTGTGCCCATTCAAGTGGAAGGAGTCTATACTAAAGCTCTTTTGGACACCGGAGCACAGGTGACTTTACTATACCGGGACTTCTATGATAGGCACTTGAGTCATCTGCCTATCCAGAAGATAGAAGAGCTGGAGATATGGGGACTTGGAACCCAGAGTTTCCCTTATGATGGGTACCTGCCCATAAAGATGACTTTCGACCCATCCGTGGCTGGGAAGGCTGAAGTGTTTGACACCCTGGCAGTTGTGTGTCCCCGGCCGCCTGGAGCCAGCAAGATTTCCCTGATCATTGGGACAAACACGGATCTAGTCAGGAGACTCCTGACCCCTCTAGTGAAAGAGAGAAACCATTCAGCCACCAAAATCCATCCCATGCTAAAGACGGCCTACCAACGACTGGTCTTAGAGCAGAAGACCCCGGGAGAGGGGATAGGGAAGGTGTGGAGACTTGGCAGAGAAGGAGTAGTGCTACAGCCCGGAGAAGTAACCTGTCTTAGGGCCACTGTGAAGCTTTCGTGGGAACAACCTGGCCCCTTTGTCATGCTGGAATCAGACCCAAGGGAAGAGTCCTCAGGCCTGGAAGTGATACCAGAAGTGATTCCGTTCAAGGCCCTGAAGAAGGCCCATGGCAGAGTTCCGGTGAGTGTTAGGAACACTACGGGAGGACCCATGGAGATCCCTGCCAGAGTGTTGCTTGGTCAGGTGAGCCCTGCTGCCCCGGTCACTTGGTCCGAAGTCAAGGGGACGGGTGACGGAGGAGATGTTTGGGAGAAACTGTCCGTGGAAAACCCGAACCTACCCAGGGCTTGGAAAGAAAGAGCCAAGGCCCAGCTGACCAGGTGGGAGAAGATCTTTTCCGAAGATGAATTCGATGTGGGGTGTGCAAGAAGTGCCACCCATCGGATCCGCCTCCAAGAAGATAAGCCCTTCCGAGAGAGGGTCAGGCGGGTCCCCCTGGCAGATCTGGAGGATCTGAGGGAACAACTTGTAGAACTAAAGAAGACTGGTGTGATCCGGGAGTCTAGAAGTCCCTATGCCTCCCCAATCGTGGTGGTCAGAAAGAAGAATGGGTCGTTGAGGCTTTGTATCGATTACAGGACTCTCAACAGGAGAACCATCCCTGACCAATACACCACGCCAAGGATAGAAGATGCCCTACAAAGTTTGTCTGGAGCCAAATGGTTCAGTGTGATGGACCTCAAGAGTGGGTACTATCAAATCCCTATGCACCCAGAAGACAGGGAGAAGACAGCCTTCATAACCCCGGTGGGATTCTTCGAATTCAATAGGATGCCTCAGGGTCTGTCTGGAGCTCCTGCTACCTTTCAACGCCTTATGGAGAAGACTGTTGGAGACATGAATCTTATAGAAGTCCTTGTGTACTTGGACGATGTCATTGTCTTTGGAAGAACCTTGGAAGAACATGAAGCCAGGTTGGAGAAAGTATTGAGAAGACTCAGCGAAGAGGGACTTAAGCTTTCCCCCGAGAAGTGTCAGTTCTACCAGTCTTCTGTGAACTATCTGGGGCACATAGTGTCTGAAGAAGGGGTGGCCACAGATCCTGAGAAGTTGGAAGCAGTCACTTCCTGGCCACGACCCACCACAGTAACAGAGCTCAGATCCTTCCTGGGGTTCTGCTCCTATTATAGGAGGTTTGTGGAGGGGTTTGCTCGGATTGCCCGCCCGTTGAATGAATTGCTAAAGGCAGAAGGGGAAGAGGATGACTCAGGGCCCAGGAGGCCTGGTGAGTCAGTTCAAGATCAGTGGAACCCAAGGTGTGAAGAGGCCTTTCATGCTCTGAAGAGGAGCTTAACCACTGCCCCAGTCCTGGCCTACGCCGACCCTACCAGACCTTATGAATTACATGTGGATGCCAGCCATGAGGGTCTAGGTGGTGTACTCTACCAAGAACATGAAGGACAACTGCGACCAGTGGCCTATGTGAGCAGGAGCCTGACCCCCTCAGAAAAGAATTACCCCACTCATAAGCTGGAATTCCTGGCCCTCAAATGGGCGGTAGTAGACAAGCTAAAAGACTACTTGTATGGGGCAGAGTTTACTGTGAAGACAGACAACAACCCCCTGACCTACCTCTTCACCACCGCGAAACTAGATGCCACCGGACACAGGTGGTTGGCCGCATTGTCTGGATTCAACTTCAGTCTGAAGTACAGACCAGGAGCCGGAAATAGGGATGCAGATGCCCTGTCCCAGAGGTCTCATGCCACGACAAATGACTGTGAAGATCAGAAGAAATAGGGGTTACCATGGTAGGAGTCCCCAAACACTATTGTGGGGTAACTCAACTGGAGGAAGACAACCTACCGAGACTGTCCAAGAAGGAGTTGAGGTGTGACCAATTGGAAGACCCCATGGGGAGATTGGTCCTCGAAGCCCTGGAGAATCAGGATCCCAACAAATTCCTACATCACCCCTAAAATCCCAAAAGGAGGCTCGCCTGTTGAGGAAGGAATTGGACAGGCTACAGGTACATCAGGGAGTGGTCTACCGAAGGGGCCCCTCTGATGACTCAGAAGATAAGTGGCAGTTATTTCTTCCAGAGAAGCACCGAGAGACTGTACTAATTGCCCTGCATGACCATCATGGTCACCTAGGGGCAGAAAGGACCTTCCAGCTTGTCAGAAATCGGTTCTATTGGCCCTGCATGAGGGCAGAAGTAGAGGAGTATTGCCATTCCTGTGCACGATGCATTCAGAGAAAGACCCTACCCCATCAAGCTGCCCCAATGGGCCACTTACAGAGTCAAGGCCCAATGGATCTGGTATGCATTGACTTTCTCTGCCTCGAACCCGACCTGAGTGGATTGGGGAATGTTCTGGTAATAACCGACCATTTCACCCGCTATGCTCAAGCTTTCCCAACCAAAGACCAGAAGGCATCCACCGTGGCCAAGATACTTATGGAGAAGTATTTTGTCCATTACGGACTACCACAGAGACTCCACTCAGATCAAGGAAGGGACTTTGAGAGTCGGTTGATCCGAAGACTTTTGGATTCATTAGGAATAAAGAAGACCAGAACCACGCCTTACCACCCACAAGGAGATGCTCAGCCGGAGAGATTTAACCGGACCCTGCTCAACATGTTGGGAACCTTAGAAACAGAGAAGAAGCAACACTGGAGTCAGCACATATCAGCCCTAGTACATGCCTATAACTGTACCACAAGTGACGCCACTGGCTACTCCCCTTATCGACTTATGTTTGGGAGAGAAGCAAGGCTACCTGTGGACCTGGCCTTTGGCACTTCTATAGACAATACCTCAGCTACATCCCACAAGGGATACGTGGACAGACTTAGACGTAGCTTGCAGGTGGCCTATGAACAAGCCCAGGCGGCTTCGGATCAAAGGGGGGCCCGCAACAAGAGAAATTTTGATCTGAAGGTTCGAGTGCAAGATCTGCAGCCCGGGGACCGAGTACTGCTACGCAATCTGGGGGTCCCTGGAAAACACAAGCTTGCCGACAGGTGGAGATCTGAGCCCTATGTTGTCTGTAGGAAGTTGCCCGGTTTGCCTGTCTACAAACTAAAGCCAGAAGGAAAGGTGGGTCCACTGAAGACGTGGCATCGGAACCACCTGCTCCCACTTGCTGAGGCAGTCAGAATACCTCCCGTGAGAGACTCCCCTGAACCGGCCTCTATCCTGGGTATTCCTAGGCCGAACACTCGGTCCCAGACCTCTCGAGCCAAAGATGGGGAGGCCTCCCAATTGAGTACAGAAGAAGGTGGAGAACTGGGCTGTCTGTGGCCTCCCTCGACTCTGGGAACGTCCGCCATAGATCTCCCAAATGGAGGGGATACCCCAGATGCAACGCTGAATCCGGAGGCTACTGAATTCATACCCTTCAGTCCCTCAGCTGATTACTGGGAAGATGTTCCTGACACTTGCGCAGAGGAGGACTCTAGAGATTCCATACGTCAGTCGACTTCTGAATCAGAGGTTCCAGAACCAGCAATGTTACCTGAACTTACTCCTGAAGAAGAGCCTGTGGTGCCAGAGTCAGAAGCACCAAGAGAGCAGAGGGCTCGCAGAGTCATCAGGCCTCCCAAGAAACTAACTTACCCCCAAATGGGGACGAGCTCAGAGGACTCTGTTGTAACGGCTAGGAGAAGTGTTGAACAACCTGATCCTTCCACCGTCCATTTGGTGGAGGGCAACCCCAGCTCACTCTCTGGCACAGTTAGGCAGGCCACTCATGGTAGTGTGACCTGTGGGCAAGAGAGTTCCATCCCAAAGTTTTGGTGGGAATTCCCTATGCCAACATCATGCTCGACATTGTCCAAAATGGTAAACAGTATTTGTTGAAGTTTATCTTTGGGGACCAAAGAGTTCAAGTGGGGGGAGTGTGTGGCGGGGTGTTCCCCTTTAATGCAGAGAGACAAGAAGTTCCAGGTGAGAGGTGAGTCGGGAGGAAGTAAAGAGACATTATGGAAGTGAAAGCAGAGGAGAGAGAGACTACATCTCCCAGTACATCTTGCAGCACCCAGGGTGCATTGCTCCAGAACAGAGACTGCTGGGGCAGACTTTATAAAGGGGAGGCAGAGTTTTGGTCGGCCTCTTTGGACCCCCCTCTCCTAGCAAGAGGATGTCTGTGCTGAACTGCTGTGTGCACAAGGCCTGAAGCCTGGGCCGTGTGCTCCTTTCCAAAGAGCCCTCTGCCAGCCTAGCAGAGCCTTAGAGACATCTAATCCTCCTTGCTGCAGTACACCAGAAGGATTGAAGACTTGGATGTCGGTGGATTCCTGTTCCTAGACGAATCGATGGAGGGAACGGACTTGGACTTGTCCAGGTGGTGAGAGCTGTTTAAAGACAGATCCTTTTTCTTTACTATTCGTTGGGATTACAAAGTTGTTCTTCAAGTGCACCACCGAGAGATTGCTAGCGAATATTGTTTCACTGAACTTCCATTTAGATCAGTCAGGCCTGACTGCATAGGTAGACATTGCTGGGTGTTAGTCTACCCATGAGGGGAAGTAGCTGTAAAAGGGCAGCGCTAGAGTTGCATAGCAATACTTTATTATTCTGATTACTCTGTTTATCTTTATTACTGTTTATTGCAGGGATCTGCAACTTGTTATACTGTTGTTTATTACTTGCCCATTAGCCTCAGTAAAATATCTGGGTAAAGTACATTTGGTGTCAGTTCCGCTTACTTTAATAGGAGTTTTAAAGTATATTCTGTGTATGTTTGTTATAGGACTGCGTCACCAACAGTTGCGATCACGCGGTCCTATCTCTCTATCACCAGCTGTGCCACGGGAGGTTAGAGCCGATTGCCGGGGGTTGACAGCGGTGCACTGCAGGGCCCAAATCAATATCAGCGGCTCTCTTAACTGGGGGTAGCGCTACAAGTGTATGTAGTGCTGCAACAGATTTTGCACTCTCAAGCTTTAGTATATCAATCCCCATGTATCCAATGGGGGGTCCACTGTAACTATTTTGGTTCCATGCTTTACCAAACCTGTTTTAATATAACAGATGGCCCGTTTATAGGGTTTAGTGGCCCTTTAAAAAGTAATTTCAATGACAAAACAAAACTGTTTCATGGTTGTTCCCTCCTGCCATGACAGCTAATAAGTCAGGGCTGCAGCTTCTTGGGCCTTAGCTAATGTCTAGCAAATAACTTTTGCTAAATGCTTGTGTGGTTTTATTATGAGTACAGTGATCATAGATTCACGGTTTTAGTGCCTTTTCCACTGCTCACTAACCACTAATTGAAATCATTTTCCAGCACAGCACGTTTGTTATTGTTTAAAATATATGTGGCTGAGAATGTATATTAATAAAGATTTTATTTGCCACGCTGCTCCGAAGGTCTCCGGATCTCCATCTTTTAATGCAGTTCAGTGCCATCGCAACAAAAAAAAAATCTTAAGAAAATAAAGGACGCCTGATCACCGGGAGGCTCAAAGCTTTTGGAGTGGTCAAGAGATGAGTAAATCTCTAAAAATTGGACCAATTGTGGTTTGCTTTTAAATATTTGTGAACCTCCAAAATTTGGAAGTTACTGGAACTCAAAAACAGGCTCCAAATTTTATTACAGAACAGATTCAAAATTTGTATAATGATACAACTCTGGAGTAGTCATAAGAAGAGCAAAACTCTACAAAGTTTGATCATTTGTGGTTCAATCAAAACTTAAAAATAAGCAAACCTTCAAAAGTTGGAAGGTAAAGGAACTCCGATCCAAGCTTCCAAAAAGTTTAATTTAAACCCCCTTCCTGCCCCGGCCAATATCCAGCTTTCAGCACTGTCACGCTTTGAATGACAATTGCGCGGTCGTGCGACGTGGCTTCCAAACAAAATTGACGCCTTTTTTTCCCCACAAATAGACCTTTCTTTTGGTGGTATTTGATCATCTTTGCGGTTTTTATTTTTTGCACTATACACAAAAAAAGAGTGTAAATTTTGAAAAAAAAACACAATATTTTTTTTACTTTTTGCTATTATAAATATCCCCATTTAAAAAAAAAATGAAAATTCTCAGTTTAGGCCGATACGTATTCTTCTACATATTTTTGGTAAAAAAAAAAAAAAACGCAATAAGTGTTTATTGATTGGTTTGCGCAAAAGTTATAGCGTCTACAAAATAGGGCATAGGCATTACAAGGGACACACCATCGGTCTCCTCTCCATGACAGGATCTCTGTGTTTACACACAGAGATCCATGTCCCTGGCTCTGTAAATGCCGATCGCGGGTACATGGCGGACATCGCGGCCGCCAGGCACGCGCATTGGCACCCGTGTGATGCTGCGGGCACAGAATTTTCCCGATGCGTGCTCTGGAGCGCGCGCCGGGAACGAGGAAAGGGGCGGACGTCAATTGACGTCCTCCCAGCATTCTAGGTCCGCATTGTAGCCGTCATTCGGCTATAGCGCAGAACTCTAGTGGTTAAAGCGGTTGTAAATGCAGAAAGTTTTTTTTTACCCTAATGCAATCTCTGCATTAATATAACAGACCTCCTGCGCACCGAGGACTTTATATGAATGTAGGTTGTCATGGCCTTGCCCCCAGAGTGGGTCACCAATGCACATTCACATTTTATTGATGAAGGGAATGGCACTGATATCATCAAATCAGCAATGCTCTTTGCATCATCGGTGGCAAAGAAGCAGACTGTCAGGAGCTTGCCAGGACTGAACGGAGGTACGTGCGTGCGCGCATGCGCGCACACGCTCCGAACAGACTAACCAGCGGCGTCTGTATGTGCGTGCAACTCAGACGCGCACACGTGTGCAACGGGTGCGCGCTAAGCGCTGCTTGGCGCTAATGGGCCTTTAAAAGGACAGCAGCTGCACTTGTGCAGTGCTGTTTGATCTGCAGCTCCTGTGCCCTTGTAACCTGTATCTGCCAGCTGATTAACTGTACCGACCCGACTCTGTTGACTCACCTGATTTCTCCAACCCTGACCTCGGCTTGACTTGACCCTGCATATACCTATTATTTGACCACCTGTTGCCAACCTCTGCCTGTTCATCTGACTCTGCTCCAGCCTGCTGCATTATCCTGCCTGATTTCCTGTTTTGACCCAGCTTGTCTGACCCTGCTTCAGCCTGCTGTATTTGCTCTGTGTGTTCCTGTGTTGACCAGGCTTGACTCACCCTACTGCTGTTCCTGCATTACCAGCTCATCGGGTCACGGACCTGCACCTGCCTCCACTGTCATCCGCAGTTCCAGCCATACCTGGGGGGTCATCATCCAGCCACTGTGCCAGCACTACAAGCACCCACAGGCACTCCTACCCCACTGCGCTCTCGAGACTACTGTCCCCACTCCAGTGGCTCTTGAGCCAGGGCTGTAAGAGAGGTCTCCTCCTACCAAGTCAGGCTCAACTCCAAGGCACATAACATAGACATCTGGCCCAAAGTTATCTGAAAAACCCAACTTATCTTATCTTCACTCCAGCACCCTTTCCAGGACCCAGTCTTGCCGGACTACAACCCATACATTAGAAATGGTCCACCACTGAAGGATCTTCATAATCCAATAGGCTTAATTACTTATCAAATCATACAGCAGTCATCTACCATACGTTTTGATGCACTTCTAGATGTTTTGTAGATGACCGATGGCTGCTGCCTGGCGCCATTTTTTGTGACAATGTTGTCATTTCTTGTTTTTAAATTGAGGGAACACTGGAGGGTTTTTCCACTATTTGATTTAATGTATTTCCAAGCGTGAGTAATCTTAACAGCTTTTCAATAAAGTATTTTTTTTCATTTTTGCAAATCGTTGTTGGTCCTCCCGTTACTATCTTTCCTTGGAGTCACCTCCATGGTTTCTCCTAGAACTCTGCATGTTATAATGATACAACTCTGGAGTAGTCATAAGAAGAGAAAACTTCTACAAAATTTGATCATTTGTGGTTCAATGAAAATTTTAAAATTAGCAAACCTCCAAAAGTTGGAAGTTAATGGAACTCCGATCCAAGCTTCAAAAAAGTTTAATTTAAAACATTAAAAGTGGTTGTAAATGCAGATTTTTTTTTTTACCCTAATGCATTCTCTGCATTAAGATAACAGATCTACTGCACACTGTGAACCTATGAATGCAGGTTAACAAAAAGGGGGAAGAAAGTTCTCCCAAGACGGGCCAAAAATAGGACACTGTGATTGATTTATTAATTTATTAAATAGAAAAAACACACGCAACAATTTAATGAAAAAAGAGATTATGTACCCTACAGACAAGTTAAAAAACACAACGTTGTCATGTATTAAAAGGGGGGGGGGTCGCAGCTGCGCATGCATCACACACTCAATCGCCACATTCATGCAATCACACTGATCAACAAGTAGCTACAGAAAGTCCAAAGGTAGGTATAAAGCTCAATCCTTAATTGGCAAAAGGGTAAATATTATAGCAATTTCAA
Source organism: Rana muscosa (assembly GCA_029206835.1). Taxonomy (NCBI): domain Eukaryota; kingdom Metazoa; phylum Chordata; class Amphibia; order Anura; family Ranidae; genus Rana; species Rana muscosa. The sequence goes on from CM055117.1 coordinate 36,060,180, forward strand.
AACAACTTCTGGTAACTATTAGGATTATTGGATCAGGTGGCTCATTTGAATGTGGGTGGTGTTGAGCGAGTTAATTTGTGCATTGCTGTCCTAGGATCATATATAAGGTATTAAATAGTGGTCCACAGCGGGATGATGATAAATCCCTTATTGAAAATTGATATCTTGGACAGATTCCACCTATAAAAACAAGGGGGGTGGTTTCACTGATGCTTGAATATTCAGAGAACGGACTTGGCATAAAGTCACTCAATACATTGATAGCGCAGATACATCTCCACAAAAGTGTAGGATGGGGAGGCAACATAAGGACAACAACCCCACAGCTGTTTAGTAGTTTGTTAGAGACACTCTCACCAAGTCCTGTGTGTCAACCGCTTCCATGCGCCTCTACCCATTGGTCCGGGTTAAGCCGTGCTCAGTAGACACCGGTATCCAAACACCTGGAGGATTTCCTGCTGAATGTTAAATGCCGCTCACGTAAGCTGGCGGTTTCAGACGATAAGCATAAAGCCGCCGTTCAACCACCAGCACAGTGCTTCGCTTGTGCAGCGAGCGAACGATCCCCGTTCGACGTGTTGACGTCAAGCTGACACGTTTCACTAGCTAATAACTGCTAGTTTCCTCAGAGCTGGGAGGAGTTGGGCAAGTGGGTTTAAGTAGCCATGTAAATCAGAATGCAGTGCCTGTATCTAGCCATTGGGTGTCATCCACACATCCTTCCTCTTTTAACATTCAGCATGGAAATCATTGAGTGCACAGGTGTCAGAAACCATGAATCAGACCGAGACAAAAGTACAGTTAACCACTTGAGACCCGCGCTATAGACAAAAGACGTCTGCAGGGCAGCTCTCAAGTGCTGAGTGGACGTCCATGGACATCCTGCTGTTTCTCTCCCCCTGCGCGCCGCCGAGGGCGCGCGGCGGGGGAACAGCTGTGCCCGCCGTGGTCACGTGATGCCAAAGCGCGTGCCTGGCGGCCGCGATGTCAGCCAGTCACCCGCGATCGGCTGTGACAGAGGCAGGACATGGATCTCTGTGTGTAAACACAGAGATCCATGTCCTGTCAGGGAGAGAGGAGACCGATGCTGTGTCCCTTGTACATAGGGACACAGATCGGTCACCTCCCCCAGTCAGTCCCCTCCCCCACACAGTAAGAATCACAAATAGGGAACATAGTTAACCCCTTCCTCGCCCCCTAGTGTTAACCCCTTCCCTGCCAGTCACATTTATACAGTAATCAGTGCATTTTTATAGCACTGTTCGCTGTATAAATGTGAATGGTCCCAAAATAGTGTCAAAAGTGTCCGATATGTCCGCCGCAATATTGCAGGCCTGACAAAAATCGCAGATCGCCGCCATTACTAGTAAAAAAAATATATATATAATAAAAATGTCATAATTCTATCCCCTATTTTGTAGGCGCTATAACTTTTTCGCAAACCAATCACTATACGCTTATTGCAATTTTTTTTACCCAAAAAAATATAGAAAATTACGTATCAGCCTAAACTGAGAAAAAAAATAGTTTTTTTTTTTTAAATTGGGATATTATTATAACAAAAAGTAAAAAAAAAATTTTTTTTTCAAAATTTTCTGTCTTTTTTTGTTTATAGCGCAAAAAATAAAAACCGCAGAGGTGATCAAATACCACCAAAAGAAAGCTCTATTTGTGGGGAAAAAATGATAAAAATATCATTTGGGTACAGCGTTGTATGACCGCGCAATTGTCATTCAAAGTGCGTCAGCACTGAAAGCTAAAAATTGGTCCGGGCACGAAGGGGGTTTAGTGCCCAGTTGTCAAGTGGTTAAATCACACTAGTTTAATAATAAAAATAAAAAGGTAAACAGAGTAAGCGTAGTCAAAACATAGCCAGAGCCCAGTAACCGGATCAGGTAGTTGGCCAAGCCAATGTCCAAGAGCCAGCGATAAAGATAGTAGTACAGCAAGCAGGATCTGTAGCCAGAGGGAATGACAGTCAAGCAAGTCTTCAACAGGAACGCAGGAGAAAGTCTCTTGTGATGTTAAGGAAAAATAGGGAAAGAAACTGCGCTGAGAAATGGTTGGTCTCAAATCCCAAAGTGATTGATATAAATGGGATAAATGTTGGAAAGCAGCAAACCTTCTGCAAACAAAAACAGTGAACAAAATATGGAAAAAATATGGTAGCGCTAATCCTGGAGAAGTAACACAACTAAGTGCATAATATTGCAAAAATATTGTGAAACATAAACATAAATGTGAATGTAAATGTAAAAACACAGTAGTTAATAAACAATAGTGATTGGAAAAACTTTCAGTGAGTGAATAAACACCTTAAATATGGCAATGAAATGTGGCACAAATGGAAATGACAAAGATTCCAAGAGTGCCACAAAATAAATCAAAATAAATAAAGTCCAAAATTGATGTGACCCTAATCAAAGGGTTAAAGTTCATGGAATGATCAAAACTCAAACAGGTGACTGTGATGCATAAATCAAGAAAATTTATACACCCGTGCAGAGCGGAGCGGCGCATCGACGTCACCACCCACCATACGTAAAGATCACTTGAACCCTTGGACCATTTACCGGCATATGATACCTGCAAACCCTGATGGCTGGATTCTAAACATCACTTGAACCCTTGGACCATTTACCGGTATATAATACCTGCAAACCCTGATGGCTGGATTTTAAAAATCACTTGAACCCTTGCACTATTTATATGATACTTGCAAACCCTGCTGGCTGGATTCTAAAGATCACGTGAATGCTTGGACTATTTATATGATACCTGCAACCCCTGATGGCTGGATTTTAAAGATCACTTGAACCCTTGGACCATTTATATGATACCTGCAAACCCTGATGGCTGGATTCTAAAGATCACTTGAACCCTTGGACCATTTATATGATACCTGCAAACCCTGATGGCTGGATTCTAAAGATCACTTGAACCCTTGGACCATGTATATGATAACTGCAAACCCTGCTGGCTGGATTCTAAAGATCACGTGAACGCTTGGACTATTTATATGATTCCTGCCAACCCTGATGGCTGGATTCTAAAGATCACTTGAACCCTTGGACCATTTATATGATACCTTTAAACCTCAAAGCAGAACTTCAACCAACAACATCAAGATAAAAATAAACAGCCCAATAAAATGGATTATCATCGAAACTTATCAGTCCAGAGATTTCCCCTACAGTGTTTTTTACCTGCCACTAGATGTTCTCAGTCTTATGACCAACATCATTCAACCAAGGCCGTCCTGAACCCACCTCAGCCTGTAATTGGACAGTGAAAGGAGAAGCAACACAGTGATGATTTGATCTCTGTCAGGCTGCTCTCTCCTCCTATCAGCGTGCTTCTTGTCAGCACATGACCTTATTGGCTCCTTGTACTGCTTCTTTCTCTCATACTCCAGCCCTGCTGTATAGAGACTGCAGATGACTGAAACTGGATCAAATTTAGGTACTAAAGTACACATGGGCCGAATGTCGGGCAGCATTGGCGGGTTCAATAGAAACTGGCCTACATTCGGCCCATGTATACTTCAGCCGTTCCAACAGAAGTCGGCATGACCGAAAAAAAGGTCTGCCAACCAGCTCACCAGCAGTGTATGACTGGGGTGTTCGACCACGGTGTCAGAACACAATAGAACAGCAGGGGAGATTGCTGTACTAACATCGGATTGTTAGTACATCGGCTCCGACCTAAGTTGTCAGCTTTTTTTCATTCAGCCCTGCTAATAAAAAATATATTAGTGTGTACCAGGCTTTAGACCACATTAATGACTAGAGATGAGCTCTGGGTTCAGGATGAACATACATTTGACCCAAAACCAGCATGCATGCAGTTTGGTGTACTTACACTGCCTAGGAAAAAAAAAAACATTAAAAAAACTATTTAATGATTAAATAGCTCCATCCATGTATGTGTATAGATCTCAGCTTTAACTCTTTGTTTATAAACAAAGCCATGGGACCACCTTATCAGCGCTGACCCCTGCTGCCATGATTCTATCCTCCATTGCTGCACGTTGAAAATACATTCCAACAAATTGATTGGTTCTTACACATAGCACAGACAATTTTTCTTTCCACTACCTCATTGGAATTTTCAGCACTGACTGAAAGTTATCTTTTAAAACGACATAAAATGTCCTTTTTTCTTCCAAAAATGATGCTTTATGACTACCTTTTACATTTGTTAGATTGCAGCCTTCTTCCACGGAGTGTGAATCATTATCAGAGGACCTAATTTTCCTGCTCCATCACCATCTGTTTCCTTCACCCAGAGACGCGGCAAGAATTATAGACCTGTTATCCCTCACATATTACTATAATGTCTAGGTGTGCTATTTTATCTCATTGCAATGCAACAAATCTCCCCGCTTCATATGCGCAAAAAATTATACCCGGGACCAAATCTGTCGCCTTTGTGCAGAATTAACTGCCCAACTTTCCCATAGCTCTGCTTTCCTTATATAAGTCTTGTATTTACTAATATCACTTTGATGGGCAAATGTGGAAAACATTATATACTCTGAGTCAACCACCCACGTATAAATTGGTCCCAGAGGTAGTAACAACGATAAACAGGTTCAAAGAAGACATGTGTTCCTCAGTTTCAATTTTAAAATAAAGCTTTTCTGGAGAAAAAATAAAAAAACCTTTACAAAGCTCCAGCCAAAACTTTTAAACTTTTATATACTGTGTATATATATATTGTGAGGGGGTTAGCTCGGCAGCGGGTGTGTGTGACCCCCGGGATGGGCTCCCCACACAAAAACAGGCCCAGCAAACGGAGGTTGTGGTTTTCAAAATCAAAAAGGTGCGGTTTATTTTCTATTTACAGTGACAAAACACAGCAAAGCAAAAGAAACATAAATAAAATAAATCCTGGTCAACTTGACCTCTGAGTAAACATACAGGTTTCCTAACTAACAACTGGGATCAGCCTAGTGCTGTCCTAGTCCCTAAGTCCCTGGTTTTAAATGTCCAAGCAAATAGCCACACAGGCTTTGTCTCACCGCACAGGGGTTCACTCTCCCTAGACAGTCCACACAGGTCTGGTTCCAGGCATGAGCAAACACCTAATGAATCTGGGAGTTCTTATAGAGGCCTAAATGAGCTGACAAGCTTCAGCTGGTCTCATCAACTCCCTGTCTGCACGACGCCCCACACTCTCCCTAGAGGTATGAGTCATCCATGAGCCCACTAGCCTCAGCTGGGCTTATACAACTCTCCACCTAGTTGTATAAGTCGGCGTAAAGCCTGAATCTGGGCGAAATATATCTACCCCCCTGGATGCAACCAGGTGACTTTACCTTCCTGCTGTCACATACCCCCCTCTTGTTTTAACCTCGGGGTTGGAACACTAGCAATCAGGCATTCATGTACTCGAGACAAAGCATCCACATTCCCCATTTGAACGCCAGGGCGATGCTTTACTGTGAAGTTGAATTCCTGGAGGGCCAGGAACCACCTATTCACTCTTCTATTTGTTTCCTTGTTTTGAGCCATCCACTTTAACGGAGCGTGATCCGTAACCATGTCAAAGTGCCTACCTAGCAGGTAGTACCGAAGGGAATCTAGAGCCCACTTCACCGCTAAACACTCCTTTTCAACGGTGGCGTAATTTACCTCATGGGACTTCAACTTCCTGCTGAGGTAAATGACTGGGTGCTCTTCCCCGTTCCAGACCTGGGACAATACTGCTCCTAACCCCACATCTGACGCATCACTTTGTACGACAAAGTCTTTAGAGAAGTCGGGTGAGTACAACACTGGCTGGCTACATAAGGCTTGTTTCAAGAATTGGAATGCTGCCTCAGCCTCGGGGGTCCATTTAATCATGACCGACCCTTTCCCCTTCGTCAGGTTGGTTAGGGGCACAGCCTTAGAAGCAAAGTGGGGAATGAATCGCCGATAATACCCAGCGATTCCCAGAAAGGCTCGTACCTGCTTCTTGCTGTTGGGACGTGGCCAACTCTGGATGGCCTCGACTTTGTTGAGTTGGGGTTTTATTACTCCCCTCCCAATGGTGTACCCAAGATATTTGGCCTCCTCCTGCCCAATGGTACACTTCTTGGGGTTAGCCGTAAACCCCGCTTCCCGAACAGAGTCCAGGACTGCTTGCACTTTTGGCAGATGTGAGGCCCAATCTGTGCTATGGACAATTACGTCATCCAGGTAAGCCGCAGCATACTTCCGATGGGGCCTCAGCATCTGGTCCATTTTCCGCTGGAATGTGGCCGGCGCATTCTGTAACCCGAACGGCATTCTTTTATATTGGAACGCCCCGTCTGGGGTTACAAATGCGGTTTTCTCTTTGGCCGACTTGGCCAGGGGGATTTGCCAATACCCTTTTGTGAGGTCAAGAGTCGTCATGTATCGGGCTGTTCCCAGCCGGTCGATCAACTCATCTATACGTGGCATGGGGTAGGTGTCAAATTTTGTAACTTTGTTCAACTGACGAAAATCGTTACAAAATCGCCAGCTCCCATCCGGTTTAGGCACCAACACAATGGGACTAGACCAATCACTTTGGGACTCCTCTATCACCCCTAAGTTCAGCATTTTCTGTACTTCCTCCCGTATTGCCTCCCGTCGGGCCTCTGGGATCCGATAGGGTTTTAACTTCACCCTTTCACCGGGCGGGGTAATGATGTCATGCTCTACCCCAGATGTTTGTCCCGGCAGCTCAGAGAATACCTCCTTGTTGCGAAGCACAAACTCCTTAACCTCCTGTTGTTGGGGTTGTGACAAGGTGGCTGCTATTCCAACCTCAGGAATCACGCAACCAGTTTGAGCTGGTGACCAAGTGTCTGCGACTAGGGACTCTCTATCCCTCCAGGCTTTCAACAGATTAACGTGATAGATCTGTTCGGGCTTTCGCCTTCCTGGTTGTCTGACCTTGTAATTCACTTCGCTCACTTTTTCCATTATCTCATAGGGGCCTTGCCATTTGGCAAGGAATTTACTTTCAACCGTAGGGACAAGTACCAGTATCCTATCCCCCGGGGAAAAGGTACGGGTCTTGGCTCCACGGTTGTACACTCTCTGCTGTGCTAACTGCGCTTGGGCCAAATGTTCCTTCACGATGGGCATTACCTGTGCAATTCGGTCTTGCATCAGGGCGACATGCTCAATCACACTCCTGTGGGGAGAACTCTCACTTTCCCAAGTTTCCTTGGCAATATCCAACAGCCCTCTTGGGTGTCTCCCATACAGTAACTCAAAGGGGGAGAATCCCGTAGAGGATTGGGGCACCTCCCTAATAGCAAACATCAGATAAGGAAGTAGACAGTCCCAATCCTTTCCATCTCTATCCACCACTTTCTTCAACATTTGTTTTAGGGTTTTGTTGAATCTTTCAACCAGCCCATCGGTTTGGGGGTGATACACAGATGTACGTAATTGCGTCACTTTGAACAATTTACACAGCTCCTTCATAACCCGGGACATAAAGGGTGTACCTTGGTCCGTAAGCAGTTCTTTACAAATACCCACCCGGCTAAACACAAGAGATAGCTCTTTGGCTATGGTTTTGGCCGAGGTATTTCGGAGAGGGATCGCTTCTGGATAACGGGTGGCATAGTCCATTATAACTAATATGTACTGGTGCCCCCTAGCGGACTTGATTATAGGCCCTACCAAATCCATGGCGATCCTCTCAAACGGGACCTCAATGATGGGTAGAGGGACCAGCGGGCTACGGAAATGTGGCATCGGGGCCGACCTCTGACACACAGGGCAGGAGGAACAATAATTTTCTATGTCCTTCATCACCCCCAGCCAATAGAATCTCTGTAATACCCTCTCTCGGGTTTTCTCTGTCCCCAGATGACCTCCAAGAATGTGCCCATGGGCCAACTCCAACACCAACTTCCTGTAAGGTTTGGGCACCACAAGCTGCTCAACGGTTTCTTCTGCCCTTTTTGCCACCCGATACAGTAGGTCCTTCTCTACGCTGAAGTATGGGTAAGTGCAGGTATTATCTGGGTTCACTAACTCGCCATCTATTTTCACTACGTTTTCCCGTGCCTTTATTAGGGCGGGGTCTTTCAACTGTTCTGTGGCAAAGTTGTCCCTGTGAACCTCAAGATCAGAAAACTCCACAGACGGTAGGTTTTCGTCTGAGGAGGTGGGCTCCTCTCCAGTTTCTTGAGTCTCCCCTGCCAATACTGATAAGGGAAATTCCGGAGAGTCCTCACCACTCTCAGGGGAGTTCTGGCTATCACATTCCTGGTACATAGGGGCACCAGTGGGGGGCTCAGGATCATCCCACAGTTCCCAGAACTTCGGAAAATCCCTTCCCACAATGGCGTCATGCGGTAACTGAGATACTAAGCCCACTGGATGAGAGAGGGTACCTTTGGGGGTCTCGAAACACACTGTAGTCACTGGATACTCTCGGGTGTCCCCATGCACACACATAACAGCTACCTTGCTATTCCCAAAGACCTCTGTTTTAACTAACTCAGCCTTTATCAGGGTCACAAGGCTACCTGAATCCAGCAATACCACAACATTTCTACCATTAACACACATTTTGCATAAATGTTTCTCAGTTCCTCGAATGGCAGTGCATGCGACTGTCGCACACAGCGACTGACGTCTGCCCGTCAGAAAGTCACACTGCATGGGTTCCTCCACAACCGGGCAATTGGCTGCAATATGTCCCGCTTGCCGGCAGCGGTAGCAAACGATCCTTCTTGCCGCCTCTTGAGCCGCTGATTTCCCAGGCTGTTCTCGCCAAACTTGGGGTAGAGCTCCCACCCTCTCACTCTCTCCACCCTCACCCCTTGGAATCCTCTTATCCGCCCCTGGGGATGGTCTGGTCTTAGGGTGGAAAGTCCGAGAGTCTCTGGAAGAGGCCGTCAGGTTCTCTGTAGCCAAGTATTTCTCTACACGATCCACAAGACCACCGGCCGTCTCTGGGTCTCCATGGCTTACCCACTTTTGGATGGCAGTAGGAAGAGCTCTCAAAAACCGATCCATTACAACACGTTCCACAATCTTTGGTGCGGACAAAGTCTCTGGCTGTAGCCACTTTCTGCTCAGGTGAATGAGATCATACATTTGAGACCTGGGGGGTTTTCCAAGCTGGAAAGTCCAGTTATGCACACGCTGAGCCCGGACAGCCTGGGTGACACCCAGCCTTGCCAAAATTTCAGCTTTTAGCATCACATAGTCTTTTACTTGGTTAGGCTCTAGGTCATAGTAAGCTTTCTGCGATTCACCAGTTAACAGAGGAGCCAGCAGTCCAGCCCACTGCTCCTCAGGCCACTTTTCTCTTTCAGCGGTCCTTTCAAATGTGGTCAAAAATACCTCTGGATCATCCTCTCCAGTCATTTTTGTCAATAAACGACTCACCCCAAAGGACGCGGTATTAGTGGGACGGCTTTCCTCACTGGTCTGCGGACGTTGCTGCATTACTGCTTCCATTTGTTGTAGTCTCTGCTCTTGCTTCTGTAACAGGTCTATGAAGCGGGCCTCAGATTGCTGCTGGGCTTGTTGCTGAGCTTCCAGACTCTGTTGGTGAGCTTGCTGCTGGGCTGCAAGGCTCTGTTGATGAGCTTGCTGCTGGGCTGCAAGGCTCCTTTGCAAACCTGCATTTGTCTGCTGTTGATTGGCATTTGCTAGAGCCAGCTGTTTCAGTATCTCCTCCATGCTGGCTTAAAAAAAACTGCCACTGGTTCTCCACCAACTGTGAGGGGGTTAGCTCGGCAGCGGGTGTGTGTGACCCCCGGGATGGGCTCCCCACACAATAACAGGCCCAGCAAACGGAGGTTGTGGTTTTCAAAATCAAAAAGGTGCGGTTTATTTTCTATTTACAGTGACAAAACACAGCAAAGCAAAAGAAACATAAATAAAATAAATCCTGGTCAACTTGACCTCTGAGTAAACATACAGGTTTCCTAACTAACAACTGGGATCAGCCTAGTGCTGTCCTAGTCCCTAAGTCCCTGGTTTTAAATGTCCAAGCAAATAGCCACACAGGCTTTGTCTCACCGCACAGGGGTTCACTCTCCCTAGACAGTCCACACAGGTCTGGTTCCAGGCATGAGCAAACACCTAATGAATCTGGGAGTTCTTATAGAGGCCTAAATGAGCTGACAAGCTTCAGCTGGTCTCATCAACTCCCTGTCTGCACGACGCCCCACACTCTCCCTAGAGGTATGAGTCATCCATGAGCCCACTAGCCTCAGCTGGGCTTATACAACTCTCCACCTAGTTGTATAAGTCGGCGTAAAGCCTGAATCTGGGCGAAATATATCTACCCCCCTGGATGCAACCAGGTGACTTTACCTTCCTGCTGTCACAATATATATATATATATATATATATATATTGTGACAGTAGGAAGGTAAAGTCACCTGGTTGCATCCAGGGGGGTAGATATATTTCGCCCAGATTCAGGCTTTACGCCGACTTATACAACTAGGTGGAGAGTTGTATAGGCCCAGCTGAGGCTAGTGGGCTCATGGATGACTCATACCTCTAGGGAGAGTGTGGGGCGTCGTGCAGACAGGGAGTTGATGAGACCAGCTGAAGCTTGTCAGCTCATTTAGGCCTCTATAAGAACTCCCAGATTCATTAGGTGTTTGCTCATGCCTGGACCCAGACCTGTGTGGACTGTCTAGGGAGAGTGAACCCCTGTGCGGTGAGACAAAGCCTGTGTGGCTATTTGCTTGGACATTTAAAACCAGGGACTTAGGGACTAGGACAGCACTAGGCTGATCCCAGTTGTTAGTTAGGAAACCTGTATGTTTAGTCAGAGGTCAAGTTGACCAGGATTTATTTTATTTATGTTTCTTTTGCTTTGCTGTGTTTTGTCACTGTAAATAGAAAATAAACCGCACCTTTTTGATTTTGAAAACCACAACCTCCGTTTGCTGGGCCTGTTTTTGTGTGGGGAGCCCATCCCGGGGGTCACACACACCCGCTGCCGAGCTAACCCCCTCACAGTTGGTGGAGAACCAGTGGCAGTTTTTTTTTAAGCCAGCATGGAGGAGATACTGAAGCAGCTGGCTCTAGCAAATGCCAATCAACAGCAGACAAATGCAGGTTTGCAAAAGAGCCTTGCAGCTCATCAACAGAGCCTTGCAGCTCAACAACAGAACTTCGCAGCCCAGCAGCAAGCTCATCAACAGAGCCTTGCAGCCCAGCAGCAGACAAACGCAACTTTGCAACAGAGTCTGGAGGCTCAGCAACAAGCCCAGCAGCAATCTGAGGCCCGCTTCATAGACCTGTTGCAGAAGCAAGAGCAGAGACTACAACAACAGATGGAAGCAGTAATGCAGCAACGTCCGCAGACCAGTGAGGAAAGCCGTCCCACTAATACCGCGTCCTTTGGGGTGAGTCGTTTATTGACAAAAATGACTGGAGAGGATGATCCAGAGGTATTTTTGACCACATTTGAAAGGACCGCTGAAAGAGAAAAGTGGCCTGAGGAGCAGTGGGCTGGACTGGTGGCTCCTCTGTTAACTGGTGAATCGCAGAAAGCTTACTATGACCTAGAGCCTAACCAAGCAAAAGACTATGTGATGCTAAAAGCTGAAATTTTGGCAAGGCTGGGTGTCACCCAGGCTGTCCGGGCTCAGCGTGTGCATAACTAGACTTTCCAGCTTGGAAAACCCCCCAGGTCTCAAATGTATGATCTCATTCACCTGAGCAGAAAGTGGCTACAGCCAGAGACTTTGTCCGCACCAAAGATTGTGGAACGTGTTGTAATGGATCGGTTTTTGAGAGCTCTTCCTACTGCCATCCAAAAGTGGGTAAGCCATGGAGACCCAGAGACGGCCGATGGTCTTGTGGATCGTGTGGAGAAATACTTGGCTACAGAGAACCTGACGGCCTCTTCCAGAGACACTCGGACTTTCCACCCTAAGACCAGACCATCCCCAGGGGCGGATAAGAGGATTCCAAGGGGTGAGGGTGGAGAGAGTGAGAGGGTGGGAGCTCTACCCCAAGTTTGGCGAGAACAGCCTGGGAAATCAGCGGCTCAAGAGGCGGCAAGAAGGATCGTTTGCTACCGCTGCCGGCAAGCGGGACATATTGCAGCCAATTGCCCGGTTGTGGAGGAACCCATGCAGTGTGACTTTCTGACGGGCAGACGTCAGTCGCTGTGTGCGACAGTCGCATGCACTGCCATTCGAGGAACTGAGAAACATTTATGCAAAATGTGTGTTAATGGTAGAAATGTTGTGGTATTGCTGGATTTAGGTAGCCTTGTGACCCTGATAAAGGCTGAGTTAGTTAAAACAGAGGTCTTTGGGAATAGCAAGGTAGCTGTTATTTGTGTGCATGGGGACACCGAGAGTATCCAGTGACTACAGTGTGTTTCGAGACCCCCAAAGGTACCCTCTCTCATCCAGTGGGCTTAGTATCTCAGTTACTGCATGACGCCATTGTGGGAAGGGATTTTCCGAAGTTCTGGGAACTGTGGGATGATCCTGAGCCCCCCACTGGTGCCCCTATGTACCAGGAATGTGATAGCCAGAACTCCCCTGAGAGTGGTGAGGACTCTCCGGAATTTCCCTTATCAGTATTGGCAGGGGAGACTCAAGAAACTGGAGAGGAGCCCACCTCCTCAGACGAAAACCTACCGTCTGTGGAGTTTTCTGATCTTGAGGTTCACAGGGAAAACTTTGCCACAGAACAGTTGAAAGACCCCGCCCTAATAAAGGCACGGGAAAACGTAGTGAAAATAGATGGCGAGTTAGTGAACCCAGATAATACCTGCACTTACCCATACTTCAGCGTAGAGAAGGACCTACTGTATCGGGTGGCAAAAAGGGCAGAAGAAACCGTTGAGCAGCTTGTGGTGCCCAAACCTTACAGGAAGTTGGTGTTGGAGTTGGCCCATGGGCACATTCTTGGAGGTCATCTGGGGACAGAGAAAACCCGAGAGAGGGTATTACAGAGATTCTATTGGCCGGGGGTGATGAAGGACATAGAAAATTATTGTTCCTCCTGCCCTGTGTGTCAGAGGTCGGCCCCGATGCCACATTTCCGTAGCCCGCTGGTCCCTCTACCCATCATTGAGGTCCCGTTTGAGAGGATCGCCATGGATTTGGTAGGGCCTATAATCAAGTCCGCTAGGGGGCACCAGTACATATTAGTTATAATGGACTATGCCACCCGTTATCCAGAAGCGATCCCTCTCCGAAATACCTCGGCCAAAACCATAGCCAAAGAGCTATCTCTTGTGTTTAGCCGGGTGGGTATTTGTAAAGAACTGCTTACGGACCAAGGTACACCCTTTATGTCCCGGGTTATGAAGGAGCTGTGTAAATTGTTCAAAGTGACGCAATTACGTACATCTGTGTATCACCCCCAAACCGATGGGCTGGTTGAAAGATTCAACAAAACCCTAAAACAAATGTTGAAGAAAGTGGTGGATAGAGATGGAAAGGATTGGGACTGTCTACTTCCTTATCTGATGTTTGCTATTAGGGAGGTGCCCCAATCCTCTACGGGATTCTCCCCCTTTGAGTTACTGTATGGGAGACACCCAAGAGGGCTGTTGGATATTGCCAAGGAAACTTGGGAAAGTGAGAGTTCTCCCCACAGGAGTGTGATTGAGCATGTCGCCCTGATGCAAGACCGAATTGCACAGGTAATGCCCATCGTGAAGGAACATTTGGCCCAAGCGCAGTTAGCACAGCAGAGAGTGTACAACCGTGGAGCCAAGACCCGTACCTTTTCCCCGGGGGATAGGATACTGGTACTTGTCCCTACGGTTGAAAGTAAATTCCTTGCCAAATGGCAAGGCCCCTATGAGATAATGGAAAAAGTGAGCGAAGTGAATTACAAGGTCAGACAACCAGGAAGGCGAAAGCCCGAACAGATCTATCACGTTAATCTGTTGAAAGCCTGGAGGGATAGAGAGTCCCTAGTCGCAGACACTTGGTCACCAGCTCAAACTGGTTGCGTGATTCCTGAGGTTGGAATAGCAGCCACCTTGTCACAACCCCAACAACAGGAGGTTAAGGAGTTTGTGCTTCGCAACAAGGAGGTATTCTCTGAGCTGCCGGGACAAACATCTGGGGTAGAGCATGACATCATTACCCCGCCCGGTGAAAGGGTGAAGTTAAAACCCTATCGGATCCCAGAGGCCCGACGGGAGGCAATACGGGAGGAAGTACAGAAAATGCTGAACTTAGGGGTGATAGAGGAGTCCCAAAGTGATTGGTCTAGTCCCATTGTGTTGGTGCCTAAACCGGATGGGAGCTGGCGATTTTGTAACGATTTTCGTCAGTTGAACAAAGTTACAAAATTTGACACCTACCCCATGCCACATATAGATGAGTTGATCGACCGGCTGGGAACAGCCCGATACATGACGACTCTTGACCTCACAAAAGGGTATTGGCAAATCCCCCTGGCCAAGTCGGCCAAAGAGAAAACCGCATTTGTAACCCCAGACGGGGCGTTCCAATATAAAAGAATGCCGTTCGGGTTACAGAATGCGCCGGCCACATTCCAGCGGAAAATGGACCAGATGCTGAGGCCCCATCGGAAGTATGCTGCGGCTTACCTGGATGACGTAATTGTCCATAGCACAGATTGGGCCTCACATCTGCCAAAAGTGCAAGCAGTCCTGGACTCTGTTCGGGAAGCGGGGTTTACGGCTAACCCCAAGAAGTGTACCATTGGGCAGGAGGAGGCCAAATATCTTGGGTACACCATTGGGAGGGGAGTAATAAAACCCCAACTCAACAAAGTCGAGGCCATCCAGAGTTGGCCACGTCCCAACAGCAAGAAGCAGGTACGAGCCTTTCTGGGAATCGCTGGGTATTATCGGCGATTCATTCCCCACTTTGCTTCTAAGGCTGTGCCCCTAACCAACCTGACGAAGGGGAAAGGGTCGGTCATGATTAAATGGACCCCCGAGGCTGAGGCAGCATTCCAATTCTTGAAACAAGCCTTATGTAGCCAGCCAGTGTTGTACTCACCCGACTTCTCTAAAGACTTTGTCGTACAAAGTGATGCGTCAGATGTGGGGTTAGGAGCAGTATTGTCCCAGGTCTGGAACGGGGAAGAGCACCCAGTCATTTACCTCAGCAGGAAGTTGAAGTCCCATGAGGTAAATTACGCCACCGTTGAAAAGGAGTGTTTAGCGGTGAAGTGGGCTCTAGATTCCCTTCGGTACTACCTGCTAGGTAGGCACTTTGACATAGTTACGGATCACGCTCCGTTAAAGTGGATGGCTCAAAACAAGGAAACAAATAGAAGAGTGAATAGGTGGTTCCTGGCCCTCCAGGAATTCAACTTCACAGTAAAGCATCGCCCTGGCGTTCAAATGGGGAATGTGGATGCTTTGTCTCGAGTACATGAATGCCTGATTGCTGGTGTTCCAACCCCGAGGTTAAAACAAGAGGGGGGGGTATGTGACAGCAGGAAGGTAAAGTCACCTGGTTGCATCCAGGGGGGTAGATATATTTCGCCCAGATTCAGGCTTTACGCCGACTTATACAACTAGGTGGAGAGTTGTATAGGCCCAGCTGAGGCTAGTGGGCTCATGGATGACTCATACCTCTAGGGAGAGTGTGGGGCGTCGTGCAGACAGGGAGTTGATGAGACCAGCTGAAGCTTGTCAGCTCATTTAGGCCTCTATAAGAACTCCCAGATTCATTAGGTGTTTGCTCATGCCTGGACCCAGACCTGTGTGGACTGTCTAGGGAGAGTGAACCACTGTGCGGTGAGACAAAGCCTGTGTGGCTATTTGCTTGGACATTTAAAACCAGGGACTTAGGGACTAGGACAGCACTAGGCTGATCCCAGTTGTTAGTTAGGAAACCTGTATGTTTAGTCAGAGGTCAAGTTGACCAGGATTTATTTTATTTATGTTTCTTTTGCTTTGCTGTGTTTTGTCACTGTAAATAGAAAATAAACCGCACCTTTTTGATTTTGAAAACCACAACCTCCGTTTGCTGGGCCTGTTTTTGTGTGGGGAGCCCATCCCGGGGGTCACACACACCCGCTGCCGAGCTAACCCCCTCACAATATATATATATATATATATATATATATATATATATATCCTGTACACTGCAACTACTCAAACAAAGACAAGGGGAACAATAAAAGTAAAAGTAATGGACAAGAAAGATGTTAAGGTCCCTCCCTTTCACACGGGCGGACCGTATGTCCGTTTTTCACCCATCCGTTTTCGGATGAAAAACGGACATACATGTATCCCTATGGGATAGCGGATGTCAGCGGATGAACATCCGCTGACATCCGATCTTATCTTTGCCCGCAATGCTCTGTTTTTCAGGATAGAAAAAGTTATATTTT
The DNA here is from genome assembly GCA_029206835.1 of Rana muscosa. Classification (NCBI taxonomy): domain Eukaryota; kingdom Metazoa; phylum Chordata; class Amphibia; order Anura; family Ranidae; genus Rana; species Rana muscosa. The sequence goes on from CM055117.1 coordinate 36,076,484, forward strand.
TCTATCCGTCTGCGGAGCGGATCGGATGAACACGGACAGACGGTCCGTGTTCATCCGATCCCCCATAGGGGAGAGCGGAGATCTGACAGGGCGGTCCCTGTACAGTGTGCGGGGACCGCCCAGTCATCCGCCGGCTCAGTGGGGATCAACGGAGCGATCCCCACTGAACAAGCGGAGGTTCACGGGGCGGATCATGACTGATCCTTCCCGTGTGTTTGTTCAATATATTTTTATTGAGAAAGATATATAAGCATCTCAATCAAATGAAGTACATTGGAACAGAGAGGGGTACACTGGGCAAACGTGTGAAAATAATCACTCATGAGTATAGTAGAGACATTAAGAGTGACCCAGCAAACCAAATTAAAATAACAATATAAAAAGCATAAAAAGAGAAACAAAAAAGGGGGGAGAAAGAGAGAAGTGCAAGAGAGAAAGGTGGGATGGGGGGGAGGGAGAAGAAGGAAGGAAGTTGGCACACATGGCAGCAAAAGATTAATATTTGGCATGTGCTAACATTGAATTTAATCCTTATATAGAAATAAAATCCACATCATTTACATACATAAGACTGAGACATCAAGGGCCTGGGTTGTTCAGGGGGAAGAAGAAATTATGTCCTTATAACATTGGGTAGATAGGAAGGAGGACCACGGGGCCCAGGTTAGAGTAAATTGTTTGGTAGTGTCTCTCGCAATGTGGGTGAGGTCTTCCATGAGGTAAACGTCAGAGACTCTTTGCAGCCAACACTTAGTGGACGGAGATGTAGATTGACCCCAAAGCACAGGAATGAGAGCCTTAGCCGTGTTAAGAAGATGTGGAATCAGCGAGCGTTTATATCTACCTATTGACATTGAGGTAGCATGGAAAAGCACTGTCCAAGGATCCAAAGGTAACTTGATCTCAGTGATCTGGTGAATAAGGTCTATTACCGCGGACCAGTAAGGGCGAATGATCGGGCAGAACCACCAGATGTGAGCATGGGTGGCCTCCTGTCCGCAATTTCTCCAGCATAGCGGGGAGTTGGAAGGGAACATGCGGTTTAATTTAACAGGTGTATGATGCCATCTAGTGATGAGTTTGAAGTTAGAGTCAGCCATGGAAGAAGCTAGAGAGGAGGTATGCGTAAGAAGTAAAACTTTATCCTTTGTCTTATCTGTGAGAACAACACCCAGGTCACGCTCCCAACTGGTCAGATACTACGGGTGGGTAGGATTTTGCAAGTTGATAAGCGCTTTGTAAAATAGGGCAATACCGTGGAGAGGGGGATCCTTATGAAGGAACACATGTTCAATGCCATTCAGATCTTGGATTCCCCGTAATGGTTGGGGGAGTGTTTGAAGAAAGCAGCTCAGTTGAGTATATCTCCACTTATCCATAAACTTTGGTGGACCATGGCCTAGTAGTTCAGACAAAGTTTTAAGTGTATTGGAGTTTAAAACATGTGTGACAGCAGGAAGGTAAAGTCACCTGGTTGCATCCAGGGGGGTAGATATATTTCGCCCAGATTCAGGCTTTACGCCGACTTATACAACTAGGGAGAGAGTTGATGAAGCCCAGCTGAGGCTAGTGGGCTCATGGATGATTCATACCTCTAGGGAGAGTGCTGGGCGTCGTGCAGGCAGGGAGTTGATGAGACCAGCTGAAGCTTGTCAGCTCGTTTAAGGCCTCTATAAAAACTCCCAGCTTCATTAGGTGTTTGCTCATGCCTGGAACCAGACCTGTGTGGACTGTCTAGGGAGAGTGAACCCCTGTGCGGTGAGACAAAGCCTGTGTGGCTATTTGCTTGGACATTTAAAACCAGGGACTTAGGGACTAGGACAGCACTAGGCTGATCCCAGTTGTTAGTTAGGAAACCTGTATGTTTAGTCAGAGGTCAAGTTGACCAGGATTTATTTTATTTATGTTTGTTTTGCTTTGCTGTGTTTTGTCACTGTAAATAGAAAATAAACCACACCTTTTTGATTTTGAAAACCACAACCTCCGTTTGCTGGGCCTGTTTTTGTGTGGGGAGCCCATCCCGGGGGTCACACACACCCGCTGCCGAGCTAACCCCCTCACACATGGTGCAAGAGGAGGGGGCCTCCAGGCGACCAGGATTGGAAACCCGGGTCTAAGGATCCTGGTACAAAGTAGTTATGATTCAGGAGAGGAGTTAGCGGGGAGTTATAAGGCCATAAGAATTTCCTATGAAGGCCATCCCAGACGTCTAGAGAGGATACGGTAATAGGTGAGGTATTGTGGCCTAGGGTTCTAAAAGATCGTGGTATCCACGGAGCAGAGGAAAGGTCAGAGTCACATAGGGCATATTCCAGCTGTACCCAGAGTTTAGAAGCAAAGGCATATTTCCAATCTGCTATACGTGACAGAATGACAGCATGATAATAAGTCCTAAAATCGGGCAGGGATAATCCCCCAGAGCGCTTGGTCCGAAATAGGACCTTCCTAGAGACTCTGGGGTGACCATCCCTCCAAATAAAGCGGGTAACCATGGTCTGCAATAAAGTAAAGAAGCCTACAGGAATCTTTAAGGGAATCATTTGAAGGATAAAGAGAACGCGAGGAAGTATGTTCATCTTAACTATGTTCACCTTCCCTAGCCATGAATGTGAGAGGGAGGACCATTTTCTGAGATCAGCTCTTATGTTATTAAGAAGAGGAATATAGTTATATCTAAAAAGGGAGTGGAGGTGAGGAGTTAAGTATATGCCAAGGTATTTCATGCGTGAGGTTTCCCAGCGAAAGGGAAATAGGGGCTTCAGCTGATCAGCTACTGGTGGAGGAACCAAAATATTCAGAATTTCAGATTTTGACAGATTAATTTTAAAATTGGATAGCATTTGGAAGGTAGAGAATTCCGACATCAAGTTAGGTAATGAAATGCGTGGTTGTTGAATAAAAAATAATATGTCGTCAGCATAGGCTGCGTATTTATGGGATCTACAACCAACTTGAATGCCATGTATACTTCTATTATGTCTAATTGTGGCCAGAAAGGGTTCCAGAGAGATAGCAAAAAGGAGAGGAGATAAAGGACATCCTTGTCTTGTTCCATTATGTAGTGTAAATGGGTCGCTCAGGGAGCCATTAATCCGAATCTGCGCAGTAGGGTCAGAGTAGAGAGAAGAAATACAGTGAAACATTCTGGGGCCCAAACCGAAATAGCGGAGAGTGGTTTTGAGGTAGTCCCAGTCCACCCTGTCAAACGCCTTTTCGGCGTCCGTAGAAAGGAGGAGGGCGGACCGGGAGCACCTACGCACATAGTGGATCAGGGACAAAGCGCGTAGCGAGTTGTCCCTGGCCTCTCTGTTAGGGATAAATCCAGTTTGATCAGCCGAAACCCAATGGGATAGAAAGGGAAGTAGCCTGTTAGCCAAAACCTTAGAATAGAGTTTAGTGTCGATGTTTAAGAGGGAAATAGGTCTATAACTACTGCACAGAGTGGGATCCTTGTCAGATTTGGGGATAACAGTAATATGAGCGGATAGTGATTCCGGACGAAGGCCAGATTTGAGGGAGATGGAATTTGCGTATGCCGTAAGATGAGGAAGAAGGATGTCACTAAAGGTTTTGTAGTATAAAACGGTGAAACCATCAGGGCCGGGGGCCTTACCTGAGGGGGAGGATTTAAGAGCGTGTTGAAATTCCTCAGTGGAAAAATCAGCTTCTAATCCAGCGAGTGCTGACTTCGACAACTTGGGGAGGCCGGCCTCTCTGAGATAAGAGAGTATACGTTTACGTTTTTCCGACAGTGGTAGAGAGGCCAGACCACCCTCCACACCGTATAGGTCAGCATAAAACTCCCGGAAGGCTTTCGAAATTTGAGGGGTGGTGTGGACTAGTTCTGTTGGTAATTTTATTTTGGGAATAAAGGATAGAGTTTTTCGGGCCTTGAGGGATCTAGCCAACTGTCTACCTGGTTTATTACCCCATTCGTATATTTTCTGGGAAACAGAATGAAATTTCCGCTTGGTTTCAAGATTGAGGAGAGTTTTAAGCTCCTCTCTCTGAAGGGCGAGGGCCTCGAGATGTGAGATATGTAAAGAAAGTTTATGCTTTTTCTCTAGGTCAGCAATCCGCTGTAGGACCTGTTTAAGCTGTTGCCCGTGCTCTCTCTTTCTCCTCGCGCCCAATTCAATAAGAATACCCCTCATGGAGGCCTTATGTGCCTCCCACAGAACAGAGGGGGAGGTGTCCGAGGTTGTGTTTTCTTTGAAATATTGAGCCAAGGTATTCGATAACATGGAGACCTCTGTTGGATTAGAAATGAGAAAGTCATTGAGCTTCCAGTTATTGGGGCGAGGAGGCAGATCGGGCACGTCCAAGCAAATGGAAACAGGGGCATGGTCGGAGAGGGTAGCAACACCAATGTGGGCTGAGCGGAGAAAAGGCAGGTGAAAGTGATCAAGGAAGATGTTATCAATTCTAGAGTAAGAGTTGTTCGTTTTAGAGAAGTGGGAGTAGTCCTTTTCTTTAGGGTGCATGAGACGCCAAACGTCCATAAGCTGAAGATCTAGGAGTTTTTTTTTGACCTGAGCTAATCTTTTAAATGGGATACCCGAGCGGCCTTGGGAGGTATCCATAATGGGATCCATAGGTATATTTATATCTCCCGCCAAAACTATCATACCCTCAGCAAAATGGGATAGTTTCGTGAGTATTTGATTAAAGAAAACAGGTTGATTGTGGTTGGGGCAATAAATGTTTGCTAGAGTACATCTAGTATTGCCTATAAACCCCTTTACAAAAAGGAAGCGACCATGATCATCCGCTAACATGTCTGAAAACCGAAATGAAGCACTCTTGCTAAGTCCAATAGCCACTCCCTTGGCTTTGTTAATGTCAGACAGACTATAATACCATTGTGGAAAATACTGTGAGTATAATTTAACTGACGTTGTATGGGTCAAATAGGTTTCTTGGAGGAAGGCAATAGAGCAAGCAGAGTTCTTCAATTCCCGTAACACTTTATGTCTCTTTGCGGGGACACAGAGACCTCTAACATTGTACGAGAGAATCTTCAGAGTAGCCATATCATCAGCAAAGAGTGGATCAATAAAACATATAGCCAAGCGTGCCAACAAAACAGAGAAGGGAGGGGGGACGGGAAGGAGAGAAGGGGAAGGAGAAAAGTCAGAAAAAAAGAGAGAGAGAAAATAAGACATACATGAAGAACAGTAGAACAACCGTTATAACGATTGGGAATGGTATCAAAATCACGCAGCGGTCTGCGGTGGTCCCAGTGGGGATGAGGGGAGCAGGCAACCAGGAAGGGTTGTAGACAAAGATCAAGAAGAAAAGATAAATTGCCAACTCCCACCAACCCCAAGAGGAGAGGGGCAGAGAAAGGACTCCTTTGTGGAGGCATGGATTAGGAGCATAAAGCCCCGTCAGCTAACGGCCTGTAAAATAGTAAGAAACATTTATGAAACCAGCAATGGTCAGGACAAATATGCACATAGACATAACTACAGGTCCTCAACAAAAAACGAAAACAGAGGATGATTAATAGGGTTAATTAAACCTTTGGCCTAAAAGATAATACCATCATAACCAAGGTATAGTCAAGGAAGGTGAGTGTGGGCAGAAAGACGCCTCATCCATTTTTCTGAGATGAGCCAGGATTGGAGACACGCCCTTGCTTGGCTGGGGTTTTCCGCCAGCGAGGGGAACAGGAAGCGGAAAAGGTGGGTATAGTATTTTGCCAGCCCGGTAACTCCGTGTGCGGCAAATTGAGATCTTGTAGGAAGGTAGGTAGGTCTTCATGGAACCGTAGAGTTGAAGAGCGACCGTTTTTAGTAGCAATTAAGCATGCAGGAAAACCCCATCTGTAAGTAGTCCCGTCACCCCGCAGATGCTCCAAAAGAGGTTTTAAAGCCCTGCGGCGATCAAGGGTCTCCTTGGCTATGTCAGGAAAGATGCTAAGAGTAGCTCCATCAAAGTCAATTTTAGGAGTGTTCCGCAGTTTGATCATGATGGCGTTTTTGTCTTCATAGTAGTGGAGGCGACAAATCACATCCCTGGGTTGGTCAGGATCCTTCCCGTGTGAAAGGGGCCTTAGAATGTGAATGAAAAAAGAATACATTTAAAAATTGTCACAATTGAGAAAAAAATATGTAATAAAGTAAAATAAAAATAAAAATAAAACTAAAAGTTCCTAACCGACTCATCACAGGACACTTTTCTTCCCACTGGCTGACATAAACTTCCTGCAGAATTCTCAACTTGCTAAAGAATATCTATGGCCTCCTCTTAAAGAACTGAGATCTGCATATAGCCAGTGCCACTAGGGCATAGAATTTAGGTCGGCACTCACAATGCCTCAGGAATATCGGTTGCCTCCTACTAATATCCACTAAGCACTCTTCAGTGAGGAAGACACAGACCCACAATACCACAGGACAGCTGGACACTCTTCCCCAATTTCCATTGGGTACTCTTCAGTGAGCCATGTGGTACTCTCCCTGATATGACTTTAAAATAGGCCCCCTAGATTAAGCTACAGCTGGTACCCCGATGACTTTAAAGCAGCATCTCCAGCAGACTGCCTTAAGGTGGTAGACAGGGAACTCCTATTGCCGAACTGTAACCCGGGCCCCCCACTCACTGCTCCAGGCCTCAGACTATTTATGGGCTCTCCAGTCACCTACTGGGCACACCTTCCTACGAATTGTATATGTCCCCATAAATATTCAAGCTGCCTCCCTGTCTTTGCTCCCACTATGAATCTAGAATCTATTTGAATGCAGGGGGGAAAAATCAGACTAGCAACCTGCGAAATATTGAGCAGACTAAAGCAATCAACCAAAGCTCCACTGGCTACAGAGGAACTAAACTAAATTGCCTAGCAACCTACACTTAACTGGGAGGGTGCTACATGTATATACTCTATGTCAACCACCTACAGATACATTTGAAAAGCATTACTACAGAATAGAGTTACTATGTTAATTGAGCTGTATGGGGCTGTATCGTGGGTGAATATTAAGAAAGTGTGTATGTATTACTTTACAAATATTTTAGCATTTAAACAGTTTCTATATCAAGCTTTAAATATATATTTTGCCGTTTGACTGGAGTTGCCCTTTAACTCGAAGCTTAATTATGACTAGATGTTCAAACACCCCTACCAGTCTCTACTGCGTCCCTGTAAGCCCTTCATTTTTCAGAATTCTGACGATTAATTTTAACAAGGTGATCCATCTCCCCTCTAATCCTCCTTCCATTATGTCACCCTTAAGCCAGAATTCACCTTTAATAATTTCCAGCCTCCTCCCCACTTTTACCCTGAGTCGTTGGAATGACACAAAAGAAGAAACATTTCATGAATTGTCACTTAATTAGCTTCTCGCTCTGACCCATGTTTAACCGTGGAAGATTGAAATCAGCAATATTGGAAGAGAGGCTGGGGAGGGCTGAGACCGAGGAAGGTGGCGAGGTCATTATTAATGGGCTGCGAGGAGATAACGGGATTTCAGCACACAGGCAAATTAAGATAAAAGTTGGATTTCACATCGCTGTGTGAAGCTGCTGCCGCTAGGACAGCTCCTCAGAATTTCCCCCCCCCCGAAGGGCAGTCTGTTTGTTGGGGAGATAGTTGCTGTTGTGAAACTTCCTTCTATGAATGGTTGCAAATCTTGGCTAATATATAAAAACGTCCAGTTCTTAGTTCACTTTAAAAAGTCATATAATTATGTTTCAGCTCATGGAAATAAAATTAAATGTGTCTGTCTTCTGAGTTTTAGGTACCTATCAGCTGCATATTTATTCAGAAAGAAATGTGCCCACATGTTGTGGTCAGACATCTTGGCTGAAGTCAAGTGTTAAGTGGTTGGCTGTGTGCATATTCTTTGTTATGGTGCCCCTTGGTAGGTAATGCAGGCTAACCCAAGGTTTGGAGGCTAAGTAACAGCTAGTCTTCAACAGAATTTTTGTACCTTAGTGGTCAAGCAAGCTGTCATGGCCCTCAGGCTTGTTCTTACATCAGGGGGCCAAGAGCCCCTCTTAAATTATAGGCAACATGAATAAGGATAAAAGGAAGGGGGCTCTTCTAAAGCCGGCCATAGATGGATTGGAATTCAGGCTAGTTCTGGCTGAACTGGGTGAATTTTGATCCATCTCTGGGCAATCTGGTTGTACTGAAGTTGATCTGTCGATTGACTTAAGTACAACTAGCCTGTTGTTTTTTTTTTTTTTATACAATTGCTTCCGAATGCTATAGACGGCAGCAGTAATCATTGTATTCTGATATCTAAGAAACCTCCTATTGTCAGAATACAATAGCACAGCGGGAGGGTATCCACCATCAACACTATATGTGTTGATGAGGCAATCAGATGATTTTCTTTCCTTTAACCCATGGCTAAAGGAAAAGAAAAAAATTCTGAGGCAAGCCAAAGATTATTTGATTTTCTTTCCTACATCCACAGGTCGCAGGAAAGAAAATTGCTTGATTTCCCCATCAACATGGTCAGTGTTGATGGAGGAATCCATCCCACACCACCAGCAATAACTGTATGTAAAAAAATCTGACAGGCTGGTTGTACCCAGTCGATCGACGGACTGGCTTGGGTACAACCAGCCTACACATCAAATTTTCGTCTTGTCCCTTCTGAACCGGCTGAGATTTGAGCCATCTACAGTGCCTTGCAAAAGTATTCACCCCCTTGGCTTTTTACATATTTTGTTACATTACAGCCTTTAGTTCAATGTTTTTTTTTAATCTGAATTATATGTGATGGTTCAGAACACAATAGTCTAAGTTGGTGAAGTAAAATTCGAAAAATATATACATAAAACTATTTTTCAGAAATAAAAAACTGATAATTGGCATGTGCGTATGTATTCACCCCCTTTGTCATGAAGCCCATAAAAAGCTCTGGTGCAACCAATTACCTTCAGAAGTCACATAATTAGTGAAATGATGTCCACCTGTGTGCAATCTAAGTGTCACATGATCTGTCATTACATATACACACCTTTCTGAAAGGCACCAGAGGCTGCAACACCTAAGCAAGAGGCACCACTAACCAAACACTGCCATGAAGACCAAGGAACTCTCCAAACAAGTAAGGGACAATGTTATTGAGAAGTACAAGTCAGGGTTAGGTTATAAAAAAAATATCCAAATTTTTGATGATCCCTAGGAGCACCATCAAATCTATCATAACCAAATGGAAAGAACATGGTACAACAGCAAACCTGCCAAGAGACAACCGCACACCAAAATTCACAGACCGGGCAAGGAGGGCATTAATCAGAGAGGCAGCACAGAGACCTAAGGTAACCCTGGAGGAGCTGCAGAGTTCCACAGCAGAGACTGGAGTATCTGTACATAGGACGACAATAAGCCGTACGCTCCATAGAGTTGGGCTTTATAGCAGCGTGGCCAGAAGAAAGACATTACTTTCAGCAAAAAACAAAATGGAAAGTTTTGAGTTTGCGAAAAGGCATGTGGGAGACTCCCAAAGTGTATGGAGGAAGGTGCTCTGGTCTGATGAGACTAAAATTGAAAGTTTTGGCCATCAAAGAAAACGCTATGTCCTTCGCAAACCCAACACATCACATCACCCAAAGAACACCATCCCCACTGTGAAACATGGTGGTGGCAGCATCATGCTGTGGGGATGTTTTTCAGCAGTCGGGACTGGAGAAACTGGTCAGAGTTGAGGGAAAGATGGATGGTGCTAAATACAGGGATATTATTGAGCAAAACCTGTACCACTCTGTGTGTGATTTGAGGCTAGGATGGAGGTTCACCTTCCAGCAGGACAATGACCCCAAACACACTGCTAAAGCAACACTTGAGTGGTTTAAGGGGAAACATGTAAATGTGTTGGAATAGCCTAGTCAAAGCCCAGACCTCAATCCAATATAAAATCTATGGTCAGACCTAAAGATTGCTGTTCACAAGCGCAAACCATCCAACTTGAAGGAGCTGGAGCAGTTTTGCAAGGAGGAATGGGCAAAAATCCCAGTGGTAAGACTTGGAGCTGTGATAGCCGCAAAAGGTGGCTCTATAAAGTATTGACTTTAGGGGGGTGAATAGTTATGCACATTTACTTTTTCTGTTATTTTGTCCTATTTGTTGTTTGCTTCACACAAAAAAAAAAAATCTTCAAAGTTGTGGGTATGTTCTGTAAATTAAATGATGCAAATCCTCAAACAATCCATGTTAATTCCAGGTTGTGAGGCAACAAAACACGAAAAATGCCAAGGGGGTGAATACTTTTGCAAGCAACTGTATGGCTGGATTTGATGCTTGGCCAACCTAAAGTCCCGTACACACGATCAGATTTTCCGACGGCAAAAGTGTGATGGCAGGATGTTGTCGGATAATCCGACCATGTGTATGCTCCATCGGAAAATTGTTGAGATAAAAAAAAAAAGATACTTCTTAGAATTTTTGGGGATATGACTACCAAATGCTAAAAAGATAAGATAGAGAAAAAACTTTTCAATGCATACTTTGTATTTTATTCTTACCAAAGAATTGTGGTTCAACAATAACAATATAAATTAATGTAGTGCCCTGCTCCCAATGAGTGTTCGCTATATGTTAAATTATAGTTATCTGAGCAATAGTTTGGCTCAGAGGGATTGTGTTATAAATTGCACTCTGTTTCAGTTCAGCTGGTTGTGTGATTTCCCTCCTGACAGTAGTTGTCACTGCCACCGCTGGTCAGGATTGGAAAGGCTACAGGCTGGACATATTGGGTACCTCTTTCCTAGCGAGCAGCCCAGGGGGTGTGGTGAACCCGCTGTGAATGCTGGGAGGGGGTATTTAAGTAACAGACGCCATTAGGGCAAAAGGGAGATTTTGGGGTCGTGTCTTCGTTCCCCACATGAGGGCCCTCATGGCCTCAGGGAAGTGTTGGCAGTTTCCGCCTCTGGGCCACGTTGGTCTGAGGCTTCGTTACTGATGGGTAGGCCCAGGAGTTGCTGGGGCCTACTGACCCAGGGATGATTCTGTGTTGCCTTGCCTGCTGGAAGGGACCAAGCAATTGAGGACTCAATTGGAGGATGCACCCGGATCCTAATCTACCTCACAGTGCTGCCGGAACGGCTGAAAGATTCTAACACTGAGAGCTGTATTCTTCATTCAGAAGGTAACCCAAGTGAGGGTTATCCCAAGTCTGTGGCAGAGACTGTTCTAATCACACCAAGTCTGTGGCAGAGACTATATGTGATCGAGCTGTACATCGGCTGCTAGGCCAGTGAGATTGGGCCTATCCAATGTTTGCTAAGTCCAGTGTGGAGGCAGTTATTCCTCTGGACCTAGGAGAATTTTTATCAGTCGCAATTAAGGTACCTGAGTCCTACCCATCCATTCATCCCCTCTGTTGGAAACTTTATTTCAAATAAACCCTTGAAAGAGACTTTGTGTTGGTGCAAACTTCTTCTAGACAACTCTTCAAGGAGAACCCCTGAGACGAGCATACGGAACAGCGAGGTAACGGGCAAGGCCCAAAATTAAACCAGCGGCCCCTACGGGGGTATTGCTATATTAACAATTCAGAACAGTAAAGGATTGCATGGTAACAACACGTAGGATACCTTTGAACATAAATAATCAAATATTAATAGCTAACTATTATAAAACTACAAATGTTAAAGTGGTTGTAAACCCTTTTGTCGTTTTTTTTTTTTTTCTAACCTGCAAGACAAAGCTATAATGAGCTAGTATGACTAGCATACTAGCTCATTATGTACCACTTACCTTCGATCGGGGCCCCCAAAGTCGTCCGTGTCCCTCCTCTAGCCGCATCCATCGCTGCGGCGATAGCCGGAATGTTACTTCCGGGTATCGCCGCTGCAGCCAATCACAGCGCCGCTCCGGCGCTGTGATTGGCCGGAGCGGCGAAGACGTGACTCCGCGCATGCGCGCGTGAGCTGTCAAATTCGGCTACGTCGTCGAATGTTGCGACCTAGCCGAATTTGTGAATGGGGTGACGTCAGCGTCGCCGCATTTACATACAAATATCTCCTTAACCGTGTAGGTTAAGGAGATATTTCATGCACCTACAGGTAAGCCTTAATCTAGGCTTACCTGTAGGTCTTTGTCTAAAAAGTGGGTTTACAACCACTTTAAAGGAACAAAAGCAACATAAAATGCTGGTGGAGTTTTACAACATTTTGCGCCTGTGGGCAGGCCTCCCCTCAGACCACCGTCCAGAGCACTGTGTACATTAGAGGCCTCCCCTCAGACCACCGTCCAGAGCAATGTGTACATTACAGGCCTCCCCTCAGACCACCATCCAGAGCACTGTGTACATTACAGGCCTCCCCTCATACCACCGTCCAGAGCACTGTGTACATTAGAGGCCTCCCCTCAGACCACCATCCAGAGCACTGTGTACATTACAGGCCTCCCCTCAGACCACGATTCAGAGCACTCCGTGCATTACAGGCCTCCCCTCAGACCACCATCCAGAGAACTGTGTACATTACAGGCCTCCCCTCATACCACTGTCCAGAGCACTGTGTACATTACAGGCCTCCCCTCATACAACTGTCCAGAGCACTGCGTGCATTACAGGCCTCCCCTCAGACCACCGTCCAGAGCACTGTGTACATTAGAGGCCTCCCCTCAGACCACCGTCCAGTGCAATGTGTACATTACAGGCCTCCCCTCAGACCACCATCCAGAGCACTGTGTACATTACAGGCCTCCCCTCATACCACCGTCCAGAGCACTGTGTACATTAGAGGCCTCCCCTCAGACCACCATCCAGAGCACTGTGTACATTACAGGCCTCCCCTCAGACCACGATTCAGAGCACTCCGTGCATTACAGGCCTCCCCTCAGACCACCATCCAGAGAACTGTGTACATTACAGGCCTCCCCTCAGACCACCATCCAGAGCACTGTGTACATTACAGGCCTCCCCTCATACCACTGTCCAGAGCACTGTGTACATAACAGGCCTCCCCTCATACAACTGTCCAGAGCACTGCGTGCATTACAGGCCTCCCCTCATACCACTGTCCAGAGCACTGCGTGCATTACAGGCCTCCCCTCAGACCACCATCCAGAGCACTGTGTGCATTTCAGGCCTCCTCTCAGACCACCGTCCAGAGCACTGTGTACATTACAGGCCTCCCCTCATACCACTGTCCAGAGCACTGCGTGCATTTCAGGCCTTCTCTCAGATCACCGTCCAGAGCACTGTGTACATTACAGGCCTCCCCTCAGACCACCATTCAGAGCACTGTGTACATTACTGGCCTCCCCTCATACCACCGTCCAGAGCACTGTGTACATTACAGGCCCCTCATACCACCGTCCAGAGCACTGTGTAGCCCCCCAGTCTGTACAATCCCCCCAGTCTGCACAACCCACCCCCCCCAGTTTGTACAATTTCCCTTCCCCTAGTCTGAAAAATCCCCCCTCTCCCTAGTCTGATCAATCCCCCCCAGTCTGCACAATCCCTCCAGTTTGTACAATCCCCCCTCCCCTAGTCAGCACAATATTCCCCAGTCTGCACAATCCCCCCCCCCCCATTAAGCACAATTCCTCCCCAGTCTGCACAATCCCCCATCCCAGTTTGTATAATCCACCTCCCCAGTCAGCACAATCCCCCCCTAGTTTGTACAACCCCGCCTCCCCCCAGTTTGCATAATCCCCCCTTCCCCCAGTCTGCACAATCCCCCTTCCCCCCCAGTCTGCACAATCCCCCCCTGTTTGCACAGGGGGGAAGGAAATGAGAAGGAAAAGAGGCAAAGCAAAAAGGTCGGGTGAGAGATGAGGGTTGTTAACGGAGCAGTAGGCTCACTCACCACTTATGCCTCCCCTCAAAGGCTGGTCTCCCAGGTAGGCTAAGCACAGTGCAAGCATTGCATGCAGGAGGCTGGAGTGTGGGTGGGGTTGGGCGGACACCAATTTGAGGTGAAGTATCAGATTGGACAAGAGGCTGACTGAGGGAGGAGCTAGGAAGTGCTGATGGGATGGGCAACAGAGGTGATACAGACCGACTCCCGGGCAGCCAGCCAGAGCTAAAATGGCTGGGAAAGCGGAAGGGATCACCGCCTGAGACTGAGCAGCCAAAAATAGAAAATAGTGCCATGGCTACTGAGGCGGAAGTAGCACCGCCAATCCGGGGACAAAACTGGGGACAGATTTGGTCCGGGGACAGTGTCCTCAATCCAGGGACTGTCCGCGGAAAACGGGGACATCTGGTCAGCCTACTTTGTGCCCTTTCCTCTGAGCCTGAGGTCCTTTCCTCTGAGCCTGGTGCCCTTTCCTCTGAGCCTTGTGTCCTTTCCTCTGAGCCTTGTGCCCTTTCCTCTGAGCCTTTGTGCCCTTTTCTCTGAACCTGGGGCCCTTTGCTCTGAGCCTGGGGCCCTTTCCTCTGAGCCCGGGGCCCTTTCCTCTAAACTTGGGGTCTTCCCACTGATCCCAGAGCCCTTTACTCCGGTTGAAGTTCTATAGGGTGGTCGGCAAGTGGTTAAAGCTTATTTACTTGATAAGATGATCCACCTGACCATGTGTTTTCCTTTCCTTCCTTCCTTTCTTTCCCAGGAGTTCTCATTCATTTTCTCTGGTGTGTACTTTTGCTATATTTTGCACCTACAAGAGTAATTTTTAGTTCTTATTGACTTTTCTCCTTTTTGTTTCATTTGTACGTTTCACTGCTGACACTTTATTGGCACTTTATACAAGTTTATGATATGTACGGCTTCTTGTATCTTAGTCATGATTTAAATGCTGTATTATGTAGCACAATTTACAACATACTTCAACATCCTTTACATATACTGTATAAATTGCTGAATCAGAGTCATTCATTTATCGCTACTCTAGCACTGATGTAATGATATTATACTATGAATTTTGATATGAAATTTTGTTTATTTGCAGTATTATTAATGTGCTGTTACTATTTCACATAGCTGACAGGAGGGAAGATATATATACACTGGCCAAGTAGTTGTAAGCAAAGGGATAACTGAATAAAATTTAGTTTTCTAAAGCAACATTTATCAACCCTTTAGGGGTCCTTTTTACACATTTATGATGTGTATGTGCGCATTTTTTTTTTCACAATTGTTTTTTGCATTTGTCGCGTGACAGCATAGGGCACTTCACTTGAATGGCCTGCCCTACGAATGACAAATTCGCCACAGTAGCTCCTGCACCTGTTTTTTTTTTGGCAGTGAGCCTTGCGCATTTTTGTCTTCTAGTCGCCTTTGGGGTGTCATTAACCACGTATATATACGTCATCCGACACTTCTGGGTAGTGGTGTGCATGCGCACCGCCGGCGGCTCGTTTTTGCTGTGATTCCACACAGCGGAAGCCAATCGGCAGGTGAACGGTACCCGATATCCTCTGGCACCCGCCGATCGTATGGCAAAGAGGCAGAACTGCAATCTGTCTATGTGAACAAGGCATATTGCCGTTCTAAAAGGGGGTAATGAATAGTATTTGTGTCCCTGCAGAGCAGGGAACAAATTCCATCTCTTTCTCTAGTAAAAGCACCTCACACAGTACACATAATCACTGGTTAGGCACACAGTTAACCCTTTGATCGCCCCTGATGTTAACCCCTTCCATGTCTTGATGGACTTTGCTTTGTGCACTGGTGCGCAGTCATGTTGGAACAGGAAGGGGTCATCCCCAAACTGTTCCCACAAAGTTGGGAGCATGAAATTGTCCAAAATGTCTTGGTATGCTGACGCCTTAAGAGTTCCCTTCACTGGAACTAAGGGGCCAAGCCCAACTCCTGAAAGTCAACCCCACACCATAATCCACCCTCCACCAAATGATTTGGGCCAGTGCACAAAGCAAGGTCCATAAAGACATGGAGTTTGGGGTGGAGAAACTTGACTGGCCTGCACAGAGTGCTGACCTCAACCCGATAGAACACCTTTTGGATGAACTAGAGGCTGCGAGCCAGACCTTCTCGTTCAACATTAGTGCCTGACCTCACAAATGCGGAGCAGGCAGTCAACGAGCCCGGAGGTTTTTTCTTTTTTCGGGTCCGGCGGTGCAACAGGCATCATGATTAACAATGGATCTACACCGGGGGACATTGTTTTGTTTTTTTTTTATTAAAGGAGTTGTCAAAAGCTTGTGTTGTGTCTTTATTCACTTTTTACACTTTTTTGGTGAATGGGTTTGCCATACTCATTCACATGGAGGGGGCAGGATCAAGGGGGCGGCTTGTTAAAGGGGGCTTCCAGATTCCGATAAGCCCCCCACCTGCAGACTCCCACAACCACCACCCAGAGTTGTGGGAAAAGAGGCACTTGTCCCCATCAACATGGGACCAATGTGCTTTGAGGCGGGGGAGAGAGCTCCCCCTGCCCCAAAGTACCCCCCCCATGTGAGGGCATGTGGCCTAGTATGGGTTAGGAGGAGGGACGATTGCTCGTCCCCTCCCTTTCCTGACCTGCCGGGCTATATGTTCGGATGGATTTTGAAGGGGACTCCACACCGTTTTTATTTTTTTGGGGTTCACCTTAACTGCTTCCCGACCAGCCACCGTTGTTATAGGGTGGCAGATCGGCTCTCCTGCGCAAATCCCTGTAGCTTTACGGCAGCTCGTAGGCAGAACGGGGAACTGCCTTTGTAAACAAGGCGATTCCCCTTTCTGACAGGTGACATGACAGAGATCTACTGTTCCCAGTGATCAGGAACAGTGATCTCTGTCATGTCCCTGGCAGCCCATCCCCCTTACAGTTAGAACACACATAGGGAACACATTTAACCCCTTGATCGCCCCCTAGTGTTAACCCCTTTCCTGCCAATGACATTTATACAGTAATCAGTGGCTATTTATAGCACTGATCACTGTATAAATGTCAATGTTCCCAAAAAAGTGTCAAAAGTGTCCGATCTGTCTCCACCGCAATATCAAAGTCCCGCTAAAAATCGCAGATCACCGCCATTACTAGTAAAAAAAGCAATTAATAAAAATGCCATAAATCTATCCCTAATTTTGTAGAAGCTATAACTTTTGCGCAAACCAATCAATATACGCATATACTTTTAAAACTTGTGAAGACACCAGTGATGCAAAGTTCCCTGCGGCCCAGCAGGTGGCGCTGTCACTTTGGGCGGGGTTGAACCATCGCTTCAGTGCCGTACCCTTTGTGACCTCTCGCAGCGGTTGTACGGCGGGGCGGGGAACGCGCCGTGCATGCTGGGAGAGGGTATAAAGGGGGCGGACATCTTTGCCACGAGGTTCGAGTCCCAGGCACCTTCAGCCTGAGGGCTGCTGTTCGCGGTCGGGGTCCAGGCGGCCTAGGCCTGGACACCTGGAGTTCGTGGTCTATCCCAGACACCTTCAGTCTGGGTGAGGTACTCAGCTGGATGCCTGGGGCCCAGTACCTTCTGCTGGGTCCCGCAAGGAAGGGATTGTCCTAGGGGGCCCCGGGAGTGGGGCACCCGAATCCAGAGGCGTAATGGACCGGAGGAGGGACTCATCCGAAGACCTGGTGCAGCAGATAGCCAGTGCCGGGTGAACCTCTGGAGACCGCCCGGAGGGATATATTTCCCGAACAGGGGCCAAGTTCAGAGAGGAAGGTGGTTCATGTTCAATGACCGGTGGCAGCGATCCAGCTATTCAACTCAGGTCAGTGGCAGAGGCCTACTATTAGGTCTGTGGCAGGGGCCTCAACGATTCATCCGGTCGGTGGCAGCGACCAAAAGTCACGGTCGGTGGCAGAGACCGTGCGCCAGGCTTATTCGCTAGTAAAGGCATAGGAGAGTTCAGTTGTGCCTGGGCCTACTCGTATCCACACCCTCTGTCTGTCTGTTACTGAAAGTTCAACTGATTGTGTTCACCCTGAAAACAGAGAAATAAAGGAGTGTTGGACTTTCGATTGGTGTGGGGCTCTATGTTATTGGCAGACACATCTCCACGGAACAAATGAGGCTTTGTATGCAGTGAACAGACCCGGAGGTAATTCAAGTAACTCTGCTCAACCCTCATACACATACGAGGGGAGAGCTTGGCGTAGTGTTCCTGCACTCTCCTATCCCAGGTACCCCTAGACACAAGCCATACACATACGAGAGGGAGAGCGAGGCTCCGCTACACGTAGGGGCTCTGGTCCGGAATGTGTTCATGCTACAATGGAGCTGGAGTTGTTGGAATTTGAAAGTGTCTGCTCGAAAGAGTTCCGAGGCACACCCTCCCTGCTCAGTTCGTGGGCGTGACCCAGGGAAGGAGAAAGCCCACGAACTGGAGTGCAAGAAGGGAGGAGTCCAATCGTGTGAAGGACTACATGTGGGGACTTTAGCGCCAACAATGCAGTGCGCAATGGATCAGCAGAGAGTCGCCATGTTCACCAATGCATCGTGGATTCCTATTCATCCTACCACCTTGAGTCTGACTACTGCTGCTCCGATAACGGATACGGGGATTCGGCTAAAGCCCCGGGGACGATTCGCCCTGTACTCATGCATGGACGTTGAGGCCCTGGGTTTGATTTGTCCCGGCTGTACGGGACTGGTGTGTCAGCTGAAGCCATTCGGACGCTGCGAGGCCTGCGGAGAGTTCCTATTTGAGGTGGAACCACCTATTGAGAAACCCAGAACCATCCACCTCAACCGCGCAATGGGCCACACCACTCAGGAAGGAGGAATCGCTGCTTTTACAGCCATCCCTGTGCGCACTGCCGAGACCGCAGGGGAGGTCGCAATCACAGAGGTACGGGGGAAATCCGAGGATGCTGACTCAGTCACCACTGTTTCCCAGCGTCCACCGCCGAAGAGGAAGACCAGCTTGGTTGCCCCGTCCAGCGGTCGTGGTGGAACACCCTGCTCGCCTACGCCCGCCCCGGATGGATCCGGTCGGAAGAGTCCCGGACATCCCTTCTCCACTTTGGGCCGAGGTAAGCCGGGCGAAGGGACTTGGTGTTGGGGCGGAGGTGTCGAGGATTCACGGCCCTGTGTGCCCGCGGGGGATAGCAATTCAGCCTCTACTACAGGCTACCAGCCCGCGGAGGAGTGTGACACCTCCGACCTAGAGTCGCTCTCCGATCCGGGAGACTACGTCTTCATAGATGAACTTTTCGCAAAGAAGGGCTGGGACAAGATGCCTCTCTCCTCGTCCCGCAGAGTCAGGGATCCACCCATGTCTACAGGGGATAGTACACCCCGGGTGGAGGCACCAGCGCCTGAGGAGGGATCCCGTGCATCTGGCACCGGGGAACAGAGACTGTTGCTGCGGGCGCCTATGCCCAGAATGGAGGTGATCAAGGCACCTCGTCACCCGGATGCCATCGTCCAACCGGGTGAGGGAGACCGGGCCACTATGCCTCCGCTGGCGAGACTAAAGTTGCCAACGAGTACGGGTGGGAGCACCCGTACTTACCTAAGGAGCTTCTATATGAAATGGAAGTCTGCCGGGAATGCTGGTACAACGATTTTGTGTGGACGCATCTTCAGGTCCCACATGCCCGCAGGTACCTCGTGTGTTCCCCTAAAGCCTCTCAACGGTTCAAGGACTGCAAGGCAGAATGGATGCTGGGTAGGCACATCCACGCAGACAAGGTGTTAATTTGGCGTAAAGAGGGGGAAGATGTCGAATACCATGTAGAGACAATGGACCAGCACTTGAAACCCCTTGTCTTGCCGCACCCAAAATTATATTTGTAGGAGAAAAAAGACTCCGTTCTTGCTTTGCCTTGTTGCTGCTGAACTTTCTGGGGTTGTTTCCCGGGAAAACCCAGTGACTGTGCCCATGTTGATGGGTGTTTGTGCTCTCTGGAGGAATTGAAGGACTGTTGCCGTTGTTTGTTCTTCATTCTTTCATCCCACAAAGTGATTATGGACTTTGGGGTAGTTAGAGCCGGAGAAAAAAAAAGGAAAGATCTTCAACCAGTGCAGTTACCGCGGCACTGTCACCAGGTGGCAGTGTTGCGCATCGATATTCACTGTTCACTCACACACTTATAGAAGGAAAGGGTTTCTCTGTGGAGAGGTTCTTTCGTTCTTACACAAACATATGTGTCAGGGATATGTGTGTTTAACATTTCTTTTCCCCTCTGCAGGAGAACATCTCAACAAGACCACTGAGAATTGGGTGGGTCTTAGTCAGGATGGGTGGGAAGGAATGTTAATGTGAACATGTGTTTCAAATAATGTTGTTATGTGTTGTTTGTTTTCCTTCCCTCCCCTTTCATGTCAGGTTCAGGCACAGCTGTTTGGTTAGTTTTCAAACCTTTTGTATTTTTTTTTAAATTGTTAGTCGGTTTCTGGATCAGGCTATGATGGCCCCTTTGGGCGTGGGTTGCTCCAGACACTGGGGACCAGTGTCCAATAACCGGGGGTGAGTGTAGCGGGTATATACTTTTAAAACTGGTGAAGACACCAGTGATGCATAGTTCCCTGCGGCCCAGCAGGTGGCGCTGTCACTTTGGGCCGGGGTTGAACCATTGCTGCAGTGCCGTACCCTTTGTGACCTCTCGCAGCGGTTGTACGGCAGGGCGGGGAACCCGCCATGCATGCTGGGAGAGGGTATAAAGGGGGCGGACATCTTCGCCATGAGGTTCAAATCCCAGGCACCTTCAGCCTGAGGGCTGCTGTTCGCGGTCTGGGTCCAGGCGCAGCCTAGGCCTGGACAACTGGCGCTTGTGTTCCATCCCAGACACCTTCAGTCTGGGGTGAGGTACTCAGCTGGAGGCCTGGGGCCCAGTACCTTCTGCTGGGTCCCGCGAGGGAGGGATTGTCCTAGGGGGCCCAGGGAGTGGGGCACCTGAATCCAGAGGCATAAGGGACCGGAGGAAGGACTCATCCGAAGACCTGGTGCAGCAGATTGCTAGTGCCGGGTGAACCTCTGGAGACCGCCCGGAGGGATATCTTTCCCGAACAGGGGCCAAGTTCAGAGAGGAAGGTGGTTCATGTTCAATGACCGGTGGCAGCGGTCCAGCTATTCAACTTAGGTCAGTGGCAGAGGTCTGCTATTAGGCCTGTGGCAGGGGCCTCAACGATTCATCCGGTCGGTGGCAGCGACCAAAAGTCACGGTCGGTGGCAGAGACCGTGCGCCAGGCCTATTCGCTAGTAAAGGGATAGGAGAGTTCAGTTGTGTCTGGGCCTACTCGTATCCACACCCTCTGTCTGTCTGTTACTGAAAGTTCAACTGATTGTGTTCACCCTGAAAAATGAGAAATAAAGGAGTGTTGGACTTTCGATTGGTGTGGGGCTCTATGTTATTGGCAGACACATCTCCACGGAACAACTGAGGCTTTGTATGCAGTGAACAGACCCGGAGGTAATTCAAGTAACTCTGCTCAACCCTCATACACATACGAGGGAAGAGCTTGGCGTAGTGTTCCTGCACGCTCCTCTCCCAGGTACCCCTAGACACAAGCCATACACATACGAGAGGGAGAGTGAGGCTCCGCTACACTCTTTTTTTCTTTATAGTGCAAAAAATAAAAACCACAGAGGTGATCAAATACCACCAAAAGAAAGCTCTATTTGTGAGAAAAAAAGGACGTCAATTTTATTTGGGTACAGCGTCGCACGACCGTGCAATTGTCAGTTAAAATGACACAGTGCCATACCGCAAAAAATGGCCTGTCATTAAGGTGGCAAATCCTTCCGGGCTGAAGTGGTTAAACTCCATGCCAGTCCTGAAGGGCCTGGGGGGACGGGAGCCCACACTGTTTTTATTTTTTATTTTTTATTGCCGCCATTCTTTTGTTTACATTTCAGCTCCCAGTTGGGTAGCCCGCTGACAGCTGATGAGTCATGGGTTGTTATGGACACGGTGGCTGGCTTCCCAGGCCGCTCCTTGACAACCAGCTATTCTTCACACAGAATTAGAAGTGGTCGATAATTTTTTGACCAATCTAAATTTGAATTGTTCCTAAAATTTTGACTTTATTACAAAATGAATAAATGAAAAGAAATTACCTGCAAATGGGCACAGCGAGGCTGCAAATTGGCACAGTGAGGCTGCAAATGGGCACAGTGAGGCATGCAAATGGGCACAGTGAGGCTGCAAATGGGCACAGTGAGGCTACAAATGGGCACAGTGAGGCTGCAAATGGGCACAGTGAAGCTGCAAATGGGCACAGTGAGGCTGCAAATGGGCACAGTGAGGCTGCACATGGGCACAGTGAGGCTGCAAATGGACACAGTGAGGCTGCAAATGGGCACAGTGAGGCTGCAGATGGACACAGTGAGGCTGCAGATGGGCATTGTTGACCCTCTTTTCCACTTACAGTAGCTGCTGCATTTACCACCCTAGGCTTATACTCGAGTGAATAAGTTTTGCCATTTTTTTGTGGTAAAATTAGGTGCCTCGGCTTATATTCAGGTCGGCTTATACTCTAGTATACACAGTATACTAAAATGAAATTCAGTACTATTTCATTCAGAGATTCGGATACATCCAAATCTCCGAATAGCCAAACATTTGTTTGAATTTACATTAGGACCAAAATGGATTGAACGTGTCCAGGGCCGCCATCAGGAATTTTGGGGCCCCTTACACAGCTTCAGACATGGGGCCCCCCCTGGAGCAGAGGATAACCGGGGGGGGGTGCTGCCGCTGCAAATTGAGGAGTGGGGTGGCTGCCGCAAATTGAGAAGCAGGGGGGGGGGTGCCACGAATTGAGAAGCAGGGGGTTTGGGTGCTGACAAACACAAAAAAAACAAAAAAACACTGGGGGTTGCCATCCAGGGCCCTGGGGACCTCTGGGCCTCTGGGGACCTCCTGGGCCCCTTACAAAAAAAAAAATTATAAAAAATAAATAATAATAATCATTTTTATAAAAAAAAAAAGAGGGAGGTTTCCATCCGGGGCCCTGGGGACCTCCGGGCCTCTGGGGACCTCTGGGCCCCTTACAAAAATAAAAAATAAATAATAAAATAAATAAAAAAAAAATTATAAAAAAATGTATAATAATTTTTTTTTTATAAAAAATTTACTAAAAAAAGGGAGGTTTCCATCCGGGGCCCTGGGGACCTCTGGGCCCCTTACAAAAAAATAAAAAAATAAAAAATAAATAAAAAAAAAATGTAATAAAAAAATTTATAATAAGAAAAATTCTTAAAAAAATACAAAAAAGGGGGGTTGACATTCGGGGCCCTGGGGAACTCTGGGCCCCTTACAAAAAAGAAAAGTGGGGGCCATCCGGGCCCCTGGGGACCTCCGGGCCCCTTACAGGTGTACTACCTGTACCCCCCTGATGGCGGCCCTGCACGTGTCTACTCTGCCCCTCTTTCCTCCTCATTTGTCCCTCATTTTCATCTGATCTATACAGTTATATATAAAATGCACTTTTTATCTTTCAAAAAGTGTTTCCAAGTGCTAAACCTTTCATCCAATTTCTTAATAGCTGCATTTGTAAATATCAAAAGCCAATATAAAAGGAATAGTATTGGTTAAAAAAAGGCACACGTGGGTTTAACTAATCTTTTTTTATAATTTTACTTCAAGAGGGCGTGCCAGGGGGTTGTGTCCTATGCCTACAGCCTACATACATTTGCTAATAGGTGTCCCTTGTTCCCGTCTAATAAAGTTGGGAGGTATGTGTTATTGCTGTGTCTAAAATGAGGTACCATATATACTCGAGTATAAGCCGAGTTTTCAGCACATTTTTTTGTGCTGAAAATGCCCCCCTCGGCTTATACTCGAGTCACCTTTTTGCGCCTGATCTTCCGACTTTGGGGACCCGGTACCAAACTTGGTACACATGTAGCCCCACTCTTTCTCTACAAGTGTGCAAAGTTTGTTGTCCGGAGGACCTACGGCCGGGGAGCACCGATTTTTCAAAGCCGGGCAACACTTCCATAGGCACAGTGAGGCATGGGCACAGTGAGGCATGCACATGGACACAATGAGGCAAAGTGAGGCACAGTGAGGCATGCAGATGGACACCCTAGGCTTATACTCGAGTCAATACGTTTTCCCAGTTTTTTGTGGTAAAATTAGGTGCCTCGGCTTATATTCAGGTCGGCTTATACTCAATGAAATTGGAAAGGTTTTATTTAAAAATCCTTCACTGTTAAAGGAGGAGAAATTAACCAGGGAAGGCGAAATATAAGCAGATTAAATTCCAGCATTATTATTAAAAACTAAAACTAAAAAAATAAAAAACAGGAAAAACCTGAAAATTGTTTTTTGTTTTTTTGTCTTTGCTCTTTATTTTCTTCAGCATAACACAAGAGACAAAGACATAAACATGACTAAATCTATGTTTAATCTTGTTTTTTTCCCTTAAGCAGTAAAGTTTAGCAAAGGTCGTCTTTGCATGTGCCCTATAGGCTGACAT
This sequence comes from Rana muscosa, assembly GCA_029206835.1. NCBI lineage: Eukaryota > Metazoa > Chordata > Amphibia > Anura > Ranidae > Rana > Rana muscosa. The sequence continues at coordinate 36,100,720 of CM055117.1, forward strand.
TTTGAAACTCACCATTAGTGTTGTAATGTTTTTATATTGTGTAATAAAAAAAAGGGAGATGCGATGTTTGTGTTTTGCTTTTAATTTTTTTCTTGTGGATGACTCTGCAGCATTGGATTTATAAGTTTATTTGAAGATTTTCCTTTTCTCTATAATACTAGCTGTTAAATGGTGCAAAAGAATGAAGAACGAGAGAGAAAGGAAGAGGAGATATTTGTAGCCAGTAAAACTTGGTAATGCGGCGAGAGGAGATGGATCGGAGGCGGTGTTGTAAAGTGCGGTATATATGGCGGCAAGTGTAGAAATGTCACAGAATTACAATACTTGCTGGACAGATATCAAACTTTTAGCTGTGAGCCAGAAAGAAAGAAATGTAAAGCTTAAAAAGGGGAAATGTTAACACAAGCTAAAGGCTGAGTCCATGTGGACGCTAGAGAGTTCCCTGGTCTGCACATCTGCTATTTCCATTATAAAGGGCTCCCACCATCCCTGCACCCCAGGTCTGTAGATCTGCTGTGCCCTTTATGAGGGTTCCCATCATCCTTCTGATAAGTTCCCATGTCTATAGACCTGCTGTGCCCATTATGAGGGGTTTCCACCACCCCTGTGCTGAGTTCCTGGGTCTGTAGACCTGCTATAATTTTGTTTATTAAAAATCTTACAAACAATAAAACCATAATAAATAAATAAAACATATTTACAAAATAATTGAATATGACTACACAAAACAGAAAGAACAAGAACAAAATAAACGGTGCAAACCAAACTGCGCACAACATAATCACTACCGGAGAGCCAGACTAAGGAACATCACCGTCACCATTCATGTAGCCTTTTATCAAAAATATATTTGATCTGAAAATCTAGGGGAGTGAAGAAAGGACAGAAAGAAAGCCGCACACCCCGAGATCAACAGGCAGCAGATACAGAGCCCTGATATTCCTCCACGCCTTTATCCAAGCCTCCTGCTGCTACCTGTCTTTCTCAAGACCCTGAATCTTCCCAACCTCACCCAGAATGTCCTGCATCACCACTTCGACAGGGAGGATTTTACTCCGTAAGGATACCTGACACCGTGCACTCCACGTTAAATAACAGATTACTAGACTAACTAAAAAAAGTGTTTCCAAATCAAAATCCTGATGAGTCTGGAATGCCCCCATACACCCACTCTGCATAACTCATATGGGGAGGAAGGGTATACACAGAGCCCTCCCCAACTTCTTGTACACCTCGATATTGAAAGGGCACTGAAGTAGAAAGTGATCCATGGACTCCCCCACTCCTCTACACTCCACTCTCGGGCAGCCCCGATCACTCATGGAAAGAAACTTCAAGTTGCCCTTCCCATATAGTTTTCCATGAAAGGCAAGCCAAGCCTGATCCCTAAACTTCATTGGGATTCTCTCCAAATTAATCAATTGCAAACCCACCCCAAAACCAGGCTTGGACAATCCCTCAAGGCCAGTGGCTCGCAAAAAGCAAAGCTCATGATCCGCTTCTCAAGAAGATTCCTTGGAAAAGATCTGACTTCTCCTGCTGTTACTTGCCACTGCTGAAGCATTTTCAAACACGGGGCAACCTAAGCTGGGAGCTTATCATGCTTGACCCTCAGGCTTTTCACTGGCCCACCATTTTCCTAGTCTCACAGAAAGGGCGTAAACCAGGACTGGAAAATACCAACCCACCCAGGCGGTCTCTCTGCCAACATGTTACCAAGATTGTACTTCACAAACATCAGAGAGAAATAGAATACAGGGTTGATCATCCCTAGTCCACCCTCCCGCCTAGGTCAGGTAAGTCACATTCCTTTTGACAAGGTTTATTTTGTTCCCCCATAACAGCTGGAAGAAACAACTATAGACCCTGGTATAGAGAGAAACTGGCAAAACGCAAACAAAACTGACATACAGAAAAATCGAATTCAGGTAAGTCTTGATCAGATCAACCTTTTCCCTCAAGGAAAGCTGCCAACCTTTCCAGCTTGCCACCTTGGCATCGGCATTCTCAAGCCTGTTCACCCAATTTGCATGACCATAGTCACCTGGGCCAAATTCAATGCCTAGAACTCTAATCTTTTACTGGGGCTCCGGAAGTCATCCGGGAGAACAAAGCTCTCACCTTCCACGCCCATCCAGAAAGCTTCACACTTGTCTTGGTTGACTTTTGAATAGTGATGAGCCGAACACCCCCGGGTTCGGTTCGCACCAGAACCCGCGAACGGACCGAACGTTCGTACGAACATTAGAACCCTATTAAATACAATGGATGCGAACGTTCGAATTCTAAAGTGCTAATTATAACGACTATTATGCATGTTATTGTCCTAAAAAGGGTTTGGGAACCCGGGTTCTGCACCAGGGGACATGTATCAATGCAAAAAGAAGTTTTAAAAACGGTCGTTTTTCGGGAGCAGTCATTTTAATGATGCATAAAGTGAAAAAAAAAAGTCAAATATTCCTTTAAATATCGTACCTGGGGGGTGTCTAAAGTATGCCTGTGAAGTGCGACGTGTTTCCCGCGTTTAGAACTGTCCCTGCACAAAATGACACTTCTAAAGGAAAAAAAAGCCATTTAAAACTGCTTGCGGCTTTAATGTAATGTCTGGTCCCGGTAATATGGATGAAAATCTTTAAGAAAAATGGCATAGCTACCCCATGACCCCCCCCCCCCCCCTACCCCAGCCCATTACCAGCCCCTTTGGGTCGTGTATGGATATTAAGGGGAACACCGCACACAAAATAAAAAAGGCCCTATATACTCTGGACAGCCGTATACAGGCGGTTCATACAAGACAGGGACTGTAGGTTTGTTCTTATGTAGAATGTGTTTGTAATTTTGAACAGGTACATTGTTTAAGTGTAGCTCCAGCCCAAAAATCTATTTTTAAACTTTTTGGAAAACATAGGTAAGGGTTATCACCCCTGTAACATTTGTTTTGCTGTCTGTGCCCCTGTTCAGAACATTTCACCTCACTTTCCGTCCCAATGACAACTGTTTTTGAAATGTGGTGTTTTTCTTGAAACAAGGATTGGTGATAAAGCATCAGTACAGAGGAGACACCTTTCTCCCATATTAATTCTTACAGGAGAGAATTTTCCTTCCTAGGGGTAGATTTCCTCTCACTTCCTGTTGTCTTCTTGCGTTTGCAAGTAGGAGTCGTTTGTAAGTTGGATGTTTGAAAGTAGGGACCTGCCGTATATACTCTGCAGAAATAGGCCCCTTAGTTGTTGGTGTTGGCACAACACTGTAAGCACTCACAGTTACTCTTGGTTGGTGCTGGAACGCCCTGCTGTCAACTATTATATCAGGAATTGTAATTACATATAATTGTTGAACAGTGGTAGTAAAAATTGGGCCTTTGATGGTGGTGCTGGTGCCACAACACTGTAAGCCCTGACAGTTACTCTTGGTGGGTGCAGCAATGGGCCCTGCTGTGAATTATTAGATCAAGAATTGTAATTGCATGCCCCTGTTGAACAGGGGCTGAAAAATTGGGCCTTTCGTGGTGGTGGTGGTGGTGGTGGTGGTGTTGCCACAACACTGTAAGCCCTCAGAGTTACTCTTGGTGGGTGCAGGAATGGGCCCTGCTGTGAATTATTAGATCAAGAATTGTAATTACATGCCCCTTTTGAACAGGGGCTGAAAAATTGGGCCTTTCGTGGTGGTGGTGGTGGTGGCGTTGCCACAACACTGTAAGCCCTCAGAGTTACTCTTGGTGGGTGCAGCAATGGGCCCTGCTGTGAATTATTAGATCAAGAATTGTAATTACATGCCCCTGTTGAACAGGGGCTGAAAAATTGGGCCTTAGGCACTGGTGGCACCACACTGCAACCCCTCACAGATACTGTACTTGGAGCACAGCAATGAGCCCTGTTGCAAAGTATTGCTTCAAAAATTGTAATTACACGCCCCTGTTAAACAGGGGCTGAAAAATTGGGCCTTAGCCACTGGTGGCGGCACCCATAAACAAAAATGATCTTCCAAGCTATCATCATCAATCGTATCATTGAGGACTCGGAGGAGGAGGATAGCCAGTCAACATAACAGCACAGGCACTCAGCATCAGCATCAGTCTTGAAGGGATGTGACATGTTAAAATCAATTAGTCTGTTATATCAGCATCAGGTGTGTGGTAGCTGGTGGTGATCCAAGACTGGTTCATCTTGATGAAAGTCAGTCGATCAACCGAGTCGGTGGACAGGCGCACCCTGTGATCCGTGACAAATCCTCCAGCAGCACTGAATGTGCGTTCCGAAAGAACGCTGGATGCAGGACAGGCCAGTAGCTCAATTGCATACTGTGCAAGCTCTGGCCAGTGATCCATCCTCAAGACTAGGGATGAGCCGAACACCCCCGGGTTCGGTTCGCACCAGAACCTTCGAACGGACCGAAAGTTCGCGCGAATTTTCGAACCCTATTCGTTATAATGGACGCGAACGTTCGAAATCAAAATTGCTAATTACAACGGCCAATATGCATGTTAATGTCATAAAACAGGTTTGGGGACCCGGGTCCTGCCCCAGGGGACATATATCAATGCAAAAATAAATTTTAAAAACTAAAGTTTTTTCGGGAGCAGTCATTTTAATGATGCATAAAGTGAAAAAAAAAAAAGTGAAATTTTCCTTTAAATATGGTACCTGGGGGGTGTCTAAAGTATGCCTGTGAAGTGGCATGTGTTTCCCGTGTTTAGAACTGTCCTTGCACAAAATGACATTTGTAAAGGAAAAAAAGAAGCCATTTAAAACCACTTGCGGCTTTAATGTCATGTCTTGTCCTGGCCGCCATATGGCTGAAAATCCTTGAGTAAAATGGCATGGCTACCCCATCACCGCCCCCCCCACCCCAGCCCCTTTGGGTCTTGTATGGATACTAAGGGGGACCCCGCACCCAAAATAAAACCCTATACCTACAACCCTATATACTCTGAACAGCAGTATATAGGTGGTGCAAACAAGACATGGACTGTAGGTTTGTTCTTAAGTAGAATCTGAACAGGTACATTATGAAGTGTAGCTACATCCCAAAAAAATCAATTTTTAAGCTTTTTGGAGAACATAGGGAGGGGTTATCACCCCTGTAACATTTGCTGTCTTTGCACATCTGTTCAGAACATGTCACCTCACTTTCCGTCCCAATGACAAATGTTTTTGGAAAAGTGGGGTTTTAATTGAAACAAGGATTGGTGATAAAGCATCAGTAGAGAGGAGATACCTTTTTCCCAAATTAAATCTAACAGGATAGAATTTTCCTTCCTAGGGGTAGATTTCCTCTCACTTCCTGTTTTCTCTTGCCGTTTGCAAGTAGGAGTCGTTTGTAAGTTGGATGTTTGAAAGTAGGGGCCTGCCGTATATACTCTGCAGAAATTTGCCCTATTAGATGTTGGTGTAGCCACAAGACTGGTGGGCACAGGAATGGGCCCTGCTGTGAGTTAATAGATCAAGATTTGTACTTGCATGCACCTGTTGAACCGGGCAGAAAAATTGGGCCTTTGGTGGTGGTGGTGGTGGTGGTGGACGGTGTTGCCACAAGACTGTAAGCCCTCACAGTTACTCTTGGTGGGTGCAGGAATGGGCCCTGCTGTGAGTTATTAGATCAAGATTTGTAATTGCATGCACCTGTTGAACAGGGCAGAAAAATTGGGCCTTTGGTGGTGGTGGTGGTGGTGGACGGTGTTGCCACAAGACTGTAGGCCCTCATAGTTACTCTTGGTGGGCGCAGGAATGGGCCCTGCTGTGAACTATTAGATCAAGATTTGTAATTACACGCCCCTGTTAAACAGGGGCTGAAAAATTGTGCCTTAGGCATTGGTGCTGGTGCCACAACACTGCAACCCCTCACAGATACTGTACTTGGAGCACAGCAGTCACACCTGTTGCGAAGCATCTTTTTAAAAAATTGTAATTACACGCCCCTGTTATACAGGGGCTGAAAAATTGTGCCTTAGGCACTGGTGCTGGTGCCACAACACTGCAACCCCTCACAGATACTGTACTCTGAGCACAGCAATGAGACCTGTTGCAAAGCATTGCCTAAAAATTGTAATTACACGCCCCAACAGGGGCTGAAAAATTGTGCCTTAGGCACTGGTGCTGGTGCCACAACACTGCAACCCCTCACAGATACTGTACTCTGAGCACAGCAGTCACACCTGTTGCGAAGCATCTTTTTAAAAAATTGTAATTACACGCCCCTGTTATACAGGGGCTGAAAAATTGTGCCTTAGGCACTGGTGTGGTGGCATGGATCATTGAGGAGGAGGAAGAGGATAGTCAGTGAACATAACAGGACAGTCACTCAGCATCAGCATAGGCAGTCTTGAAGGGATGTGACATTATAAATTATTCCGTTATATCCGCTTCAGGTGTCTGGTAGCTGGTGGTGATCCAGACTGATTCATTTTTATGAAGGTCAGTCGATCAACCGAGTCGGTGGACAGGCGCACCCTATGATCGGTGACAAATCCTCCAGCAGCACTGAATGTGCGTTCGGAAAGAACGCTGGATGCAGGACAGGCCAGTAGCTCAATTGCATACTGTGCAAGCTCTGGCCAGTGATCCATCCTCAGGACCCAGTAAGCCAGAGGATTTTCGGTGGGAAAGGTGTCCAAGTCTGACCTTGCCCCTAGGTATTCCTGCACCATGTATATCAGACGCTGGCGATGTGTGCTGGAACCGATCATACCTTGGGGCTGCGGACTAAAAAATTGTCTGAACGCATCGGTCAGACGTCCACCTTCCCCACCGCTCCTTCTGCTACTGACCGAAGCCTCAGCAACTCGTCGTCCAGGACCAGGAGTTTGTAACCTCCCAGTTTCTGGGAACGCGTTGCACAGACCTTTCTGCAAGGCCTCCCTGAGATGTGTCATCCTCTGCTCCCTCTGCGACGGCAAGATAAGGTCCGCAACCTTACCCTTGTACCGTGGATCAAGGAGAGTGGCCAGCCAGTAATGGTCACTCTCCTTGATCCGAAGAACACGAGGATCCTTCCGCAGGCTTTGCAGGATCAGGGAGGCCATGCAGCGTAGGTTAGCTGAGGCATTCGGTCCGGAGTCTTCTGGGTCACTGAGGATGACATGATCGCCAGCCACCTCCTCCCAGCCACGTACAAGTCCACTGGTTTGTTGGGACTGTACATCATCCCTAAAAGACTGCTGCTGCTGATGCTGAGTGCCAGGCTCCACCTCCATGCTCACACAATCCTCCTCCTCCTCCTCCTCCTCTTCCTGTGTGATGGGTGGGACAGAAGGAACATTGTCTGGATAAAGGGGGCCTTGAGAGACAAGGAAGTCCTCCTCTTCCTGCCTCTGTTCTGCCTCAAGTGCCCTGTCCATTATCCCACGCAGCGTATGCTCCAACAGGTGGACAAGAGGTACAGTGTCACTGATGCATGCACTGTCACTGCTCACCATCCTCGTGGCCTCCTCAAATGGTGAGAGGACAGTGCATGCATCCCTGATCATGCTCCACTGGCGTGGGGAAAAAAAGCCAAGCTCCCCTGACCCTGTCCTGGTGCCGTAGTCGCAAAGGTACTCATTGATGGCCCTCTGCTGCGTGTGCAGTCGCTGCAGCATGGCCAACGTTGAGTTCCACCTGGTGGGCATGTCACATATTAGGCGGTTCTTGGGCAGGTTCAGCTCCTTTTGCAGCTCAGTCAGCCGAGCACTGGCATTATAAGATCGGCGGAAATGCACACAGACTTTCCTGGCCTGCCTCAGGACATCCTGTAAGCCTGGGAACCTGCCCAAGAACCGCTGCACCACCAGGTTGAGGACGTGAGCCATACAGGGCACATGGGTGAGCTGCCCCTGTCGCAGGGCGGAGAGGAGGTTGGTGCCATTATCAGAAACGACCATTCCTGGCTTAAGCTGGCGTGGCGTCAACCACCTCTCGGCCTGCCCCTGCAGAGCTGCCAGAACCTCTGGCCCAGTGTGGCTCCTGTCCCCCAAACACACCAGCGCAAGCACGGCATGGCATCTTTTTGCCTGCGTACTCGCGTAGCCCCTTGTACGCCTACGGAGCACCGCTGGTTCCGAGGACAGAGCACTCGAAGAGGACATGGAGGAAGAAGAGGAGGGGGTGGAGGAGAGAGGTGTGTCACAACCAGTAGTAGCATTTTGGAGGCGTGGTGGCGGAACAACCTCCAACACTACTGCACCTTGTCCTGCATCCCTCCCAGCTGCCAATAGAGTGACCCAATGGGCCGTGAAAGAAAGATAACGTCCCTGTCCATGCCTGCTGGACCATGAGTCAGCGGTAATATGCACCTTACCGCTGACCGCCCTGTCCAGCGAGGCATGGACATTGCCTTCCACATGCCAGTAGAGAGACGGAATCGCCTTCCGTGAGAAAAAGTGGCGTTTGGGAACCTGCCACTGAGGAACCGCACATTGAACAAACTCACGGAAGGGGGCCGAGTCTATCAACTGAAAAGGCAGCAGTTGAAGTGCTAGCAATTTAGCCAAGCTAGCATTCAACCGCTGGGCATGTGGATGGCTGGGAGTATACTTCTTTCGACGGTCCAGCAGCTGGGGCAGGGAAATTTGCCTGCTACAATCGGACGTCGGTGTACTGCAAGTACTTGGTTGTGACACACCTAATTCTACACCTTCAGTCCTCTCAGAGCAGCTTTCAGAGAGGACTGAAGATATAGTGGGGATGGAGATCCCAGCTGATGAGGAGCAAGGAGAGGTCCGCTTTGTTCTTTGGTGTGGGTCTTTTATGTGTGCTTGCCAACGAGCTGCATGGCAGGTCGACATATGTCTGCTCATGCTTGTGGTGCCCAAGCGGCTGATGTTTTGGCCACGCGAGATACGCTTGAGACAAATATTGCAAATAGCAGTGGTGCGATCTGATGCACTCGTCTCAAAAAAGGCCCACACCAAAGAACTTTTGTGATAACGTGCAGAGGCAGCGCCCTGCACAGGCGGAGCTCTGCGGTGTGGTACAGTTGCTGTGCTGGCCTCTAGCTGGCCTCCAGGGGGCATCCTGCCTCGTTGGACATGTGACGCTGCATCCTCCTCCTCCTCCTCCTCTCTCCCTTCAGGCACCCACGTGGAGTCAGTGACCTCATCATCCCCTCCCTCTTCACCACTAGAGCAAACCTGGCAGTAAGCTGCAGCTGGTGGAACACTACTGCCAGATTGCTGTCCTTCAGCATCCCCTCTCTCTGCGCGCACACTACTGACTTCCTCAAGCTGGGTATCATCATCCGAGCCTTCGAATCGTTGGGCATCCTCCTGGAGCATGTACCCAACACTGTGCTCAAACAGTTCGGGGGACTCCTCAGGAGGACATGGTGGGTCTAGGGAAGGGGTGGCTGATGATGCCATTGAGTACGCGTTGGCAGCTGCTCTGCCAGTACCCTGAGCCTGGGTGAGAGAGGATGAGGAGGATGAGGAGGGCTTGGTCATCCATTCTACCAAGCCTTCGGCATGATGCGGCTCCACATGTCCAGCTGCCGAAAACAAAGACAAGCGTGTCCCATGGCCACGTGCTGATGACGATGCACGACCACGTCCACGGCCAGCACTGTTGTCTCTAGAAACAGAGCCTGCCTGCCCTGTGTTCTTGCCTCGGCACGCTCTGCCTCTCCTTGGCGGTCTTCCAGCCATTGTAGTTGGTAGTGTATATAGTATAAAAAATAGAACTCCTATGTGTGCTCACAACACACTGTAGGTCCTATGGGTGCTGACACTAACACACTATAGGTACTATGTGTGCTGCTGACAAGAAAATATAGGAGCTCTGTTTGCTGCCACTAACACACTAGAAGTCCTATTGGTGCTTCTGAGATGAAAATATAGGAGCTCTGTGTGATGCCACTAACACACTAGAAGTCCTATGGGTGCTGCTGAGAAGAAAATATAGGAGCTCTGTGTGATGCCACTAACACACTAGAAGTCCTATGGGTGCTTCTGAGATGAAAATATAGGAACTCTGTGTGATACCACTAACACACTAGAAGTCCTATGGGTGCTTCTGAGAAGAAAATATAGGAGCTCTGTTTGCTGCCACTAACACACTAGAAGTCCTATGGGTGCTGCTGAGAAGAAAATATAGGAGCTCTGTGTGATGCCACTAACACACTAGAAGTCCTATGGGTGCTTCTGAGATGAAAATATAGGAGCTCTGTGTGATGCCACTAACACACTAGAAGTCCTATGGGTGCTGCTGAGAAGAAAATATAGGAGCTATGTGTGATGCCACTAACACACTAGAAGTCCTATGGGTGCTTCTGAGATGAAAATATAGGAGCTCTGTGTGATGCCACTAACACACTAGAAGTCCTATGGGTGCTTCTGAGATGAAAATATAGGAGCTCTGTTTGCTGCCACTAACACACTAGAAGTCCTATGGGTGCTGCTGAGAAGAAAATATAGGAGCTCTGTGTGATGCCACTAACACACTAGAAGTCCTATGGGTGCTTCTGAGATGAAAATATAGGAGCTCTGTGTGATGCCACTAACACACTAGAAGTCCTATGGGTGCTGCTGAGAAGAAAATATAGGAGCTCTGTTTGCTGCCACTAACACACTAGAAGTCCTATGGGTGCTGCTGAGAAGAAAATATAGGAGCTCTGTGTGATGCCACTAACACACTAGAAGTCCTATGGGTGCTGCTGAGAAGAAAATATAGGAGCTCTGTTTGCTGCCACTAACACACTAGAAGTCCTATGGGTGCTGCTGAGAAGAAAATATAGGAGCTCTGTGTGATGCCACTAACACACTAGAAGTCCTATGGGTGCTTCTGAGATGAAAATATAGGAGCTCTGTGTGATGCCACTAACACACTAGAAGTCCTATGGGTGCTGCTGAGAAGAAAATATAGGAGCTCTGTGTGATGCCACTAACACACTAGAAGTCCTATGGGTGCTTCTGAGATGAAAATATAGGAACTCTGTGTGATGCCACTAACACACTAGAAGTCCTATGGGTGCTGCTGAGAAGAAAATATAGGAGCTCTGTTTGCTGCCACTAACACACTAGAAGTCCTATGGGTGCTTCTGAGAAGAAAATATAGGAGCTCTGTGTGATGCCACTAACACACTAGAAGTCCTATGGGTGCTTCTGAGATGAAAATATAGGAACTCTGTGTGATGCCACTAACACATTAGAAGTCCTATGGGTGCTGCTAAGAAGAAAATATAGGAGCTCTGTGTGATGCCACTAACACACTAGAAGTCCTATGGGTGCTTCTGAGATGAAAATATAGGAACTCTGTGTGATGCCACTAACACACTAGAAGTCCTATGGGTGCTGCTGAGAAGAAAATATAGGAGCTCTGTTTGCTGCCACTAACACACTAGAAGTCCTATGGGTGCTTCTGAGAAGAAAATATAGGAGCTCTGTGTGATGCCACTAACACACTAGAAGTCCTATGGGTGCTTCTGAGATGAAAATATAGGAACTCTGTGTGATGCCACTAACACATTAGAAGTCCTATGGGTGCTGCTAAGAAGAAAATATAGGAGCTGTTTGCTGCCACTAACACACTAGAAGTCCTATGGGTGCTTCTGAGAAGAAAATATAGGAGCTCTGTGTGATGCCACTAACACACTAGAAGTCCTATGGGTGCTTCTGAGATGAAAATATAGGAACTCTGTGTGATGCCACTAACACATTAGAAGTCCTATGGGTGCTGCTAAGAAGAAAATATAGGAGCTCTGTTTGCTGCCACTAACACACTAGAAGTCCTATGGGTGCTTCTGAGAAGAAAATATAGGAGCTCTGTGTGATGCCACTAACACACTAGAAGTCCTATGGGTGCTTCTGAGATGAAAATATAGGAACTCTGTGTGATGCCACTAACACATTAGAAGTCCTATGGGTGCTGCTGAGAAGAAAATATAGGAGCTCTGTGTGATGCCACTAACACACTAGAAGTCCTATGGGTGCTGCTGAGAAGAAAATATAGGAGCTCTGTTTGCTGCCACTAACACACTAGAAGTCCTATGGGTGCTTCTGAGAAGAAAATATAGGAGCTCTGTGTGATGCCACTAACACACTAGAAGTCCTATGGGTGCTTCTGAGATGAAAATATAGGAACTCTGTGTGATGCCACTAACACATTAGAAGTCCTATGGGTGCTGCTAAGAAGAAAATATAGGAGCTGTTTGCTGCCACTAACACACTAGAAGTCCTATGGGTGCTTCTGAGAAGAAAATATAGGAGCTCTGTGTGATGCCACTAACACACTAGAAGTCCTATGGGTGCTTCTGAGATGAAAATATAGGAACTCTGTGTGATGCCACTAACACATTAGAAGTCCTATGGGTGCTGCTAAGAAGAAAATATAGGAGCTCTGTTTGCTGCCACTAACACACTAGAAGTCCTATGGGTGCTTCTGAGAAGAAAATATAGGAGCTCTGTGTGATGCCACTAACACACTAGAAGTCCTATGGGTGCTTCTGAGATGAAAATATAGGAACTCTGTGTGATGCCACTAACACATTAGAAGTCCTATGGGTGCTGCTGAGAAGAAAATATAGGAGCTCTGTTTGCTGCCACTAACACACTAGAAGTCCTATGGGTGCTGCTGAGAAGAAAATATAGGAGCTCTGTGTGATGCCACTAACACACTAGAAGTCCTATGGGTGCTGCTGAGAAGAAAATATAGGAGCTCTGTTTGCTGCCACTAACACACTAGAAGTCCTATGGGTGCTGCTGAGAAGAAAATATAGGAGCTCTGTTTGCTGCCACTAACACACTAGAAGTCCTATGGGTGCTGCTGAGAAGAAAATATAGGAGCTCTGTGTGATGCCACTAACACACTAGAAGTCCTATGGGTGCTGCTGAGAAGAAAATATAGGAGCTCTGTTTGCTGCCACTAACACACTAGAAGTCCTATGGGTGCTGCTGAGAAGAAAATATAGGAGCTCTGTTTGCTGCCACTAACACACTAGAAGTCCTATGGGTGCTGTTGGGGTGCAATGCTGTGCTAACAGCACTGCGGTTGGTACTACTGCAATACTGTACTAACAGTAAGCACGCACCAGACTAATCCCCAGCAGCAGCTAATAACACGCTAACTGTGCAATCAGCAGCAATGAACGATCAATGACTTAGGTAGCAATGGTTTAGCAAAGAAATAGCCAATGGTTTAGCAAAGAAGAGCAAATCTTTCAGTATCAAGCAAAGACAGAATCAGCAGACTGATCTCTCCTAAAGCCGGAACTCATGTGACCGGGGCCGATGGCGTGGCGGCCTTTTAAATGGTGGGGCATGTACTAAAGCCCCTGAGCTGTAATTGGCTACAGGCGTCCTGCCTGTAGCCAATTATTGCTCTCCGAGTTTCGGGCGCTGTGATTGGCCAAGCATGCGGGGTCACAGTGCATGCTTGGCCAATCATCAGCCAGCAATGCACTGCGCCGGCCGCGCCGGCCGCAATGCATTGCGGGGCCGCTCGCATCACACGAATGTGATGCGAACGGCCCAAATAGTTCTGGGCTCGACGAGCGAGCGAACGCCCGGTGCTCGATTCGAACATGGGTTCGAATCGAGCACCGGGCCCATCCCTACTCAAGACCCAGTAAGCCAGAGGATTTTCGGTGGGGAAGGTGTCCAAGTCTGACCTTGCCCCTAGATATTCCTGCACCATGTTTATCAGACGCTGGCGATGGTTGCTGGAACCGATCATACTTTGGGGCTGCGGACTAAAGAATTGTCTGAACGCATCGGTCAGACGGCCACCTTCCCCACCGCTCCTTCTTTGACTGGCCGAAGCCTCAGCAACTCGTTGTCCAGGACCAGGAGTTTGTAACCTCCCAGTCTCTGGGAACGCGTTGCACAGACCTTTCTGCAAGGCCTCCCGGAGTTGTCTCATCCTCTGCTCCCTCTGCGACAGTAACATAAGGTCCGCAACCTTACCCTTGTACCGTGGATCAAGGAGAGTGGCCAGCCAGTAATGGTCCCTCTCCTTGATCCGAAGAATACGAGGATCCTTCCGCAGACTTTGCAGGATCAGGGAGGCCATGCAGCGTAGGTTAGCTGAGGCATTCGGTCCGGAGTCCTCTGGGTCACTAAGGACGACATGATCCGCAGCCACCTCCTCCCAGCCACGTACAAGTCCACTGGTTTCTTGGGACTGTAAATCATCCCTAAAATACTGCTGCTGATGATGCTGAGTGCCAGCCTCCACCTCCATGCTGACACAATCCTCCTCCTCCTCCTCCTCGTCCTCTTCCTGTGCGATGGGTGGGACAGAAGGAACACTGTCTGGGTAAAGGGGGCCTTGAGAGGCAAGGAAGTCCTCCTCTTCCTGCCTCTGTTCTGCCTCAAGTGCCCTGTCCATTATTCCACGCAGCGTGTGCTCCAACAGGTGGACAAGAGGTACAGTGTCACTGATGCATGCACTGTCACTGCTCACCATCCTCGTGGCCTCCTCAAATGGTGCCAGGACAGTGCATGCATCCCTGATCATGCCCCACTGGCGTGGAGAAAAAAAACCAAGCTCCCCTGACCCTGTCCTGGTGCCGTAGTCGCACAGGTACTCATTGATGGCCCTCTGCTGCGTGTGCAGCCACTGCAGCATGGCCAACGTTGAGTTCCACCTGGTGGGCATGTCACATATAAGGCGGTTCTTGGGCAGGTTCAACTCCTTTTGCAGCTCAGCCAGGCGAGCACTGGCATTATAAGATCTGCGGAAATGCACACAGACTTTCCTGGCCTGCCTCAGGACATCCTGTAAGCCCGGGTACCTGCCCAAGAACCGCTGCACCACCAGGTTAAGGACGTGAGCCACACAGGGCACATGGGTCAGTTGTCCCTGTCGGAGGGCGGAGAGGAGGTTGGTGCCATTGTCGCAAACCACCATTCCTGGTTTAAGCTGGCGTGGCGTCAACCACCTCTCGGCCTGGCCCTGCAGAGCAGACAGGACCTCTGCCCCAGTGTGGCTTCTGTCCCCCAAACACACCAGCGCAAGCACGGCATAGCATCTTTTTGCCTGCGTACTTGCGTAGCCCCTTGAACGGCTACAGAGCACCGCTGGTTCAGAGGACAAAGCACAGGAAGAGGCCATGGAGGAAGAAGAAGAGGAGGGGGTGGAGGAGAGAGGTGTGTCACAACCAGTAGTAGCATTTTGGAGGCGTGGCAGTGGAACAACCTCCAACACTACTGCACCTTGTCCTGCATCCTTCCCAGCTGCCAAAAGAGTGACCCAATGGGCCGTGAAAGAAAGGTAACGTCCCTGTCCATGCCTGCTGGACCATGAGTCAGCGGTAATATGCACCTTACCGCTGACCGCCCTGTCCAGCGAGGCCAAGACATTGCCTTCCACATGCCGGTAGAGAGCCGGAATAGCCTTCCGTGAGAAAAAGTGGCGTTTGGGAACCTGCCACTGAGGAACCGCACATTGCACAAACTCACGGAAGGGGGCCGAGTCTACCAACTGAAAAGGCAGCAGTTGAAGCGCTAGCAATTTAGCCAAGCTAGCATTCAACCGCTGGGCATGTGGATGGCTGGGAGTGAACTTCTTTCGACGGTCCAGCAGCTGGGGCAGGGAAATTTGCCTGCTAGAATCGGACGTCGGTGTACTGCTAGCAGAGTGGCCGCAAGTACTTGGCTGTGACACACCTAATTCTACACCTTCATTCCTCTCAGTGCATGTTTCAGAGAGGACTGAAGTTATAGTGGGGTTGGAGATCCCAGCTGATGCGGTGCAAGGAGAGGTCCGCTTTGTTCTTTGGTGTGGGTCTTTGAGGTAGGCTTGCCAATGAGCTGCATGGCAGGTCAACATATGTCTGGTCAGGCATGTGGTACCCAAGCGGCTGATGTTTTGGCCACGCGATATACGCTTGAGACATATGTTGCAAACAGCAGCTGTGCGATCTGATGCACTAGCCTCAAAAAAGGCCCACACCAAAGAACTTTTTGAATGACGGGCAGAGGCAGCGCCCTGCACAGGCGGAGCTCTGCGGTGTGATTCCGTCGGTGTACTGCCCTTACGCTGGCCACCAAAGGGCATCCTGCCTCGTTGGAGATGTGCCTCCTCCTCATCCTCCTCCTCTCTCCTATTAGGCACCCACGTGGAGTCAGTGACCTCATCATCCCCTCCCTCCTCATCACTGGAGCCAATCTGGCAGTATGCTGCAGCTGCTGGAACATGACTGCCAGATTGGTGTCCTTCTTGAGCATCCCCTCTGTCTGCTCTCACGCTACTGCCTTCCTGTAGCTGGGTTTCATCATCAGACCCTTCGAAACGCTGGGCATCCTCCTGGAGCATGTACCCAACACTGTGCTCAAACAGTTCGGGGGACTCCTCAGGAGGAGGACATGGTGGGTCTAGGGAAGGAGTGACTGATGATGAGTCTGACATTGATACCAGGGAAGAGGACGCTTTGGCAGCTGCTTTGCCAGTACCCTGAGCCTGGGTGAGAGAGGATGAGGAGGAGGAGGAGGGCTTGGTCATCCACTCTACCAAGTCTTCGGCATGATGTGGCTCAACATGTCCAGCTGCCGAAAAGAAGGACAAGCGTGTCCCATGGCCATGTGCTGATGACAATGCACCGCGTCCACGACCAGCACTGTTGCCCCCAGACACAGAGCCTGCTTGCCCTCTTTTATTGCCTCCTGACTGTCTGCCTCTCCTTGTTTGCCTTCCAGACATTCTAATGGATGGCCTGCAGGGAGATGGGAAAAAAGCAATAAGGGCTACCTTCAGGTGTCCTTCTCTGTCCCTTTACTTAAGGATTTCTAAATATGGTTGAGGATGATTGCTTTCGCACAGAATAGCACAATGACAATTTCCCTGACTGTCCAAAAAACAAGGATTTCAAAGATGGTTGATGAGGAATGCTTTAGCACAGTATAGCACAAGGAGAATTTCCCTCACTGTCCTTCCCTGTCCCTACAAACAAGGATTAGCACAGTAAAACACACTGACACTCTCCCTACCTATAGTTTTCTGTCCCTATAAAAAATGTTTTTTAAAGATGGTTGATGATCAATGCTTTAGCACAGTATAGCACAAGGAGAATTTCCCTCACTGTCCTTCCCTGTCCCTACAAACAAGGATTAGCACAGTAAAACACACTGACACTCTCCCTACCTATAGTTTTCTGTCCCTATAAAAAATGTTTTTTTAAAGATGGTTGATGATCAATGCTTTAGCACAGTATAGCACAAGGAGAATTTCCCTCACTGTCCTTCCCTGTCCCTACAAACAAGGATTAGCACAGTAAAACACACTGACACTCTCCCTACCTATAGTTTTCTGTCCCTATAAAAAATGTTTTTTTAAAGATGGTTGATGATCAATGCTTTAGCACAGTATAGCACAAGGAGAATTTCCCTCACTGTCCTTCCCTGTCCCTACAAACAAGGATTAGCACAGTAAAACACACTGACACTCTCCCTACCTATAGTTTTCTGTCCCTATAAAAAATGTTTTTTTAAAGATGGTTGATGATCAATGCTTTAGCACAGTATAGCACAAGGAGAATTTCCCTCACTGTCCTTCCCTGTCCCTACAAACAAGGATTAGCACAGTAAAACACACTGACACTCTCCCTACCTATAGTTTTCTGTCCCTATAAAAAATGTTTTTTTAAAGATGGTTGATGATCAATGCTTTAGCACAGTATAGCACAAGGAGAATTTCCCTCACTGTCCTTCCCTGTCCCTACAAACAAGGATTAGCACAGTAAAACACACTGACACTCTCCCTACCTATAGTTTTCTGTCCCTATAAAAAAATGTTTTTTTAAAGATGGTTGATGATCAATGCTTTAGCACAGTATAGCACAAGGAGAATTTCCCTCACTGTCCTTCCCTGTCCCTACAAACAATGATTAGCACAGTAAAACACACTGACACTCTCCCTACCTATAGTTTTCTGTCCCTATAAAAAATGTTTTTTTAAAGATGGTTGATGATCAATGCTTTAGCACAGTATAGCACAAGGAGAATTTCCCTCACTGTCCTTCCCTGTCCTTACAAACAAGGATTAGCACAGTAAAACACACTGACACTCTCCCTACCTATAGTTTTCTGTCCCTATAAAAAATGTTTTTTTAAAGATGGTTGATGATCAATGCTTTAGCACAGTATAGCACAAGGAGAATTTCCCTCACTGTCCTTCCCTGTCCCTACAAACAAGGATTAGCACAGTAAAACACACTGACACTCTCCCTACCTATAGTTTTCTGTCCCTATAAAAAATGTTTTTTTAAAGATGGTTGATGATCAATGCTTTAGCACAGTATAGCACAAGGAGAATTTTCCTCACTGTCCTTCCCTGTCCCTACAAACAAGGATTAGCACAGTAAAACACACTGACACTCTCCCTACCTATAGTTTTCTGTCCCTATAAAAAATGTTTTTTTAAAGATGGTTGATGATCAATGCTTTAGCACAGTATAGCACAAGGAGAATTTCCCTCACTGTCCTTCCCTGTCCCTACAAACAAGGATTAGCACAGTAAAACACACTGACACTCTCCCTACCTATAGTTTTCTGTCCCTATAAAAAATGTTTTTTTAAAGATGGTTGATGATCAATGCTTTAGCACAGTATAGCACAAGGAGAATTTCCCTCACTGTCCTTCCCTGTCCCTACAAACAAGGATTAGCACAGTAAAACACACTGACACTCTCCCTACCTATAGTTTTCTGTCCCTATAAAAAATGTTTTTTTAAAGATGGTTGATGATCAATGCTTTAGCACAGTATAGCACAAGGAGAATTTCCCTCACTGTCCTTCCCTGTCCCTACAAACAAGGATTAGCACAGTAAAACACACTGACACTCTCCCTACCTATAGTTTTCTGTCCCTATAAAAAATGTTTTTTTAAAGATGGTTGATGATCAATGCTTTAGCACAGTATAGCACAAGGAGAATTTCCCTCACTGTCCTTCCCTGTCCCTACAAACAAGGATTAGCACAGTAAAACACACTGACACTCTCCCTACCTATAGTTTTCTGTCCCTATAAAAAATGTTTTTTTAAAGATGGTTGATGATCAATGCTTTAGCACAGTATAGCACAAGGAGAATTTCCCTCACTGTCCTTCCCTGTCCCTACAAACAAGGATTAGCACAGTAAAACACACTGACACTCTCCCTACCTATCCTTCTCTTTCCCTAAACTAAAGGAATCCAGGTTAAGCAAGAAAAAAAAATGTCACTGTCCCTGCCTATGCTTCTCTTTCCCTGCTCCGGAACACACTACACTAGGCCGCCGTGCTGGCGGCCTTTTATAGTGTGGGGCGTGTACTAAACACCCTCAGCAATAATTGGCCACAGGCATCCTGCCTGTGGCCAATCATTGCTCTCCTCGCTGCCGGCGCTGTGATTGGCCAAGCATGCGGGGTCACAGTGCATGCTTGGCCAATCACAGCGCCTGGATGCCACTGCGATGGCGTAGTGCATTGTGGGCCGCGAATTAGGCGCGAACGGCCCAAATCGTTCGTTGTTCGGCGAACGATCGAACAGCCGATGTTCGAGTCGAACGTATGTTCGACTCGAACACCGAGCTCATCCCTACTTTTGATTAGGGATGAGCTTCGAGTTCGAGTCGAACTCATGTTCGACTCGAACATTGCCTGTTCGCCCGTTCGCCGAACAGCGAACAAATTGGGGTGTTCGCGGCAAATTTGAAAAATCTATGGGAGAAATCTAAAGTGCTAATTATAAAGGCTTATATGCAAGTTTTTGTCCTAAAAAGTTTTTGGGGACCGGGGTCCTGCCCCAGGGGACATGTATCAATGCAAAAAGAAGTTTTAAAAACGGCCGTTTTTTCGGGAGCAGTGATTTTAATAATGCTTAAAATGAAAAAATAAAAGTGAAATATTCCTTTAAATTTCGTACCTGGGGGATGTGTATGATATGCATGTAAAGTGGCGCATGTTTCCCGTGCTTAGAACTGTCCCTGCAAAAAATGTCATTTTTGAAAGAAAAAAATGCATTTAAAACTGACTCGCGGCTATTAATGAATTGTCGGCTCCCGGCAATACATACAAAAGTCATTGATAAAAAAAAAAAAAAAAAGCGTGGGGGTTCCCCAGAATTCAATTACCAGGCCCTTCAGGTCTGGAATGGATATTAAGGGGAACCCCGCCGCAAATTTAAAAAAAAATTGACGTGGGGTTCCCCCAAATATCCATTCCAGGCCCTTCAGATCTGGCATGGATTTTAAGGGGAACTCCACCCCAAATGTAAAAAAAAAATGGCGTGGAGTCCCCCTAAAAATCCATACCAGACCCCTTATCCGAGCACGCAACCTGGCCGGCCGCAGGGGAAAAGGGGGGGGACGAGAGAGCGGCCCCCCCTCCCCCCTGAACCGTACCAGGCCACATGCCCTCAACATGGGGAGGATGTCCCCATGTTGATGGGGACAAGGGCCTCATCCCCACAACCCTTGCCCGGTGGTTGTGGGGGTCTGCGGGCGGGGGGCTTATCGGAATCTGGAAGACCCCTTTAACAAAGGGGACCCCCAGATCCCGGCCCCCCCCTATGTGAATTAGTAAGGGGTACATTGTACCCCTACCATTTCACGAAGAAAGCGTAAAAAAATGTTTAAAAAAAACACACAAACACCTTGAAAAAGTCCTTTATTTAAAAAAAAAAAAAAAAAACATTCCAGCGGTGAAATCCAGTGTCCCGCGGCGATCCCGATGTCCAGCGCTGTCCTTCATTGGTTGTGCCTGAGCGGACCTGATGGGGAACTCCCTCTCAGTATTTTAAATGTATAGACCCGCCCCTTCTAAAGTTCCCCATCAGGTCCGCTCAGTGGACCAGATGCGGAACATGAGAAGGGGCGGGTCTATACATGTATTACCAAAGTGAGAGCAGTTCCCCATCAGGTCCGCCCCCTCGGTATGTCGGACCCGCCTACGTCATTGGCGTGAGCGGGGAACTTCCTTCACTGTGTAATTTAAATTTACATAGTGAAGGAAGTTCCCCGCTCAAGCCAAGGAATACCGAGGGGGCGGACCTGATGGGGAACTGCTCTCACTTTGGCAATACATGTATAGACCCGCCCCTTCTCATGTTCCGCATCTGGTCCGCTGAGCGGACCTGATGGGGAACTTTAGAAGGGGCGGGTCTATACATTTAAAATACTGAGAGGGAGTTCCCCATCAGGTCCGCTCAGGCACAACCAATGAAGGACAGCGCTGGACATCGGGATCACCGCGGGACACTGGATTTCACCGCTGGAATGTTTTTTTGTTTTTTTTTTTAAATAAAGGACTTTTTCAAGGTGTTTGTGTGTTTTTTTTAAACATTTTTTTACGCTTTCTTCGTAAAATGGTAGGGGTACAATGTACCCCTTACCAATTCACATAGGGGGGGGCCGGGATCTGGGGGTCCCCTTTGTTAAAGGGGTCTTCCAGATTCCGATAAGCCCCCCGCCCGCAGACCCCCACAACCACCGGGCAAGGGTTGTGGGGATGAGGCCCTTGTCCCCATCAACATGGGGACATCCTCCCCATGTTGAGGGCATGTGGCCTGGTACGGTTCAGGGGGGAGGGGGGGCCGCTCTCTCGTCCCCCCCCCTTTTCCCCTGCGGCCGGCCAGGTTGCGTGCTCGGATAAGGGGTCTGGTATGGATTTTTAGGGGGACTGCACGCCATTTTTTTTTTAAATTTGGGGTGGAGTTCCCCTTAAAATCCATGCCAGATCTGAAGGGCCTGGAATGGATATTTGGGGGAACCCCACGTCAATTTTTTTTTAAATTTGCGGCGGGGTTCCCCTTAATATCCATTCCAGACCTGAAGGGCCTGGTAATTGAATTCTGGGGAACCCCCACGCTTTTTTTTTTTTTTTTTTATCAATGACTTTTGTATGTATTGCCGGGAGCCGACAATTCATTAATAGCCGCGAGTCAGTTTTAAATGACTTTTTTTCTTTCAAAAATGACATTTTTTGCAGGAACAGTTCTAAGCACGGGAAACATGCGCCACTTTACATGCATATCATACACACCCCCAGGTACGAAATTTTAAGGAATATTTCACTTTTATTTTTTCATTTTAAGCATTATTAAAATCACTGCTCCCGAAAAAACGGCCGTTTTTAAAACTTCTTTTTGCATTGATACATGTCCCCTGGGGCAGGACCCGGGTCCCCAAACACTTTTTAGGACAATAACTTGCATATTAGCCTTTATAATTAACACTTTAGATTTTGAACGTTCGAGTCCATTGTATTTAATAGGGTTCTAAAGTTCACACGAACATTCTGTCTGTTCGCAGGTTCTGGTGCGAACCGAACAGGGGGGTGTTCGGCTCATCCCTGCTTTTGAACCTGATGCCTCTGCATACTGCCTTATCACTGAGACCATGCATATGAATATATTAATAATCATAAACAAAAGTGCATAATGGCGGTATCAAATATAGTCCTTATAAAAGATAATGACACACAAGTCCATATATGGATACTCTAAAGTGCTTCAGTGCATAAAGTATAAGTGACAGTGTTCCAGGGAATGATGCTTAATGCAGTTCATAAGTATCACACGGCCCAGTGGGTGATCCAGAAAACATGCCAAGGTGCAATCACACAGGTGCTCCCCTATGGTAGTGGACGCTCACCTTAGAGCATGCGACTTTGCAACTGAGCTCAGTCTAAGCATGCTTATGAACCACACCTGGGTTCTTTTGATCAATCCGGGGTTCCTGGGCTCCTCAATAGGTGTCTCCAGATGATATAAAAATAAAAAAACATCATTCCCTGGAACGCTGTCACTTATACTTTATGCACTGAAGCACTTTGAGGTATCCATATATGGACTTGTGTGTCATTATCTTTTATAAGTGTAGCAGCCATCCCAAAAAGTTGAACGCTATTTAAATTTAGAGGGATGTCTGAGCCAGTAGATGGGCTCAGATGGTTGATAATTACACTCAAATTCGCCTCTGTCTCAGTTATGGTTTGCCTGGTAGTGATTTCCCTTTTTGCCTGTGGGTGGCGTTACCACCTCAGGCACTTTTTGGAACACGGCAGATCATTGAACATTGAGTGGCCCCTCTCGGCAGTGGTATAGTGGGAGTGGTCAACCCACTGTGCCTGCTGGGAGGGGATACTTAAAGGGCAGACGCCATTGATTGGGGTTCGCTCTCACCCCGCAGCCCTCTGGGCGCGAGTTGTGTGTGTGTGTGTGGTCCTGGTCTCGGGGCCACGTTGACCCGAGGCTGCATCGCTACTTAGTAGGCCCAGCTAGTCTGGCTGGGGCCTATATCCAGAGAAGGGATCCCAAGCTGTCCATTCAAATGGAGAGGAATCATCTTAATGAAGGAGACCAGGGGAGGATCTGCCCCGGAGGAGACTGGCAAAATGCTGCTGTCTCGGGTGAGGCCTGGCAACTTTATTGAGGAGGGATCCATTACACTACAAGCCCTGCAGTTCACCGGATTGACTTAAAGGCTCTTTAAACTGTAAGGCTGCAAGTTTGGGACTTTGAAATCCTGTGGAAGAGGATTCCTGGACTATCCATTGCTCAACTTCAAACAGTGTGGCAGAGACTTTGTACGTTTAAATGGGTCTGTGGCAGAGACCGTCTTCACCTTGGGCAGTCTGTGGCAGAGGCTGCCCTCTTGCTGATTTGTGTGTCATCCCGGTTGCTAGGTCATGTGAGAGGGGACTATCCGGGTGACCAATACCCACTCTAACATTGAGAGTGGTTAGTGACTTTGAACTTCTACCTTGGTCAACTTTTGTGCCTGAACCTTCCTCTACTCTTCTGTACCTTCTACTTCTCAAAGTTATACTGCATAAGAAAAATAAAGTGTAACTGTTTGAGGTTTTACATCTGTGTGGACATTGCATTACTACAGACTTTCCTACCCGGACAACGCAGCTGAAGATGTAACGTGCAAAACCCAAAACTAACCAGCAGCTCCTACGGGGGTAGTGCTACATAAGGACTATATTTGATACCACCATTATGCACTTTTGTTTATGATTATTAATATATTCATATGAATTTTCTTGCACTGGAGCACTTTAGTGTGTTGTGGATTTATACGTATTTGTACTGACATATTTTTCACTATATATTCTATTTACTTTGATTTGTACATTATTTATATTTATTAACTGGATATCCCATACCAGTATTTTCCTTTTTTCACAGTGGTGTGTTTACCACATTTCCAGTAGCGCTGCGTTTTGTGCATTCATTAGTCTTGGCACGATTTATGAGATGTGTTTCACGCTAGCAGCTTTAATTTATTCTAGATTGAGCGCTTTAGCTTTTAGGAAGCATTTAATAGTGGTGGCTCGCAGGATCTTTTTGGCATTTAGTTATCACTGAGACCACCTCCTGCGCCTCCCCAGTCCCAGAGACAAAAACAGAAACATCATCAGCATAGGCCACAACCTTCAAAGGAGGCTCACCAGCGATGCCCAAAGGTACCCCACACAATGGTCCACTCTCTAGCCTTCCAATGAAAGGGTCGATTGGAAACACATATAGCAGAGGACTCAATAGACACACCTGACGCACACCCGAGCCAACCACAAAGGGCTGCCCGACCCAACCATTAACCAGAAGAAAGCTTTCAGCCCCTTTGTACAAAATCTTGAGCCAATCAATGAAACGCCCCTCCAGGCCATATTTGCCAAGAAGGAGCCATAAGTACTCATGATTAACCTGATCAAAGGCTTTAGCCTGATCCAATGTCAGCAAAAATTTACCCCAACCAGCAGCCCTACAACGCTCCAAGGCCTCCCGGACAGCTAACACTGCTGAGAAAGTGCTTCTACCTTGGACCGAGCAGTGCTGGTGGTGGGATAACAAACTGCCTGCCACTGGTGATAATCGCCAGAAAACAAATCTTTGCCAGTATATTTCTATCGACATTAAGAAGGCTAATGGGGCGGTAATTCTCAATCATTAAAGGATCTTTACCCTTTGACAGAAGGATCACTTCTGATTGCCTCATGGAGGGAGGGAGAGAACCCTCTTGCAAACAGCCATTAAAAACCTCTGCAAGATAGGGAGCCAGGATCGTTTAAAACATTTATAAAATGTGGCTGTCTAACCATCTGGCCCTGGCGTTTTCTTGATGGCTAGTCCAAGAAACCCAACATCCTTGTCCGATCAAAGTTCCTTCCTCCCAGGAGATCACCATAGTATGACCTGACAACCTCCAGGATTCCTGACCTAGACTTTGTTAGAGAGCCTGTACTGTCCTTCAGGCCATTGACTGTTTTAACTGCTACGCTCTGTTTACAGTTCTGGTAAGGGTCAGGCGAATGGTATTTCCCGTAATCCCTCTCCTGAACCAAAGAGGCGTGCCGGTCATATTGATGTCTCCTAAGGAGGAGCTTCACCTCAGAGATCGCCCCAGAATCTCCTCCATTCGAAACAAGGCGGTCAAGTTTCCTCCGCAAACGCTGGTAGGTGATATACTTATCCTGCAGCTTCTTTCTTCCTATGGCCTTAAAAAGCCCAACAGCCTGCTGTTTTACAAGCTCCCACCATTCTGACTTGCTGTTGCAAAAGTCTAGGATTGTTACCTGTGCTTGAAAAAAATCCTCAAAGGATTGTCTTACTCTCTCATCTTCCAGGAGGGCCAGATTCAATCTCCAGATACCCCTCCCCTAGGTGGCATGTCTGAGGCATTCAGAGTCACAGATAGAATACAGTGATCAGAAAACTCCACTGCCCGACACACAGGTGCCGAAAAAGCAGAGTCTCCCTTTAAAAAAAACTATCTATCCTACTCTGATTACTTCCTCGCTGAAAAGTGAACCTTGTGCTGTCTGGGCAGCGCTTAATGTGCGCATGTACCACACCTGCTTCCCTATCGCATTGAGAAAAAGGGTGTCATAGCCCAGCTTATCTCTGACACCTCTCCTGTCTTTAGACCTAGTAATGGTGTTGAAATCACCTCCAAAGATAGCCTGCTGGGTAGTAAAAAGAAAAGGCTTAATCTTTGTAAAGAGGCATTTCCTGTCCCACTTCGTCTGGGAACCATAGATGTTAATCAGGCGCAGGTCCTGCCCCTTCATAGAGACATCCAAGACCACGCATTTCCCAATCTCTACCTCAAATACCCACCGGCACGTTACCATACCAGAAAAAAGGACTGCAACCCCGCTGTAAGGCTCGGCCGCAAGAGACCAAAATGAGGGACCACGTCTCCACTCCTTCTTTGCAAGATGTATATCGGCCAGACTACTCAGATGGGTCTCTTGCAAAAACAAAATGTCAGCATCAAACTCGCTGAGCAAAAATAAGGCCATATGACGAGCACTTACTGATCTTAAGCTGACAACATTAATGGTTGCCACTTTTAACGGAGTGGGAACTGCCGTTAGGTTAGTTGAGGCAGCCGTTTCTTAGCCTGACTACTCCCTCTCCCTGGAGAACCAGCGCACTTCGTTGCACCCTGGCACTCATCGACACATTCTCAGTAACTGAAACCTTACCTACAGACTGGGAAGACACTGACACACTAGGTAAATGCACAGACTGGGAAGACACAGACATACTGGGTATTGGCACAGGCTGGGGCACCACAGACTGGGGAGACACAGACATACTGGGTATTGGAACAGACTGGGGACCACAAACTGGAGAGACACAGACACATTGGGTATTGGCACAGACTCAGATGGACTCACAGGCATTCCAGCTGCTGAGCTCTAAGCATCCTCCATGTCCAGGCAGAAGAACTCTCTCATGAGCTCAGGCTTGTTGTGCATTGCCTCAGGACATTGACTGTAAGGATGTCCCACCGCATTGCACAGGTTGCACCTTATAATATTACAGTCTTTTGCCAAATGTCCTGTACCCTGACACAGAGAACACTTCATCACTGGACAGGAGGATGCAAGATGACCTTTATCTCCACATTTGTTGCAGAGCTTTGGCTGACCCGGAAAAGATGGTCAGCCTGTCCCTCCCCAGGAAAGCTGAGGATGGCAGATGCTGGACGACATTGTCAATGACCTTTTAGCTGTACAGACCACCCCCCTGTCCATATTCCCCGATCATCCAAAATATTTTTTAGGGGGCTCAGGACATCTCCATACCTCCTCAACCAAACAGATAAATCCCCTTGTGGTATGGACTCATTACGGACAAGAATTGTCACCATTTTAATGAGGGACTGGCGTGATATAAGCTTTCCAGTCCGGCAGGCCCCTACACACAAGCTTATATTTATCCCAAAATATGTCCAAAGACTCCGGACGAATAAAGGACAAGTCTTATTCATAGGAACCTGCTGGACTGATCAGGGCGAAAATATCTGCGGGCGTAAACCCCATCTGCAATATTTTATCCACCACTGCCCTCCTATGTGGTGGGATTCCACCGCCTTCCCATTTTAACTGGAAAACATTCCTCCTTTTAAACTGGGGGGAAGATAAAACATTTCCATATTCCTTCCCTGCTTGCTCCCCCTTCCCAGATCCTGTAGCAGCAACACCAGCATAAGTTTTTCTTCCACCACCAGTAATAGCAGTCTTGTCCTAATGCGCACGGACATTTTTAATGTCATTGAAAAAAACAAAGTTTTTCTCAACGTGATTTTTCGTGTTTCCTCTCAAGCCTGCCTTGCCTACACACTATCGTGAAAGAAAATGCACGAGCAAAGCGCGGTGACGTACAACACGTACGACGGCACAATGAAGGGGAAGTTCTATTCGGATGGCGCCACCCTTTGGGACGCTTTTGCTGATCCTCGTGTTATTAAAGTTTGGTGAGAGCCGATTCGTGCTTTTCAGCCTCATGCTCTTCAGTCCGTTACAGCGTGACGAATGTGCTATCTCCATTACGAACGTTAGTTTTACCAGAAGGAGCGCTCCCGTCTCATACTTGATTCTGAGCATGCGCAATTTTTTTCCCCTCGTAAAAGCATACACATTACCATTTTTCACAACGTTAAACAGAACGACGTGAAAAAATAGAGCAGGTTCTAATTTTTTTAGGCCATTTTTCACGTCGTTAAAAATGCTCTGGAGCCTACACACGGTCGTTTTTAATGACCAATTTAAAAAATTGCATTTTTCACGCCATGAAAAACGGTTGTGTGTACGCTGCATTAGACACATTCAAACCTGCTGGCAGAGAGTCTGAATCAACTGGGATAGCAGTCTTCTGATTAGCAGAGGCAGGACCCGCCCTCTCCCCCTGCTCTGAATACACAGTTTCAATCCTGTCCACTGCAGATTCCTGGAGAGTTGTGGCACTACTGCACTCAGCATCTCCTCCACCATTCACAGGAACAGCCGCTGTGTCTGGTCCAGGCAAAGTCTCTGTATTGTCCATGGACCTCTCTGCAGACTGAAGCTGACAGTTATTAGCAGATGGTATTGCATGCTGTATATTGTCTATGGGTCTGGGCTGACTGCCTGCAGCACTACAACCCTCAGCAAGTCCATTGTCATTAAAGTTCACACCATCTTGCACAAACACTGTACCTGCTTGCTGTGTTGTCTCCTTTGCGATGTTATGGCTGATGGTGGGGTCAGATTTCTTCCCAGTTGTTGCAGACTTAAGTGTGGAACTTGCTCTCTCCACAGGTGTTTCTTCCACAGGGCTGGGAACAGTGTCCATCTTCTCATCACCATCCAGGGAAGCTGCATGCGGAGGGGTTTCCAGCTTGGTGATGAAATCCAGCATGCCAGAACCTTCCCCAACCTCCTGAGATGTTCTACATTGCTGGGGAGTGAAGGGGAGAGAGGCCTCTGCCATTGAGGGCTCAGCAGATGTCTGAGGTGTTGAAAAGCTGGGCTCAGCCTCCGGGCCCACTTTCTCACTCTCTGCTGAGTCTGTCTGTTCCTGCATCTCCTCACTGGTCTCCTCACCCTCCATGCAGGAAGCAGCTCCTCTCCTCATTAGGGTGACCACATTTCCAAACTGCCATTCAGGGACGCCCCCCCCCCCCAAAAAATGATGATTTTTGACCCAAAAAAATGCAATTTTTTGGGGCAGGGGTGTATCATGAAATCAGCGGGCCCGTGTGCAGGAGAGGAGTGCGGAGTGCATGGTGGTGAGTAATATGTACAGGAGAGGAGTGCAGTGTATGGCAGTGGGTAGTATGTATATGAGAGGAGTGCAGAGTGTATGGCGGGGGGTAGTTAGTGGAGAGAGGAGGAAGAGGAGTGAAATACCACCTCCTGATAGTCTGTCAGACACTGCTATACCACCTTGGTGGTGGGGCACTCCGAAGGATGTAAGGGGGCACTCTGGAGGCACCCTGGAGGTTGTAAGGGGGGTATGTAAGAGGGCACTCTGGCGGTTCTTAGTCAGAGCCCCGTTACATCCTCCGGGGTGCCCCCTTACATTCTCCTCCAGAGTGCCCCCTTACATCCTATCCTCATCCAGAGTGCCCCCTTACATCCTATCCTCATCCAGAGTGCCCCCTTACATCCTATCCTCCTCCAGAGTGCCCCCTTACATCCTATCCTCCTCCAGAGTGCCCCCTTACATCCTCCTCCAGAGTGCCCCCTTACATCCTCCTCCAGAGTGTCCCCTTAGTACTACTGTACTAAGGGGCACTCTGGGGAAAGTAAAGGGGCACTCTGGAGAAAGTAAGTGAGCACTCTGGAGGAAGTAAAGGGAGGCAAGGGGACACTCTGGAGAAAGTAAAGGGGCACTCTGGAGAAAGTAAAGGGGCACTCTGGAGAAAGTAAAGGGAAGTAAGGGAGCACTCTAGAGGAAGTAAAGGGAGGTAAGTGGGCACTCTGGAGAAAGTAAGGGGAGGTAAGGGAGCACCCTGGAGTGTGACAGGAGGGGGTCATAGAAACATTGGGGGGAGACAGTGTGACAAGGGAGGGGTCATATAAACATTGGGGGGGGAGACAGTGTGACAGGTGGAGGACATGTGGAGTGGACACTATTCTCCCTCATGTACAGGGCACTCTGTCTTATGCTAGCCCCAGCCCTGACTGACAAAATCATCTCTCACTACACAGATCAGAGACTCCTCAGAACTCCCCCCCCCTTCTTCTCCTCCTCAGGTCGGCATTTTTCTTACTGTGGCTGGTCTCCTGCAGCATCTGTTCCTCCCGGTCGGCTGTGGATAAACAATCCAGCATTGATGTCCCTTCTGCAGTTACGCGCCAACACTATGCAGAGTGAAGACAGTGACACACGGTGCCGGCCAGAGGCGGCTCTATGAGGCCTTAGGCAAATCTTAGACATGAGGCCCTACTAACTCCCATAATGGGAAAAAAAATCAAGCGATAGACCCCTAGCAATTTCGCTCTCCATCCCAACATCCCAAAAAACAAACATGCACAATTGCACATAGACTTATCTAAAAAAACAACATAATGTACACATAAAAGTCTGGTTCACACTCACTAATTGCTCCAAGCTCACTGATTGGTTGTTAGAGGTTAGTGCACATCATTACTGCTCACTGATTGGTTGCTTGAGGTTACTGCACAATATTACCACTCAATGATTGGTGCTAGAGGTACTGCACATCATTTCTGCCCACCCATTGGTTGCTAGACGTTACTGCACATCATTACCGCACATTGATTGGTTGATAGAGGTTACTGCACATTATTACTGCTCACTGGTTGGTTGCTATAGGTTACTGCTTATCATTATCACTCACTGATTGGTTACGGCACATTATTACCTCTCGCTGGGTGGTAGGGCAGTATTGTGGGGTGTGATGCAACTGTTGGGGTACAGTTGGTTGAATGACAGGATGCAGTTTGGGATGATGGTGGCAGCATTGGGGTGAGAGGCTGAGATCATATTTTCCCTATAATTATAATGGGTAGGGGGATAGGATGCCAGAGGTGGGGTACAGGAGGAATGAGGATGATAATGACAGGAGGCAGGGTGGTAGGATGCCAGAGGTGGGTTACAGGGGGGTGATGGGAATAATAATGACAGGGGGTGGGGTGGTAGGAAGCTGGCAGTGGGCTGCAGGGGGGATGAAGATGACACAGGAGTGGGGTAGTAGGATGCTGGCAGTGATGTGCAGGGGGGGTGAAGATGACGGGGGTGTTAGGAAGCTGGCAGTGGAGTGCAGGGGGGATGTCAGGGGTGGGGCAGTAGGAAGCTGGCAGTGGGGTGCAGGCGGAATGACGGGGGTGGGGCGGTAGGAAGCTGGCAGTGGGGTGCAGGTGGGATGACGGGGTGGGGCGGTAGGAAGCTGGCAGTGGGGTTCAGGCGGGATGACGGGGTGGGGCGGTAGGAAGCTGGCAGTGGGGTGCAGGCGGGATGACGGGGTGGGGCGGTAGGAAGCTGGCAGTGGGGTGCAGGCGGGATGACGGGGTGGGGCGGTAGGAAGCTGGCAGTGGGGTGCAGGCGGGATGACGGGGTGGGGCGGTAGGAAGCTGGCAGTGGGGTGCAGGCGGGATGACGGGGGTGGGGCGGTAGGCAGCTGGCAGTGGGGTGCAGGCGGGATGACGGGGTGGGGTGGTAGGAAGCTGGCAGTGGGGTGCAGGCGTGATGACGGGGCTGGGGCGGTAGGAAGCTGGCAGTGGGGTGCAGGCGGGATGACGGGGGTGGGGTGGTAGGAAGCTGGCAGTGGGGTGCAGGCGGGATGACGGGGGTGGGGCGGTAGGAAGCTGGCAGTGGGGTGCAGGCGGGATGACGGGGGTGGGGCGGTAGGAAGCTGGCAGTGGGGTGCAGGCGGGATGACAGGGTGGGGTGGTAGGAAGCTGGCAGTGGGGTGCAGGCGTGATGACGGGGCTGGGGCGGTAGGAAGCTGGCAGTGGGGTGCAGGCGGGATGACGGGGGTGGAGTGGTAGGAAGCTGGCAGTGGGGTGCAGGCGGGATGACGGGGGTGGGGCGGTAGGAAGCTGGCAGTGGGGTGCAGGCGGGATGACGGGGGTGGGGCGGTAGGAAGCTGGCAGTGGGGTGCAGGCGGGATGACGGGGGTGGGGTGGTAGGAAGCTGGCAGTGGGGTGCAGGCGTGATGACGGGGGTGGGGTGGTAGGAAGCTGGCAGTGGGGTGCAGGCGGGATGACGGGGGTGGGGCGGTAGGAAGCTGGCAGTGGGGTGCAGGCGGGATGACGGGGGTGGGGCGGTAGGAAGCTGGCAGTGGGGTGCAGGCGGGATGACGGGGGTGGGGCGGTAGGAAGCTGGCAGTGGGGTGCAGGCGGGATGACGGGGTGGGGTGGTAGGAAGCTGGCAGTGGGGTGCAGGCGGGATGACGGGGGTGGGGTGGTAGGAAGTTGGCAGTGGGGTGCAGGCGGGATGACGGGGGTGGGGCGGTAGGAAGCTGGCAGTGGGGTGCAGGCGGGATGATGGGGGTGGGGCGGTAGGAAGCTGGCAGTGGGGTGCAGGCGGGATGACGGGGTGGGGCGGTAGGAAGCTGGCAGTGGGGTGCAGGCGGGATGACGGGGTGGGGCGGTAGGAAGCTGGCAGTGGGGTGCAGGCGGGATGACGGGGTGGGGCGGTAGGAAGCTGGCAGTGGGGTGCAGGCGGGATGACGGGGGTGGGGCGGTAGGCAGCTGGCAGTGGGGTGCAGGCGGGATGACGGGGTGGGGTGGTAGGAAGCTGGCAGTGGGGTGCAGGCGTGATGACGGGGCTGGGGCGGTAGGAAGCTGGCAGTGGGGTGCAGGCGGGATGACGGGGGTGGGGTGGTAGGAAGCTGGCAGTGGGGTGCAGGCGGGATGACGGGGGTGGGGTGGTAGGAAGCTGGCAGTGGGGTGCAGGCGGGATGACGGGGGTGGGGCGGTAGGAAGCTGCAGTGGGGTGCAGGCGGGATGACGGGGGTGGGGCGGTAGGAAGCTGCAGTGGGGTGCAGGGGGATGAAGATGGCACAGGGGTGTGGTAGTAGGATGTCAGGCACAGGGGGATTATGGTGAGGATAGAAATGATGACAGGGGGTAAATTGGTAGAGGGTATGATGACAGGAGATAGGGTAGTGGGATGTCATGCCAGGAATGATGAGGAGGAGGAGGATTATGATTATCAGATTCACGTCACTTAGGGCTGTGAGGTCATGGGCGGCTGGGGTTCCCTCGGTCTGGACATCACGGCCGGGATGCTGTCAGTGTCATGCAGTCTGCAGTACCTTAATGCTGTGGCAGACTGGCTCCTCGATGACGCGGCACCTCAGGCAAGTCCTCCATTACAGGCCAATCCATCCCAGGGAGTAGAGCAGTGAGCTGCTCAGCCGCTGCATGCATGAGATTCGCAGAGCGCGGAGGAAGGGGGAGGAGCCGGGGGAGGGAAATACATACAAGCATCCCGGGCTGGAAGAGGACAGCCAGACAGTCACTCAGACAGGCTTCAGCTGACGTCACTGGTTGCTAGATGCGGAGCGGCCCCTAGCCTAGCAACCAGACTGTCATCATGTGTGAGAGTGGGAGAGATGTGTTAAACTTTATAAGGCGGCGGCGGCGGACAGGCGGAGTTGGTGGAGCGGACTGGTGTGGACTGGTCACTGTGTTTTTTTTTCATTCCGGGACTTCTGTATTGTCCCGGAATAAACTGGCCGGGACACGGGACAAAAATCTCCAATCAGGGACTGTCCCGGGCAATCCGGGACACGTGGGCACCCTACTCCTCATGCGATTAAATCGCTCCTCATTCTTATATTTCTCTTTAAAAATTCCACTATTCTCCTTCAGAGAACTCACTAGTTCCTTCTGCTTCCTCACGGCTTGTTCCAAGTCCTTCAGCTCAGGCCTCAGAGCCGGTCTCTTCTTGCTGTACACTTTGGCACAAATCTGCTTTTTCTTTCTAAATTCAGCCATCAAAACCAACAATTTCTCCTCTTCCTTCTCAATCCTCTTTAACTTGCTGACAGTCCTCTGTCTAAAAGCAGACAGAGATTCATCTCTCCTTTGGTGAGGCCTAGAATCTCCCACAGGTCTATCCAGCATCTCTCCTGGGGCAGAGAAGCAACTCTAGCCTCTGGTCTCTGGAAGCACAGGAGCAAAGGAACTAGCAACCTCATACCTCACTGTCAAGGAGCGGAATGGCAGTTTCCCACCATCCCTGTGCTGAGTTCCATGGTCTGTAGATCTGCTGTGCCCATTATGAGGCGTTCCCACCATCCCTGTGCTGAGTTCCCGGGTCTCTACACCTGCTGTGCCCATTATGGGGAGCTTCAACTATCCCTCTGCTCAGTTTCCAGGCCTATTATAAGGGACTCCCACCATCCCTGCACTGAGTTCCTGGATCTATATATCTGCTGTGCCCATTTTTTATTTATTATAAAATACTGACAATGTAACAGAAAGAGCTGGAATCCATCAATTTAATGGTGTAGCACCCTCCTAGGTAGGCTGCTGGATGGTAGGTAAATTTAGCTTTTTTTTCTATTTTGGTCTCACTGTAATACGTAAATTGATCTTCAATTGCTTTGGGATGTTCTGTTGTTCACAGGCTGCAGATTTGATTACTCCCTGCTGCTTTTTGGATGCTTCCAGAACATAGAGTGGGGAGAGTCATATAGGTAGCCTGAAAATTTATTAAGCCAATCCCTAGGGAAGCGTGGCCCAGTAGGTGGCTGGAGAGGCTGATAAATAGTGTCAAGGATAGCAGGGTCTTCCTGTTGAAGGGATTCCAGCATTCTGGGTGGAGAAGCCTCCTTAGAAGGCATCTGGAGGAAGCTGAATGGGCACAGGTCCTGGTGACTGGGTACTATTGGGATATCTGTGCCAAATAGTTATTTTATGGGGTCCCCACCTCTGGTCTTCCCTTAGTCCCTTACGGGAACTGTGTTCTGAAGTGTAGCAGAAATTCTGTGCATTTAGCACAGAGAGATATAGTCCTCTTACTGAATTTTAGATTAGATGAACCCTCTACCACTGTTCAAGTTTGAGCAATAAATCATAAAAATAAATTTTCCTAGACAAGAGGTCTTCAACCTCCGTAGGACGAGGGACCAACCTCAGCGACGACAACCCCTTCACGTGGATCGGGGTGGGGGGATGTTGGGGGGTGATGGGGGGGGTGGTGCTGCCTATTACCGTGGGGGGGGGGATGTACAGCCTGTTGCCTCCAGGGGAAGGGTTGGTGTGTGCAACCTGTCACCTCCCTTGTGTGAGCACCGCCTGTCACCTCCAGGGGGAAGGTGTGTGTGTAGCCTGTCACCTGGCGGGGGGCATGTGTTGGCACAACCTGTCACCTCCAGAGGGTATGGGCAATTGCAGAAAAGTAGAAAATGCCCTGGCATTGGTGGGAGTAAACAATGCCATAGACTTGGGTGGTCAGTGGGAATAAACAAATTACATCATTGGTATCAGTGGGAGGAATAGTGCCCCATCATTGGTGTCAGTGGGAGGAATAGTGCCCCATCATTGGTATCAGTGGAAGGAATAGTACCTCACCATTGGTGTCAGTGGGAGGAATAGTACCCCACCATTGGTATCAGTGGGAGGAATAGCACCCCACCATTGGTGTCAGTGAGAGGAATAGTGCCCTATCATTGGTATCAGTGGGAGGAATAGTACCCCACCATTGGCGTCAGTGGGAGGAATAGTGCCCCATCATTGGTGTCAGTGGAAGGAATAGTGCCTCATATCAGTGAAAAGAATAGTTCCTTGAGGGCAAGATAAAGGGCCACACCCGGCCCATGGGCTGCAGTTTGGAGACCCCTGGGATAAAGGCAAGCAAAGGGCCAAATCCAACCCACGGGCCACAGTTTGGAGACCCCTGTTCTAGGCTATGCGGTTGTGTATTTCTATTGATGCACACAGTGTAGAGAGACACAATCTAGTCCCTGCATGCAAAGATGGCTTCATAGGATGCTCCAAGAGAAAGTAGCCACCCTGAAGTAAGAAACCTGGGGCAGCGGTCCTGGCACCATAAGTAAACGTATTTATGTAATAGGTTGTCTTTGTCTGTTTTTCTTTAAAAGGAAGGGGGCAGGGGAGGTCCTCCTAAAAGTGGACAGTGCACTCTACAGCAGGGCTCTCAAACTGGCGGCCCTCCAGCTGTTGCAAAACTACAAGTCCCATGAGGCCTTGCAAGGCTGACAGTTGCAAGCATGACACCCACAGACAGAGGCATGATGGGACTTGTAGTTTCGCAACAGCTGGAGGGCCTCCAGTTTGAGACCCCTGCTCTACAGCCAGTCTCTTAGTTAGAAGAAGGAAGGGTGGGGAGGAGCAGGGGAGTGCCTTGCCTTCCTAGACTAGGGGGCTGTGTGTTTCTGTTGATGCGCACAGTGTAGGCAGACACAAGTCTAGTCCCTGAATGTAAGGGTGGCTCCATAGGATGCCGCAAGAAAAAAAAAGGAGCCTGAAACAGGAAACCTGGGGCAGCGGTAATGGCTCCAGATTAACCTGGAACAAAGGCAAGGAATAAAAGATAAAGAAGCTGCATACTCAGTAAGCAATTAAATCAGCTTCTTAAAGTGCTGAAGGTTTATTATCAATTGAAAGTCAAATTCAGCTTTTTTGTTTTTTACCCGTGGACCCTGTGTGCCCGGGCAGAATATCTGTTTCATTGAAATGCAATGACTGCACATATAGGTATACCTAGAGTTAAATTGTATATGTTATCTCGCCTTCATTAGAACTTGTACTGAGCTGAGACGCTGTAAATCTCTCCTTCTCCAAATGTGATTTTCTTCTACCCCCATGTACTGTACATTGCAGCTTGTCACTGAAAATAATCAAGCTGTTATCTTATTAAGTTATGCAGAGTTCACTTACCATGGCTGTCTATGGGGAGGTCTCGCCTTGGGCTGGATTCTTATTTCAAAGACTAAAAATCACAATGGCGCCATCTGATGGTGCTGGGTCACTACTACACCCTTTCTACACTGAAAATTCCATATACCTTTCCATGTTATGGTGCGTTTCATAAATTGGCACATAGGAGTGCCTCGAAAATGTGACCCGTGAAACCTGTATGGGTTTTTATGGGTTGCAGGATGAAATGGGGCGTGGCATCTCAGAAAAAAAATATTTGTTCAGCCAACAAAAAACAAAAAAATATATATTTCTGGGTTTAGGGCCAGTTCACACCAGAATCGCACAGGAATGAGGTCTGCGTTTCAGTGCGATTCCTGCACGTTCCACTGCAGTGCAATTTTGCAGCCCATTCACTGGGGTGGGCTGAAAATCATACAAAAAGTAGTGCATGCATTGCTTTTGAAAAATGTGCAGCACTAAATCTCATGGTACTATGGTACCATGCGACGTCTCCTGGTGCCCATAAACGCACTGCATTTGCCATATGCCTTTGGGGTGCCATTAAGACTGTGTTGGCACCCGCAGCAGATCGCAAAGGCAGTGCACTTTGAATGAGCCTTTCCCACACTGCGTTCTAGTGGGAGCCGGCCCTTAGGGTTCTTTCACACAGACATTAGTCCTGCACACACCTTCTTGCTGACATTTAGACGCCTTTTGCTTTTATACAGGTCCTTCTCAAAAAATTAGCATATTGTGATAAAGTTCATTATTTTCTGTAATGTACTGATAAACATTAGACTTTCATATATTTTAGATTCATTACACACAACTGAAGTAGTTCAAGGCTTTTCTTGTTTTAATATTGATGATTTTGGCATACAGCTCATGAAAACCCAAAAATCCTATCTCAAAAAATTAGCATATTTCATCCGACCAATAAAAGAAAAGTGTTTTTAATACAAAAAAAAGTCAACCTTCAAATAATTATGTTCAGTTATGCACTCAATACTTGGTCGGGAATCCTTTTGCAGAAATGACTGCTTCAATGCGGCGTGGCATGGAGGCAACCAGCCTGTGGCACTGCTGAGGTGTTATGGAGGCCCAGGATGCTTCGATAGCGGCCTTAAGCTCATCCAGAGTGTTGGGTCTTGCGTCTCTCAACTTTCTCTTCCCAATATCCCACAGATTCTCTATGGGGTTCAGGTCAGGAGAGTTGGCAGGCCAATTGAGCACAGTAATACCATGGTCAGTAAACCATTTACCAGTGGTTTTGGCACTGTGAGCAGGTGCCAGGTCGTGCTGAAAAATGAAATCTTCATCTCCATAAAGCTTTTCAGCAGATGGAAGCATGAAGTGCTCCAAAATCTCCTGATAGCTAGCTGCATTGACCCTGCCCTTAATAAAACACAGTGGACCAACACCAGCAGCTGACATGGCACCCCAGACCATCACTGACTGTGGGTACTTGACACTGGACTTCAGGCATTTTGGCATTTCCCTCTCCCCAGTCTTCCTCCAGACTCTGGCACCTTGATTTCTGAATGTACTTTGGACCACTGAGCAACAGTCCAGTGCTGCTTCTCTGTAGCCCAGGTCAGGCGCTTCTGCCGCTGTTTCTGGTTCAAAAGTGGCTTGACCTGGGGAATGCGGCACCTGTAGCCCATTTCCTGCACACGCCTGTTCACAGTGGCTCTGGATGTTTCTACTCCAGACTCAGTCCACTGCTTCCGCAGGTCCTCCAAGGTCTGGAATCGGTCCTTCTCCACAATCTTCTTCAGGGTCCGGTCACCTCTTCTCATTGTGCAGCGTTTTCTGTCACACTTTTTCCTTCCCACAGACTTCCCACTGAGGTGCCTTGATACAGCACTCTGGGAACAGCCTATTCGTTCAGAAATTTCTTTCTGTGTCTTACCCTCTTGCTTGAGGGTGTCAATGATGGCCTTCTGGACAGCAGTCAGGTCGGCAGTCTTACCCATGATTGCGGTTTTGAGTAATGAACCAGGCTGGGAGTTTTAAAAGCCTCAGGAATCTTTTGCAGGTGTTTAGAGTTAATTAGTTGATTCAGATGATTAGGTTAATAGCTCGTTTAGAGAACCTTTTCATGATATGCTAATTTTTTGAGATAGGAATTTTGGGTTGTCATGAGCTGTATGCCAAAATCATCAATATTAAAACAAGAAAAGGCTTGAACTACTTCAAGTTGTGTTTAACAAATCTAAAATATATGAAAGTCTAATGTTTATCAGTACATTACAGAAAATAATGAACTTTATCACAATATGCTAATTTTTTGAGAAGGACCTGTATGTGTATAAAGGTGTCTACATCCGCATTGCAACTGCATGTGTCTAGCTGGACCTGCAGGACTGTAGTTATGGTCAGACACATTTACATGCGTGAATTAGGGTGACCACATGTCCCGGATTGCCCGGGACAGTCCCGCATTTTGCAGGTCTGTCCCGGGCACATTCATTCCAGGACAATACAGTGTCCCGGAATGAAACTGACACAGCCACCCCCCGGGCCAATCTGATGCCCCCAAAAAAGGCCGCCACATCACCGCTTTAGTCACTGACAGTACTTGTCCTGGCCGGGAATGCCTGGAGGAGCACAATCCCCGCCCCCTGCTTGTGATTGGAGAAATCATAAATCCCGCCTCTTGTGTCCAATCACTGTGCTGTGATTCGTTACAGCACAAGCTGATTTTTGGGAAGGGAGGGTGTCCCTGAATGGTAGTTTGGAAATGTGGTCACCCTAGCGTGAATGTGTTAAAAATGCAGGATTTATACGTATATATACAGGATATATATCACAACTCTGACTTGCTTCCTTTCTTCCTGCTATCTTTTTGTTCTTTGCTTCCTCCGTTAGTTCCTGTCTTCATTCTTTCTTATTTCTTTCCTTCCTTCCTTCCTTCCATTCCTTCCTTCCTTTCTCCCTCCCTGTTTAAATCATTCCTTATTTTCTTTCTTCCTTGTTTTCTTCCTGATCACTACGAACAGAAGATCTCTCTCTCCTCCCCTATTAGAACGGGGATCTGTCTGTTTACATTGACAGATCCCCATTCTGGCTCTTTGTGGAGCGATCTTGGGTGGCCCCGGCGTCACGCTGCGGGCGTGTGTGTGCGTGCCTCCCACAGCTCTTAAAGCGGCTAACGTACACCTACAACGGTTTGCGCAACCGTGCCAACGGGTATAATGACGGTGGCTGGTTGGCAACATGTTAAGCATGCTTAAAATATTGATTACTTGTGGCTCCTCATTTAACAACCAATTAGTTTAACGACCTGGTTGTTGGAACGGAACCCAGTCGTTAAGTGAGGAGCACCTTTAAGTATTAAAGGGGAGTTCCAGACTTTTTTTTAGGTTTATTAAAAGTCAGCAGCTACAAAAAGTGTAGCTGCTGACTTTTAATAAACAGACACTTACCTGCTACACTGTCCAGTGATGCGGCCGCCCGAGAGTGTCGCTCCTCTCCCTCTCCGCCGGCGCCTCCATTCACTCTGTGGGCACCCGGCTGTGACAGCTTTTGGCTTCACGGCAGGGCACGCACTGCGTATGGGCGAGCAGCGCTGCGCTCCCTGAGTGGACAGGCGAGCTCCTGGGACCTGTCACGTGTCCCAGAAGATCGTCTAGAGGGAGGGGCCACCTAAGGCATCAGGAGGAGTCGCCGAGGCGGTCTCTGGGTGGAAGGAGGAAGTGAGACAGGAAGTCCCACTCCTACCGAAGCCCCCACTCCCCCCCCAAAAAAAATGACATGCCAAATGTAGCATGTAAGGGGGTGAGAAGTGGATTAAGCGGAAGTTCCACTTTTGGGTGGAACTCTGCTTTAAGCCTTTGGTTTGCATATAAGCACTAAACAAAAAAAATTGTAACAACTGCAACAATGTAATCATGAATAAAGTTTATTTGAAGGCTTTATTTTCTGACAAGCTTCCTGAGATGATCCTA
The DNA here is from genome assembly GCA_029206835.1 of Rana muscosa. Lineage (NCBI taxonomy): Eukaryota > Metazoa > Chordata > Amphibia > Anura > Ranidae > Rana > Rana muscosa. The sequence continues at coordinate 36,141,194 of CM055117.1, forward strand.
AAACAGGGAGCAGGACCTGGCTGTCAATTACGGAGTGTAGAGCAAGTCCTGGTCAAGGTGCGGTTGGTTTGCTGGGCTGAGTGTCCAAACGAGACCCATTGCATAGAGAATGAAAAACCAGACAGAGGTTTTAAACAAGACAAGTGGAAATCCTGGTACAATTTGAGTTGTGACTGCTTCACTTTTGGATTTTTCTGTTGCAATCCCATAAATAGTGGAAAACACATCAATGGCACCACCTGTATTTTCTCAAGAACATAACTTAGCCGAGAACAGGCTATTATGCTTTAATTGCTTTATTAGTAATATTTACTGTCAGGTCGTATTTGTCTCTTTTACAGAGCACTAAAAATGAGTGTCGACTACAGTTGCTGGAGGGCACTTAATACTCACTTGTGCCGCTGCTCAGTAGCCACAAAATCAATCACCATAAAATGCTTCAACTCTGTATAAAGGTATAAAAAAAATCAAAGACATAGAGAGAGAACAAAGTCCGCAATTCCATTCAAGGTAATTCAAGGTTCGCCACTTTTATTTCCATTCTAATGGCCATAAAAAATAAAGGGAAAGCTCAACCCTCCCCTTCCCCCAGCATCTAATACATTTGCAGTGTTCTTTTTTTTTTTCGGGGAGTGAGTACCTTTTTTTGACAGGTACCCGCTCCCACTTCCTCAATTCTCACGAGGTAAGAATGACGTCCGCTTGGGCCATCACCACCACCTCTGTCATGTGACAGTGATGGCCTTTCTATTAGGCGTGCTCGGGCGCCGCCCCCTCTCTTCTCGCCACCCCCCTATATGGTAATAAATAGATTCATGCAAAGCATAAAATGTATCCATGGCCGCTGCAGCCACCCCCTATTCATGCGTCCGGCCCCTTTCGGGTCACCGGGTGCATGAATTACAGCAGCCATTTTTTTTTAAAGCACCTGATTAGAGCCATAGGCTCTAATAGGCTTTAAATTAGGGTTGGCTCGGGACGCTGAGGATGCATCCGGAGCCCACCCAGGTGTTTTGCAACAGCGAATGAATATTCGCTGTTGCAACACTGATCCTCCTCCCAGCCAATCGGGAAGCAGGAGTGATACCTGTCACCCAATTGGCTGAAAGGACAGGTGATCCTTTTGGACGCCTAGGAGGAGGGGAGGAGACGCACAGCTGAAGCGAGGAGAAGAGCCACCCGGTCCTTGCCGATGCCTGGATGCCTGGTCCCTGCCGCCACTGCATGGATGCCCACCATCGCTGCATGGATGCCCAGTCCCCGCCACCGCTGCATGGATGCCCGCCGGCGCTGTATGGATGCCCTGTGCCCGCCACCGCTGCATGGATGCCCGGTCCCCGTCACCACTGTATGGATGCCCGTTCCCCGCTGCTGCTGCTGCTGCTGCATGGATGCCCGCTGCTGCTGCATGGATGCCCGGTCCCCGTCACCACTGTATGAATGTCCGGTCCCCGCCACCGCTGATGCATGGATGCCCGCTGCTGCTGCATGGATGCCCAGTCCCCGCTGCCGCTGCATGGATGCCCGGTCCTCGTCGCCACTGTATGGATGCCCGGTCCCCGTCGCCGCTGCTGCATGGATGCCCACTGCTGCTGCATGGATGCCCAGACCCCGCTGCCACTGCATGGATGCCCGGTCCTCGTCGCCACTGTATGGATGCCCGGTCCCCGTCGCCGCTGCTGCATGGATGCCCACTGCTGCTGCATGGATGCCCAGACCCCGCTGCCACTGCATGGATGCCCGGTCCCCGTCGCCACTGTATGGATGCCCGGTCCCTGCCGCTGCTGCTGCATGGATGCCCGCTGCTGCTGCTGCATGGATGCCCAGTCCCCGCCGCCGCTGCATGGATGCCCACCGCCGCTGCATAGATGGGGGGGTGGTGAAGGGGGTTCAGTTGTTTGCCACCCCCCCAAACAAAAAACCCCCAACCGCCACTAGTCATGTCCCAGGAGGCTGCACAACCAGTTCCGCAGCACGTGCAGCGAGGAGCTGGCTCTGAGATATCAGGAAGTCACAACAAACTACCAAACCCAAGATGGAGAGCGGAAGCCTGGCAAAGACTTGATTGTGAGGAAGACAGTGCTAGAATCCATTAGCTGGTAAAAGTCTGTTTTTTAAACACTTGACCTCCAGAAGATTTACAGTACCCCCTTTCATGACCATGCCATTTTTTGTAATACGGCACTGCGTTACTTTCACTGACAATTGGTAATGTGACGCCCTACCCATATAAAACTTACATAGGCGTGAGCACAGGGTGTGCCAGGTGTGCACACCTATGAAAACTTATATCATTTTTTTCCCCACAAATAGAGCTTTCTTTTGGTAGTATTTGATCACCTCTGCGGTTTTTATTTTTTTGCGCTAAAAACAAAAAAGTTCGACAATTTTGAAAAAAATATATATATATTTTTTACTTCCTGCTATAAAAGATCTAATAAGAAAAATTAAAAAATCTAATGTCTTTATAAATTTAGGTCAATACAGTATGTATTCTGCTACATGTTTTTGGTAAGAAAAATCCCAATCAGCGTTTATTGATTGGTTTATGCAAACGTTATAGCGTCTACAAACTATGGTACATATTTATCGATTTTTAATTGTTTTATACAAGTAATGGAACTGATCATCGGCTTATAGAGGGACTGCGATATTGCGGCGGCCAATCAAACACTAACTGACACTTTGTGGGAACCAGTGACACCAATACCAATGCAAAAAATATGCACTGTCACTGTACTAATGCCCATTGGCGGCCCATCCATTAGGGGCTCCTGGGCGCCGCCCCCTCTATCACACTACACCCCTATATGAATAATGGATAGATTCATGCATAGCATGAATCTATCCATGGCCGCAGGGGCCACCCCCAATTCAGGCGTCCGGCCCCTTTCAGGATGCGGGGCGCCTGAATTACAGTGGTGGGGGTGTTTTTTTGAAGCACCTGATTAGAGCCGTAGGCTCTAATAGGCTTCAAAATAGGGTGAGCTTGAAGCGCAGAGCATCGCGCCATGAGCTCATCCAGGTGCTACAACAGTGAATGAATATTCGCTGTTGTAACACTGATCCACTGATCCTCAATCCAGCCAATCAAAAGCAGGTCTGAGATCCGTTTTCCAATTGGCCGAGAAGAGTCCCAATTGCCCGCCAAGGAGGAGGGAGGAAACGGAAGCCGCCAATGACTGTGGAGAGCAGGGGAAGGGAGAGCCGGTGCTGAGCAAGAGAAGTGCTGCATAGATGGGGTAAGTGCACCTGACCCGCTGACTGACCGACCCCCCAAAAAAAATTACCACAGGCTGTCACGGCTAATGGCATTGGCTGGGAAGGGGTTAAACTTTAGAGGCGATCAAGGGGTTACATGTGTTCCTAGCCAGTGTTTTTGTGTGCAGAGTGTGGTGCTTTTACTAGGGGAAGAGATTGATTCTAGTCCCCACTTTGCAGGAACACAGAATTCATCCCTTCCCTCTAGTCAGAACGGCGATCTGTCTTGTTTGCATAGGCAGATCCCTGTTCTGTGTTGTTTACCGACGATCGGTGGGTTCGGGAGGACATCAAGTGCCCAGCACCCGCAGATCGACATCTGTTGTAAAGAATCACAGCAGAAGCAGCCCATCGGCAGTTCACACACACCCCCTGCAGGCAGAAGTGTAGGATCACGTATATATACATGACCCTGCACAGAGCTGCCACCCTGTAGCAGTAAAACTGCTATAGGGCAGTCAGCAAGTGGTTAAAAGTCTGCAGATACAGTATTATATGTAAAGTATATTGTACAAGCTCCCTGTTTGCATCCTGAGCCCTTTAAGAGATAGAGCAATTTCTCTTCCTGCCCAGCACAGTGATTTTACCCTTTAACTTGGTGGTGGGAAGGTCTTCCTGATCTCTTGACCACGGTGATTGGCTGTCACAGTGGTCAAATTATTGGGAGCCAATACCACTGTCTCCTGATCATTACTAGGGACCAGGAGCTGTCTTTAACAACTCAGTCTATGTGCTAAGAGTGTGCAGCTACCCCTGCCACCCATGGATGCTCATGGATGCATATGTTTGGCATATGGGTGTTAAAGCCCACCCTCTGTGCCGCCGCACATATGCGTTACATGGGTGGCAAGAGGTTAAAGTGGTTGTAAAGGCTGACGTTTTTTTTTAACTTCATGAATATACTGTATGCATACAGGTAACATATCTTCTGTGTGTAGCACCCCCACCCCCCACCATACTTACCTGAGCCCCATCTCAATCCAGCGGTGTGCACGAGAGCAGCTACTCTCCCAGCTCTTTCCCTACTCACTGGCTCAGACACAGCAGCGGGAGCCATTAGTTCCCGCTGCTGTCAATCACAGCCAGTGAGGAGGGAGCAGGGGGTGGGGCTGAGCCCTGTTCTGTGTGTTAATGGAAACAGAGCGGGGCTTGAAAGCGAGCACTCAGCAGGGGGGAAGAGTCCAGAGCGCCGGCGGGGGACCCCAGAAGAGGAGGATCAGGGTTGCTCTGTGCAAAACCATTACACAGAGCAGGTAAATATAACGTGTTTGTTTTTTGTTTTTATCCAATAGTATTACTTTAAGGAAAGAGATGGCTGATAAGAAGGAAGAGGTAGTAGAAGAGGGTTGTTTTTACTGATACTGATGAATGAATCTGGGCCAATTTGGGCTCACATGTATGAAAGCTCGACTGCTGGCTAGGGCCTGTGGTGCCTCCATGTTTAGGTCTCTGATATCTGATATAAGCACATTTCTTTTATGTTATTGGGACCATTATCTCTGGTCTTTGCCAGTCAACCTGCAAAAGGTGGGCATGTCACTGAAACCCTAAAACTGCACCAACTGGGGAGATGGTGGTGCTTAGCACCTTCAAATCCCCAATGAACCCAACTGGGCATTTGTATTGAGATGGGCCTAGCACAGAATCCTGAAACTGTCCTGTCATTCCCAAGGTAGAGAGCCAGGGGATGATGTCCTGGTGGATTGGGAAGTTAGTCCTCTGAGGAAAGTTAGTCCCTCAGAGGAACCTGATCCTCTCTTGGAGTAGCATGGAGGCACCCACTGCCTGGCTGTGAAGTTCTGGACGGTGTTTGCCTGATGGTCCTTCTTTTTGCAATGTACTGTAGTCCATTTACTGTTTATGCACCATTATCCATAGCTGGAGTGGAGTCAGACTGTAAAAAAATGTTGCTGGAGGTTACTGAAGCCCTAATTCTCTCTTACAGTAGTCCTGGGGGAAAAAAAAAAGTTTGAAAAGATAGAAAGTATAAATTCTTCATTTTAGCAATGGATCCCACCTTGTGTAATGTCTGCTCATGCCTGGGGGTTCTCTTTCTCACCAAGGAGGTCACTACAGGAGTTCATTGTTGGGGTTTACATATGTGCCGCACTCACCCCCGTAGGGGGCGCTGTGGATTTAAATAGGTTCTTTCCCAAGCCCGGCACACAGCAGCAGACCAATGACTCTTCTAATTCAACATACAGTCCAGGGGTGCCTTTTTTGGAAATGCATTGCTAGTAGAACATGGATGGGGGGGTTCTGTGAGTGACGCAGGATACTCCACAATGAAAGACGTTAATACTAATAGAGGAGAATTCTATCCTAGCAGTAACAATAGTCACAATGTAAGTAGTAGTACTTAATATTTCCAAAACCAAACTTATAACCCCCCCCCCCCACGTGCCTATTCCCCTGATCTCTCTGTCAAAATCGATGGCACAACTATCAGCCCATCCACACATGCCAAGGTCCAAGGAGTAGTCCTTGACTCTGAAATCTCCTTTAAGCTCCACGTCCAATCACTGTCCAAATCTTGCTGCCTCAACCTCCGCAACATCTCCAAAATACACCCCTTTCTAACCAATGACACAACAAAGCTCTTAATTCACTCCCTGTCATCTCTCGCCTCGATTACTGCAACTCCCTCCTCATTGGCTTACCTCTACATACTCTATCCCCCCTTAATTTCTTAATGAATGCTGCTGACAGACTCATCCACCTTACCAACCACTCTGTCCCTGCTACTCCCCTCTGCCCTGCGCCCCCCCCCACCCCAAAGCACCGTCCCCATGTTGATGGGGACAAGGGCCTCTTCCCGACAACCCTGGCCGTTGGTTGTCGGGGTCTGCGGGCAAGGGGCTTATCGGAATCCGTGAGGCCCCTTTAATAAGGGGGCCCCCAGATCCCGGCCCCCCACCCTATGTGAATGAGTATGGGGTACATCGTACCCCTACTTATTCACCTGGTGGCAAAAAAAGTCAATAAAAAAACACAACACAGGTTTTTAAAGTAATTTATTAGGCAGCTCCGGGGGTCTTCTTCCGACTTCGGGGGTCTTCTTCCAACTTCGGGGGTCTTCTTCCGACTTCGAGGGTCTCTTCTTCTGCTCTCCTGTGTCGTCTCCACACTCTCTGGTTCTTCTCCCGCTCTCCGGTGCCTTCTCCACGATCTCCGGTTCTTTCTACCTTCTGCTGGGCACCCCGCTATCTTCTTCCAGCTCTTTTGCTAGCAGGGTCCCGGTCTTCATCGTCGCCTTCTTCCCTCTTTTCCTCCTCGATGTTCACTCGTCGCTTCCTCCCACTGTAATGCTGGGTGTGCGGTCCGCAACGATTTATATAGGCCTCCCATGACGTCACAGTCACATGCTTCCATGACGTCACAGTCACATGCTCCGGGGCCACCCGGAGCATGTGACTGTGACGTCATGAGAGACCTATATAAATCGTTGCGCACCGCACACCCGGCATTACAGCAGAAGAAAGTGACATGTCAACATCGAAGAGGAGAAGAGAGAAGAAGACGGCGACGGCGACGGGAAGACCGGGTCCCTCCACTAACAAAAGAGCTGGAAGAAGATAGTGGAGCAGCCCGGCAGAAGGACAACGGAGAGCGGGAGGAGACGACGGGGAAGACAGGGCCTCTCCGCTAGCAAAAGAGCTGGAAGAAGTTAGCGGAAAAGCCCGGCAGAAGGAAAAAGGCACCGGAGAGCAGAAGAAGACCCCCGAAGTCGGAAGAAGAGACCCCCGAAGTCGGAAGACCCCCGAAGTCGGAAGAAGACCCCCGGAGCTGCCTAATAAATTACTTTAAAAACCTGTGTGTGTGCGATGTACCCCATACTCATTCACATAGGGTGGGGGGCCCGGGATCTGGGGGCTCCCCTTATCAAAGGAAAAAAATGGGACAAATGTTGGGACTTTGAATGAGGCACGAACAGGAGGTCCACGCCTCAATGAAATGTGAGGAAAAGTTCACACCTCCATCCCTGTGCTGAATGCAACATAAAGGGGGGGGAAGGTTTGGGACTTTGAATGAGGTGTGTTTGTACAGACTGAAAAAGATCATATAGATAGAACATCCATGTGTTTATTCCTAAAACATACATTGGCATGACATAGTAAAACATAACATGCATGATACAATTCAACAAGCTTGCATGAGAATGATGATAAAATGCATGCCACTTCATGATAAAAATATGCATATTGGATATGAAACAAAATATGATCAAAGAGAAAACATATGTTGATAGAACCATTTGAAAATACATTGGATGCATCAAGATAGACCCGACGCGTTTCGTGGACTGCATCCACTCATCAGGGGCCATGCATCCATGTTCTAAAAAGGAACAAAAAATATGAATGATCATTCTAGTCTATTTGTATCGATACCATAAACAATTTGTTGAAAATACTAAAGGGTTCCTGGCCATACTAAAAAGTTGATAACTCACATCTGAGATGAGACATGTGATAACGTGTGTCAGAGGCCGGTCAGTAATGTCTCACCCGGGAGCTGAGAAAGGGATCCGGTGAAAAGGGCCGGGAGCGTGGCCGCAATTCCCCATGAAGAAAGAGTGCAAAATATCACGGATGGTGGAGATTCTGAAGCTAATAAAATTAATAGAATTTATATATCAAAGGGGGCTCCCGGATTCCGATAAGCCCCCGCCCGCAGACCCCGACAACCAACGGCCAGGGTTGTCGGGAAGAGGCCCTTGTCCACATCAACATGGGGAGGGTGCTTTGGGGTGGGGGGGCCGCAGGTCGCCCCCCTCCCCAAAGCACCAAACTCCCCATGTTGAGGGCATGCGGCCTGGTACGGTTCAGGAGGGAGGGGTGGCCACTCTCTCGTCCCCCCTCTTTTCCTGCGGCCTGCCAGGTTGCGTGCTCGGATAAGGGTCTGGTTTGGATTTTGACTGGGACCCCACGCCGTTTTTTTCGATTTCCCTTAAAATTCATACCAGACCGAAGGGCCTGGTATGCTCCTAGAGGGGGAAACCATGCCATTTTTTTATTTAAAATTTGGCGTGGAGTTCCCGCTCAGGATTCATAACAAACACAGTGCCTGGTATTGGCGGGAATCCACGTCGGATCCCGTTCAATACAGTGTCGCATCACCTTCTCGCTATTGCAGCGAGCGCGAGATGTCGGCACCCTGTCGCCGAGATGTTGGCACCCTGTCGCCGAGAATCTCCGTGATGGGATCGCGATGGATATACAATGTCGGCGGCACCTACTGTATATGTGTACAGCTGTGAGACCATGCAACAAGGTGTAGAACAAGTAATTGGAGACTAAAGTAGTCCACGTGTCACGGCTGGGAACCATAAAAACTTCAGCACAAATGAAAAGGCTCTTCTCATGGGTTACTAGAACCTACAAAATTCATAAATGCAGCCCCAAGAAAACAGACCAGTGTCCAGCCCAAGAGTACCCCAGGGAAAGCAGCCCCCTGGAGCTCACAGATCCATTCCCACCCAGGGGAAGATCTCCTCTGGGCTCCAGCCTATTTAACAGGAACCCATCCACCATCTGGACATACCTCCCCGGGGGTTGAATAGGCCCTACTAAAAATTCAGTCCAGTTTTGGAATCCTACCACCCTAATCTCCAGAAGCTTCTCCTAGACTCAGGGGAAGGTAATCCTGTCGAGCATCAAGCAGACCAAACTAAACAATTCCAGCTCCTGTAACTATAGCAGAAGCCCAAACTAAATTTACCTAACAGCTGGTGTAGGGTGGCCTTACGTCTACTTTATCTTTTCCCTTCTCTATCCAAAACTAAAAAAAAAGAATTTGGCCAGAGTTAAAGTTAAAGCCCACAATGCTGTCCCACCAGATAATTTTGGGAAGTTTTTGAAATTTTATTTGGAGATCATTTGGAACTAAATCCACCGCGGAGCAAACAGAATCTTTTTATCTCATCCAAAGGCTTACGATACCCAATAGTGTGGGCAACTTGATAAATACAGCTACGTCTGCTTCGTTTTACTGGACTAAGCTGAGCTGCCAGATAGTGCGCTAGCAAATTTAGTGTGGCACTTGATAAATGAGGCTCGGGATGTTTAAGAAACCTTGGCAATGCTCATTACATAAACTGTTTGGTTATCACCCGGGCTGGTTTCGTGACCTGAAAATATGCACGATAAAGCTTTTTTTTTTTTTTTTTTTTGTGCTGCCTTCTGTTTGAAGAAATGAAGAAAGGGGCTATTTTTTCTTCCTTAACCCCTTCCAACCTTTTTTGTACATGAGAAATAAATGTCCTTCTTTTAGCCCCTGTCTTGATGCCGTTCTCCAACTCAACCTCTGAAACTGAATCATTACAGCTAATGAACTAACACACCAATAATTCTGCTCCTCTGGGGAAAGCAGGTTAATATGAAGTTTCGTCTAAAGAGATGTTTTTTTCTCTCTCTTTTTTTTTTTTTTTAAATAATTAGCATTCTTTCATTTTAATAAATCCCAAAACACACAAGCTGGTTCTGAAAAAAATAAAATAAAAAAAACATATTGCAAAAAGAATCATCATTAGAGAAAAAAAAGTATAAAGGAAAACAAAACAGTTCAATAGCAAGTACTCTAGTAATTATTTTCACAAAATTTCTATTAAAATGTAACTTAAATTAGCTTAAATTACCAAGGGGAAAAAAAGGTATATTCATCATTTTTTTCGATTCGGCTTTAATGGTGAGAACAAAAACATACCCGTAAAAACATAACATAACAACCTAAAATTGTAAATGAAAAACTAACTCCATTGTATTTTATTTTTAATCAGTAGCCCAGTGTTTTAGTTCCTTATGTTTCCCACTGACAGAATTCAGTTCCTTAAAGACCTATCATTGGACCCAAGGTAGAGGGTAGGATATGGGAAGGGGGTTTCTAGTTATATACAGTACATGTAGCACCCTCCTAGGCACATGCAAGGCTGTCAGGTAAATGGAATTGTTTTTGAGCTCCTCTTTAGTTAGTGGAGCAGTTGCTGATTGCTTTGGACTGATCAGGGTCCCACAGGCTGCAGGCTTGATTGCTTCTCCCTACCTTCTGGAAGGTTCCAGAACATTGAATGGAACAGGGCAAATGAGTAGCCTGAATATTTATGAGGTCCAAGTCAATCCCTGGGGAGCTGTGCCCAGTAGGTGGCTGCAGAGCACATAAATAGTCTGGGGCTGGAGCAGTCTGGGTTACATAGTTGGTCAGGTTGTATAAAGACAATAGTCCATCCCGTTCAATCAGTGTGGGTGTGTGTTTGTTTAGATAATCATTTCCCATATCCCTGTATATTGTCTTCATTAAGATGCACGACCAAGTAGTCTTTTAAAACTTTCAATACTGCCTGCTGACACCACTGATTGTGGAAGAGAGTTCCACACCCTTACCGCCCTGACAGTGAAAAACCCCTACACAGCTTAACGTTAAAGCGGTTCTCTTCCAGTCTCATCGTTTGGCCCCATGTCTTCTTACACTCCCTGAGAATGAATAGTTTCATACCTACACTGGAATCACCATTCAGGTATTTGTATATTGCTATCATATCTCCTCTCAAGCACCTCTTCTCCAGAGAGAATACATTTAGTGCTTGTAGTCGTTCCTCGTAATTGAGGTCCTCCAGTCCCCTTATTAATTTTGTTTCCCTTCTCTGGACTCTGTCCAGTTGCAGCACACCAGTTCCAAAACCCAGTTCTCCTCCTGGGTTCTTGTCCAGGAGGAGAAGTTCCCAGCCTGGAGGGCTGCTACCCTCCCGGACAGCCCATCTGACATTTGCCAAGAGCTCATCGAGGTCCCAGCTATGCTAAAGCTGGGAGGGGGGACCTACTTTTTAAGAACCTCTGAAGATAAAGAAGTGGGATTTCACCTAGGTTCTGGTCTGGAGAGTCCATTAAGGAAATTTCTTCCTAACACAGGAGGGAAGCATCTAAGTACCCACCAAGGACTTGTGAGTACAGACCTGAGTGCAGGATCTAGGTGACTGTGCAGCTGATAACCCCTGGTGCACCAATTCTAAGGCTTATTGCCTGGCCTGGAACATTGCGTATGATGTCCCAGTGCTGTCCATTGCCTGAGCTATGGTTGAAGGGACTGTTCTGAGTAGTGGATGCAGAGTGAAGGGTGTCCTTCTCGCACTGTTTAGCATTCTAGAGCAGTGTTTCTCAAGTTCAGTCCTCAATGCGCCCCAACAGGTCATATTTTCAGGATTCCCCTCAGATGAAACGGCTCTGGTAATTACTAAGGCTGTGAAACTGATCAAATCACCTGTGTAAAATAATGGAAAGCCTGAAAACATGACCTGTTGGGGTGCCTTGAGGACTGGAGTTGAGAAACACTGCTCTAGAGTTTTCCACAGCTTCCTGTCCTATCCAACTTGTCCTGCAATAAATACAGAAAAAGGCAACTCCTAGTTTATTGAGCCAGAAGAGTGAATGCTGCTGTGTGTCTGGCTACCACTGCACTAGTGGGGGAGGAACCTCAGACGAATTAGTGGCCCTTTCGGGGGTGAGCGCTACATACAGATTCTCACAGAAAGGTAGTATCAGCGTAAAAACCATTGCATGATGCAATAGTGCTATAAGGAGGAGGACATGGTGCCGACCAGTACCATAAATCATCCTGGGAGGAGCTCAGGATGATTTTGTTGCAATCAGATAATGATGCCAATAAATTCAGTTTTGTATTAAACACATCATGTATTTGCAAATGTTGCTTGTGTAGGTATCCAAATTTGAATTGATATAGCTGTCCTATAATCCATGGTACAACCAAGGGCCAATCAGGTGTGCTGCATGCACATGTGGGGGCAAGGAAAATGACTGGCAGTCATGCTTAACTATAATAGAGAAAACAGAGAAAAGGCAGGACACCAACTGCTATGACCCCATTTCTAAAGAATGGAAACATTTCATGTCACGCCCAGGGAACCATACATAAATCGAAACTGTAGAAGGAGTAGATGATGGACTTTGCAGGCGCCTACAAAGTGCATTATCTATTCCTTATACAGTCTTGTTAGCTTATCGGGATGTGGCACTTTTGTATTGTTTTTTGTATCCACAGTACCACTCAGTGATGATACAATCAAAATTATTTTCTACACCATGCATAAATTTTCTTAAGTTGGCCATACCTGGCTCAAATTTTGTCTGAATACGGCTAAATCAGCCAAAGTTTAAGCCATGGATGGCCCTGCTGGCACCACCTGGCTTGAAAAAACGAAATTTCAAAATCAAAGGAGCCAGGTGGAGAATTTAAACCTAAACGTCACAGTGTCCAATCAAATGCCATAACTGTTTTTTTTACACTGTCCCTTTAATTTTTTTTTATTTTTTTTTATCGCTTTTTTTCCTATCACAAGAAATGTACACATCCCTTTTGATAGAAATAAAGCATGACATGTCCTCTTTATGAAGACACCTGGAGTCTATACGAACCCAGATCTCTCCTCTACCCTGGAAAGCACCAGGTCCAAAAAAATAAAAAAATAAAAATAATCTCATACTTCCTAGAAAAAAAAGGGAAGTATTTACATCTGCCCTAAGCGGAAGTGAAAAAAAAAAAAAGGTTGTTGCTTCCGGTCTCCTAGACCAGTGTTTCTCAACTCCAGTTCTCAAGGCGCCCCAATAGGTCATGTTTTCAGGATTTCCCTCAGACAAAACAGCTGTGGCAATTACTAAGGCAGTGAAAATGATCAAATCACCTGTACAAAATAATGGACAGCCTGAAAACATGACCTGTTGGGGGTGTCTTGAGGACTGGAGTTGAGAAACACTGGTCTAGACCATAGAGGTGATCAGAGATGATCCGGTCTCTGAATTCCTCTATTGTAAGCAACAACCAGATAGGATCTGCGTGTGAGAACGGGGGCACTTTAATTTTTTTTTTTTTTATCACTTTTATTCCTATCACAAGAAATGTAAACATCTCTTTTTATACAAAATAAAGCATGACAGGTCTTCTTTATGGATACATCTGGGGTCTATAAAACCCCAGATCTCTCCTCTACCCTGGAAAGCACCAAATCCCCCAAAAAATTAAAATAAATAAAAAAACATTGATCTCATATTTTCCAGGAAAAAAATGGCAGTGTTTACATCTGCCCTAACCAGAAATAATGAAAATGCTTGTCGCTTCCGGTCTCCTAGACCATAGAGGTGATTAGAGATGATCCGGTCTTTGAATACCTCTATTGGAAGCCGGCGCAACAACCGGATTGGATCCCGGGCTCCCCGTTGGGACAGGAGAGCCTGGGGAGGCACCGGAGGGACTGGGCTGCCTGTAAAAGCAATCCAACAGCTAATTATCCACTAGGATTTATTTTACTTTGTAGGGCATCACTGGCTAAAGAAAACAATATCGGGGGGGGGGAAATTTTAAGCTATTTGGGAACCCTGGGTATCGCACTGCAATATCTCCCTCTTCCTGGGCATTACGAACAGATAATTGGTTGATCCTGGAATCCTATCCCTCCCTCTTCCTCCCCCTCCCTATACTCTCTCTGTCGGGGACACGCTGCTCCTACTCTCCTCTATGTATGAGAAGGGGAAACTGCACCCCTCATTGGTGAAGCGAATAAGGTTATAAGCAGGCTAGGATGCCAAGATGATGCCAGCAACTTTGTTACCAAATCATCTCCTCAGATCTCTTCTCCAAGAAGCCTGATACTGCGGCGGACCAGGCTCGAACCACGGCCAGCCTGTCGCAGTCCTGGAGTTTGGGAGGGGGGAGGGCACGGGACCAGGGAGAGGTCAGGCTCTGCCACAGAGTGCTCCCAATGGGGTGGCGGGCTGGACATCTCCAGGCGCCGTTGGCTGACCCCCTCTAGTGATCCCAAGGGAATTTCTCAGCATTGTTTTTGTTCTCAGCATTTGTTTTCATTTGTTCTGTAACTGTTCCCTCTACATAGGACTACCTAAATACCAGATGGCGCGCCTACAAGTCGTCCAGAACATAGCAGCCAGACTGGTAACGGGAAAAAAAACCTGGGAATCCATCAGCCCGTCCCTGAGGACCCTTCATTGGCTAACCGTAAAGGATCGGGTCACCTTCAAGACCCTCTGCCCCACCCACAAATGCACACAAGGAAACACTCCTCAATATTTATGCGAGAAAATAAAACACTACATCCCCAATCGCATTCTCCGTTCAACTAACCAAAACCTCCTCCACATCCCCAAGTCCCGCTGAAAATCGAAGGGAGAACGAATATTTGCAGTCCAAGGTTCAAGGACCACGGCTATGGAATGTTCTACCCACGGACATCCGCATGGAAGAAAACCATCGGGCCTTCAGGAAAAAACTTAAGACCCACCTCTTCTGAAGGATCAGGACGACACTGAATGGAAAAAGCGCCTTGAGGCGATTTAGTTCGCATTTGTAGCTCTATACAAGTTTCTCACTCACTCAACTGTAAATGTAGGCCTTGTAGGCGAACAATAAGATTGTTACTGTATGTTATCCTATTCCTGTTAAACACCAATAAACCTATTGAAAGTAAGAAAACAATATCGGGGGTTATGGTTGACAGCTGCAGCCATAACCCCGAAATAACAGCTTGAAGTCAATCACGTAAAGGTTCGTGATTTGGCTGCAAGTGGTTATGACAGCTCTGAGGCTGCGTTTGACTTGCTTTGCTTGGCATTGTGTTTCCTTTGATGCGGCAGGTCCTATTGCACTTTGCATTCCATTTCATGCATTTGAGCAGCGCTGCATTTAAATGTAAGGCAGCGTTTGACAACAAAGCCCATCTACCCAAGACCCTTCTCTCGGGATAAAATTAGAAATCCTTTCCAACTTTGTCTTACTCTTTAGATGTTCGCCTGGAGCTTTAATATTTTGTAAGACGCACCATTTTACTTTTTAAAACTTCTAATCCTAAAATGTTATTATTCCAATTTTCAATCAAAACAAACGAGAACGGGGCCGTATAACTGGAAAGAAAAAAAAAAACAGATGTCTGATTTGGCTTGGTATTATTCTACCGCGACACTTTAATGTTTAGTTATAAATTTGATAAATGTAGATGCTTTATCTACATCAGTTACATCACTCCTCCGGGTGTAAGGTCCATCCAGCTGACATTAGTTATCAATGACAACAAAAGGCAGAGGAGAATTAGCTGGAAAGAAATGTATCATCATTTATGTTAACACAACCGGCTGCATGACGTAACCTTCCCTCTCCTCTTATCTGTCCTGGCACACTGTCTTCATAAGAGAGCTGTACTTACATGACATTAAATTGCGCATCCTTTTGTGTCAGTCCAGGAAGATATCTTGTCATATATTTTGCATATATATACCTATAGATATATATACCGTATCTTACAAAAGTGAGTACACCCCTCAAATTTTTGTAAACATTTTATTCTATCTTTTCAATTGACAACACTGAAGAAATTACACTTTTCTACAATGTAAAGTAGTGAGTGTACAGATTGTATAACAGTGTAAACTTGCTGTCCCCTCAAAATAACTCAACACACAGCCATTAACCACTTGCCAACCGCCCTATAGCCGAATGACGGCTACAGAGCGGTTCTTTAATTCTAGGAGGGCTTACATTGACATCCTCCCAGAATTGCGCTCCCGCGCGCCCTCTGGGGTGTGCACATGGGAGTGTCCGTGACTAGGGATGAGCTTCGTGTTCGAGTCGAACATACGTTCGACTCGAACATCGGCTGTTCGATCGTTCGACGAAGATTGAACGATTTGGGCCGTTCGCGCCAAATTCGAGTGACGCGAACGGCCCACAATGCACTACGCCATCGCAGTGTCATCCAGGCGCTGTGATTGGCCAAGCATGCACTGTGACCCCGCATGCTTGGCCAATCACAGCGCCGGCAGCGAGGAGAGCAATGATTGGCCACAGGCAGGATGCCTGTGGCCAATTATTGCTGAGGGGGTTTAGTACACGCCCCACACTATAAAAGGCCGCCAGCACAGCGGCCTTGTGTAGTGTGTTCCGGAGTAGGGAAAGAGAAGCATAGGCAGGGACAGTGACATTATTTTTTCTTTACATAATCCTGGATTCCTTGTGTTTAGGGACAGATAAGGATAGGTAGGGAGAGTGTCAGTGACAGTGTGCTATTCTGTGCTAATCCTTGTTTGTAGGGACAGAGAGGTACAGTGAGGGAAAGTGTCAGTGTGCTATTCTGTTCTAAACCAATCTTGCTGAACCATATTTTCAATCCTTGAGTTTAGGGACAGAGAGGTACAGTAAGGGAAAGTGTCAGTGTGCTATTTTGTGCTAAATCTTGTTTGTAGGGACAGAGAGGTACAGTGAGGGAAAGTGTCAGTGTGCTATTTTGTGCTAAATCTTGTTTGTAGGGACAGAGAGGTACAGTGAGGGAAAGTGTCAGTGTGCTATTCTGTTCTAAACCAATTTTGCTGTTCCATATTTTCAATCCTTGAGTTTAGGGACAGAGAAGGACACTCGTAGAAATTATCAGTGTGCTATTCTGTGCTAAATCTTGTTTGTAGGGAGGGACAGAGTAGGACAGTGAGGGAAAGTGTCAGTGTGCTATTCTGTTCTAAAACTATTTTGCTGAACCATATTTTCAATCCTTGAGTTGAGGGACAGAGAGGTACAGTGAGTGAAACTGACAGTGTGCTATTCTGTTCTAAACCAATTTTGCTGTTCCATATTTTCAATCCTTGAGTTGAGGGACAGAGAGGTACAGTGAGGGAAACTGACAGTGTGCTATTCTGTTCTAAACCAATTTTGCTGTTCCATATTTTCAATCCTTGAGTTGAGGGACAGAGAGGTACAGTGAGTGAAACTGACAGTGTGCTATTCTGTTCTAAACCAATTTTGCTGTTCCATATTTTCAATCCTTGAGTTGAGGGACAGAGAGGTACAGTGAGGGAAACTGACAGTGTGCTATTCTGTTCTAAACCAATTTTGCTGTTCCATATTTTCAATCCTTGAGTTGAGGGACAGAGAGGTACAGTGAGTGAAACTGACAGTGTGCTATTCTGTTCTAAACCAATTTTGCTGTTCCATATTTTTAATCCTTGAGTTGAGGGACAGAGAGGTACAGTGAGGGAAACTGACAGTGTGCTATTCTGTTCTAAACCAATTTTGCTGTTCCATATTTTCAATCCTTGAGTTGAGGGACAGAGAGGTACAGTGAGTGAAACTGACAGTGTGCTATTCTGTTCTAAACCAATTTTGCTGTTCCATATTTTCAATCCTTGAGTTGAGGGACAGAGAGGTACAGTGAGTGAAACTGACAGCGTGCTGTTCTGTTCTAAACCAAATTTGCTGTTCCATATTTTCAATCCTTGAGTTGAGGGACAGAGAGGTACAGTGAGGGAAAGTGTCAGTGTGCTATTCTGTTCTAAAACTATTTTGCTGAACCATATTTTCAATCCTTGAGTTGAGGGACAGAGAGGTACAGTGAGTGAAACTGACAGTGTGCTATTCTGTTCTAAACCAATTTTGCTGTTCCATATTTTCAATCCTTGAGTTGAGGGACAGAGAGGTACAGTGAGTGAAACTGACAGTGTGCTATTCTGTTCTAAACCAATTTTGCTGTTCCATATTTTCAATCCTTGAGTTGAGGGACAGAGAGGTACAGTGAGGGAAACTGACAGTGTGCTATTCTGTTCTAAACCAATTTTGCTGTTCCATATTTTCAATCCTTGAGTTGAGGGACAGAGAGGTACAGTGAGTGAAACTGACAGTGTGCTATTCTGTTCTAAACCAATTTTGCTGTTCCATATTTTCAATCCTTGAGTTGAGGGACAGAGAGGTACAGTGAGTGAAACTGACAGTGTGCTATTCTGTTCTAAACCAAATTTGCTGTTCCATATTTTCAATCCTTGAGTTGAGGGACAGAGAGGTACAGTGAGGGAAATTGTCAGTGTGCTATTCTGTTCTAAAACTATTTTTCTGAACCATATTTTCAATCCTTGAGTTGAGGGACAGAGAGGTACAGTGAGTGAAACTGACAGTGTGCTATTCTGTTCTAAACCAAATTTGCTGTTCCATATTTTCAATCCTTGAGTTGAGGGACAGAGAGGTACAGTGAGGGAAAGTGTCAGTGTGCTATTCTGTTCTAAACCAATTTTGCTGTTCCATATTTTCAATCCTTGAGTTGAGGGACAGAGAGGTACAGTGAGTGAAACTGACAGTGTGCTATTCTGTTCTAAACCAAATTTGCTGTTCCATATTTTCAATCCTTGAGTTGAGGGACAGAGAGGTACAGTGAGGGAAAGTGTCAGTGTGCTATTCTGTTCTAAAACTATTTTGCTGAACCATATTTTCAATCCTTGAGTTGAGGGACAGAGAGGTACAGTGAGTGAAACTGACAGTGTGCTATTCTGTTCTAAACCAATTTTGCTGTTCCATATTTTCAATCCTTGAGTTGAGGGACAGAGAGGTACAGTGAGTGAAACTGACAGTGTGCTATTCTTTTCTAAACCAATTTTGCTGTTCCATATTTTCAATCCTTGAGTTGAGGGACAGAGAGGTACAGTGAGTGAAACTGACAGTGTGCTATTCTGTTCTAAACCAATTTTGCTGTTCCATATTTTCAATCCTTGAGTTGAGGGACAGAGAGGTACAGTGAGTGAAACTGACAGTGTGCTATTCTGTTCTAAACCAATTTTGCTGTTCCATATTTTCAATCCTTGAGTTGAGGAACAGAGAGGTACAGTGAGTGAAACTGACAGTGTGCTATTCTGTTCTAAACCAATTTTGCTGTTCCATATTTTAAATCCTTGAGTTGAGGGACAGAGAGGTACAGTGAGTGAAACTGACAGTGTGCTATTCTGTTCTAAACCAATTTTGCTGTTCCATATTTTCAATCCTTGAGTTTAGGGACAGAGAAGGACACTCGTAGAAATTATCAGTGTGCTATTCTGTGCTAAATCTTGTTTGTAGGGAGGGACAGAGTAGGACAGTGAGGGAAAGTGTCAGTGTGCTATTCTGTTCTAAAACTATTTTGCTGAACCATATTTTCAATCCTTGTGTTTAGGGACAGAGAAGGATAGGCAGGGGACAGTGTCAGTGTCATTGTTGCTAAGCCTCCTGCACAGTATACACCTGAAGGTAGCCCTTATTGCTGTTTTTCCCATCTCCCTGCAGGCCATCCATTAAAATGTCTGGAAGGCAACCAAGGAGAGGCAGACAGTCAGGAGGCAAAAAAAGAGGGCAAGCAGGCTCTGTGTCTGGGGGCAACAGTGCTGGTCGTGTACGCGGTGCATTGTCATCAGCACATGGCCATGGGACACGCTTGTCCTTGTTTTCGGCAGCTGGACATGTTGAGCCACATCATGCCGAAGACTTGGTAGAGTGGATGACCAAGCCCACCTCATCCTCCTCATCCTCTCTCACCCAGGCTCAGGGTACTGGCAAAGCAGCTGCCAAAGCGTCCTCTTCTCTGGTATCATTATCTTCATTAGTCAATCCTTCCCTAGACCCACCATGCCCTCCTCCTGAGGAGTCCCCCGAACTGTTTGAGCACAGTGTTGGGTACATGCTCCAGGAGGATGCCCAGCGTTTGGAAGGATCTGATGATGATACCCAGCTAGAGGAAGGCAGCAGTGTGAGAGCAGAGAGAGGGGATGCTCAAGAAGGACACCAATCTGGCAGTCATGCTCCAGCAGCTGCAGCATATTGCCAGATTGGCTCCAGTGATGAGGAGGGAGGGGATGATGAGGTCACTGACTCCACGTGGGTGCCTAATAGGAGAGAGGAGGAGGAGGAGGATGAGGAGGAGGCACATCTCCAACGAGGCAGGATGCCCTTGAGTGGCCAGCGTATGGGCAGCACACCGACGGAATCACACCGCAGAGCTCCGCCTGTGCAGGGCGCTGCCTCTGCCCGTCATGCAAAAAGTTCTTTGGTGTGGGCCTTTTTTGAGGCGAGTGCATCAGATCGCACAGCTGCTGTTTGCAACATATGTCTCAAGCGTATATCGCGTGGCCAAAACATCAGCCACTTGGGCACCACATGCTTGATCAGACATATGTTGACCTGCCATGCAGCTCGTTGGCAAGCCTACCTTAAAGACCCACACCAAAGAACAAAGCTGACCTCTTCTTGCACCGCATCAGCTGGGATCTCCAACCCCACTATACCTTCACTCCTCTCTGAAACCTGCTCTGAGAGGAATGAAGGTGTAGAATTAGGTGTGTCACAGGCAAGTACTTGCGGGCACTCTGCTAGCAGTACACCAACGTCCGATTCTAGCAGGCAAATTTCCCTGCCCCAGCTGCTGGACCGTCGAAAGAAGTTCACTCCCAGCCATCCACATGCCCAGCGGTTGAATGCTAGCTTGGCTAAATTGCTAGCGCTTCAACTGCTGCCTTTTCAGTTGGTAGACTCGGCCCCCTTCCGTGAGTTTGTGCAATGTGCGGTTCCTCAGTGGCAGGTTCCCAAACGACACTTTTTCGCACGGAAGGCTATTCCGGCTCTCTACAGGCATGTGGAAGGCAATGTCTTGGCCTCGCTGGACAGGGCGGTCAGCGGTAAGGTGCATATTACCGCTGACTCATGGTCCAGCAGGCATGGACAGGGACATTACCTTTCTTTCACGGCCCATTGGGTCACTCTTTTGGCAGCTGGGAAGGATGCAGGACAAGGTGCAGTAGTGTTGGAGGTTGTTCCACCGCCACGCCTCCAAAATGCTACTACTGGTTGTGACACACCTCTCTCCTCCACCCCCTCCTCTTCTTCTTCCTCTATGGCCTCTTCCTGTGGTTTGTCCTCAGAACCAGCGGTGCTCCGTAGGTGTTCAAGGGGCTACGCAAGTACGCAGGCAAAAAGATGCCATGCCGTGCTTGCGCTGGTGTGTTTGGGGGACATGAGCCACACTGGGGCAGAGGTCCTGTCTGCTCTGCAGGGGCAGGCCGAGAGGTGGTTGACGCCACGCCAGCTTAAGCCTGGAATGGTGGTTTGCGACAATGGCACCAACCTCCTCTCCGCCCTCCGACAGGGACAACTGACCCATGTGCCCTGTATGGCTCACGTCCTTAACCTGGTGGTGCAGCGGTTCTTGGGCAGGTACCCGGGCTTACAGGATGTCCTGAGGCAGGCCAGGAAAGTCTGTGTGCATTTCCGCAGATCTTATAATGCCAGTGCTCGCCTGGCTGAGCTTCAAAAGGAGTTGAACCTGCCCAAGAACCGCCTTATATGTGACATGCCCACCAGGTGGAACTCAACGTTGGCCATGCTGCAGCGGCTGCACACGCAGCAGAGGGCCATCAATGAGTACCCGTGCGACTACGGCACCAGGACAGGGTCAGGGGAGCTCGGGTTTTTTTCACCACGCCAGTGGGGCATGATCAGGGATGCATGCACTGTCCTGGCACCATTTGAGGAGGCCACGAGGATGGTGAGCAGTGACAGTGCATGCATCAGTGACACTGTACCTCTTGTCCACCTGTTGGAGCACACGCTGCATGGAATAAAGGACAGGGCACTTGAGGCAGAACAGAGGCAGGAAGAGGAGGACTTCCTTGCCTCTCAAGGCCCCCTTTACCCAGACAGTGTTCCTTCTGTCCCACCCATCGCACAGGAAGAGGAGGAGGAGGAGGAGGAGGAGGAGGAGGATTGTGTCAGCATGGAGGTGGAGGCTGGCACTCAGCATCATCAGCAGCAGTCTTTTAGGGATGATTTACAGTCCCAAGAAACCAGTGGACTTGTACGTGGCTGGGAGGAGGTGGCTGCGGATCATGTCGTCCTTAGTGACCCAGAGGACTCCGGACTGAATGCCTCAGCTAACCTACGCTGCATGGCCTCCCTGATCCTGCAAAGTCTGCGGAAGGATCCTCGTATTCTTCGGATCAAGGAGAGGGACCATTACTGGCTGGCCACTCTCCTTGATCCACGGTACAAGGGTAAGGTTGCGGACCTTATCGTACCGTCGCAGAGGGAGCAGAGGATGAGACAACTCCGGGAGGCCTTGCAGAAAGGTCTGTGCAACGCGTTCCCAGAGACTGGGAGGTTACAAACTCCTGGTCCTGGACAACGAGTTGCTGAGGCTTCGGGCAGTCAAAGAAGGAGCGGTGGGGAAGGTGGCCGTCTGACCGATGCGTTCAGACAATTCTTTAGTCCGCAGCCCCAAAGTATGATCGGTTCCAGCAACCATCGCCAGCGTCTGATATACATGGTGCAGGAATACCTAGGGGCAAGGTCAGACTTGGACACCTTCCCCACCGAAAATCCTCTGGCTTACTGGGTCTTGAGGATGGATCACTGGCCAGAGCTTGCACAGTATGCAATTGAGCTACTGGCCTGTCCTGCATCCAGCGTTCTTTCAGAACGCACATTCAGTGCTGCTGGAGGATTTGTCACGGATCACAGGGTGCGCCTGTCCACCGACTCGGTTGATCGACTGACTTTCATCAAGATGAACCAGTCTTGGATCACCACCAGCTACCACACCTGATGCTGATATAACAGACTAATTGATTTTAAAATGTCACATCCCTTCAAGACTGATGCTGATGCTGAGTGCCTGTGCTGTTATGTTGACTGGCTATCCTCCTCCTCCTCAATGATCCGATTAATGATGATAGCTTGGAAGATCATTTTGGTTTATGGGTGCCGCCACCAGTGGCTAAGGCCCAATTTTTCAGCCCCTGTTTAACAGGGGCATGTAATTACAATTTTTGATGCAATACTTTGCAACAGGGCTCATTGCTGTGCTCCAAGTACAGTATCTGTGAGGGGTTGCAGTGTTGTGCCACCAGTGCCTAAGGCCCAATTTTTCAGCCCCTGTTCAACAGGGGCATGCAATTATAATTATTGATCTAATAATTCACAGCAGGGCCCATTGCTGCGCCCACCAAGAGTAACTGTCAGGCCTTACAGTGTTGTGTCAACACCACCACCACCACCACCACCACCACCACCAAAGGCCCAATTTTTCAGCCCCTGTTCAACAGGGGCATGCAATTATAATTATTGATCTAATAATTCACAGCAGGGCCCATTGCTGCGCCCACCAAGAGTAACTGTCAGGCCTTACAGTGTTGTGGCACCAGCACCACCATCAAAGGCCCAATTTTTACTACCACTGTTCAACAATTATATGTTATTACAATTCCTGATATAATAGTTGACAGCAGGGCGTTCCAGCACCCACCAAGAGTAACTGTGAGTGCTTACAGTGTTGTGCCAACACCAACACCTAAGGGGCCAATTTCTGCAGAGTATATACGGCAGGTCCCTACTTTCAAACATCCAACTTACAAACGACTACTACTTGCAAACGGAAGAAGACAACAGGAAGTGAGAGGAAATCTACCCCTTGGAAGGAAAATTCTCTCCTGTAAGAATTAATATGGGAGAAAGGTGTCTCCTCTCTACTGATGCTTTATCACCAATCCTTGTTTCAATAAAAACACCACATTTCAAAAACAGTTGTCATTGGGACGCAAAGTGAGGTGAAATGTTCTGAACAGGGGCACAGACAGCAAAAAAAATGTGACAGGGGTGATAACCGTTTCCTATGTTTTACAAAAAACTAAAAAAAGGAATTTGCCATGGAGCTCCACTTAAACAATGCAGCTGTTCAAAATTATAAACAGATTCTACATAAGAACAAACCTACAGTCCCTGTCTTGTATGCACCGCCTGTATACGGCTGTTCAGAGTATATAGGTCCTTTTTTATTTTGTGTGCGGGGTTCCCCTTAATATCCATACAAGACCCAAAGGGGCTGGTAATGGGCTGGGGTAGGGGGGGGGGGGGTTGATGGGGTAGCTATGCCATTTTTCCTAAAGATTTTCATCCATATTACCGGGACCACACATTGCATTAAAGCCGCAAGCAGTTTTAAATGACTTTTTTCCCTTTAGAAATGTTATTTTGTGCAGGGACAGTTCTAAACACGGGAAACACGTGGCACTTCACAGGCATACTTTAGACACCCCCCAGGTACAATATTTAAAGGAATATTTGACTTTTTTTTTCACTTTATGCATCATTAAAATGACTGCTCCCGGAAAACGTCCGTTTTTAAAACTTCTTTTTGCATTGATACATGTCCCCTGGTGCAGAACCCGGGTTCCCAAACTCTGTTTCGGACAATAACATGGATAATAGTCGTTATAATTAGCACTTTAGAATCCGAACGTTCGCATCCATTGTATTTAATAGGGTTCTAATGTTCGTGCGAACTTTCGGTCCGTCCGCGGTGTGACAGCAGGAAGGTAAAGTCACCTGGTTGCATCCAGGGGGGTAGATATATTTCGCCCAGATTCAGGCTTTACGCCGACTTATACAACTAGGTGGAGAGTTGTATAAGGCTAGTGGGCTCATGGATGACTCATACCTCTAGGGAGAGTGTGGGGCGTCGTGCAGACAGAGATGAGGAGACCAGCTGAACCTTGTCAGCTCATTTAGGCCTCT
Organism: Rana muscosa; assembly: GCA_029206835.1. Lineage (NCBI taxonomy): Eukaryota > Metazoa > Chordata > Amphibia > Anura > Ranidae > Rana > Rana muscosa. The sequence continues at coordinate 36,165,812 of CM055117.1, forward strand.
ATAAGAACTCCCAGCTTCATTAGATGTTAGCTCATGCCTGGAACCAGACCTGTGTGGACTGTCTAGGGAGAGTGAACCCCTGTGCGGTGAGGCAAAGCCTGTGTGGCTATTTGTTTGGACTTTTACTAAACCAGGGACTTAGGGACTAGGACAGCACTAGGCTGATCCCAGTTGTTAGTTAGGAAACCTGTATGTTTAGTCAGAGGTCAACTTGACCAGGATTTATTTTGGTTATGTTTCTTTTGCTTTGCTGTGTTTTGTCACTGTAAATAGAAAATAAACCGCACCTTTTTTTGATTTTGAAAACCACAACCTCCGTTTGCTGGGCCTGTTTTTGTGTGGGGAGCCCATCCCGGGGGTCACACACACCCGCTGCCAAGCTAACCCCCTCACAGTTGGTGGAGAACCAGTGGCAGTTTTTTTTTAAGCCAGCATGGAGGAGATACTGAAGCAGCTGGCTCTAGCAAATGCCAATCAACAGCAGACAAATGCAGGTTTGCAAAAGAGCCTTGCAGCTCAACAACAGAACTTCGCAGCCCAGCAGCAAGCTCACCAACAGAGTCTGGAAGCTCAGCAACAAGCCCAGCAGCAATCTGAGGCCCGCTTCATAGACCTGTTACAGAAGCAAGAGCAGAGACTACAACAAATGGAAGCAGTAATGCAGCAACGTCCGCAGACCAGTGAGGAAAGCCGTCCCACTAATACCGCGTCCTTTGGGGTGAGTCGTTTATTGACAAAAATGACTGGAGAGGATGATCCAGAGGTATTTTTGACCACATTTGAAAGGACTGCTGAAAGAGAAAAGTGGCCTGAGGAGCAGTGGGCTGGACTGGTGGCTCCTCTGTTAACTGGTGAATCGCAGAAGGCTTACTATGACCTAGAGCCTGACCAAGCAAAAGACTATGTGATGCTAAAAGCTGAAATATTGGCAAGGCTGGGTGTCACCCAGGCTGTCCGGGCTCAGCGTGTGCATAACTGGACTTTCCAGCTTGGAAAACCCCCCAGGTCTCAAATGTATGATCTCATTCACCTGAGCAGAAAGTGGCTACAGCCAGAGACTTTGTCCGCACCAAAGATTGTGGAACGTGTTGTAATGGATCGGTTTTTGAGAGCTCTTCCTACTGCCATCCAAAAGTGGGTAAGCCATGGAGACCCAGAGACGACCGATGGTCTTGTGGATCGTGTGGAGAAATACTTGGCTACAGAGAACCTGACGGCCTCTTCCAGAGACACTCGGACTTTCCACCCTAAGACCAGACCATCCCCAGGGGCGGATAAGAGGATTCCAAGGGGTGAGGGTGGAGAGAGTGAGAGGGTGGGAGCTCTACCCCAAGTTTGGCGAGAACAGCCTGGGAAATCAGCGGCTCAAGAGGCGGCAAGAAGGATCGTTTGCTACCGCTGCCGGCAAGCGGGACATATTGCAGCCAATTGCCCGGTTGTGGAGGAACCCATGCAGTGTGACTTTCTGATGGGCAGACGTCAGTCGCTGTGTGCGACAGTCGCATGCACTGCCATTCGAGGAACTGAGAAACATTTATGCAAAATGTGTGTTAATGGTAGAAATGTTGTGGTATTGCTGGATTCAGGTAGCCTTGTGACCCTGATAAAGGCTGAGTTAGTTAAAACAGAGGTCTCTGGGAATAGCAAGGTAGCTGTTATTTGTGTGCATGGGGACACCCAAGAGTATCCAGTGACTACAGTGTGTTTCGAGACCCCCAAAGGTACCCTCTCTCATCCAGTGGGCTTAGTATCTCAGTTACCGCATGACGCCATTGTGGGAAGGGATTTTCCGAAGTTCTGGGAACTGTGGGATGACCCTGAGCCCCCCACTGGTGCCCCTATGTACCAGGAATGGGATAGCCAGAACTCCCCTGAGAGTGGTGAGGACTCTCCGGAATTTCCCTTATCAGTATTGGCAGGGGAGACTCAAGAAACTGGAGAGGAGCCCACCTCCTCAGACGAAAACCTACCGTCTGTGGAGTTTTCTGATCTTGAGGTTCACAGGGAAAACTTTGCCACAGAACAGTTGAAAGACCCCGCCCTAATAAAGGCACGGGAAAACGTAGTGAAAATAGATGGCGAGTTAGTGAACCCAGATAATACCTGCACTTACCCATACTTCAGCGTAGAGAAGGACCTACTGTATCGGGTGGCAAAAAGGGCAGAAGAAACCGTTGAGCAGCTTGTGGTGCCCAAACCTTACAGGAAGTTGGTGTTGGAGTTGGCCCATGGGCACATTCTTGGAGGTCATCTGGGGACAGAGAAAACCCGAGAGAGGGTATTACAGAGATTCTATTGGCCGGGGGTGATAAAGGACATAGAAAATTATTGTTCCTCCTGCCCTGTGTGTCAGAGGTCGGCCCCGATGCCACATTTCCGTAGCCCGCTGGTCCCTCTACCCATCATTGAGGTCCCGTTTGAGAGGATCGCCATGGATTTGGTAGGTCCTATAATCAAGTCCGCTAGGGGGCACCAGTACATATTGGTTATAATGGACTATGCCACCCGTTATCCAGAAGCGATCCCTCTCAGAAATACCTCGGCCAAAACCATAGCCAAAGAGCTATCTCTTGTTTTTAGCCGGGTGGGTATTTGTAAAGAACTGCTTACGGACCAAGGTACACCCTTTATGTCCCGGGTTATGAAGGAGATGTGTAAATTGTTCAAAGTGACGCAATTACGTACATCTGTGTATCACCCCCAAACCGATGGGCTGGTTGAAAGATTCAACAAAACCCTAAAGCAAATGTTGAAGAAAGTGGTGGATAGAGATGGAAAGGATTGGGACTGTCTACTTCCTTATCTGATGTTTGCTATTAGGGAGGTGCCCCAATCCTCTACGGGATTCTCCCCCTTTGAGTTGCTGTATGGGAGACACCCAAGAGGGCTGTTGGATATTGCCAAGGAAACTTGGGAAAGTGAGAGTTCTCCCCACAGGAGTGTGATTGAGCATGTCGCCCTGATGCAAGACCGAATTGCACAGGTAATGCCCATCGTGAAGGAACATTTGGCCCAAGCGCAGTTAGCACAGCAGAGAGTGTACAACCGTGGAGCCAAGACCCGTACCTTTTCCCCGGGGGATAGGATACTGGTACTTGTCCCTACGGTTGAAAGTAAATTCCTTGCCAAATGGCAAGGCCCCTACGAGATAATGGAAAAAGTGAGCGAAGTGAATTACAAGGTCAGACAACCAGGAAGGCGAAAGCCCGAACAGATCTATCACGTTAATCTGTTGAAAGCCTGGAGGGATAGAGAGTCCCTAGTCGCAGACACTTGGTCACCAGCTCAAACTGGTTGCGTGATTCCTGAGGTTGGAATAGCAGCCACCTTGTCACAACCCCAACAACAGGAGGTTAAGGAGTTTGTGCTTCGCAACAAGGAGGTATTCTCTGAGCTGCCGGGACAAACATCTGGGGTAGAGCATGACATCATTACCCCGCCTGGTGAAAGGGTGAAGTTAAAACCCTATCGGATCCCAGAGGCCCGACGGGAGGCAATACGGGAGGAAGTACAGAAAATGCTGAACTTAGGGGTGATAGAGGAGTCCCAAAGTGATTGGTCTAGTCCCATTGTGTTGGTGCCTAAACCGGATGGGAGCTGGCGGTTTTGTAACGATTTTCGTCAGTTGAACAAAGTTACAAAATTTGACACCTACCCCATGCCACGTATAGATGAGTTGATCGACCGGCTGGGAACAGCCCGTTACATGACGACTCTTGACCTCACAAAAGGGTATTGGCAAATCCCCCTGGCCAAATTGGCCAAAGAGAAAACCGCATTTGTAACCCCAGACGGGGCGTTCCAATATAAAAGAATGCCGTTCGGGTTACAGAATGCGCCGGCCACATTCCAGCGGAAAATGGACCAGATGCTGAGGCCCCATCGGAAGTATGCTGCGGCTTACCCAAGAAGTGTACCATTGGGCAGGAGGAGGCCAAATATCTTGGGTACACCATTGGGAGGGGAGTAATAAAACCCCAACTCAACAAAGTCGAGGCCATCCAGAGTTGGCCACGTCCCAACAGCAAGAAGCAGGTACGAGCCTTTCTGGGAATCGCTGGGTATTATCGGCGATTCATTCCCCACTTTGCCTCTAAGGCTGTGCCCCTAACCAACCTAACGAAGGGGAAAGGGTCGGTCATGATTAAATGGACCCCCGAGGCTGAGGCAGCATTCCAATTCTTGAAACAAGCCTTATGTAGCCAGCCAGTGTTGTACTCACCCGACTTCTCTAAAGACTTTGTCGTACAAAGTGATGCGTCAGATGTGGGGTTAGGAGCAGTATTGTCCCAGGTCTGGAACGGGGAAGAGCACCCAGTCATTTACCTCAGCAGGAAGTTGAAGTCCCATGAGGTAAATTACGCCACCGTTGAAAAGGAGTGTTTAGCGGTGAAGTGGGCTCTAGATTCCCTTCGGTACTACCTGCTAGGTAGGCACTTTGACATGGTTACGGATCACGCTCCGTTAAAGTGGATGGCTCAAAACAAGGAAACAAATAGAAGAGTGAATAGGTGGTTCCTGGCCCTCCAGGAATTCAACTTCACAGTAAAGCATCGCCCTGGCGTTCAAATGGGGAATGTGGATGCTTTGTCTCGAGTACATGAATGCCTGATTGCTGGTGTTCCAACCCCGAGGTTAAAACAAGAGGGGGGGGTATGTGACAGCAGGAAGGTAAAGTCACCTGGTTGCATCCAGGGGGGTAGATATATTTCGCCCAGATTCAGGCTTTACGCCGACTTATACAACTAGGTGGAGAGTTGTATAAGGCTAGTGGGCTCATGGATGACTCATACCTCTAGGGAGAGTGTGGGGCGTCGTGCAGACAGAGATGAGGAGACCAGCTGAACCTTGTCAGCTCATTTAGGCCTCTATAAGAACTCCCAGCTTCATTAGATGTTAGCTCATGCCTGGAACCAGACCTGTGTGGACTGTCTAGGGAGAGTGAACCCCTGTGCGGTGAGGCAAAGCCTGTGTGGCTATTTGTTTGGACTTTTACTAAACCAGGGACTTAGGGACTAGGACAGCACTAGGCTGATCCCAGTTGTTAGTTAGGAAACCTGTATGTTTAGTCAGAGGTCAACTTGACCAGGATTTATTTTGGTTATGTTTCTTTTGCTTTGCTGTGTTTTGTCACTGTAAATAGAAAATAAACCGCACCTTTTTTTGATTTTGAAAACCACAACCTCCGTTTGCTGGGCCTGTTTTTGTGTGGGGAGCCCATCCCGGGGGTCACACACACCCGCTGCGAAGCTAACCCCCTCACAGCGGGTTCTGGTGCGAACTGAACCCGGGGGTGTTCGGCTCATCACTATCCGTGACCACCGGGTCCACGGATCATGGTAAATGGCCGCTGATAGCGGCTGTTTACCACGTGATCGCTCCGTAAAATGACGGAGTGATCCCTTGTAAACAAACCGACGTCATGTCATGAAGCCCGTTCCTCTCTCCCCTGTGTACCGATCGGTACAGTGTGAGAGGAGAGGGGGAGAGATCGCTGGCAGCAGCGCTGTAGGCTGGATCTGTAGTGCCCACAGCGCTGCTCTATGACAATTGCAGTCACATCCAGCCATCCATCCATCCATGCTCATCCATCCCTTCATGCTCGGCCATACTCTGCAATACCCTGCCATACTCTGCAATACCCTGCCATACTCTGCCATACCCTGCAATACTCTGCCATACTGTCAGGAAGGGCATGCCAGCACCCAAGATGGCAGCCTGTTGTTCCAGTTCCTGTCAGAATACCACTGGTGCGCATGCGCGCAAGTGTACGCACACGCACGCATCCCATGATGCTCTTTGGCGCCCAGCGGGCTATTTAAACTAGGTCAGTACCCAGACTCAATGCTGTCTGCTCTACAGTGTGCCCGTGAGTTCCCGTTGCCTTGTATCTGTTACCTGTTCCTGTACCTGACCCGGATTGCTACTGACGTCCCTGCTTTATGCCTGCACCTGACCCGGCTTGTTTTGACTACCCATCTGCCTTCTCCCTCTGCCACTTCACTGCTAGCCTATTACCGTTCCGGCCTGTGTCCTGACTACGCTTCTGCCTTTTGCAATTGTTCCTGACGTGCCCACCAGTGTTTGACCCGGCATGTGTTCACCTGCCTTATCTTCTGCCCTTGGAGTCCTGCTGAACTTCCATCCCATCTGCAGTTGCCACGGCTCCACTACAGCAATCCATTAGGCACTTATGTGACTCTGCACTCCTGCGCCACCTGCGTCTGCTCTACCAGGGGGCCCTGAGTCAGAGGTGTAAGAGAGGCCGTCCTCTGCATATCAGGCTCTACCGTCAGGTGCGTCACACATACTCTGCCATACTCTGCAATACCCTGTATTACCCTGCAATACCCTGCCATACTCTGCAATACTTTGCCATACTCTGCCATACCCTGCCATACTCTGCCATACCCTGCCATACTCTGCCATACCCTGCCATACTCTGCCATACCCTGCCATACTCTGCCATACCCTGAAATACCCTGCAATACTCTGCCATACCCTGCCATACTCTGCCATACTCTGCCATACTCTGCCATACTCTGCCATACTCTGCCATACCCTGCCATACTCTGCCATACCCTGCCATACTCTGCCATACCCTGCCATACTCTGCAATACCCAGCCATACTCAGCCATACTCAGCCATACTCAGCCATACTCTGCAATACCCAGCCATACTCAGCCATACTCAGCCATACCCAGCCATACCCAGCCATACCCAGCCATCCTCTGCCATACCCTGCCATACTCTGCCATACCCAGCCATACTCTGCCATACCCAGCCATACTCTGCAATACCCAGCCATACTCTGCAATACCCAGCCATACCCTGCAATATCCAGCCATACTCTGCAATACCCGGTGATACCCAGCCATACTCGGTGATACCCAGCCATACTCTGCAATACCCAGCCATACTCTGTGATACCCAGCCGTAAACAGCCATACTCGGCGATGGCCAGCCGTACCCAGCCATACTCGGCGATACCCAGCCATACTCGGCGATACCCAGCCATGCTCGGCCATGCTCAGCCATGCTCTGCCATGCTCAGCCATGCTCAGCCATACTCGGCTGTACTCGGCCTCTGTATGTGGCCAGGCTGTGGAAGTCTCACACATGTGGTATCGCGTTACTCAGGAGGAGTAGGAGAATCTATTTTGGGGTGTCATTTTTGATATGTACATGCTATGTGTTAGAAATATTGTATAAATGGACAACTTTGTATTAAAAAAAATGTGTTTTAACCACTTCCCGCCCGCCGACCGTCATATGACGTCCTTGAACTTGTGCGGGGATATCTAAATGATGCCTGCAGCTACAGGCATCATTCGGATATCAGCTTTTTCAGCCGGCAATTCCCTACACCATAAGAATGATCATAGTGGCTGTTCCACTACTTGATCGTTCTTACGGGAAGCGAGAGGGGTCGTCCCCCCCTCCCGCCTTCCTCCGGTGCTTCTACCTACTCAACGCTAAGATAGAAGCCAGAATCATTTCTTTTTATTTCAGGCTTCCCAGCCTAGAGGGGAGATGTGGGGTCTTATTGACCCCATATTTCACTGTAAAGAGAACCTGTCATGCCATATTCCTATTACAAGGGATGTTTACATTCCTTGTAATAAGAATAAAAGTGATAAAAAAAAATTGGGGGGGGGGGGGGGAACTGTCAAACTAAAATAAATAAAGTAAAATGAACAATAAAAAAAAATAAAACAGTTTTAAAGCGCCCCTGTCCCCATGTGCTCACATGCAGAAGCGAACACATACTTAAGTCCCGCCCACATATGAAAACGGTGTTCGAACCACACATGTGAGGTATCGCTGCAAACATTAGAGCGAGAGCAATAATTTTGGCCCTAGACCTCCACTGTAACTCAAAACATGTAACCAGTAAAAAAAATTAAACCGTCGCCTATGGGGATTTTTAAGTAACGAAGTTTGGCGCTATTCCACGAGCGTGTGAAATTTTGAAGGGTGACATGCTAGGTATCTCTTTACTCGGCGTAACTTCATCTTTCACATTATGCAAAAACATTGGGCTAACTTTACTGTTTCATTTTTTTTTAAGCACAAAACAGTTTTTTCCCAAAAAAAATGCGTTAGAAAAATTGCTGCGCAAATACCATGCAAGATAAAAAGTTGCAACGACCGCCATTGTATTCTCTAGGGTCTTTGCTAAAAAACATATATAATGTTTTGGGGTTCTATGTAATTTTCTAGCAAACAAATGATGATTTTTACATGTAGGAGAGAAATGTCAGAATTGGCCTGGGTGCTCCAGAACACCTGAAGGTGCTCCCTGCATGTTGGGCCTCTGTATGTGGCCACGCTGTGTAAAAGTCTCACACATGTGATATCGCCATACTCGGGAGGAATAGCAGAATGTGTTTTGGGATGTAATTTGTGGTATGCATATGCTGTGTGTGAGAAATAACCTGCTAATATGACAATTTTTTGAAAAAAAAAATCTTGATTTTGCAAAGAATTGCCTCTTTCTAAATACCTTGGAATGTCTTCTTTCCAAAAAGGGGTCATTTGGGGGGTATTTGTACTTTGCTGGCATGTTAGGGTCTCAAGAAATTAGGCCGTCAGTACAGGTGTGATCAATTTTCAGAGATTGGCACCACAGCTTGTGGACTCTATAACTTCCACAAAGACCAAATAATATACACCAATTTGTACTTATTTTTACCAAAGATATGTAGCAGTATAAATTTTGGCCAAAATTTATGAAGAAAAATTACTAATTTGCTAAATTTTATAACAGAAACAAAGAAAAAATATTTTTTTTACAGAATTTTTAGTCCTTTTTCTTTTATAGCGCAAAAAATAAAAAACCCAACAGCGATTAAATACCACCAAAAGAAAGCTCTATTTGTGTGAAAAAATGGACAAAAATTTCATATAGGTACAGTTTTGTATGATTGAGTAATTGTCATTCAAAATGTGAGAGCACCGAAAGCTGAACATTGGTCTGGTTAGGAAGGGGGTTTAAGTGCCCAGTGGTCCACTGGTTAATGTCTAATCCGCTGGCAACAACAATGACTACATCCCTAAGTGAAAATTTCCAAATTGGGCCCAATTAGCCATTTTCCCTCCTCTGTGTCATGTGACTCATTAGTGTTACAAGGACTCAGGTGTGAATGGGGAGCAGGTGTGTTAAATTTGGTGTTATCGCTCTCACTCTCTCATACTGGTCACTGGAAGTTCAACATGGCACCTCATGGCAAAGAACTCTCTGAGGCTATAAGAAGATTGCCAAGACCCTGAAACTGAGCTGCAGTACGGTGGCCAAGACCATACAGCGGTTAAAAAGGACAGGTTCCTCTCAGAACAGGCCTCGCCATGGTCGACCAAACAAGTTGAGTGCACATGCTCAGCGTCATATCCAGAGGTTGTCTTTGGGAAATAGACGTATGAGTGCTGCCAGCAATGCTGCAGAGGTTCAAGGGGTGGGGGGTCAGCCTGTCAGTGCTCAGACCATATGCCGCACACTGCATCAAATTGGTCTGCATGACTGTCGTCCCAGAAGGAAGCTTCTTATAAAGATGATGCACAAGAAAGCCTGCAGTTTTCTGAAGAAAAGCAGACTAAGGACGTGGATTACTGGAATCATGTCCTGTGGTCTGATGACACCAAGATAAATGTATTTGGTTCAGCTGGTGTCAAGCTTGTGTGACAGAAACCAGGTGAGGAGTACAAAGACAAGTGTGTCTTGCCTACAGTCAAGCATGGTGGTGGGAGTCTCATGGTCTGGGGCTTCATGAGTGCTCCCGGCACTGGGGAGCTACAGATCATTGAGGGAACCATGAATGCCAACATGTACTGTGACATACTGAAGCAGATCATGATCCCCTACCTTCAGAGACTGGGCCGCAGGGCAGTATTCCAACATGATAACAACCCCAATCACACCTCCAAGACTACCACTGCCTTGCTAAAGAAGCTGAGGGTAAAGGTGATGGACTGGCCAAGCATGTCTCCAGACCTAAACCCTATTGAGCATCTGTGGGGCATCCTCAAACGGAAGGTGGAGGAGCGCAAGGTCTCTAACATCCACAAGTTCCGTGATGTCGTCATGGAGGAGGGGAAGAGGACTCCAGTGGCAACCTGTGAAGCTCTGGTAAACTCCATGCCCAAGAGGGTTAAGGCAGTGCTGGAAAATAATGGCGGCCACACAAAATATTGACACTTTGGGCCCAATTTGGACATTTTCACTCAGGGGTGTACTCACTTTTGTTGCCAGCGGTTTAGACATTAATGACTGTGTGTTGAGTTATTTTGAGGGGACAGCAAATTTACACTTTTATACAAGCCGTATGCTCACTACTTTACATTGTAGCAAAGTGTCATTTCTTCAGTGTTGTCACATGAAAAGATAGAATAAAATATTTAAAAAAATGTAAAGGGTGTACTCACTTTTGTGAAATACTGTGTGTGTGTGTGTGTATATATATATATATATATATATATATATATATATATATATATATATATATATATATATATATATATATACATATGGTGCTGTGAAAAAGTAATTGCCCCCTTCCATGCTGAATCATGAATGAACTGTGATTAACCACAGTTTTTTGGTAAGCTGAGTTAAATTTCACTTGCATCACCCAGGCCTGATTACTGCCAGACGTGTTGAATCAAAAAAATCACTTACATAGAAGCTGTGTGACAAAGTGAAGCACGCTAAAACATCTCAAAAAGCCACACATCATGCCGTGATCTAAAGAAATTCAAGAACAGATGAGAAACAAAGTAGTGTACATGTATCAGTCTGGGAAGGATTACGAAGCCATTTCTAAGGCTTTGGGACGCCAGCGAACCACGAGGAGGAGAGCCATTATCCACAAATGGAGATAACTTGGAACAGTGGTGAACCTTCCTAGGAGTGGCCGGCCAACCAAAATTACTCCAAGAGCATGACGACGACTCATCCAGGAGGTCATAAAAGAACCCAGAACAATATATAAAGACCTGCAGGCCTCACTTGCCTCAGGTAAGATCAGTGTTCATGATTCAACAATAAGAAAGAGACTGGGCAAAAATGGCCTCCATGGGAGAGTTCCAAGGCCAAAGCCACTGCTGACCAAAAAGAACACAAAGGCTCATCTCACATTTACCAAAAAACATCTTGATTATCCCCAAGACTTAGGCAAATATTCTGTGGACTGATGAGATAAAAATTAAATTTTTTGGAAGGTGTGCGTCCCATTACATCTGGCATAAAACTAATACAGCATTTCATAACAAGAACATCATACCAACAGTCAGACATGGTGGGGGTAGCGGGATGGTCTGGGGCTGCTTTGCAGCTTCAGGACCTGGACAACTTACCATAATTGATGGAACCATGAATTCTGAGCTCTACCAGAAAATCCTAAAGGAGAATGTCTGCCCATCAGTTGGTGACCTCAAGCTCAAGTGCACTTGGGTTATGCAGCAGGACAATGATCCGAAACACAACAGCAAGTCCACCTCTAAATGGTTCAAACAAAGCAAAATTTAGGTTTTGGAGTGGCCTATTCAAAGCCCGGACTTAAATCAAATTGAGATGCTGTATCATGACCTTACACAGGTAGTTAATGCTGGAAAATCCTCCAATGTGGCTGAATTAAAACAATTCTGCAAAGAAGAGTGGGCCAAAATTGCTCCACAGCAATGTGAAAGACTCATTGCCAGTTATCACAAATGCTTGATTGCAGTTGTTGCCGCCAAGGGTGGTACAACCAGTTATTAGGTTTAGGGGGCAATTACTTTTTCACAGCATTGTATATACACTATCAAAAGTATTAGGACACCTGCCTTTACACGCAGATGAACTTTAATGGCATCCCAGTCTTAGTCCGCAGGGTTCAATATTGGATTGGCCCACCCTTTGCAACTATAACAGCTTAAACTCTTCTGGGAAGGCTGTCCACAAGGTTTAGGAGTGTGTCTATGGGAATGTTTGACCATTTTTCCAGAAGCACATTTGTGAGGTCAGGCACTGATGTTTGACTAGAAGGCCTGGCTCGCAGTCTCCGCTCTAATTCATCCCAAAGGTGTTCTATCGAGTTGAGGTCATGCCAGTCATGTTCCCCCACCCCAAACTCGCTCATCCACACTATATTGCCAAAAGTATTGGGCCACCCCTCCAAATCATTTGGTTGAGGGGGGGAATATGATGTGGGGTTGTTTTTCAGGGGTTGGGCTCCAGTGAAGGGAACTCAGCAAGCCAAGACATTTTGGACAATTTCATGCTCCCAACAGTTTGGGGATGGCCCCTAACTGTTCCAACATGACTGCGCACCAGTGCACAAAGCAAGGTCCATAAAGACATGGATGAGTGAGTTTTGGGTGAAGGAACTTGACTGGTCCACACAGAGTCCTGACTTAAACCCGATAGAACACCTTTGAGATGAATTAGAGCGGAGACCGCGAGCCAGGCCTTCTCATCCAGCATCAGTGCCTGACCTCACAAATGCGCTTCTGGAAGAATGGTCAAACATTCCCATGGACATTCCTAAACATTAATGAGTTGAAGCTGTTATAGCTGCAATGGGTGGGCCAACTCAATATTGAACCCTACAGACCAAGACTGGGATGCCATTAAAGTTCATGTGCGTGTAAAGGCAGGCGTCCCAATACTTTTGGTAATATAGAGTATGTTGTTTGCTATAACTGAATTTAAAAAAAGTAAAGGAAGGAAAAAAAAAAACGACTGAAAGCAAACTTTCTTATAGAGATCTCTAAAGCTCCAAATTTGAAATCATAGCCTACATATAAAAATCGCGCGGCAAAGTAAATTTCTACCTCCGTCGCGCCAGCTAATTAGACTTTTATTTAACATCCTGTCTTGCCTTTTCCCTGTTAATGGTGTGCATGGCAGTTTGAAATTTTGCTGTCTCCTCCCGGTAATAAAAGCCTCTGTCACATTCTTCCTCATTATTCCTAACATATAGAGTCTCGCCAACGCTTGGCTGTCTCTAGTTACAGTACAAAGACCAGCTGTTCACTTTTTCTAAGACTCCTTCCTGCATCAGGCATGTGAGCCAACGCGCTATACGGAAAGATAAATGGTAAATGCAGGATACGCTAGATAAAAACACATTACCCCAATTTTTTTTTTCTCTCTCTTTTTTGTTTCTGAGTCATGTGTCGGCATTAAAGCAGTCGGATTTCACAGCCTGACGTTAAATTCCTATCTGCGGTGGAGACAACACGCGTAAAGGCCCAATATTGTTCAATTCATTCTCTTTAAGGTGGAAATTGGATAAAAAATGAGCTGAGATGTGAATACCAGCATCTGCCATTGACTCTTTACTGATCTATTTTAGGTCTTGTTCAAATCTAATATGATTGCATGTAGTATTTTATTCATTGGCGGCTGGTGGTGTATTTTTTGTGTGGGGCGGCAAACAATCCACCCACCGCTATCCACCCCCGGTCGGTAGGTCGGGTCACAGGCAACACCCCACCCCCAGTCATTTGGTCACCAGCCCCGCTCTTACCCCATCTAGGTCGCTGACAGCTCTTCCCCAGGGTGGCGGGTGGTGACTTCACCCTGCATTTCCTCCTCCTGGGCTAAGTTCATGACGGCTTCCTCTGCTTATAATCCCTCCTCCTCAGCGGCCAATAGGATCGCTTCTCCTCTTGAGTGACGCTTCCTGATTGGCTGGGAGGAGAATCAGGAAGACAATAGCGAATATTAATTTGCTATTGTCACACAACTGGGTGGGAGTTTAGGGCGCAGTGCTCTGCTCCCCAAGCACACCCTTTTTTGAAGCCAATTGTAGCCTCTGGCTCTAATCTTGTGCTTCTTAAAAAAAAAAAAAAAACATTGAAATCCATGCGTCCAGCGCCCTGCATGTATGCGTCCCTGTGCCCCGTATGGACGGGCCACCACTGCTTAAATGAGACGGGCCACTGCCCTCGCCTATAACTGGCCTTTGCAGCAAGAAGAACATGGAAGGGCAATCTAGGTCGTGGGCATCGCATCCTCTGCGTCTCCTCCTTTTGGGCTTCACGGAGGCTTTCCCTGCGCCTCCTCCCTCCTTCTCCTTGGCGGCTAATAGGATCCCTTCTCCTCCTGGACAAACGGGTGACAGGTCTCACCTGCTTCCCAATTGGCCGGGAGGAGAATCAGGAAGACAATAGCGAATATTAATTTGCTATTGTTACACAACTGGCTGGGCTAAGGTAGGGTGACCAGACATCCCCGGTTTCTGGGGACAGTACCCGGATTGAGGACACTGTCCCCGGACCAAGTCTGTCCCCGGTTTTGTCCCCGGATCGGATTTGAACAGGGGCTGGGGCAATTTCAAAGACAGTCAGTTCAGTGCCGAATTCTAAAAAAAAACAGAAAAACAGAATTACACCCCCCCGCTCCGCCGCTCCTACTAGTTTAGGGGGGTGTATTTTTTTCCATTATCTGTGCCCCTTTCTGATGATCATGTGCTGGTCAGAGTGGAGGGAATATTTCTTTAGTTTCCGGCGCATGCCCATTCAGCTCCGCTCGCATGTTCTTCTGCCTTGGCTCAAGTCCCGGCCAGCCGCCTGCCTGTTTATCTCCTTTCCTTCCCAGGTGGAGTGATCTTCCTCCGTACCCCACCCAGTAGTAGCCGGGGCCCGAAGAGTATGACTTGACAGGCTGTGAGGCGGGCGGCGGCGGCAACGAGCAGAGAGTCGATGATTGCCGCCATTACTAGTAAAAAAAAAATATGTCCCTGGATTTCATTTTAAAAATCTGGTCACCTTAGGCTAAGGGCCCAGTGCTCTGCTCCCTGAGCTCACTCTTTTTTGAAGCCAAGTGTAGCCTCGGGCTCTAATCACATGCTTCTAAAAAACAAACAACAAAAAAACATTGGAATCCATGCATCCAGCGCCCTGCATGTAGATTAGGGGCCGGACGAATGGATTAGGGGGGCGGCGCCCCTGCGCCCCATATGGATGAGCCGCCACTGCGTAAATAGGGAGTTCAAAAGACTGGCCACTGCCCTTGCCTATAACTGGCCTTTTTAGCAAGGAGCACACGGAAGGGCACTCTAGGTCACGGGCAGTGCTTCCTCCAGGCGGCAGCTTCACCCTGAGTCTCCTCCTCCTGGGAATCACAAAGACTTAACCTGCGTCTCCTCCAACCTCCTCCTCCTCAACGGCCAATAGGATCGCTTCTCCCCTCGGCCAATCTGGTGTCGGGTCTCACCCGCTTCCTGATTGGCCGGGAGGAGAATCAGGAAGACAATAGCGAATATTAATTTGTTATTGACACAAAACTGGGTGGGCTCAGGGCGCACTGCTCTGTTTCCCGAGCCCACTCTTTTTTGAATTCTATTAGAGCCTTAGGCTCTAATCATGTGCTTCTAAAAAAATAAAATAAAAATAAAAACCCTTTGGAATCCATGCGTCCAGTGCCCTGCATGTAGATTAGGGTCTGAACGCATGTATTAGGGGCGCCCCCCTGCACCCCGCATGGACGGGCCACCACTGCTTAAATAGGAAGTTCAAAAGACTGGCCACTGCCCTCGCCTATAACTGGCTTTTGCAGCAAGGAGCACACGGAAGGGTAACGCATGCGAAACAAAAACCAAAGAAATTCCTGACTCAACTTACTGACCAGCCTGCTAACCAACCAAATTGTCCTGTCTAACCGTATGCATTAAAAACTTTAGTTTGCACACATTTGCAAATAAATGTGTAAGCCACAGAGCCCCTTCAAAGCACCCCAGTATTTGTAGACCTAACTCTAAACTTTAAGAGCCTCCACAGTAGAAGCACATGCATTAAAATGGAAAGGCAGAGGACAGATGAGTCGGAGGGAGTCCATCCCTCCTTAAAGACACAGGGGCACACTGCATACCCAGCATATAGCACAATGGCAGCAAAGGAAGCTCATGGGAGGAGCAAGGAGTTCTAGGTTCACCAGAAACAAGGCACCATGTTAGATCCAAGGAATCAACCAGGATGCTGTCCAGCATCTCAGGTGGCTCAGCAAGAAGAGCTACTGCCAGCTGCAGCAGAGGTAAGGGTTCAGATCCGGGTCCTGACATATTGCTTGTCTACACTGCGATCCCTAAATATTTTTGCAGATATCCGGCTGCCAGTGGGAAACTGACAGATTAGACACCCTGTAATAGTAACTCTATTGTTTCCCTCCTCCATCTCCCTAATACTTTTGCTACTCTCTCCCAAAGCAGGAGTGGCTCTGTCCCCATCTTGCTCCCACAATGCCGGAAAACACCTTGTCTGTAAGGTGATTGGACATTCTGTAACGTCTCACGTCACTTCCGGATTATGGGGAGAGAGCGGTGGAACGCATGCTGGTTACCGTCCACCAGCCATCCCCAGTGCGAGACCGTTTGTCTTTTTTCTTGTTTCTGTGCTATTTTATTTTTATTTACAATTTTTTTGGGATCGGCATACCTAGTGCTGATGTAAATGAGCGCTTTTTAAAATTTTATGTAGCGGGGCTTTAAATCTAAGGGAATGTTTGAGTGGTAGTTGTACTTAAACACACAATTTGATTTTATACTACAGGTGGTATGCTGGTGTATAGTTCCCTGTGGCCTGTTGATGGCGCTGCTATCGGAGGCTAGGGTTGAACCACTGGTACAGTGCTGTGCCTTGGATGTCCCCTCTCGGTGGTGGTATGATGGGCGTGTCGGCCTGCTGTGCATGGCGGGAGAGGATATAAAAGGAGCAGACCCTGTCTGTAAGGGGTGAGTTCCCGGGGATCCGACCCTGGGAGCGTGTTGTTCTGTTCGTGGCCACCCCAGGCACCTTTAGCCCTGCGGTGGAGTTCCTGGCCCGGGACACTGGCGGATCAGTCCCAGGCACCTTTAGCCCTGGGTCTGCAACTGAAGGCCTTGGGTCCAGCACCTTCGGCTGGAGGCCACGGAGGGAGGAGGAATCCCAGGGTGCTGCCTTGCGAGGAGACCCGTATCTAGAAGAGGAGGCCGGGGGTGGACTGTTCCAAGGGACTAGTGAGAGATCACAGTGAAGGAAAGGGCCCGGAAACTCTCTGGAGGGATGTCATCTTCCCGATAGAGGCCTACTACCCGAACCATCGTTCACCAGGTCTGTGGCAGAGACCTAACGTTCACCAGGTCTGTGGCAGGGACCTAACGTTCACCAGATCTGTGGCAGAGACTGTGTGTAATCTAATTCGAGCATCACTAGATAGGGCTGCTAGGATCCACTCTAATGGGAGACTATCTGGATGAGCTTAGACTACCTGAAGATATAGGTAGTGAATAAGTATACGTTTGTGCCTGGACCTACTTCAACACCTCTTGCTGTTTTGATCTTCCTCCAACCTTTCCTATTTAAATGACTATGCAAAAGAGAAAATAAACTCTACGTTGGAGTTGCAATTGGTGTGGACCTTGGAGTTATTGGGGAATAGAGACTTGTCTTTATTGCAGTGAAGACGGGAACCATTCTCTGGAGAACCTGACCATAAAGACCCAGGTACATTACACCGCTCAACCTCTTCACACGGGAGGGTACGGGCATGTGGCATGGTGTGCCCCTTTTCCTACAAGTGAGCCAAAGGTAAGGAAGAGGGATGTGTGTGCTACATTTAAATAATAAAAAAAAAATTACGCTATGGAGGCTTTTTTTCTGATCTTGTGAGGAGCTGGGCCGGAGGTTAAAGGAAACCATTCACTTTCACCTGGAGGTGAGGACCGGTGCCTTGGGAAGCGGATCGGCAAAAGAAGCCCATCTACCACCCCCTGATGTGCCTTTTACCCCTGCAGGGGTACCTACGTCTGGTGAGTGTGAACTCATAGGGGGGGAGCACCTCTGTCACCTGTTTTATACTGAAGACCGACCAGCTAGGAAGCTCACTAGAGTCACACAATTTCTGTTGGAACTGCTATCCGTGTCACTAACATCCATTTTTGGGATTGAAAGGAGAGACTATCACTGTTCATCTTAGGGGGCTTGGAAAGTGGAACCACTCTGGGCTGCCCTTGACGCCCACTGCTGCTGAGTGGGGGTCTATCTATTCATTAAGGATATACATGCACTTGTATACAAAGAACTCTGTTCTTATTGTTTTTCACTGCCCGCCGGTGCTATTTATTTATTGGATGTCATTTAATTCACCTATTGAGGACTATTTATACTGATACCACTTATGTTTTACATTTTTATTTTTTACATTTTTCTCACGTTATAGAGGTTAAGGATTAATATTATACAAGAATAAGAGTATTTTCACATACACCTGGTAACAGCTATTGATTCACTTGGTTGGATAAGTGGAGGTTACCTCTAATATTGCTTTAGGGTGTGGCCTGTGAAGGGCGATCAATTTGTTGGTCACTCTTTGGAGGCCGGAGACACATATTATTTGAATTTTTTGCATTGGAACATTATTTTCACTTTTTCAGTTTTTACAATGTTATTGCGGGAGAACACATCACACTGTAGGAGTCAGTTCACTCTCTGGTACAGATTTTTGCTAATATCCCTAGAAAAGGCAGCGCCACCACCCCTATTTGTCTTTATACATTTTTTCCAGTTCCTAATAGACATGTGCATTCGTTTTCGTCCAAATGAATTTTTGTCCGAATTTCAGGTATTTTCGTTATCGTTTTAACAAACGAAAAGGAAAGCGCAGAATCCGAAAACCGAAAGATCCGACATAAACAAATGCTTTATTTTCGTTTTCGCTGCAACAACAATTCGATATAGATAGGAGATTCAACATGACGCTGAAAATAACAATCTGTGTCTATCGAACCTGTGGTCGAATGTGCCTAACCTTAACTCTATTAGTCCAAGATTTTTCGACATAGAGAGAAAAGATTCGACATTATAGAGAGAAAAGATTCGACATTATAGAGAGAAAAGATCGCTGCTGAAATTGGGTGGGGGAAGTAAAATAAAAATAATGATGATTATGAATGTTATTGGCTGATTGTAACCAAAGAGGAGGAGCAGAAAAATAGCTAGAACTAACTTGACAATTCAACATGAACGACGAACATTCGACAAAGCATCGAAAAACATACAAACGTCGAATCTGTCATTGAAGGCTTATGGTGTCTGTCGAAAGTTCTAAGAAGATTCGACGGAGCAGCTAAACTGTACGACGCTGCAATCATACATTTCCGGTCAAATGCATCCGCCCATAGGCTATAGAAAAATTCTAATGTTGGTTGACTAGTAATAGTAAGGAATAAATATAATTATTACTAGTCATACAACATTAGAATTCTGTGTTGTACAGTTTCACTGCTCCGTCGAATCTTCTTTGAACATTCGACAGACACCATAAGTCTTCAATGACAGATTTGACCTTAATTACAGTAATTCGGATTTTCGGACGAATGCAATTTCTACCGAAAAACGAAATAAATAAAAACAAATTTCGGGAGTAACTAAATAAATTTATTTTTCGTACAAAAACGAAATTCCGAAACTAAATATTTCAGCGTGTACATGTCTAGTTCCTAATACAGGATACCTGAGGGGGGGAAGCAGCCTAGACTGTCCATTTAAGCGCAGATACTACTGCATATTTATTCAACGGGCTCCTGTTAGCCTGAAGAAATTACACAGTGCCACCATCAAGTTGGAGGATACACTGCAGCCTCCACCTGCCTACATGCCAACACATGTCAAAGGAGCAAAAATCTGCACCACTTTTTTAAATGCAGTACATTACAATACATGGTAATAGACTGTTCTTTGGGGTACTATTCTGAATCAATAACACTAGAGAGTACCTCACAAAAGGTTTGATTTACTAAAACTGGAGAGTGCAAAATCTGGAGCAGCTCTGGATAGA
Source organism: Rana muscosa (assembly GCA_029206835.1). Taxonomy (NCBI): domain Eukaryota; kingdom Metazoa; phylum Chordata; class Amphibia; order Anura; family Ranidae; genus Rana; species Rana muscosa. Next base: position 36,185,608 of record CM055117.1, read on the forward strand.
AACCAATCAGCTTTCAGGTTTTTTGTCAAAGCTTAAGGCCCCTTTCACACGGGACGGATCTGTGAGGATCCGCCCTGTGAACCTCCGCTTGCTCAGCAGGGATCGCTCCGTTGATCCCCGCTGATCCGGCAGATGACAGGGCGGACCCTGCACACTGTGCAGGGACCGCCCTGTCAGATCTCCGCTCTCCCCTATGGGGGGATCGGATGAACACGGACCGTCTATCCGTGTTCATCCGATCCGCTCTGCAGACGAATTGAAAAATAGGATTTTCCTCCATCTGCAGAAATGGGGGATTGCGGACACAGAGGAGATTGGGTGTCGGCGGATATTCATCCGCCGACACCCGCGATCTCGTAGGGACCAATGTATGTCCCTTTTTCATCCGTAAACGGACGGATGAAAAAGCGGACATATGGTCCGCTAGTGTGAAAGGGGCCTAATTGAACAAGCTGAAGTTAGAAGTTGATTGGCTACCATTCACAGCTGCACCAGATTTTGCACTCTCCAGTTTTAGTACACCAACCTCAAAGTTCCTTGCCTTACTGCATTGCATAGGTGTGAAACCAACCATACGGAAGCAATAACAGTCTCCAGGGAAATCAATTGATTTTCAGGCCCCAGGACTGTACGGCTAAGGTGATATATGAAATCAACCGAATCATACAAACATGAACTGAAATTTACGGGGCCCCTAAACTATAGAGTTAATTATTTTAGACCAGCCAGCTCCTACGAACGACTTAGCCAAGCATGAATGCAAGCTTAGGGTTAATATTTTTTTTTGGACAAAGGTACATTTATTTCTGAAGGCTGTCATTGGAGAATTTAACCGTGACTCTGAAACAGTTAGGCAAAAATCAAAAGAAATTTTGTCCTCAACTTTTGATGGGCATAATTATTTTTCCATTTAATTTGCAAGAGGTTAATGGCAGAAAGAAAGAAGGTGACATGTAAATTGTAATCAGGGGCACCTTGATACTTCACTGTCTCCGACGTGTGACCTCTCCGCAACTCTCGAGCTTATAGCGCGTTCCACTAGATATGTGTGGGAGATCACTGAAGGTTAAGTGAATGTGAGTGGCAGGCAGGGAAAATTTTGCTTTTCTTTGACAGCACTTCCATGTAACCCTTGTCTCTGCCCCCCTCAGCCGCCAGAGGTCCAGGCACGTGCAAATTAACTTTCAAAGAGCCGGAGGTGAGAACGCCAAGGTGAGAAAAGTCTCATTGTGATCATGGGAGTTCGCTCGAAGACCTGACAAGGAGCAAAGGACAAGGCCGTCTGAGCGTGTTTAAAGCTATTTACAGGCAAGAGTATCAAGAAGACTTAAATCACCGGTGCAGACATTGGAAAATTCTTATTGGCTCTTTTATTCAACTTTAGAAAAATAAATAAAAAATTTCAAATTAAATAGGTTGAAGTGGTTGTAAAGACTCATGCCGCATACACGCGACCGTTTTTAAAGTGGAAGTAAACCCTCCTATAATTTTCAGGCAAGGAAGCTGCCATCTTGGCCTCTGTTTAATGTTCAACTGCCATGATGCTGCACATGTGATCAGTTATGACACCAGCCACTGGATGATTTGACAGTTTGGTTGAGAGCACAGCCAATGTGACAGTTGGCATTCCCGGCATGCCGGGAATGTAACTGCTTTTTGAAACTGTTAAATCGATGGGTTTACTTCCGCTTTAATGACGAGGAGAAAAATTACATTTTTTAAAATGGTCATTAAAATTGATTGTGTGTGGGCTTCAGAGCATTTTTCACGACGTGAAAAACGGCCATGAAAAATTGGAACATGCTCTAATTTTTCACGTCGTTTTTTACACCGTCGTTTTTCTCGTCATAAAAAATGGCCGTGTGTGGGCTTTAACGACGTGAAAAAAAATGTGCATGCTCAGAATCAAGTATGAGACGGGAGCGCTCGTTCTGGTAAAACTAGCGTTCATAATGGAGATAGCACATACGTCACGCTGTAACGGACTGAAAAGAACGAGGCTGAAAAGCGCGAATCGTTTCTCAACAAACTTTACTAACACGAAGGGTGGCGCCATCCGAATGGAACTTCCCCTTTATAGTGCCGTCGTACGTGTTGTACGTCACCGCGCTTTACTCAAACATTTTTTTCCACGATAGTGTGTAGGCAAGGCAGGCTTGAGAGGAAACACGAAAAATTTCGTCGAGAAAAATGCTGTTTTTTTCAATGACATTAAAAACGGTCGTGTGTACGCGGCATCAGGTTTTTTTTTTTACCTTCATGTATTCTATGCATGAAGGTAAAAAACCTGTGTGCAGCAGCCCCCCAATAATTACCTGAGCCCCATCTCGATCCAGCAATGAGCATGAGAGTCTCGGCTCTCCGGGGACTCTCCCACCTTATTGGCTGAGACAGCAGCGGGAGTCATGAGAAGAGAGGGGGGCGTCCATGGCTCTTTAACCATGTGATCGGCTGTGTCCAATCACAGCCGGTCACATGTAAACACGGAGATGCAGGTAATTGGCACTCCTCGCCTCACACTGACAGAGTGTGTGGCGAGGAGAGAAGATCAGAGGCATCTCCTCGCAGGGGACAACAAAACATGTCATCACCAGTGCCCTGATTACATTATAGCTCCACCAGTGTCACCAATCAGTGCCAGCAATCAGTGCCCACCATTGCCCACAAGTGCCAGCAATCAGTGCCCACAAGTGCCACCAATCAGTGCCCATTAGTGATTTCAGTCAGTGCTGGCTATCAGTGCCGCCTATCAGTGCTGCCCATCAATGCCCATCACTGCTGTCCATCAGTGTCGTCCAGCAGTGCCACCTATTAGTGCCAATCAGTGCTGCCTATCAGTGCCGCCTATCAGTGTTCATCAGTGCCACCTATTAGTGCCCATAAGTGCGGCATATTAGTGCCTCCTCATCAGTGCCACCTAATCAGTGCCCATAAGTGCCGCCTCATCAGTGCCACCTCATCAATGCCCACCAGTTCAGCCTATCAGTGCCGCCTCATCAGCGCACATCAATGAAGGAGAAAAATTACTTATTTACAACGTTTACTGACAGAAACAAAGTAAAATAAAATAAAAAATGTGGTCTTTTTTTTTCTTTTTGTAAAAAATAAAAAACCCAGCAGTGATTAAATACCACCAAAAGAAATCTCTATTTGTGTGAAGAAAATTATAAAAAATGTAATTTGGGAACAGTGTAGCATGACCGCGCAATTGTCATTCAAAGTGCGACAGCGCTGAAAACTGAAAAATGGCCTGGGCAGTAAGTGCCCTGTAGGCGAGTGGTTAAGTAGGGGCTGCTGATAGGGGGGGACCCCTGGTCCTCTTGTAGGGGGTCCGAGCACACAAGGGAGCCCAAAAAAGGAGGGGTTTTAGTGAGGGACAACAATTGTGTCCTCTCTTCCTCCAGCAGCTGAAAGCTGGCCTCTCCCCCTCTCCTTGCTGCCAGCTTTCAGCTGCTAAAGGAAGAGAGAGACGACACAATTCTCATCCCTCACTAATCCCCCTCCCTGTGTGGGCCACCCTCTCTCATCGCTGGCTCTAATGTTAGCTCTCCTAGGTGTGTTTGTTAGCTCTGTAACTTTATTTCTTTCCCTGCAGTTCCTTCCATCTCATCTTCCCTGTCTCTCTGATCCCGGAGCTCCAACTGCCCAGCCTGTATATTTTTTTCATATCTCTCTCCTGTTGTTTTGTCTCCCTGACACAGCTGATCAGCTGCATTCCCATGGGATGAAGAATTTACAGTTACACCAGTTATATATTTGCATTTTATCTTGTCCCAGTGCAGTTTAGTGTGCTTTATGTAGCTGGGCTTCCCACTCCTCTCCCCCAGACTTATGCAACTTTGCTTCTTCTCCGCTACACTGCCAGTTCCATCTGAAAATTCATGTATCAACTCCTTATATTTACCCATTTACTAACTGATCTGGCAGTAGTTAACTACCTGTAGGCAGTGGAGGCCCGTCCATTAGGGGCGCACGGGTGACGCCCCCCCCATATCCATGCATCCTGCCCCCTGATCTACATGCGGGGCGCCGGACCATAGTTTCCAATGGGGGGGTGTTTTTTTTTTGCAGCACATGAGAGGCTCTAATAGGCTTCAAAAAATGGTGGGCTCAGGGCACAGAGCACTGCGCTCTGAGCCTACCCAGTTGTGTGACAATAGCAAATTAATATTCGCTAATGCCAAACTGATCCTCCCCCCGGCCAATCAGGAAGCGGGTCTTGAGACCCGTCACCTGATTGGCTGAAAGGACATTTGATTCTATTGAATGCCTAGGAGGATGAGAAGGGATGAGATGCATGGCGGAAGCCGACACAGGAGCCGCTGCCTGCTGATACAAAAGCTTGTGCCCGCCGCCTGCCGCCCGGCAGTCCGCCGCTGCCCACCCACAACCTAGATGTGGTAAGTGGCGGGCTGAATGACCGACCCGACCACCAGCCAACCGACCTACCTAGAGCAGGCAGAGGGGGAGCTTGTTTGCCGCCCCCCCCAAAAAAAAAAACCACCAGCTGCCACTGTCTGTAGGTACAGCGAATATCTCCTAAACGTAGCAGCCGGGGATAGCACTGCCGTATGTGCACTGTGCTCTCAGGGGACAGCATACCATCCATTGAGAGAGCTGTGCTGTGACCATGACTCCCGCACTTATGCATGGCAGTTTCATCATCACGGTTTGGCCAAACGGCTGGAGCCCAAGAACCCAGAGAGAGGACCAGACAAAGATGGAATCCCTCTCAGTAGTGACAGCACGCCGCAGGAGAGACCCTGTTTTTTAGGCAAGTCTGTCATAATAATATTTCACCAAACCCCTTCCCAACAGGGTTGTTAAACAAATAAATTGTTAGAAAAATGTAATTAAGGGCTCATTCACACAGGTACTCTGGCTGTGGGAAGGAGGGGTTTGTGCTGGAGCCACCTGTCATTCTATGGGGATGCAGTGCCTGCACGAACACAGCCGCAGGCCCTAATTTGACAGGTGTGCAGGTGCAGGTGAGTGGCCCCGGAATGCACACGGTCTGTGTGCCAGCTGTACACCTGCATCCCCACACCTGTCATATTAGGACCTGCAGCTGTGTTTGTACAGCTCCAGGTGGCTCAAGCCACATAAATGAACCACTGATTCATACTGTACAGACCACAGCACCCAAACAAAGAGCTTTATTTATTAACTCGGTTTCATTGTTTAGATTGAGCAGAAATTCTGTTAGTTACCGTATTTATCGGCGTATAACACGCGCCGGCGTATAACACGCACCCCAAGTTTAGCAGGGAATTTTAGAGAAAAAAACTTTTAGGAGGGAAGTTTAAGAAAAAAAAAAAATTACATTTAAATGCAGCCTTACCAGTGTCATTTGCAGCCTTGTCACAGTGCAGCCTTGCCAGTGTCCAGTGCAGCCTTGCCAGTGTCCAGTGCAGCATTGCCCAGTGTCCAGTGCAGCATTGCCAGTGTCCAGTGCAGCATTGCCAGTGTCCAGTGCAGCATTGCCAGTGTCCAGTGCAGCATTGCCAGTGTCCAGTGCAGCCTTGCCAGTGTCCAGTGCAGCATTGCCAGTGTCCAGTGCAGCCTTGCCAGTGTCTAGTGCAGCCTTGCCAGTGTCCAGTGCAGCCTTGCCCAGTGTCCAGTGCAGCCTTGCCAGTGTCCAGTGCAGCCTTGAATTTAAATTTGGCGCCGCCGAGATCGCCGCTGATACAGGGCGGAGCGCGGCGAACGCCGCAGAGAACGCAGGGACTGGGCGGAGCCGAGATACACATAGCCGAGTGTATTCGGCTATACTCGGCTTTTCTCGGCTTCGCTCACAGTCACGCCGAGTCCCGCCCTATGATGGACATATCACAGGTCCAATGGCGGGACTGGGCGTGACTGTGAGCGGAGCCGAGAAAAGCCGAGTATAGCCGAATACACTCGGCTATGTGTATCTCGGCGGCGATCGCTCCGCTCCGCTCACAGTCAGCGGAGATCGCCGGGGATAGGTGAGTATCGGCGTATAACACGCACCCACGATTTTCCCCTGATTTTAAGGGGAAAAAAGTGCGTGTTATACGCCGATAAATACGGTATGTTGTATTTGTGTCTAAAAATAATGATTTTTTGTTGTTTTTTTTGCGAAATATAGCTTTAATATTTTCTTGGGGGACAGTGAAACCTCGGATTGCGAGTAACGTGGTTAACGAGCGTTTCGCAATACGAACACTGTATTTTTAAAAACCCTGACCGATCGGAGCCTTTCGGAAATGCTCGGAAATACTCCGTCCCCGAGCCTTTCCGAGGTATCCCCGAGTTCAGCCGAGCTGTCCTCGGGCCTTTTCGAGTGTTACCGAGGCTCTCCGGCGCCCCCCACCTCTGGCCACATGCGGTATTGCATGCCATTGAAGTCAATGCTGAACAAATTATTTTAGTTTCCATTGACTTCTATGGGGAAACTCGCTTTGATATGCGAGTGCTTTGGATTACGAGCATTCTCCTGGAACGGATTATGCTCGTAATCCAAGGTTCCTCTGTATTTATAAGCAGTGGATCTGACATTCAGCAAACGTTCTAGGCAGGTGAATCTTTCGGGCCCATGGGTTTTAAATGACAGTGATTGATTTACCACCAGAAAATGTTTAAATCACAGGCATGGGCGTCCACAGAACTTTTTTCGGGGGGGGCATCATTTTAAGGTTGGAGGCTGCAGAGTGCAGATATGGTACAAGAGGTAGTTGGAGGCTGCGAACATGATACGGGAGGTGGTTGGAGGCTGCAGACATGATAGAGGAGGTGGTTGGAGGCTGCGGAGTGCGGACATGGTACAAGATACAAGAGGTGGTTAGAGGCTGTGGACATGATACAGGAGGTGGTTGGAGGCTGCGGACATGATACAGGAGGTGGTTGGAGGCTGCGGACATGATACAGGAGGTGGTTGGAGGCTGCGGAGTGCATACATAGTACAATAGGTGGTTAGAGGCTGCAGACATGATAGAGGAGGTGGTTGGAGGCTGTGGACATGATACAGGAGGTGGTTGGATGCTGCGGACATGATACAGGAGGTGGTTGGAGGCTGCGGACATGATACAGGAGGTGGTTGGAGGCTGCGGACATGATACAGGAGGTGGTTGGAGGCTGCGGAGTGCATACATAGTACAATAGGTGGTTAGAGGCTGCAGACATGATAGAGGAGGTGGTTGGAGGCTGCAGACATGATAGAGGAGGTGGTTGGAGGCTGTGGACATGATACAGGAGGTGGTTGGAGGCTGCGGACATAATACAGGAGGTGGTTGGAGGCTGCGGACATGATACAGGAGGTGGTTGGAGGCTGCGGACATGATACAGGAGGTGGTTGGAGGCTGCGGAGTGCATACATAGTACAATAGGTGGTTAGAGGCTGCAGACATGATAGAGGAGGTGGTTGGAGGCTGTGGACATGATACAGGAGGTGGTTGGAGGCTGCGGACATGATACAGGAGGTGGTTGGAGGCTGCGGACATGATACAGGAGGTGGTTGGAGGCTGCGGAGTGCATACATAGTACAATAGGTGGTTAGAGGCTGCAGACATGATAGAGGAGGTGGTTGGAGGCTGCGGACATGATACAGGAGGTGGTTGGATGCTGCGGACATGATACAGGAGGTGGTTGGAGGCTGCGGACATGATACAGGAGGTGGTTGGAGGCTGCGGAGTGCGGACATGGTACAAGAGGTGGTTAGAGGCTGCAGACATGATACAGGAGGTAGTTGGAGGCTGCGGACATGATACAGGAGGTGGTTGGAGGCTGCGGACATGATACAGGAGGTGGTTGGAGGCTGCGGAGTGCGGACATGGTACAAGAGGTGGTTAGAGGCTGCAGACATGATACAGGAGGTAGTTGGAGGCTGCGGACATGATACAGGAGGTGGTTGGAGGCTGCGGACATGATACAGGAGGTATACAAAACAAAAATTGCCGCTCCAAATAGACTCACCCCAACAACAAATACCTCTCCAGGAACCAAGGGTGCTGGCAATGCACAAGGCAATGAGGAAAAAATGAGGAAAAAATGAAGAAGCCTGGATAGCCGCACTCCAATCCAACGTGGCTTTTATTGGAAAAATAAAATAAAATAAAACAGGCACTACATGTCACAGCAACGGGTTAACAGGGACAGCTAACGCGTTTCACACTTAGGAGTGCTTACTAGGAGTGCGCTAGCTAGCTATGAGTAAGCACTCCTAAGTGTGAAACGCGTTAGCTGTCCCTGTAACCCTGTTGCTGTGACATGTAGTGCCTGTTTTATTTTATTTTATTTTTCCAATAAAAGCCACGTTGGATTGGAATGATACAGGAGGTAGTTGGAGGCTGCAGACATGATACAGGAGGTGGTTGGAGGCTGCGGACATGATACAGGAGGTGGTTGGAGGATGGGGACATCACATACTGTAGATATAGCAGCCATGGATGGATGGATATTGCAGGGGTCCGGTCTCAGTGTGTGGCCATGCTTACAATGGCGTGGTGGTGGTGGGAGTCCCCAGAGGGCTCCAGCTGGGGTCCGATCTCTGGGTGCCAACTGCTGTCCATTCAAAAATGGCGCCATATGTTTATGGTTTATTCAATGATATGTCTATTCGGATTTTATCTGGGTAGTATGTACAGTATGTATTGTGTTTTGATCTTTTGTCTACTGTATTAAAGGGAAAAAAATCTCAATAAAAAATGTACTGGATTAACTCACCGCGCATGTGCCCGCTCAGCCGAAAGTGGCCGAGCATGTACGAGCTTGCCCAAGCCCGGCAGGCTTTGGAACTGCGCCAATGTCGGCCCGCAGCCATATTTTTCACGGGCAGCCGCCGACCGTAATGGGCAATTACAGGCAACACTGTGCGGACACCTTGCTCTGGCGGGGGGGGGGGGGGGCACCATGATCACAGGTACATTCACTAATTAAATAGACTCCAACGAGTATGCCTTCAAAGTACATCTTTGACCTACATGCACATTTACTCTTATTTTAAAAGTACCTGTTATTTTGCCTGTTCTGCACCAAAATACCAAGCAATGTTTTCAGCCCTGTCCAACTCTCTTCTTCTGGTCTACAGAACATCTTTGTAGGAGGTAATCTGTATTTGGCTCCAGAGTAGTTGGAGGACAAAGAATGATATACCGTAGTTATGTGCAGAAAGAAAAACATTTCTTTTGTTTCCCTTTGTTATTCACATAAATTTGTTTAGATACATTTTTTTATTTGTTTTCTGAATTATTATTTTTTTTATTATTCAAATTCAAATAGATTACAATTTTTCCAATTCCATTGGCATTCAAATCGAATTCCATTTGAATTGTATATACTTTTTGTAATACACTGGCCTGTGTTACTCACTCCTGCACCCTATGCCCTATGTAAGCCTTGTGTGATTTGCACTCCTGAGTCATTGCATGTACCAAGGGGGGCAATTGATGGGGAGTTTGCGGGGGGATGGGAGGGATGTGAGTACCCCCCCCCCATTTTCACTGAGAAAAAAAGCCCTGCTTGGAATAACTTCCCTTTGGGATCAATACAGTATTCTGAATTTGAATTCTGAACCACCAGCTATACCATGACCTGCATAAATAGGAACCTCTTATGCTACCCAATGTGTGTGCCACCTGGGCCAAGATTTAGGATCAAGATCATACCATGACCATGAATATTTGAACAGTTTAAATATGAAGACTAAGCCATTTAAAATGTTTGCTGAAAAATCCAACAATAATTTATTTAGCATGATCGGGAAACAAGGGCAAATAACTTTCTGACCCTATTAGGTATGCAAAAATATGGGGGGCACTGCTGCCATCAAACAGTTTAACTCACCGACAAATGGTCCATTTCAAAATCGTCATGCCAGGTGAGGTTTTAAGAGCCAATAATCATCGGTGATAACTTAATGTTTAATGAACAAAATTATTGTGATCAAGGAGTCGCCATGGTTTGATAGGATACAGACTGTGCCAGGCAAATCTAATTAACTTTCTTAAGCAGTGCAATGGACAAGGATGATTGGCTCGTTATGGGATATTTAGACGCTGCTGAAGCCATTGAACACATTTTACCGTGTTGTGCGAATAATATATCAACTGAAATGGCATAGGAGTCTTTCGATTAGGTTTCTGTCCACATTTATGTCTTCTTGACCTTGGTTATGGAAAGTTATGCTTATTGCTACCGGCTGGTCATTTTTTTTTTCCTCTCCATTGCTTGGTCACAGGTGGTGGGAGTCCTTCTTTCCGTCCTTCCACTCTTTATTTTTTTCTAGTTCGATAACATAATTCAGCATTACTTTTACTACTTCCCGCCAAGGAGCTTGGATACCATTGGACCTTGTTTAGGCCTAATTGAAGATTAACAAGCAGATCCATTCTATGTCTGTAGGCTTGCTGATTTCATATTAACTGTGGCTAAGGACAATTAAAAGTATATGTAAATCTAACAACGAACTTCTCTTATTTGCTCCATTTTGGTCTGCTAAAAAAAGTTTTGAAAGCATTCTGTTCTATCGATTTCATTAACCAGTTCCCACCTGGTTCATAGTACAATGATGGCTGGGTAAGATCTCTCTAGCTCTGGGTGGACGTCATTTGACATTCTCCCTAGAACATGCCTCGCGCGCACTCCTTTAACTGCGCTGCAGCGCGGATGAGAGAACAGTGTACCGGCCCGCTGCCGGTATCGTGATCGCTGTGACCAATCACAGCAGATCACATGACAATTGTACACAATGGATAGCGTCCATTCATTGTGTACTATTGTGTTGTTTGTTGTGATTGGTCACACTGATTACATGGTACAGACAGGGCCAACCACAGCCCATCTGTACCATGTGATTAGTTGTGGCTAATCACAATAGTAAACACTGAATAATTTGATTTTATTCATTAAAAATGGTTGTTTATCACAGTGATCTGCACTGTTATATACAAGCAATTATAGTATGCAAAAAAGAAATCATGATCACCTCCCCAACACTGTGTTGCTCTGGTCACAGTATGCAACAAAAAAAAATCGTAAAAAAAAAAAAGAAAGAAAAAAATTGAAAATAAATATTAAAGAGGTTGTAAAGGCAGAAGTTTTTTTTTTTTATCTTTATCTAAGATAAAAAGCCTTCTGTGTGCAGCAGCCCCCCTAATACTTACCTGAGGTCCCTCTCTGTCCAGCGATGTCCACGAATGTCTCAGCCGTACGAGATTCTCCCTCCTGATTTGCTGAGACACAGCAGCGGCACCATTGGCTTCCGCTGCTGTCAATCAAAGTCAGCTAGCCAATCAGGGGAGAGAGGGGCCGGGCCCGAGTCAGGGCTCCTTGTCTGAATGTATACACAGAGCTGTGACTCAGCTCGGGTGCCCCCATAGCAAGCTGCTTACTGTGGGGGCACTGAACAGGAGGGAAGGGCCAGGAGCAGCGAAGAGGGACTCGAGAAGAGGAGGATCGGGGCTGCTCTGTGAAAATCCACTGCAACAGAGTAGGTAATAATAAAAAAGAGAAAAAATGGCGCAAAGTAAGTTCTGGCAGAGCATAAGATCCAAGGAGTCAGTGAATATAAATGATGCAAGCACCAGCAGCAGCTACCATGAGCAGAAGCAGGCTCTGTAAAACATGATGAAGAAAGGAAGGTGCGCCAAACTAAGTGCAGTAAAACAGGATTTAATGGCAAAGCATATAAAAAACAGCCAAATGGCTACTCACAAGATGTAGGACAAATTCAGGCATGTAAAAGGTTAATGGTGGTCCGGTGTCATCTAAGGCGGTCCTCGGGGGAGATGTCGGTACCAGATGAAAAGTTAGCTGAGTATGGCTGAAGGCAGGATGAAAGGAAGGCTGGAGGCAGGTTGTGGTGTCAGCAGAGGAAGAAACATCCAGGCTGTAATAGATGTAAAAAGCCCTGCACCGCTGGAGCAGCCAGGAGGTAACCAGGAAGCTTCAGGCAGGTTGCGGTGTCAGCAGAGGAAGAAAACATCCAGGCTGTGATAGTTTTAAAAAGCCCTGTACCGCTGGAACAGCCAGGAGGTAACCAGGAAGCTGCACATCAGCGTGCGCTTCACCGTGGAGCGCAGCGAGCCGTGGGACCGGAAGTGACGTGGAGATTGGAACGGACCAATGGGATGACACGTTTCACAGCATCCGCTGTTCCATCAGATCCATCCATGTTTGTTATTTTTATAGGAAAAAAAAAACAAGACTTTATAATCACTTTAATAATATTTATTTTATTTTATTTTTCTAACATGCTGTCACCAGTAGATCACTGTCACACCAGTTATATGATGACGCTGTACTGCACTGGTGATAGTATGTAGGAAAAAAAAAATGGGCAAAAAAATATTTTTAAAATGTTTTCATTTTCCAAACAATTGTCACACAAAACTCACCATGCCTCTTAAATACCTTGAACTGTCTACATCAATATTATGTCACCAAAAGTATTGACACCTGCCTTTACACACACATGAACTTTAATGGCATCCCAGTCTTAGTCCGTAGGGTTCAATATTGAGTTGGCCCCGCCCTTTGCATCTATAACAGCTTCAACTCTTCTGGGAAGGCATAATGTTCAAGAATCAAGAGTGCCCAGCGCATAGAGTGCAGGGGTATGGATTGCATAGCACAGAGTGCAGGGGTCAGGAGTAAGTAACACACAGAGTGTAGAGGTCAAATGTAAGTAAAGCACATAGTTCCTTCCAAGCAAAAATGTCCCTCTCCTTCCAAAGACAACCCTCTCCTGCCACGCTCTATGAAAAAAAAACACCTTCAAAACAAATTCCCCTTCTCCCTCCCTGAATTGTACTCATCAGACCTTGGCATTATGTTGCATTTGCTGGTGAGTTTTCCAGGTGCCAAAACCACAACCACCCACTTATTTTCTTGTACTATATGTCACTTATACTAAAATTGTTTAAATACAGGAACAACAAATGGGTAATCATGAAAAATGTGAACAACAAACAGATAATTGTAACAGTACTAGGGTTGGGCGATTTTCCCCCCAAAAAAAATCTGCAATTTTTTTTATAAAAAACTTGATTTACGATTCGATTTTTTTTATTATATTAAAGTGCATCAACAAACAAAATTGCAAAGGCAAACCCTTTCTCTAACTGCAAAGTCAGTGTGCAGTGTGTAACAAAGATTGTTAAACATCCAAAATATTAATACTGTATTTGGATTTAGCTAATAAAACAACAAAAAATCCTGAGGTTACTCTTAGTTGAATTGAACTGTGCCCATGCCTCACTGTGCCCATGCTTCACTGTGCCCATGCCTCACTGTGCCCGTGCCTCACTGTGCCCGTGTCTCACTGTGCCCATTCTTCACTGTGCCCGTGTCTCACTGTGTCCATGCTTCACTGTGCCCAATGCCTCACTGTGCCCATGCTTCAATCACTGTGCCCGTACCTGATTCAGATTTTCATGGGATACGGATTTTACTGCTACACCGGCGGCCATTCCAGTATTCAAAAGCCGCGCCTCCTCCTCGTCTGTGATAGGCGGAACACTCAATTTCCCAGCATTCAGTGTTCCGCCTATCACGGACATCCGCTCATCCTCATAACACAGACAAGGATGAGAGGATGTCCGTGATAGGCTGAACACTGCCTGCTGTGAAATTGAGTGTTTCGCCTATCACAGACGACGAGGACGCAGCTTTTGAACACTGCAATGGCCGCCGTCTGTCTGCATGACACGCTGATCAGGTAGGCAGACGCCGGCTTGCGGTTAGTTAGTGCTACATTACATCTACTCGCGGCGGCTGCGGCGAGTAGATGTAATTGGGGTAACGACGCCCAGTGCCATTCCGGATATGCCCTCTGCAGCCCTGCTACGGAAACTCTGAAGGAAAAAAGAAACAAATAAATAAATAAATAAATAAAATCTAAAAAAATCGATTTTCTTCAAATCTGAATCGATTTGAACTCAAAACTCGATTCAAGATTAAAATCAATTTTTTTCCCAGCCCTAAACAATACACAGTCATAAGGTCATAAGGGAAGATTGAGGGTTGTGATGATGATCACCAGGGATGAGCCGAACACCCCCCTGTTCGGTTCGCACCAGAACCTGCGAACAGACAAAATGTTCGTGTGAACTTTAGAACCCTATTAAATACAATGGACTCGAACGTTCGAAATCTAAAGTGCTAATTATAAAGGCTTATATGCAAGTTATTGTCCTAAAAAGTGTTTGGGGACCCGGGTCCTGCCCCTGGGGACATGTATCAATGCAAATAAAAGTTTTAAAAACTGCTGTTTTTTCGGGAGCAGTGATTTTAATAATGCTTAAAATGAAAAAAATAAAAGTGAAATATTCCTTTAAATTTCGTACCTGGGGGGTGTGTATGATATGCATGTAAAGTGGCGCATGTTTCCCGTGCTTAGAACTGTCCCTGCAAAAAATGTCATTTTTGAAAGAAAAAAAGTCATTTAAAACTCACTCGCGGCTATTAATGAATTGTCGGCTCCCGGCAATACATACAAAAGTCATTGATAAAAAAAAAAAGCGTGGGGGTTCCCCAAAATTCAATTACCAGGCCCTTCAGGTCTGGAATGGATATTAAGGGGAACCCCGCCGCAAATTTAAAAAAAAAATGACGTGGGGTTCCCCCAAATATCCATCTAGGCCCTTCAGATCTGGCATGGATTTTAAGGGGAACTCCACCCCAAATTAAAAAAAAATGGCGTGGAGTCCCCCTAAAAATCCATACCAGACCCTTATCCGAGCACGCAACCTGGCCGGCTGCAGGGGAAGAGGGGGGGACGAGAGAGCGGCCCCCCCTCCCTCCTGAACTGTACCAGGCCACATGCCCTCAACATGGGGAGGATGTCCCCATGTTGATGGGGACAAGGGCCTCATCCCCACAACCCTTGCCTGGTGGTTGTGGGAGTCTGCGGGCAGGGGGCTTATCGAAATCTGGAAGACCCCTTTAATAAAGGGGACCCCCAGATACTGCCCCCCCTATGTGAATTGGTAAGGGGTACATTGTACCCCTACCATTTCACCAAGAAAGCGTAATTTTTTTTAAAAAAAAACACACAAACACCTTGAAAAAGTCCTTTATAAATAAATAAATAAAATAAAAAAAACATTCCAGCGGTGAAATCCAGTGTCCTGCGGCGATCCCGATGTCCAGCGCTGTCCGTCATTGGTTGTGCCTGAGCGGACCTGATGGGGAACTTCCTCCTCAGTGTTTTAAATGTATAGACCCGCCCCTTCTAAAGTTCCCCATCAGGTCCGCTCAGCGGACCAGATGCGGAACATGACAAGGGGCGGGTCTATACATGTATTACCAAAGTGAGAGAAGTTCCCCATCAGGTCCGCCCCCTCGGTATGTCGGACCCGCCTACGTCATTGGCCTGAGTGGGAAACTTCCTTCACTGTGTAATTTTAATTTACACAGTGACAGAAGTTTCCTGCTCAGGCCAATGACGTAGGCGGGTCCGACATACCGAGGGGGCGGACCTGATGGGGAACTTCTCTCACTTTGGTAATACATGTATAGACCCGCCCCTTGTCATGTTCCGCATCTGGTCCGCTGAGCGGACCTGATGGGGAACTTTAGAAGGGGCGGGTCTATACATTTAAAACACTGAGGAGGAAGTTCCCCATCAGGTCCGCTCAGGCACAACCAATGACGGACAGCGCTGGACATCGGGATCGCCGCGGGACACTGGATTTCACCGCTGGAATGGTTTTTTATTTTATTTGATTTTTTGATTTTTTTAATAAAGGACTTTTTCAAGGTGTTTGTGTGTTTTTTTTTAAAAAAAAATTACGCTTTCTTGGTGAAATGGTAGGGGTACAATGTACCCCTTACCAATTCTCATGGGGGGGCCGGGATCTGGGGGTCCCCTTTGTTAAAGGGGTCTTCCAGATTCCGATAAGCCCCCCGCCCGCAGACCCCCACAACCACCGGGCAAGGGTTGTGGGGATGAGGCCCTTGTCCCCATCAACATGGGGACATCCTCCCCATGTTGAGGGCATGTGGCCTGGTACGGTTCAGGAGGGAGGGGGGGGCGCTCTCTCGTCCCCCCCTCTTCCCCTGCGGCCGGCCAGGTTGCGTGCTCGGATAAGGGTCTGGTATGGATTTTTAGGGGGACTCCACGCCATTGTTTTTTTAAATTTGGGGTGGAGTTCCCCTTAAAGTCCATGCCAGATCTGAAGGGCCTGTTATGGATATTTGGGGGAACCCCACGTCATTTTTTAAAAAAAAATGCGGCGGGGTTCCCCTTAATATCCATTCCAGACCTGAAGGGCCTGGTAATTGAATTCTGGGAAACCCCCACGCTTTTTTTTTATTTTTATCAATGACTTTTGTATGTATTGCCGGGAGCCGACAATTCATTAATAGCCGCGAGTGAGTTTTAAATGACTTTTTTTCTTTCAAAAATGACATTTTTTGCAGGGACAGTTCTAAGCACGGGAAACATGCGCCACTTTACATGCATATCATACACACCTCCCAGGTACGAAATTTAAAGGAATATTTCACTTTTATTGTTTCACTTTAAGCATTATTAAAATCACTGCTCCCGAAAAAACTGACGTTTTTAAAACTTCTTTTTGCATTGATACATGTCCCCTGGGGCAGGACCCGGGTCCCTAAACACTTTTTAGGACAATAACTTGCATATAAGCCTTTATAATTAGCACTTTAGATTTCTCCCATAGACTTTTCGAATTTGCTGCGAACACCCCAATTTGTTCGCTGTTCGGCGAATGGGCGAACAGGCAATTTTCGAGTCGAACATGAGTTCGACTCGAACTCGAAGCTCATCTCTAATGATCACCATGGACTTGTCAGGTATGAAAAAGAGCTTTGAGTGCAGGGGTCAGTAGTAAGTATAGTACATACAGTAAGTTTAGTATAGTTTATATACATGAGAAGTAATAAAAAAAAGAGTCTTTGTTGCAATGGAACCTCTCAACTGGATATTTAAAAAATATGGAGAATTTGATTGCTTTAGACTCTTCTTACCATAACCTTTATGGTTACAGGACAGGACTAGTTGGGACCCAAGCCATACTCCACAGAAACCATACACTATACTGATGATAAAAGAAAGCAGGTGAAAATAGGTTGCTTCTCATTTAGATTGAACGTCTGAGACAAATGTTAGAGCAGGGTTTCTCAACCAGGGTTTTATGGAACCCTAAGGTTCCTCCAGAGGTTGCTAGTGGTTCTTTGAGCAAAGAGCAATTTCTGCCTCTCAGATAAGTTGCCACTGACACCATTGATCTTTTTAGCTATCTATAAGGAGCATTCTTCCCACTGACCATTACACTAATGCATCATGAGTTGTAGATATAGTCATTTTTAACAGGGGTTCCCTGAGAGCGAAAACATATTTACAGGGTTCTTCTGTGTTGAAAAGCTTGAGAAAGGCTGGGTTAGAGGGTAGAAAGGACCAGTCTATCTCAGCCTTGCAGTGTATTCCAGGTATCACAGGTTGCTGGTGGGGTAGAGGCTACTGAACTCCCCAAAGAGAAGGGATCACCTCTCTAGGTTTCCTAGAGGCGAGTTAGGCAAACATAGAGTTGTCCATTAAGGAACCATGGAGTTGTCCATGGAGAAGCTAATTTATTTGTTTGAGATTTTTAATGTACTGGAGTAGGTACGCATTAAGAGTACCATGCATTTTTTGCTGATTATAGATCATGGAAGTGAGGAGGATTTGGTGTTTCTTGTGACAGAAATATTCCAAAAGGTCTTTGGGATCAAGAACAATTTTGGCTTTGCTGGATTGTGAAGAAAACACGGTCTTTGAACTTGTGCTGGTTGTGGAATTTTAAAGACTTGCTTTCCATGGCCAAGAGGAGCGGCAAGGACAGGCGTTTTGAAGGAGTGAATTGTTGAGGTAGTAAAAATGTACTTGTCCTATGTATCAGTGGAGGAACTTTATTTTTTTGTAATGGTTTTGCTCACATGGGAGATAAGTGAACACAATTCAGACTGAACTTGGCATATGGGCTGGTAAGCATCAGTTTGTTGTACACTTTAAGAAAGGCTCACACCCTTTAGTTGAATTCAGCTTGGTGAAGGTCAGGTTGGACATTTCTTTTGATGGCATGGGTATGAACATAAAAATTTAGAGATGCCAAGAAACGTAGTGTGACTGCAGCTAGAAAGGTCTTGCTTGCAAAGAATGCATCAAGTACAAAAAGTTGAATTTATGCCAAGAATCAGCTCAGTAATTTGCGTAGAAAGGAAAATGGCAAACAGAGAATACACTTAAGGTGAAAGAACAGGAGGAACAGAAACATGTCCCAGAGGAGAAAGATCCTTCTAGAAGGCAGGCTGAGAATCAGGAGTCAGATATGGAAGAACCTGAGGTATCCAAGGAAGAAGACAAAAGTACAAGCAAAAAAAGCAAACATGACGATTACTACAGATGATCAAGATGAACTGGGAAGGATTCCTACATGGGAGGAAACAAAGCAATTTCTAAAGGAAGGACAACTATCAAAGCCTGAATTGAAATTTCTGTATAGGAGGGTACATTGCTGTATCCTGGCCTAGGCCAACAAGGCCCAGGCCTAGGGCAGCACTTTGCAGGGGGGCAGCATGGAAAGAGTCCCCGCCAGCTTGCGCTACACTGTTCACTGTTAATGTAGCACCAGTCTTATGGGGTGGACTGGGCTGAGAGTCAAATTAGTCTAGCACCCCTATAAAGCAGCCACACTGCTTCCAGTATGCAGGCGGCTGGCATTCCCCAACTGTGGGGGGGGGGGGGCGCTGCTTCTAATTTTGACTGCCCTATCATCCTGGACCACAAACTTTCCTCACCGTGCTATATGTTTTCTGCTGCATCATTGGCATTGTTATATCTTCTTGGTCCTCTCCATAAAATTATCAGAAATTTGTGCTTAAATTAGAACTATAGGCAACACATTTATTTTCGTTTTGGATAGAGTAAGGGAGGGTATAGTCCCTGTCAGTTTATTTTTTACCATCCCTGTCCCATTGCAGAGATTTCCCTTCACTTCCTGCCCCATAGCCAAACAGGAAGTGAGAGAAAATCTATGCAAATTAAGGGAATTTATTGCCCCCCCCCCATCCAGGCCCTCAGAACTAGTGTCCCCCCTCGAAAATTTCAGGGTAAGTCTTAAACAGCAAGGGGCGTGGCCTTGACAGAAAGGGGTGGGTCATATTTAAATTAGGGGTTGCACGAGCTTAGTCAGGCCTAGGGCAGCACAAAACCTAAATACACTACTGGGAGGGTATCATATAGGCTGGAGCAGTTGGATGTACCAAAAACAGACCATACTCCGGGACTTTTAAGGTGTGACCTCTCAACAGATTACTGTAACCTCAAAAAGCATTGGGTTACCGCTCAGGCTTCTGTGTCCAAATTTGGTGTACTCCACTGTGGGTGTTGGCTCAGTGTGAAGAGCCCATCCCTGCTGTATGTTCTCAAACAGGAGCAAGGAAAGTCCTGATCGCCGCACACAAAACAAACCCGGTCCATGAATAAGCCCCATGGGCGGAGTGAAAAACTTTGGTGGGCGTGGCCTGGACAGGGCTAGGCTAATGCTTCTATAATTTGCATTACTGCTGGGTTTGTTTGGTTTGTGGTGATCGGGACTTTCTTCTCTCATCAGATTACACAGAGAGTGTTAAGTAAAAAGCCTCTCTTTATTAATACATATAAATAAACATTCACATTTTTAAATTTGTAAAAAAAATCCAAGGTAAAAACAATGAAATACAGCAACAGTTAGATAATTAGAACCACACCCTTAAGCAGACCAAACCCAATTACAAGTTTAATTATACATGGTCACCATATGTGTTTCATTTAAAGTCCATACACCCAGGACTCATGAAAGTCTACAGTCAGTTGGTTATAAGTATGGCCTCACTTGGAGCAGTTGGATGTATCGGTAGTAAATGAATGGGGAGAGTGCATTAGCAATTAATTAAAGTTAGACTCCAAATGGTATATCCAAATGAAAAAAATGGAAGAACTTGAGATATCTGAAAAGAAGAAAAAGAAAAGAGTAGAAGCAAAAAGGCAAATATGACATTTCTTAAAGATGATTCCTGCAATTTCTTAAGAAATGACAACTATTAAAACCTGAATTAAAGTTTCTGTATAGGAGGGTATAATATAAGCTGGAGCATTCGGATGCACCAAAAACAGACCATATTGCAAGACTTTTAAGGTGTGACCTCTTAACAAATTACACACAGAGTTTTCAATAAAAGGAAATACAGCAACAGATAGATAATTATACTCACATCCGAAGGCCAAACCCCAGTACAAATTTGATCATACATGGTCACCATATGTGTTTAATTTCAAGTCCATACATCCAGGACTAATCCCAGTCTACTACTGGTCAGCTGGTTATAGGTATAGCCTCACTTGGAGCAGTTGGATATGTTGGTGGTAAAGTGGGTTGCTTTGGCTATTTTAGTGATTTTTATAGCATGAATTTATAAATAGATGCTAGCCTTCCCCTATTCAACGACAATGAACTCGTTGGACTGGTTCATGATCTCAGGACAGGAAGTGATGCTACAGGAAGTAGGGGGAGGGGAAAAAGGACTAGAACACAACCATGTGCTCAAGACAAAAAGAAGCAGAAGTAATTTGTCAGGCCTTCAGGAAACAGTCTGGAAAGAGATCCTGGATACAAATAAGAAGACTCCATCACTAGGAAAACCCAAGTTAAGTAACAGTTTAGTGTTTAACCCTAAGGATAGATAGCCTGTGCATGTGTATCATGCATATTCTGTAATACTTTGTAGGTTGTGTATTTTTTTCCTAAAATTGTACTTAGTTTGTCTGAGTACAGCATCCTTGTTTAGTAAAGTAAACATTAATACACTACAGATGTTTTTAAGCTTCCTTGATTTACCGCAAAGAGACCTTAATATGCAAAGCAAGGCATAAAGGAATGGAGAGAGCACATTGGCGATTAAAGTTCAAAATATATATCCAAATATAATAGAAATGCTACATCTCCTGCCTCATGCCTCCTAAGACCATAGTGTAGATATTAACATTAGGTACAGTATATTCACAGTTAATGTATATACCACAAATACACTATATTGACAAACGTATTGGGACACCCCTCCAAATCATTGGATTCAGGTGCTCCAATCACCCCCATGGCCACAGGTGTATAAAATCAATCACCTAGGCATGTAGACTGCTTCTACAAACATTTATGAAAGGGTCGTCTCAGGAGCTCAGTGAATGCAAGCATAGTACCGTGATAGGTTGCCACCTGTGCCATAAGTCCATCTGTGACATTTCCTTGCTACTAAATATTCCATGGTCGACTGTTAGTGGTATTATAACAAAGTGGAAGCAACTGGGAACAACAGCAACTCAGCCATGAAGTGGTAGACCATGGAAAATGACAGAGCGGGATCAGTGCATGCTGAAGCGCACAGTGCGCAGAATTTGCCAACTGTCTGCAAACCAATAGCTGCAGACCTCCAAACTTTGTGTGGCCTTCAGATTAGCACAACAACAGTGCATAGGGAGCTACATGGACTGGGTTTTAATGGCCGAGCAGCTGCATCCAAGCCGTGTAAAGCATGCCACCACTGGACTCTAGAGCAGTGAAGACATGTTCTCTGGAGAGATAAAACATGCTTCTCTGTCTGGCAATCCAATGGACGTGTCTGGGTTTGGCGGTTGCCAGGAGAACAGTACTTACCTGACTGCATCATGCCAAGTGTAAAGTTTGGTGAGGCGGGTTATGTTTCAGGGGTTGGACTTGGCCCCTTAGTTCCAGTGAGAGGAAGTGGAACTCTTAAGGCATCAGCATACCAAGACATTGTGGACAATTTCATGCTCCCAACTTTGTGGGAACAGTTTGGGGATGTCCCCTTCCTGTTCCAACAGGACTGTGCACCAGTGCACAAAGCAAGGTCCATAAAGACATGAATGAGTGGATTTGGGGTGGAGGAACTTGACTGGCCTGCACAGAGTCCTGGCCTAAAATTGATAGACCACCTTTGGGATGAATTAGAGCGGAGACTGTGAGCCAGGCCTTCTCATCCACATCAGTGCCTGACCTCACAAATGCACTTCTGGAAGAATGGTCAACCATTCCCCTAGACACACTCCTAAACCTTGTGGACAGCCTTCCCAGAAGAGTTGAAGCTGTTATAGCTGCAAAGGGTGGGTCAACTCAATATTGAACCCTATGGATTAAGACTGGGATGCCATTAAAGTTCATGTGCATGTAAAGGCAGGTGTTCCAATACTTTTGACAATATAGTGTATATCCAAATATAAAAGAAATGCTACATTTCCTGCCTCATGTCTCCTAAGATCATATTGTAGATTTTAAATTATATACAATACATTCACAGTTAATGTATATATCAGAAATATGTTATCTAGTGTTAACGCAAAATTTAAATAATAATGGTTGGAGATTTGAAGAGCTGCAACTCTACGCGTTTTGTTGAGACAGCAATCAAAGTCAGCAACATTTTTTAATCAAACCCTTAAAAATTATAAGTAAAAGGCATCTAAATTTCAAACCTACTTCCCTTTACCCTAGATTTGAAGACAATATATAACATTCTTTTAGAATGACTGACCTGTTTTAATTGCTTATGCGTGAATTAATGTTTTCGTCTTGTATGCTGACTCTGTTAACTGAAAAATAAAAAATAAAAATAAAACGTATTTAGCGTAGTCTCACACTGTTTAAAAAGACCCATAAACTCCAGCATAGTTTTTTTTATAATAGGACTTTCCATATGCCTTTTATCCCTTGTTAGAAATTCACTCTTCCCATGATTAATAGGTATCTGGCCTCGCCTACTGAATTTTTCTTCTTTTTTTTTCTCCCCCCAGGTTGTGTGAAGCTGGCGCAGTGACTATAAAGCGACAAGCTTTTAAAACAGACCTTGAGAATCTGCAGTCTATGAAAGAGGTGTCTCTTCCTTAATAAAACTCACAGAATTCATGTACTTAGTACCACTGATTGCTTCTGGGAATTCCAACTCCTTCAAGTGCATTTTGTCATTTCATAACATTTTTTTCCCCGGCTGCCTTCATGTATTGTGTCTCTCTCCCGTCTTTAATCTTCCCAAAGAAGTTTGCTATTCATTTTTTTTTTAGAGGTCTAATTATGAGCTTCCACTTTGCAGCCTGCAATAATGGTTTCAAATGATATACGGTTTGATCTTCAACTAGAGGTGTTAAAAGTGCCTGCGATGGCAGATTCCCCCTGTGCTAAGTCTTTAAAAATTTCCAACCTTTATTTTGTGCACTGAATTTGTGTCACATTGCCTATTGTCTTTAGTTATCCAATCTATCCGGGCACGGCAGCCATCCCCACACACATGTCCAGACGCCACAGTGGTGATAGACCTTAATCCTTTGAACATCCAGGTAATACCCTTTGCTTTAAGCACATCGACCACTTTTGATTATACTCCCATTACTGGTCAATCTTAATGGACCCCCTCATCCATTTTTAGATACCCTTTCCCTACATATACTCATCATTGGCTGTGTTGTGGAGATGGCGGTCTGTGCTCTGGAGATGATGCCTGTGTGTGCTCGCTGTGTGCTGGATGATTCGCCACCCCAGCTCCTGGGAGAGACATTATCCCTTGGTCCACCTTTCACACAATACCTTGGCTTGACATACACTGTAAGTACCTAAATTGACATTTTGTCCTTTTCGGTGCATATACGTTTCTAATCGCATGTTATCATACTTCACTATTTTAGATGTCCCTAGCATCCGCCCCTGAGGAAGTGTTCACACAGAAACACAGAAACGTGTCGGGCATCAAGGATGCAGCCAATTGCTGCAATGGGACCACACTCTGATATATTTTTATGATAATTTTTATGACAATTACGATTTCACACCCTGTATCATGCTTTCCTGTGCTGCTCCTTTTCATATATGTATTTATGATGAATTACAGTCTTTGTTTGATCTTATATGGTCACTGTCATGCATGCATGTAGGTTCTATTGTTGCACATGCACAAGTCACCTGTCATACATGTTATGCACCAGTATTGTAATTTTGCAATAAACATTATGTTTTTTCATCCCCACCCCATTCTGTCAATTTCCTCATTTAAAGTCCCATTGCCTGCCCCCCCCCCCCTTTTCTCTGCTTTCAGCAAACCGGGATGGAAGCATTCCCCCATGCTTCATTTAAAGTCCCACAAACTCCCCTCTTTTTTAGTTATCCAATCAGGGTGGGCTGTGTGTACTGTTGCTGCAGTAAGATTGTGATGTCACCATACAAAATGTACATGAAGGAATTACTGGCCAAGTCAGGGTTATAGTTGAAATGGACCTAGCATCCAAAAAATGTTCTCATGATAAATGCATACAGTCAATGCTAAATAGTATGTCTTCCCAGTATGTATTACCTCTCACAGAGGTCACATGACTCCCCATAACAATGCATTTCTCTCCAGAAGGATAAAACCATCTTTGTTCAGGTATCATCCAGAGCAGTGTTTCTTAACCTTTTTGCCTTTTTGCCTTAACCTTTTTGCCATAGTAGCACCCTTTAAAATCTCAAGGCACCCCAGTATAAATTGTAAAAAAACTTAAATGCTTCTTATCAATGGGAAACCTGAGCATGGAACAATGCACACAAATGTCCTGATGAAATCACATCAGAGGTCCTTTAATCACATTAGAGGTCTTTTTTTTTATCACATCAGAGGTCCTCCCATCACATCAAAGGTCCTCCCATCACATCAGAGGTCCTCCCATCGCATCAGAGGTCCTCCCATCTCATCAGAGGTCCCCCATCACAATATGGGTCCTCCCATCACATCAGAGATCCTCCCATCACATCAGAGATCCTCCCATCACATCAGAGGTCCTCCCATCACATCAGAGGTCCTCCCATCACAACAGAGGTCCTACCATACCATCAGAGGTCCTCCCATCTCATCTGAGGTCCCCTGTCAGGAAAGGTTCCACTCGCTGGTAATACCATCTGATATTTGGCGTGCAGTACTGATGTCCACCAGCAGGTGTCTCCTGGCAGTTTGGAACTCTCAGGAGAGCCTTTCACTGCTGGTGTTATGTGATCCATGGGCCGCAGTACTGGCGTCCACCAGCGGGTGGATCCTGGCAGGATGGAGCAGGTATCTCCTTCTGCAATTAGGAATCACCTGAGCCTGTTAGCAGGTATAAATACCCGGCAGGTGCATACACACACCGCCCTGGTATTGTCCTCGTGCCCTAACCTGATCCCTGATCCCTGATCCTGTTGTTCTTCTCCTTATCCTTGGATCCTTGCTCTGCTCCCTGCTTGTCCCTGTCTGTCCACTCCTGGCCCCCAATCTGCTGACCTCCCGTTAATGATTCTGGCCTGACTTGACTACGATTATGGTTTCCCTTTACTACTTATGCTGGTGGGTTATCATCACTTATTGATTGTTTGGTTGTTCACTTGTACTGGTGGTGTGTTCACATTTCTATTTACTTAAATAAACTATTTTACTTCACCTATTTCTGTTTGCGGTTTCCTCTCTTGCAGTCCATACAGTTCTGATCATATCTGATTCCTGACATCCCCCATCACATCAGAGGTCCTCCCATCATATCAGAGGTCCTCCCATCACAACAGAGGTCCTCCCATAACATCAGAGGTCCTCTCACCCCATCAGAGGTCCTCCCATCACAACAGAGGTCCTCCCATCACAACAGAGGTCCTCCCATCACATCAGAGGTCCTCCCATCACATCAGAGGTCTACCAATATCTCAATGAGGATCCCAGCATAGGAAATAAACTATTCAGTCATAGGGAGTGTAAAAGGACACCGGGCCACACAATGGGACTGGAGAGGAAGCGGTTTAACCCTAAACTGCGTAGGGTGTTTTCCACAATTGGAGCAATAAGGATATGAAACTCTGCGGGGAGTATGAATATCTTTAAGACTTTTAGATGTACATCTTAAAGGACACAACATACAGGAATATGGGAAAGCATTAAAGACACTGATACACATGCACCCACACAGGTTGAACTGGATGGACCATTGTCTTTATCCAGCCTTACCTACTATGTAACTATGTAAGAGGTCCTTCCATCACATCAGAGCTCCTTTAATCACATCAGAGTTCCTCCCATCACCTCAGAGGTCCTCCCATTCCATCAGAGGTCCTCCCATCACCTCAGAGGTCCTCCCATCACCTCAGAGGTCCTCCCATTACATCAGAAGCCCCCCTTCACATCAAAGGTTCCTCCATCACATTAGCGGTCCCCATCACATCAGAGTGTCCCCCTTTCACATCAGAAGTCCCCCTCCATCACATCAGAATCCCCCTTCATGTCAGAGTCACTCCTTTACGTCAGAGGCCCCCTTTTACACATGAGCCCCCCTATACATCAGAGATTCCCCTATACATTTTAACCCTCCATCACTTTAGAGTCACTCTATACATGGGTCCCCCATCACATCAGTGTTCTCCCATCACATTAGAGTCGCCCCTTCACATCAGAGTCCCCCCTTCACATCAAAGCTCCTCCGTTTACATCAGAGCTTCCTCCTTCACATCAGAAGTCCCTCTCCATCAGATCAGAATCCCCCTTCAAGTCATAGTCACCCCTTTAAATCAGAAGCCTCCTTGAATCCCCCCTTAAAGTCAGCCACCCCTTTACGTCAGAGGCCCCTAAGCCCCCTATACATCAGAGGTTCTCCTATACATTAGAGCCATCCACAAAGTTGGGAGCATGAAATTCTCCAAAATGTCTTGGTATGCTGACGCCTTAAGAGTCCTCCTCACTGGAAATAAGGGGCCAAGCCAAACCCCTGAAAAACAACCCCACACCATAATCCCCCCTCCAACAAATGATTCGGCCCAGTGCACAAAGCAAGGTCCATAAAGACATGGATGAGCGAATTTGGGGTAGAGGGACATGACTGGCCTGCACAGAGTCCTGACCTCAACCCGATAGAACACCTTTGAGATGAATTAGAGTGGAGACTGCAAGCCAGGCCTTCTCGTCCAACATCAGTGCCTGACCTCACAAATGCGCTCCTGGAAGAATAGTCTAAACATTCCCATAGACACACTCCTAAACCTTGTGGACAGCCTTCCCAGAAGAGTTGAAGCTGTTATAGCTGCAAAGGGTGGGCCAACTCAATTTTGAACCCTACGGACTAAGACTGGGATGCCATTAAAGTTCATGTGCGTGTAAAGGCAGGTGTCCCAATACTTTTGGTAATATAGTTTAGATCGGATGCCTTTCATGCTAGAAGTGGCCCCTCTGGCTATAATTGTAATAGCAAACAAGGCAGCAAAGCAATTCTAACACATAAGCCCTGTACACACGATCGGATAACCTATGGATTTTCGTCCGATGGATTTGTCCATCGGAAATCCGATGAAGCTGACTTCCATCAGTCTTGCCTACACACCATCAGTCAAAAAAACGACCGTTCCAAACGTGGTGGCGTAAAACACTCAGATGAGCCGAGAAAAATGAAGTTTAATGCTTCTGAGCATGCGTCGACTTGATTCTGAGCATGTGTGGGTTTTTTATCCGATGGACTTGCCCATAGACGATCGGAATTTGCTATCGGTTTTTGATCCATCGGAAAAATTTAAAACATGTTCTATTTTTTAAAACCGATGGAAAAAAGACCGATGGGTCCCATACACGATCGGTTTGTCCGATGAAAAAAATCCATCGGACGGGTTTCATCGGTAAAACCGATCGTGTGTACAGGGCTATAAACGTTACTAAATAATTGATGCAGAACAGACTCGTTTCAGACACCAGCAACAAAGCTCATACATCTTTGCAGACTTCATAATACCAAAACCTTCTTAAATTTAAGCTATACTCATTTTGTTACTCTTTTTTTTTTTAAGTTTTATCAATTGTTTTCCTGCATTTTGTTTTTACAGTAGTACAATCTCTGTTTTACAAATAAACATAGCAAAGGTTTTACAGAGCACCGTGGGTTATCTAAAAAGACAGCAGAGCAGCTTCCTTTGAGGCTATGTTTTTGTGATGGAAACTTTAAAATGAACCACCCATTAAGGGAGGAGTCACTGCTAAAATGATCTAAGTCATGTAAATAATAGGCTTCTGCCAGCGCAAAGAGTGATGTCAAGTTTTACATATGAAAAGGAGACCAGAGAGCCACTGGCTGGATGAATAAAAGTATTTTTGATAATGTAATATTTTTTTATTTTTGTAGCACCCCTTTGACACCCACAAGGCAGGATAGCACCTCCAGAGGCAAAGGGCAGGCTAGTGTTTCACCCTAGGGCTGAGTCAATGGCTAAAATGGGAGGATACTATTTGTTTAACCACTTCCCGCCCAGTCAATAGCAGATTGACGTCCGGGAAGTGGTTCTGTTATCCACCCTGGACGTCATATGACGTCCTGCGGTATAACAGCCGCCGCGCGCCCGGGGGGGCGCGCATCACGGCGATCGGTGGAGCGGTGGGTCAGTCTGACCCACCGCTACACTGATCTCGGTAAGAAGCCTCCGTCGGAGGCTTTTTACCACGTGATCAGCCGTGTCGAATCACGGCTGATCACAATGTAAACAGGAAGAGCCGTTGATCGGCTCTTCCTCACTCGCGTCTGACAGACGCGAGTAGAGGAGAGCCGATCGGCGGCTCTCCTGACAGGGGGGGGTTCGCGCTGATTGTTTATCAGCGCAGCCCCCCCTCGGATACCCACACTAGACCACCAGGGAAGCCCCCCAGGACCACCAGGGAAGCCCCAATCATGTGGATGGCCCCTATGGCCATCCACATGTAGTAAAAACAAATAAATAAAATAAAAACATTAAAAAAAATATGCCAATCAGTGCCCACAAATGGGCACTGACTGGCACTTTCACAATGTGTGGTGGCTGGCATTGCTGGGCACCAGTGCCACCAATGCCACCTACTAGTGTCCATCAGTGCCACCTATCAGTGCCCATCTGTGCCCATCCGTGCCAATCTGTGCCCACCTATCAGTGCCCATCCATGCCACCTATCAGTGCCACCCATAAGTGCCCATCAGTGCCGCCCATGAGTGCCCATCAGTGCCGCCTATGAGTGCCAATCAGTGCCGCCTATGAGTGCCAATCAGTGCCGCCTATGAGTGCCAATCAATGCCACCTATGAGTGCCCATCAGTGCCGCATACCAGTGCCACATATCAGTGCCCATCAGTGCCGCCTATCAGTGCCCATCATCAGTGCCCATCAGTGCCACCTCATCAGTGCCACCTCATTGGTGCCACCTCATCGGTGCCCATCAGTGTCGCCTTATCAGTGCCCTTCAGTGCCACCTTATCAGTGCCGTCATTGAAGTAGAAAAGGTACTTGTTTACAAAAAAAATTAACAGAAACAAAGAAAAACTTAGTTTTTTTTAAAAAAATCGCTATTTTTTTATTTGTTGTGCAAAAAATAAAAATCGCAGAGGCGATCAAATACCACCGAAAGAAAGCTCTATTTGTGGGAACAAAATGATAAAAAATTTGTTTGGGTACAGTGTAGCATGACCGCGCAATTGTCATTCAAATTGCGACAGTGCTGAAAGCTCAAAATTGGCTTGGGCAGGAAGCTGTATAAGTGCATGGTATTGAAGTGGTTAAAAAACAACAAAAAAGAAACAGATGTTTACATATCCTTTAAGCTTAGGGAAAAACCAGGTGAAAAACTATACAATCAGTCTATATACAGCCTAGCCAAACACTAAATTGACATAGTAGCCCCTGTTTAGGACAAAGGAGCTGCATAATTTATTTACTGACCATTAGGGATGAGCTCGGTGTTCGAGTCGAACATAGGTTCGACTCGAACAACGGCTGTTCGCGCGTTCGGCGAACAACGAACGATTTGGGCCGTTTGCGCCAAATTCGAGTGACGCGAACGGCCCACAATACACTGCGCCATCGCAGTGTAATCCCGGCGCTGTGATTGGCCAAGCATGCACTGTGACCCTGCATGCTTGGCCAATCACAGCGCCGGCAGCGAGGAGAGCAATGATTGGCCACAGGCAGGATGCCTGTGGCCAATTATAGCTGAGGGGGTTTAGTACACGCCCCACACTATAAAAGGCCGCCAGCGCGGCGGCCTTGTGTAGTGTGTTCCGGAGCAGGGAAAGTGAAGGATAGGCAGGGACAGTGTCAAATCTATTCTTTGCTAAACCTTGTGTGTAGGGAGAGAGAAGGATAGGCAGGGAGAGTGTCAGGCCTCGTACACACGGCCGAGATTGTCGTCGAAAAAAACATGTTGTTTTTTTCGACGAGATTCTTGGACAAGAAAATTGTCCCGGCCGAGTGTACACACGCTCGATTCAAAGAACCCGCGGTTCTTTGAATGGAGCGTACGTGGTGACGTCATCGACTACGACGAGCATGCGCTCGTCACATTCGATGCCGTCGCCGCCATCTTGGTATACCCTACGTATGCCTAGGAAGCTACCGCGCATGCGTCGAATTCATTTCGAACATGCGCGGGCTTCCTGGAGGACAGGAAAGTGTACACACACTCACTTTTCTCGTCGAGAAACATGCCGACAAGAATCTCGACGAGAAAATAGAGAGCAGGTTCTCTATTTTCTCGTTGAGGTTACTTGTCGGTTTTCTCGACGAGAAACCATACACACAAACGAGTTTCTCGGCAAGACATCTCTGCCAGCAAGTTTCTTGCTGGTTCTTGCCGAGAAACTCGGTCGTGTGTACGAGGCCTCAGTGTCATATTCTTTGCTAAACCTTGTGTGTAGGGAGAGAGAAGGATAGGCAGGGAGAGTGTCAGTGTCATATACTTTGATAAACCTTGTGTACAGGGAGAGAGAAGGATAGGCAGGGGACAGTGTCAGTGTCATATTCTTTGCTAAACCTTGTGTGCAGGGAGAGAGAAGGATAGGCAGGGAGAGTGTCAGTGTCATATACTTTGATAAACCTTGTGTACAGGGAGAGAGAAGGATAGGCAGGGGACAGTGTCAGTGTCATATTCTTTGCTAAACCTTGTGTGCAGGGAGAGAGAAGGATAGGCAGGGAGAGTGTCAGTGTCATATACTTTGATAAACCTTGTGTGCAGGGAGAGAGAAGGATAGGCAGGGGACAGTGTCAGTGTCATTGTTGCTAAGCCTCCTGCACATTATACACCTGAAGTTAGCCCGTATTGCTGCTTTTTCCTGGTGTGTTACACAAACAGGATTTTGCGGCACTTACAGCGGGCGGAGTGTGCCTCCTGACCATATTACACCTTAACTTAGCCTGTATTGCTGCTTTTTCCTGGTGTGTTACACAAACAGGATTTTGCGGCACTTACAGCGGGCGGAGTGTGCCTCCTGACCATATTACACCTTAACTTAGCCTGTATTGCTGCTTTTTCCTGGTGTGTTACACAAACAGGATTTTGCGGCACTTACAGCGGGCGGAGTGTGCCTCCTGACCATATTACACTTTAACTTAGCCTGTATTGCTGCTTTTTCCTGGTGTGTTACACAAACAGGATTTTGCGGCACTTACAGTGGACGGAGTGTGCCTCCTGACCATATTACACCTTAACTTAGCCTGTATTGCTGCTTTTTCCTGGTGTGTTACACAAACAGGATTTTGCGGCACTTACAGCGGGCGGAGTGTGCCTCCTGACCATATTACACCTTAACTTAGCCTGTATTGCTGCTTTTCCCATTTCCCTGCAGGCCATTAGAATGTCTGGAAGGCAAACAAGGAGAGGCAGACAGTCAGGAGCCAAAAAAAGAGGGCAAGCAGGCTCTGTGTCTAGAGACAACAGTGCTGGTCGTGGACGCGGTGCATCGCCATCAGCACGTGGCCATGGGACACGCTTGTCCTTCTTTTCGGCAGCTGGACGTGTTGAGCCGCATCATGCCGAAGACTTGGTAGAGTGGATGACCAAGCCCTCCTCATCCTCCTCATCCTCTCTCACCCAGGTTCAGGGTACTGGCAAAGCAGCTGCCAAAGCGTCCTCTTCCCTGGTATCAATGTCATCATCAGTCACTCCTTCCCTAGACCAACCATGTCCTCCTGAGGAGTCCCCCGAACTGTTTGAGCACAGTGTTGGGTACATGCTCCAGGAGGATGCCCAGCGTTTCGAAGGGTCTGATGATGATACCCAGCTACAGGAAGGCAGTAGCGTGAGAGCAGAGAGAGGGGATGCTCAAGAAGGACACCAATCTGGCAGTCATGTTCCAGCAGCTGCAGCATACTGCCAGATTGGCTCCAGTGATGAGGAGGGAGGGGATGATGAGGTCACTGACTCCACGTGGGTGCCTAATAGGAGAGAGGAGGAGGAGGAGGAGGAGGATGAGGAGGAGGCACATCTCCAATGAGGCAGGATGCCCTCGGGGGCCAGCGTAAGGGCAGCACACCGACGGAATCACACCGCAGAGCTCCGCCTGTGCAAGGCGCTGCCTCTGCCCGTTATTCAAAAAGTTCTTTGGTGTGGGCCTTTTTTGAGTCGAGTGCATCAGATCGCACAGCTGCTGTTTGCAACATATGTCTCAAGCGTATATCGCGTGGCCAAAACATCACCCGCTTGGGCACCACATGCTTGACCAGACATATGTTGACCTGCCATGCAGCTCGTTGGCAAGCCTACCTTAAAGACCCACACCAAAGAACAAAGCTGACCTCTTCTTGCACCGCATCAGCTGGGATCTCCAACCCCACTATACCTTCAGTCCTCTCTGAAACCTGCTCTGAGAGGAATGAAGGTGTAGAATTAGGTGTGTCACAGCCAAGTACTTGCGGGCACTCTGCTAGCAGTACACCAACGTCCGATTCTAGCAGGAAAATTTCTCTGCCCCAGCTGCTGGACCGTCGAAAGAAGTTCACTCCCAGCCATCCACATGCCCAGCGGTTGAATGCTAGCTTGGCTAAATTGCTAGCGCTTCAACTGCTGCCTTTTCAGTTGGTAGACTCGGCCCCCTTCCGTGAGTTTGTGCAATGTGCGGTTCCTCAGTGGCAGATTTCCAAACGCCACTTTTTCTCACGGAAGGCGATTCCGGCTCTCTACCGGCATGTGGAAGGCAATGTCTTGGCCTCGCTGGACAGGGCGGTCAGCGGTAAGGTGCATATTACCGCTGACTCATGGTCCAGCAGGCATGGACAGGGACGTTACCTTTCTTTCACGGCCCATTGGGTCACTCTTTTGGCAGCTGGGAAGGATGCAGGACAAGGTGCAGTAGTGTTGGAGGTTGTTCCACCGCCACGTCTCCAAAATGCTACTACTGGTTGTGACACACCTCTGTCCTCCACCCCTCCTCTTCTTCTTCCTCCGTGGCCTCTTCCTGTGCTTTGTCCTCGGAACCAGCGGTGCTCCGTAGGCGTTCAAGGGGCTACGCAAGTACGCAGGCAAAAAGATGCCATGCCGTGCTTGCGCTGGTGTGTTTGGGGGACAGGAGCCACACTGGGGCAGAGGTTCTGTCTGCTCTGCAGGGGCAGGCCGAGAGGTGGTTGACGCCATGCCAGCTTAAGCCAGGAATGGTAGTTTGCGACAATGGCACCAACCTCCTCTCCGCTCTCCGACAGGGACAACTGACCCATGTGCCCTGTGTGGCTCACGTCCTTAACCTGGTGGTGCAGCGGTTCTTGGGCAGGTACCCGGGCTTACAGGATGTCCTGAGGCAGTCCAGGAAAGTCTGTGTGCATTTCCGCAGATCTTATAATGCCAGTGCTCGCCTGGCTGAGCTGCAAAAGGAGTTGAACCTGCCCAAGAACCGCCTTATATGTGACATGCCCACCAGGTGGAACTCAACGTTGGCCATGCTGCAGTGGCTGCACACGCAGCAGAGGGCCATCAATGAGTACCTGTGCGACTACGGCACCAGGACAGGGTCAGGGGAGCTTGGGTTTTTTTTCACCACGCCAGTGGGGCATGATCAGGGATGCATGCACTGTCCTGGCACCATTTGAGGAGGCCACGAGGATGGTGAGCAGTGACAGTGCATGCATCAGTGACACTGTACCTCTTGTCCACCTGTTGGAACATACACTGCGTGGAATAATGGACAGGGCACTTGAGGCAGAACAGAGGCAGGAAGAGGAGGACTTCCTTGCCTCTCAAGGCCCCCTTTACCCAGACAGTGTTCCTTCTGTCCCACCCATCGCACAGGAAGAAGAGGAGGAGGAGGAGGAGGAGGATTGTGTCAGCATGGAGGTGGAGCCTGGCACTCAGCATCATCAGCAGCAGTCTTTTAGGGATGATTTACAGTCCCAAGAAACCAGTGGACTTGTACGTGGCTGGGAGGAGGTGGCTGCGGATCATGTCGTCCTTAGTGACCCAGAGGACTCCGAACTGAATGCCTCAGCTAACCTACGCTGCATGGCCTCCCTGATCCTGCAAAGTCTGCGGAAGGATCCTCGTATTCTTCGGATCAAGGAGAGGGACAAATTACTGGCTGGCCACTCTCCTTGATCCACGGTACAAGGGTAAGGTTGCGGACCTTATCTTACCGTCGCAGAGGGAGCAGAGGATGAGACAACTCCGGGAGGCCTTGCAGAAAGGTCTGTGCAACGCGTTCCCAGAGACTGGGAGGTTACAAACTCCTGGTCTTGGACAACGAGTTGCTGAGGCTTCGGTCAGTCAAAGAAGGAGCGGTGGG
The DNA here is from genome assembly GCA_029206835.1 of Rana muscosa. Lineage (NCBI taxonomy): Eukaryota > Metazoa > Chordata > Amphibia > Anura > Ranidae > Rana > Rana muscosa. The sequence goes on from CM055117.1 coordinate 36,220,147, forward strand.
GAAGGTGGCTGTCTGACCGAAGCGTTCAGACAATTCTTTAGTCCGCAGCCCCAAGGTATGTTCGGTTCCAGCAACCATCGCCAGCGTCTGATATACATGGTGCAGGAATACCTAGGGGCAAGGTCAGTCTTGGACACCTTCCCCACCGAAAATCCTCTGGCTTACTGGGTCTTGAGGATGGATCACTGGCCAGAGCTTGCACAGTATGCAATTGAGCTACTGGCCTGTCCTGCATCCAGCGTTCTTTCAGAACGCACATTCAGTGCTGCTGGAGGATTTGTAGCGGATCACAGGGTGCGCCTGTCCACCGACTCTGTTGATCGACTGACTTTCATAAAGATGAACCAGTCTTGGATCACCACCAGCTACCAAACACCTGAAGCTGATATAACAGACTAATTTATTTTCAAATGTCACATCCCTTCAAGACTGATGCTGATACTGAGAGTTTGTCCTGTTATGTTGACTGACTATCCTCCTCAATGATCCGATTGACGATGATAGCTTGGAAGAACATTTTTCAGCCCCTGTTTAACAGGGGTGTGTTATTACAATTTTTTATGCAATGCTTTGCAGCAGGGCTCATTCCTGCACTCCAACTAGAGTATCTGGGAGTGGTTGCAGTGTCATGGCACCAGCACCAGTGGCTAAGGCCCAATTTTTCAGCCCCTGTTTAACAGGGGCGTGTAATTACAATTTTTGATGCAATACTTTGCAACAGGGCTCATTGCTGTGCTCCAAGTACAGTATCTGTGAGGGGTTGCAGTGTTGTGGCACCAGTGCCTAAGGCTCAATTTTTCTGCCCCTGTTTAACAGGGGCATGTAATTACAATTCTTGATCTAATAATTCACAGCAGGGCCCATTCCTGCGCCCACCAAGACTAACTGTGAGGCCTTACAGTGTTGTGTCAACACCACCACCACCACCACCACCAAAGGCCCAATTTTTCAGCCCCTGTTCAACAGGGGCATGCAATTACAATTCTTGATCTAATAATTCACAGCAGGGCCCATTCCTGCGCCCACCAAGACTAACTGTGAGGCCTTACAGTGTTGTGTCAACACCACCACCACCACCAAAGGCCCAATTTTTCAGCCCCTGTTCAACAGGGGTATGCAATTACAATTCTTGATCTAATAATTCACAGCAGGGCCCATTCATGCGCCCACCAAGAGTAACTGTGAGGGCTCACAGTGTTGTGGCAACACCAACATGTAAGGGGCAAATTTCAGCTGAGTATATACGGCAGGCCCCTACTTTCAAACATCCAACTTACAAACGACTCCTCCTTGCAAACGGAAGGATACAACAGGAAGTGAGATGAAATCTACCCCTAGGAAGGCAAATTCTCTCCTGTAAGAGTTAATATGGGAAAAAAAGTGTCTCCTCTCCACTGATTCTTTATCACCAATTCTTGTTTCAATAAAAACCCCAAATTTTCAAAAAACATTTGTCATTAGGACGGAAAGTGAGGTGAACTGTTCTGAACAGGTACACACTGCACAGACAGCAAAACAAATGTTACAGGGGTGATAACCCTTCCCTATGTTTTCCAAAAAGCTTAAAAATATATTTTTTGGCTGGAGCTACACTTAAACAATGTACCTGTTCAAAATTACAAACAGATTCTACATAAGAACAAACCTACAGTCCCTGTCTTGTATGTACCGCCTGTATACGGCTGTTCAGAGTATATAGGGCCTTTTTAATTTTGTGTGCGGGGTTCCCCTTAATATCCATACAAGACCCAAAGGGGCTGGTAATGGGCTGGGGTGGGGGGGGGGTGATGGGGTAGCTATGCCATTTTTCTTAAAGATTTTCATCCATATTACCGGGACCAGACATTACATTAAAGCCGCAAGCAGTTTTAAATGGCTTTTTTTCCTTTAGAAATGTAATTTTGTGCAGGGACAGTTCTAAACACGGGAAACACATGGCACTTCACAGGCATACTTTAGACACCCCCCAGGTACGATATTTAAAGGAATATTTGACTTTTTTTTTTCACTTTATGCATCATTAAAATGACTGCTCCCGAAAAACGACCGTTTTTAAAACTTATTTTTGCATTGATACATGTCCCCTGGTGCAGAACCCGGGTTCCCAAACCCTTTTTAGGACAATAACATGCATAATAGTCATTATAATTAGCACTTTAGATTTCGAACGTTCGCATCCATTGTATTCAATAGGGTTCTAAAGTTTGTGCGAACTTTCGGTCCGTTCGCGGGTTCTGGTGCGAACCGAACCCGGGGGTGTTCGGCTCATCACTACTGACCATAATAAATATAGGAAAATATGTACTAGACCGTGATTTGTTTCCTTGAAGGATAAGTCCAGAGCCCATTGTGACAGCTTCTTGGGATGATGACATGAACATTGTTTATTTATCTGAAATTTTGACTATATTCAGGAATACTGCAAAATTTAGCTTTTCTCGTGAAATGCATTAACATCAGAGGGAAAGGTGAAATTTAAGGTGTTAAAAAAAAAAAGATTGCGGGTTTTAAATGGCTCCTGAAGGTTACAAAGCTCCTTTCATCTATGCAGTACTGCACAAGTTTGTGCTCTAAAAAAACTGCCCCATTACCCTAATTTTTTTTATGTTTGTTGTCACAGGAGAAAAAACAGAGAATTAAAAAAAATAAAAAACAATAATAATAACAAGGACCTGATACCTGATGCCCTGAGTTAGTAGATTGAATGATGCTGCACCATCAATTAAAATGGAACTTTATGTCAAAATTAAAAATTGGCGAAGAGGCAAGAATTTTATTTCCAAAGAGACATGCTTTGTCTCTTCTGCATTAAAGTTACTTACCTTCCTGTCCGCTCTGTACAGTGAGCTCACTGTACAAATTTGTCAATGCTGAATCTGATAGAACACCTGTACCTGCGCGGAAGTGATGTCATTCCTCCCCGGCCAATGAAAGTAGCCAGCATTTGAGACCTGGAATCCGGCAGCCCAAAGATGCCAGTGGCTGGGTGAGGAGCTCTGGGAAGTAACATGGCTGGAGCTGAGGTGAGTAGGTTTTGTGCTGCCCTAGGCCTAACTAAACTTGTGCACCCCCTAATTTAAATATGACCCACCCCTTCCTGTCAAGGCCACACCCCTTTCTGTTTAAGATAAACCCTGAAATTTTCGAGTGGGGACACTAGTTCTTAGGGCCTGGGTAATGGATTCCCTTAATTTGCATAGATATTCTCTCACTTCCTGTTTGGCTATGGGGCAGGAAGTGAGGGCAAATCTCTGCAATGGAACAGGGATGGTAAAAAAATAAACTGACAAGGGTTATAACCCTCCTTTACTCTATCCAAAATGAAAAAAAAAAAGTGTTGCCTATAGTTCTACTTTAACCACTTGACCACTGGGCACTTAAACCCCCTTAATAACCAGACCAATTTTCAGCTTTCGGTGCTCTCACATTTTGAATGACAATTACTCAGTCATACAACACTGTACCCATATGAATTTTTTGTCCTTTTTTTCACACAAATAGAGCTTTCTTTTGGTGGTATTTAATCACTGTTGGGTTTTTTCTTTATTGCGCTATTAGAGAAAAAAGACCGAAAATTTTGTAAAAAAATGATTTTTTTTTCGTTTCTGTTATAAAATTTTGCAAATTACTATTTTTTCTTCATAAATTTTGGCCAAAATTTATACTGCTACATATCTTTGGTAAAAATAAGTACAAATTGGTGGATATTATTTGGTCTTTGTGAAAGTTAAAGAGTCCACAAGCTATGGTGCCAATATCTGAAAATTGATCACACCTGAAGTACTGACGGCCGATCTCATTTCTTGAGACCCTAACATGCCAGAAAAGTACAAATACCCCCCAAATGACCCCTTTTTGGAAAGAAGACATTCCAAGGTATTCAGAAAGAGGCATTGTGAGTTTTCTGAAGTTGTCATTTTTTCCCACAATTCTTTGCAAAATCAGGATTTTTTTTTTCTCTTTTTTTTTTTTTCACAAAATTGTCATATTAGCAGGTTATTTCTCACACACAGCATATGCATACCACAAATTACACCCCAAAACACATTCTGCTATTCCTCCCGAGTATGGCGATACCACATGTGTGAGACTTTTACACAGCGTGGCCACATACAGAGGCCCAACATGCAGGGAGCACCTTCAGGTGTTCTGGAGCACCCAGGCCAATTCTGACATTTCTCTCCTACATGTAAAAATCATCATTTATTTGCTAGAAAATTACATAGAACCCCAAAAAATTATATATTTTTTTAGCAAAGACCTTAGAGAATATAATGGTGGTTGTTGCAACTTTTTATCTTGCACGATATTTGCGCAGCAATTTTTTTAACGCGTTTTTTTTACGGGAAAAAAATGTTTTGTGCTTAAAAAAAAAACAGTAAAGTTAGCCCAATGTTTTTGCATAATGTGAAAGATGAAGTTACGCCGAGTAAATGTTAGATACCTAACATGTCACCCTTAAAAATTGCACACACTCATGGAATGGCGCCAAACTTCGCTACTTAAAAAATCCCCATAGGCGACGCTTTACATATTTTTACTGGTTACATGTTTTGAGTTACAGAGGAGGTCTAGGGCCAAAATGATTGCTCTCGCTCTAACGTTCGCAGAGATACCTCACATGTGTGGTTTGAAAACCGTTTTCATATGTGGGCGGGACTTACGTATGCGTTCGCTTCTGTATGCGAGCTCACGGGAACAGGGGCGCTTTAAAAAAAAAAATTATTGTTCATTTTACTTTATTTATTTTAGCTTGACATGTTTTTCCGCCCCAAATTTTTTTTTGATCACTTTTATACCTATTACAAGGAACGTAAACATCCCTTGTAATAGGAATATGGCATGACAGGTCCTCTTTACAGTGAGATATGGGGTCAATAAGACCCCACATCTTACCTCTAGGCTGGGAAGCCTGAAAAAACCCCCCCAAAAAAACAACAATCCTGGCTTTGATCGTAGCGGTGAGTCGGTAGAAGCACCGGAGGGCGGCGGGGGGGGGGGGGGACATCCCCTCTCGCCTCCCGTAAGAATGATCAAGCAGCGGAACAGCCGCTATGATTGTTCTTATGGTGTAGGGAATCGCCGGCTGAAAAAGCTAATATCTGAATGATGCCTGTAGCTGCTCCCATCATTCAGATATCCCCGCACAAAGTCAAGGACGTCATATGACGGCCGACGGGCGGGAAGTGGTTATTGCAGAGTATAGCCGGGCATTGCAGAGTATTGCCGGGCATTGCGGAGTATTGCCGGACATTGCGGAGTATTGCCGGGCATTGCGGAGTATTGCGGACTATGGCAGGGTATTGCGGAGTATGGCAGGGTATTGCACGGGGTATTGCACAGGGGGTATTGCACAGGGTATTGCAGAGTATTGCAGAGTATTGTGCAGGGTATTGCAGAGTATTGTGCAGGGTATTGCAGAGTATTGTGCAGGGTATTGCAGAGTATTTTGCAGAGTATTGCGCAGGGTATTGCAGAGTATTGCGCAGGGTATTGCGCAGGGTATTGCAGAGTATTGCGCAGGGTATTGCAGAGTATTGCGCAGGGTATTTCAGAGTATTTTGTAGGGTATTGCAGAGTATTGCGCAGGGTATTGCAGAGTATTGCACAGGGTATTGCGCAGGGTATTGCAGAGTATTGCGCAGGGTATTGCAGAGTATTTTGCAGAGTATTTTGCAGGGTATTGCACAGGGTATTGCAGAGTATTGCGCAGGGTATTGCAGAGTATTGCGCAGGGTATTGCGCAGGGTATTGCACAGGGTATTGCGCAGGGTATTGCAGAGTATTGCGCAGGGTATTGCAGAGTATTGCGCATGGTATTGCAGAGTATTTTGCAGGGTATTGCAGAGTATTGCGCAGGGTATTGCAGAGTATTGCACAGGGTATTGCAGAGTATTGCAGAGTATTGCGCAGGGTATTGCAGAGTATTTTGCAGAGTATTTTGCAGGGTATTGCACAGGGTATTGCAGAGTATTGCGCAGGGTATTGCAGAGTATTGCGCAGGGTATTGCAGAGTATTGCGCCGGGTATTGCAGAGTATTGCGCCGGGTATTGCAGAGTATTGCACCAGGGTATTGCAGAGTATTGCACCAGGGTATTGCAGAGTATTTTGCAGAGTATTGCACAGGGTATTTTGCAGAGTATTGGCAGGGTGTATTGCAGAGTATTGGCAGGGTATTGCACCAGGGATGGCTGAGCAGGGATGGATGGATGGCTGGATCTGTGACTGCAATTGTCACAGATCCAGCCCACAGAGCTGCTGCTGCCATCCGCTCCCTCCCCCTCTCCTCTCACACTGTACCGATCGGTACAGAGAGGGGAGAGAGGAACCGGCGTCATCACATGACGCCGGTCTGTTTACAAGTGATCGCTCCGTCATTTGACAGAGCGATCACGTGGTAAACGGCCGCTATCAGCGGCGATTTACCGCGATTCGTGATCCGCCGGGTCCTCTGGACCCAGCGGTCACGGAGTTTCCCGTGTGCGCGCCCCAGGGGGCGCGCGGGAGCGCGATTCTGGGAGGACGTTATATAACGTCCTCCCAGAGTTAAGCAACCACCTTGTCGACGTTATTTGTCGGCAGGTGGTTGCCAAGTGGTTAAGCACAAATTTCTGATAATTTTATGGGGCGGACTAAGAAGATATAACCATGCCAATGGTGCAGCAGAAAACATATAGCACAGTGAGGAAGGTTTGTGGTCCAGGCTGATAGGACAGTCAAAATTAGAAGCAGCTTGCGTTACATTAACAGTGTAGCACAAGCCGGCGGGGACTCTTTCCATGCTGCCCCCCTGCAAAGTGCTGCCCTAGGCCTGGGCCTTGTTGGCCTAGGCCAGGATACAGCGTTGGAGGTGACTAAAGTTCCGCTTTAACCTGGAACAGCAGGACCATCCAATGGGGAAAATTGCTCACTGCATGGGACTGAATTTAAATTAAATCCCTTACAACTGTATTAATATGACTGAACAACAGTGACTCCATCTTGATGGTTATAAGTATATATATCTTTAACCTATAGTCTCAGACTCTAGTTAGTTAGCTCATTCTGTATTTCCAGCTTGTAACTGCTTTTTGCAAGGCACACACACAAAAATATAGCTTGCATAGTCATTTCTACTTTGTATATTTTATATAAAGATTGTGGTCTAGACTACCTTCCTGTTTAATGGGACATGGACAGGGAACAGGAAAGCATGACTTATTAGTCATAGCCAGATGGTATATCCACTTTGATAACCTTATGTAAGCCATGTTTTTAGAGGTTATAAGCAAGTATAAATAATTTAATTATTAATGATATTCAATATATCCCTTTACTAACCACTCCCCCCTCCCCTATTGTGATTGGTTGTGATTGGTAAAGTTGAACCAAATATAAGCTGTATACCCGCCCAATAAACATCAGACACTTTTTTGAACTCACTTATTGTATCTTTTGTTAATTGAAGTTGTCTCCCGGGACCGGGGGTCTTTTGGTGGTTTGCAGTATTAACTCTTTGCTGGTCTGTCAGGTACCTGCAGTACCCTTAGGACCCCTTCAACAACTCCACCATTCCCAAATTTGTATGCAAAATGGTTTTGAAGTAACCTATGTCTTCTAAGATATCATTCAATATGTGCACCAATCACTGAGGTATCATGGCAAACAATAGAAGAGATTTACAACAATTGGAGCACTCAGAATCTGGTGCAACTGTGCATGGTAGCCAACTTCTACTTGTTCAATTAAGCTTTGACCAGTTTTAATAAATCCCATCCCTAGAATGAAAGGGCTGGGTTTGGGTTTGTTTGCATCTCAGGCCAAAATTTCCCAGTCCTCCAACAAGGATACCTTAGCAGTCAACATTGTCTTCACTATTGTCAGATAAAGATACCTCACTGCATTATGAGAAGACTGCTATAGCTACAAGTAGCAGCTAAATTTGAGCACCATTTACAGTGTGCACAAAAGACTGGGAGCTCCCTAGGTTCATGGATGCGAATAGTGATGCTATGTTCTTGCATCGTGTATTGTGAAAGAAGAGGAGAGGTGTTTACAAAGATATTATCACTTTGGAAGGTATTATCCCCATGAAATCTAAATACAAAAAAGGAAAATGCAGTAGGACTTTAAATATACTTTTGAAGATATGATCTAATAACACGAATAAAATAAATAAAAACGATATAGTTTTATTGTAACAACTTTAAAATGTACAGGTTAATAAAAAACCTTAAAATCTCAATGGTTTCAATGTAAAATCCATAGCCAGTAGACTTGTGCGCACTTGTGTGTTTAGTTTTGGTTTGTTTCTTGTGCACAACGGAAAAATTTGTTTAGTTTCGGTTTGTTTCTTTTCGGTCCTGTTGATTCGTAATCGTTCGTAATTTTGCTAGACGGGATTTTTCGTGTTCGGACGAATTCGTACTTTCGGTAGAGTACATTGCTTTTCGTTGATTCTGGACACAACTCCTACTTTCGTAACTTTTTTTGGGTTCATTGATTCGTAATTTTCCGTGTCTCTCTCACAACGACGCTGCCTATTATGCCTAATGTGCTTCGAATGGATTTGTACTTTTCTAAATACATAGCGGTTATTTGTAACGATTCGAAATCTCGTATTTTACTTTCGTTTTTTACATGCGACTATAGCCTCCGCCCCTGTACACCATTTTGAGAGGGAGTTCAGCACGGTGAGGGAGAAGCAGAGAGCAGAGTGAGTGTTATTGTGCTTCGTATGGATTCGTACATTCGTAACTTTTTTCATAACGAATTATGCTGAAGACATTCGGGCATTCGCTATTTGCGATATAATCTATTTCGGATTCGGTTTTATTCGTAATTGCTTTGTTCGGAAATTCGAATGCTTCTGAATTTCCGAAAGTTGCTAAATTCGGACGAATTTCGATTCGTTACGAAACGAATTGCACAAGCCTAATAGCCAGTAACAATACATATTCTTAAAATAAACGGGTCCAATGAGATCACCCTCTGAAAGTCTTGGATCTTGTGTTGTCTATCGTGAGAGATTAAAAAGTAAAGCATATTGTTCAAAGTCCCTTTATAGGTACATACATATCCTAAAATATGGCTTTATGAGATCCCTATGGTATTTGAATAAAAGGATAAATACTGTGTACTTCTATGGTCCGTCTCACCTTGACTGCTATAGCCTTCATATGTCCAGCGTTCGTTCTTTTCAACCTTGTTGTTACAATCTTCTGAAGATCATAAAAAAAAAGTGTTACTGAATGTGCCATGTCTTTGTCCTGATTTAATCTGTCTTCATTTTCAGTTGTAATAATTCACTCGGGAATAAAACTGGCTTCTTTTTTAACCATATAACTGCTAAAAATGTTGTTTTTGTTTTTTCCGATGAGACTGCTTTTTCATTTGTAGCTCTATTTTATGTATAGAATGACATAACACAATCATGGGAAACATCAATTTAAGAGAAGTATGGGTTAATTTTTTTTTTTTTTGCATTTTCTGAATCCTGAGAAATGTACACCCTTTCTTATGAAATCAAAGAAAATACCTGTGGGAGCGGCTAAGGTATTTTATCCAGCTTCATCTCGACAATAATGTCAGGATCCACCCCCTTATTTCTCTTCTGTATGACTGACATCAACTCCTGGCAGTTTGCGTGCTCCCTGGAGTTCAGCGGACACCTTACCATGATATGTGCTTGTTGGACATCCCATTCCAAAACCATGAGCATTAATATAGAGTTGTGGCTGTGGCTATAACAACTTCTACTCCATTGCAAAGGCTTTCCACAAGATTTCAGAGTGTGTCAGTGGAAATTTGTCTCAAGAGACCTGGGACAGACCCAAACAGGACAGGGGCTTTTGGAGAGGACTAGGGGCAATCCTCCTACCCACTGATGGAGAGAGCAGATCATTCTATAATTATGGACAACAATGTGATGACCGCTGAGAGCATGGTTTGCATTAATTCTCTGAATAAGGACAATAACGAAGTGGAGTGGATGGAAAGGTGTAATATTAATCTTGTACAGGGTAATGGTTAGAGGGAATATGGTGGCCCTCCTGCAGACTGGGTTGGAGAGGCTCCTTCAAATGGGACAAAAATATTTATCAACAATATGCCTCAAGAAATCTATGAAGATAAATTAATTCCTCCTTATCAGACGCTTGAAACATTGTTTGTCTTCTAATGACTTGTCTAGTGGACAGAATACACACGTTTGTGTCTCTCCCATTGCGTGCCTCCTATGTGTGAATTCCCATGGTTAATTGTGTTAATTGAGTCACCTATTGTTTCTGTCTGTCTGCTAGTATTGTGTCCACTTCACCTTGTTAGCAAATTATTGTGGAATGTTATGTTTGTTGATTAACTTACTGTTTAACCACTTGACCACTGGGCACTTAAACCCCCTTAATAACCAGACCAATTTTCAGCTTTCGGTGCTCTCACATTTTGAATGACAATTACTCAGTCATACAACACTGTACCCATATGAAATTTTTGTCCTTTTTTTCACACAAATAGAGCTTTCTTTTGGTGGTATTTAATCACTGTTGGGTTTTTTTATTTTTTGCGCTATAAGAGAAAAAAGACTGAAAATTTTGTAAAAAAATGATTTTTTTTTTCGTTTCTGTTATAAAATTTTGCAAATTACTATTTTTTCTTCATAAATTTTGGCCAAAATTTATACTGCTACATATCTTTGGTAAAAATAAGTACAAATTGGTGTATATTATTTGGTCTTTGTGAAAGTTATAGAGTCCACAAGCTATGGTGCCAATATCTGAAAATTGATCACACCTGAAGTACTGACGGCCTATCTCAATTCTTGAGACCCTAACATGCCAGAAAAGTACAAATACCCCCCAAATGACCCCTTTTTGGAAAGAAGACATTCCAAGGTATTCAGAAAGAGGCATTGTGAGTTTTTTGAAGTTGTCATTTTTTCCCACAATTCTTTGCAAAATCAAGATTTTTTTTCTCTTTTTTTTTTTTTTCACAAAATTGTCATATTAGCAGGTTATTTCTCACACACAGCATATGCATTCCACAAATTACACCCCAAAACACATTCTGCTATTACTCCCGAGTATGGCGATACCACATGTGTGAGACTTTTACACAGCGTGGCCACATACAGAGGCCCAACATGCAGGGAGCACCATCAGGCGTTCTGGAGCACCCAGGCCAATTCTGACATTTCTCTCCTACATGTAAAAATCATCATTTGTTTGCTAGAAAATTACATAGAACCCCAAAACATTATATATGTTTTTTAGCAAAGACCTTAGAGAATATAATGGTGGTTGTTGCAACTTTTTATCTCGCACGATATTTGTGCAGCAATTTTTTTAACGCGTTTTTTACGGAAAGAAAATGTTTTGTGCTTAAAAAAAAAAAAAAACAGTAAAGTTAGCCCAATGTTTTTGCATAATGTGAAAGATGAAGTTACGCCGAGTAAATAGATACCTAACATGTCGCCCTTAAAAATTGCACACACTCGTGGAATGGCGCCAAACTTCGCTACTTAAAAAATCCCCATAGGCGACGCTTTAAATATTTTTACTGGTTACATGTTTTGAGTTACAGAGGAGGTCTAGGGCCAAAATGATTGCTCTCGCTCTAACGTTCGCAGAGATACCTCACATGTGTGGTTTGAAAACCGTTTTCATATGTGGGCGGGACTTACGTATGAGTTTGCTTCTGTATGCGAGCTCACGGGGACAGGGGCGCTTTAAAAAAAAAAAAATATTTTATTCTTCATTTTACTTTATTTATTTTAGTTTGACATGTTTTTCCGCCCTAAACATTTTTTTGATCACTTTTATACCTATTACAAGGAACGTAAACATCCCTTGTAATAGGAATATGGCATGACAGGTCCTCTTTACAGTGAGATATGGTGGGGGGGGGGGGGGTGTCAATAAGACCCCACATCTCACCTCTAGGCTGGGAAGCCTGAAAAAAATACAAAAAAAAAAACAACAATCCTGGCTTTGATCGTAGCGGTGAGTCGGTAGAAGCATCGGAGGGCGGCGGGGGGGGGGGGACGACATCCCCTCTCGCCTCCCGTAAGAATGATCAAGCGGCGGAACAGCCGCTATGATTGTTCTTATGGTGTAGGGAATCGCCGGCTGAAAAAGCTAATATCTGAATGATGCCTGTAGCTGCTCCCATCATTCAGATATCCCCGCACAAAGTCAAGGACGTCATATGACGGCCGGAGGGCGGGAAGTGGTTATTGCAGAGTATTGCCGGGCATTGCGGAGTATTGCTGGGCATTGCGGAGTATTGCCGGGCATTGCGGAGTATTGCAGGGCATTGCGGAGTATTGCGGACTATGGCAGGGTATTGCGGTGTATGGCAGGGTATTGCGGTGTATGGCAGGGTATTGCACGGGTATTGCACAGGGTATTGTGGAGGGTATTGCACAGGGTATTGTGGAGGGTATTGCAGAGTATTGTGGAGGGTATTGCAGAGTATTGTGGAGGGTATTGCAGAGTATTGTGGAGGGTATTGCAGAGTATTGTGGCGGGTATTGCAGAGTATTGTGCAGGGTATTGCAGAGTATTGTGCAGGGTATTGCAGAGTATTGTGCAGGGTATTGCAGAGTATTTTGCAGAGTATTGCGCAGGGTATTGCAGAGTATTTTGCAGGGTATTGCAGAGTATTTTGCAGGGTATTGCAGAGTATTTCGCAGGGTATTGCAGAGTATTGCACCAGGGTATTGCAGAGTATTGCACCAGGGTATTGCAGAGTATTGCACCAGGGTATTGCAGAGTATTGCACCAGGGTATTGCAGAGTATTTTGCAGGGTATTGCAGAGTATTTCGCAGGGTATTGCAGAGTATTTCGCAGGGTATTGCAGAGTATTGCACCAGGGTATTGCAGAGTATTGCACCAGGGTATTGCAGAGTATTGCACCAGGGTATTGCAGAGTATTGCACCAGGGTATTGGCAGGGTATTTTGCAGAGTATTGGCAGGGTGTATTGCAGAGTATTGGCAGGGTATAGCACAGGGATGGCTGAGCAGGGATGGATGGATGGCTGGATCTGTGACTGCAATTGTCACAGATCCAGCCCACAGTGCTAATGCTGCCATCCGCTCCCTCCCCCTCCCCTCTCACACTGTACCGATCGGTACAGAGAGGGGAGGGAGGAACCGGCGTCATCAAATGACGCCGGTCTGTTTACAAGTGATTGCTCCGTCATTTGACGGAGCGATCACGTGGTAAACGGCCGCTATCAGCGGCGATTTACCACGATTCGTGATCCGCCGGGTCCTCTGGACCCGGCGGTCACGGAGTTTCCCGTGTGCGCGCCCCAGGGGGCGCGCGGGAGCGCGATTCTGGGAGGACGTTATATAACGTCCTCCCAGAGTTAAGCAACCACCTTGTCGACGTTATTTGTCGGCAGGTGGTTGTTAAGTGGTTAAGTGGAGTTCTACCCAAAAAATTTAATTCCACTTTAAGGGAAGGTGACCCACTGACATGCCACATTTGGCATGTCGTTTTTTTTAGGGGGGAGCGGAAACCCTCTTTTTAGAGGGTTCCAGCTCCCACTTCCTCCCTAGGCCACCTCAGCGGCGGAAGTAAGCTCACCTCAGCCCCCTCCCTCTCTGCAATCATCTGGGATGACAGGTCCCAGGTGATTGCTCCGCCAGTCACAATGCGCAGCGCGGCTCGCACATGCACAGTGCGTGCCCGGCTGTGAAGCCACAGCCGGGCGCCCACAGTGACAATGCCGGCCAGTGGCGGTGTGTCCATAGAGGGCGCCGGGGGGGGCGCCCCCTCTCGCTCCTGCACCGCCACTGAAAAACAATACATAGGTTCATGCATTGCATGAACCTATGTATTGTCACCGCTGCCGCTGCCGCCCACTATTCAGATGGCCGGCCCCCTGGTGAGCGCTGGCCATCTGAATTAGAGCGGTGGCCGGCGGTGGGCGTGTTTTGGAAGTGGCTATCAGAGCCAGCGGCTCTGACAGGCTTTCCAATTTACAGCCCTCAGGCTGTATTCGGCTTCCAAATAGTTCACAGAGGGACGCACGGGGGGTGCTTTCCTTGGTGAACACTGACAGGCGTTTCAGCCAATAAGGTTCACCGGATCTGGTTACCGGTGTAACGACACCCCCCAATATGAAAGGGGTTAACGCCGTTTAGAATATTCCCTCTCTGAACACACAACCACTATCGACCCTCCACAGCCAGGCGACCACTTCCCATAGAATTAATCCTTCCAGAGATATGAGACAATGCTCTGTATTTCAAGTTCCAAAACAGGGAATGACTTTATTTTCAAAACACATGGTAACACATTTCTCTCCAAAACCCTTCCCTCCCATCCTTGGGGAACAGGGCGGGTTAAACTGTCCAATGACAATGGTGATTCCCCCCCCTCCTCACAGAAGACACTTCAACATCCCATATTATGCAGGTGATTCATCAACATCTCTTCAATTAACCCGTCTGCTGCTAGTTCCACAACTTATAATTATAGGCTTAATTCCCCCAAACCACAATGGACAATAGAATGTAAATCACCACAAACAATGAACAGGTCTTTTAGAAGCTGGGATTAGCATTACAATAGGCAGACAGGTGATTAAGGCTGAACAACTTAGTATCTCTCAATTAACCTGTTGAGTTCAGAAACAGTAAATAGTCCTTTACAGATATCCTTGGGGATATGGTGGATAAATATTACAGACCCATTTTAGGTAGCCCAAGATATATTTCTTAATGTCCATTATTTCCTGGCTCACCCTGTGTCCAAAGTGACCCTCCTGTCACAACCAGTAACCTGATTGGCTGAAGCGACATCGAGGGCGGGAGAAGACAAGAAGGACGGCGCTGACCCGAGGAAGGTAAGTGTAGGGCTGGGGGAACTGGCTGCATATGGGGGACAAGCTGGCTGTATATGGGGACACACTGGCTGCATTTTAAGGGGGGAAACTGGTAGCGTTTGGGCACAGTGGCTGCATTTAATGGGCACAGTGGCGGCAATTGATGTTTTTTTTTTTCAGTTTGTTTGCGCCCCCCAAAAATTTTGAGCACCAGCCCCCACTGATGCCAGCGCCACGGAGAGGAGGAGGAGACGAGCGGGGCTTCGTTCCCCCGCATCGCTGGACCCTGGGACAGGTAAGTGTCCGATTATTAAAAGTCAGCAGCTGCAGTATTTGTAGCTGCTGACTTTAATTTTTTTTTTTTTAGGCAGACCTCTGCTTTAATGAGGATCGCTAGTAGTTGTTAGCTGGTAATTAATAAGTTTGCATTGTCTTGCTAATATCCTCAAGAGGGGAATGTCCTCCTGTGGAATATAAAGTATGTGTCTGAATTTCAATAAACAGTCATTCCTTATGCCTTGCCAAAGATACATAAGGATGCCTTATTTCCTCCAGGACGTCCAATTGTATCCGACAATGGTTGTTTAACTGAACCAGCGAGTCAATTAATAGATGACTATCTACGTCCGCATGTCAAGTCTTTAAGCTCATATATTCAGGACACAGCAGATCTTTTGAGATCTTTGGACCATATCTCTGTTCCTGAAGAAGCTTGGTTGGTTGCTATTGATGTGGAGGCACTCTACAACTTGATCCCCCATGAGTTGGGGGTTCGAGTTGTCGATGGCTTCCTATCTGAACGGGGCCCTAGGGCTAGAGCGTATAACGATTTTGTTTTATAATTGTTGCACTTTGTCCTAACTAATAACATCTTTATTTTTGATCGCTCCCATTACCTTCAGGTGTGTGGCGATGGGGACCAAGTTGTGCCCCATCGTATGCAAACCTGTACCTGGGGGGATGGGAGGGTGAGATATTTTCCACTGATGAATTTCGGGAACTTTTTGAGAAGGTACTTATTTGGCGAAGATTTATAGACGATATCTTTATCGTTTTGAATAGGAACTAGGGATGAATTGGCCTCTTTTTTGAATAAACTAAAGAGGAACAATACAATTTAAAATTTACTATGACTTGTGATCAGAAGGCCATTAACTTCCTGGATATTACGGCATACGTGAACCCAGATGGTACTATTGGCTCTTCTCTGTACAGAAAGCCGTCGGCTGGGAACACGATATTGCATGCCACCAGTTCTCACCCTGAATTCCTTATCCAGAGTATACCGTACAGCCAATACCTCAGATTAAAGAGAAATTGCAGTCGTAGTGAGGATTTTGAGTCGGAAGCGAAAGCTCTTCAGACTTGTTTAATTGATAGGGGCTATAATAGATCATGCCTAAGAAAGGTTTACCGTAGAGCTAAACAAAAATATAGAAGAAATCTAATTAATTCTAAGAAATCTTACAAAAATTAACAAAAAGTGCGGTTAATCACAAGATATGCAGGGGAACACAAAAAGGTTCGTCAGATTATTCAAAAGTATTGGCATCTCCATGCCACTGATGATGTTTTATCCAAATTTGTTGAAGCATACCCTCAGATTACTTATAGGAAATCCAGATCTTTAAAAGATCAATTGGTTCATAGTCATTTGACCCCTAGGGGAGGAACGTCACCACCAAAGGCACTGCCCCATGTGGGAGATGTGACTTCTGCAGATTTCTGATGAACTCTGCCGAGGTCGCCCTTCCAAATGGTGAGATATACAGATCAATTTTTTTTGCTAACTGCAAGTCAATAGGAGTGGTCCACTATATGGAATGTGAGTGTAAAGCATTCTAAAGCATTCTATGTAGGAAATACTTATTTTAATCGGATAAGAGATCATGTCTCTCTTGTCACTAAGAAAAAAACGGAAACACCAATGTTTCTAAAATTAAGTTTTTTGCTCTGGAATATATGCCTGATTATGATAGAGGCGAACATGTAGATAGGGTTCTCCTCCAACTCAAAACAAAATGGATTCATACGTTAGCTGCCACTGTCCATCCAGGTTTGAACGAATCCATCAGTTTTAAGCCTTTTCTGTAGGTCACCTTTAACCACTT
Organism: Rana muscosa; assembly: GCA_029206835.1. Classification (NCBI taxonomy): domain Eukaryota; kingdom Metazoa; phylum Chordata; class Amphibia; order Anura; family Ranidae; genus Rana; species Rana muscosa. The sequence goes on from CM055117.1 coordinate 36,237,073, forward strand.
GAGCCCCGGATCATTTTGCAGTTAAAGGACCAGGCCACTTTTTGCGATTCGGCACTGTGTCGATTTAACTGACAATTGCGCGGTCGTGCGACGTGGCTGACGTCCTTTTTTTCCCACAAAAAGAGCTTTCTTTTGGTGGTATTTGATCACCTCTGCGGTTTTATTTTTTGCGCTATAAACTAAAATAGAGCGACAATTTTGAAAAAAAATCAATATTTTTTTACTTTTTGCTATTATAAATATCCCCAAAAAATATATAAAAAAAAAATTGTCCTCAGTTTAGGCCGATATGTATTCTTCTACATATTTTTGGTAAAAAAAAATCGCAATAAGCGTTTATTGATTGGTTTGCACAAAAGTAATAGCGTTTACAAAATAGGGGATAGTTTATGGCATTTTTATAAAAAAATTTTTTTTTACTAGTAATAGCAGTGATCAGTGATTTTTTTTTTGTGACTGCGACATTATGGCGGACACATCAGACACTTTTGACACATTTTTGGGACCATTGTTTTTTTCACAGCGATCAGTGCTATAAAAATGCACTGATTACAGTGAAAATGAAAAGGGGTTAACTAATTAATTAATTGTTGCCTTATACAGTGAATAACAAACACAGGGGTGCCAGTGTACTCAACGTTTCGCTCAAAGGAGAGCTTCCTCAGGAGATTCACCACGGCATCACATGATATGCTAAAGGCAAGACAGAAAAATAAGATATAAAGCTTGGTGTAGAAAACATCAAACAAAATGTTTATATTGATGTTAAAGTTAGGCATATATAAAAGATATATATGCAAATAATTTTTGTATTTATACATGTAGAAAGAAGGGTCATAGGAACATTGTTCAATTGGTCTATTTATACTGTACATATTGTGAAAACATACAGAGAGGAACCCACCTGATACTGTATTGAAAATTACTTGAAAATGTATGGATTAATAAAAGCACTCCAAAATAAGGAGTGCAGGCACTGACTCAAACCAAAGCGATCCCATATATCCAGAGAGGACTTGCAGATGAAAAGTATGTATATATGGAGGTAGAAAAAGGTCCTAGTACGGTAGGTTGAGAGAAAAAGAAAACTTAATTATATGTAGAGAAAACAAGTGGCAGGAAACAGTGCACAAAACAATAGATTATGCAATAGATACCTGCTTGAATTAATATAGAATCAATGAGATTTCATTGGTCACAAATTGAGGTCCAGAAATCCATATTACAGGGACAGAAATCCTTCCAAAACTCATAGGGCTTAAGAAAAGTAAGCCTAGAGAGTAAAGTAAATAACAATGGAATTAACCATGATTGGGCAAAAGGGAAGTATGAATAACATCTAATAGAGCGTGAAAAGACGCAATAGTACCTGTTAATAATGACGTTGATGCATAGTCCAGGGACCTGGAAAGGTCCGAGAGCAGCGATGTGCGCTCTGCAGCCAGTTCACAAGGAATGACAGATAATCACAGCAGAATATGCAGTTTATATTTCCGTCCGTCGTGCGTGCGTCTGACGTCACACGCACGCTGTGAACGTAGCAAAATGCAGTGTGCGCATGCGTGGGAAACCCGGAACCCCGGCGGGCTGTGATGATGGAAAATTCACACCGCAGTCGTCATTTTGGAAGAGGGCCATTTTCCAGGATAGGATATTCCTGTAAAGGCAAAGATGGTAGATGTGTGGGATGGTTCCCAAAACATACTGAGTATTCCAGAAAGGGCAAAAACGAAAGAGTGGCCGAAGGAATGGGCTGGATACGGGGAAAAAGCAATCACCACGTAAGGCATATGCAATAATGTTTAAAGGGGCAAACATCAATAGGGAAGACATTGATTGGGTAACCCCATTTGAGTTGCCCCGAGCGTCCATGCAAGTCCTGCTGAGGATAGAGAGAGGGAAAGCCTGGTTTGAATAAGTGTACAAAAGTAAATCAAAATACGTTTCCGCATGGAAAACAATAAGGCAATATAAAGAAAATTTGAACATAGTTAGACTAATATCAAAATAGCATTTTAGATGGGTTACCTCTGTGCTCACAACATCCACAGATTAGGATAGTAAAACCACAAGCATGTTACATAATTGCATAGACAGCAGATATATATATAAAGTAAAGTCGCTTCTTATTCAAAATAGTAAGTAGTCTTGAAGACAGACCTCCATGCCTAAGCATTGTTAGCAGTTTTGGGTACAAAATAAAGAAGAGAGAAGAAAATACATAATTTATAAATTTATAAAAAGGGTTTAAAACGAAGAGCTTCGTTTAAGCCAGGGTAATTAAGGGCATTTAAATTGGAGATCCATTTCGCCTCACGTTGAAGAAGGTTTTTATCAAAATCCCCTCCCTTAATTGTGGGGGGCACATGTTCTAATGCAAAAAAGTGCATACATGAGTCCGCAAAGTCATGATGGAGACCCATATGTCTACTGATGGGCATCTCCATCTTTTTGCCCAATACTAAAGAGACATGGTCCTTGATCCTATTAAAAAAGTGTCGTTTTGTCTTACCAATATAGAAAGCTGAGCATTTGCAAATCATGATGTAGACAATGCCCACCGATTGGCATGTCGCTAAAAAGTTGGGTTTGTACAGGCGACCATCTGGCAAAGGAATGCTGCTGGGTGAAAAAATATAGCGGCAAAATTTGCATTTATGGCACGGTCTACTCCCTAAAGATTTGGATGCTGAACCTTTGGGAGAAAAATTACTCTGGACCATCGAGTCTTTTAGTGATTTTGATCTACGGAATGTGATTTCAGGATGATCTTTAAGATGTTTGGAAACTAGAGGATCCCCCAAAAGGAGGTGCCAGTGTTTTTCCAATAGGTTACGCATTTGGCGATGGTGACCAGAGAAACGGGTAATTAGCCTTAGGCCTTCATTAGTTTTGGGGTTTTTTGAACCATGGACGAGGGGCTTACGATCCAAATGTTTGGCTCTTAAATAGGCTTTTTTGAGGCAGTGCCTACTATAGCCTCTCTGTAGAAATCTATTTTGAAGGGTTTTAGCCTCTATTTCAAAATTTTGATTATTGCTGCAGTTACGCTTTAGCCTGAGGTATTGCCTCTGCGATTTTTTTTTTTTTTTTGCGATATAAACAGAAAAAGACTGAAAATTTCGAAAAAAATGATATTTTCTACTTTTTGTTATAAGAAAAATCAAATAAACTCAATTTTAGTTATACATTTAGGCCAAAATGTATTCAGCCACATGTCTTTAGTAAAAAAAATGTCAATAAGCGTATATTTATTGGTTTGCGCAAAAGTTATAGCGTCTACAAACTAGGGTACATTTTCTGAAATTTACACAGCTTTTAATTTATGACTGCCTATCTCATTTCTTGAGGTGCCAAAATGGCAGGGCAGTACAAACCCCCCCCCCCCCAAATGACTCCATTTTTGAAAGAAGACATCCCAAGGAAATTGCTGAGAGGCATGTTGAGCCCATTGGATATTTTTTTTTTTGTCCCAAGTGATTGAATAATGACAAAAATAAATAAAAAATTACAAAAAGTTGTCACTAAATCATATATTGCTCACACATGCCATGGTTATATGTGGAATTGCACCCCAAAATACATTTTGCTGCTTCTCCTGAGTACGAGGATACCACATGTGTGGGACTTTTTAGGAGCCTAGCCGCGTACAGGCCCCCGAAAACCAAGCACCGCCTTCAGGATTTCTAAGGGCGCAAATTTTTGATTTCACTCCTCACTACCTATCACAGTTTCGAAGGCCATAAAATGCCAAAATAGCACAAACCCCCCCCCCCAAATTACCCCATTTTGGAAAGTAGACACCCCAAGCTATTTGCTGAGAGGCATGGTGAGTATTTTACAGCTCTCATTTGTTTTTGAAAATTAAGAAAGAAAATATTTTTTTTTTTCAAAACTTTGTGACAAAAAGCGAGATCTGCAAAATACTCACTATACCTCTCAGCAAATAGCTTGGGGTGTCTACTTTCCAAAATGGGGTCATTTGGGGGGGTTTTGTGCCATCTGGGCACTCCATGGCCTCTGAAACTGTGATAGGCAGTGAGGAGTGAAATCAAAAATTTATATCCTTAGAAAGCCTGAAGGCGGTGATTGGTTTTTTGGGTCCCGTACGCAGCTAGGCTCCCAAAAAGTCTCACACATGTGGTATCCCCGTACTCAGGAGAAGCAACAGAATGTATTTTCGGGTGTAATTCCACATATGCCATTTAGTGACAACTTTGTGCAAAAAAAAAAAATTCTTTTTTTGCAAGAAAATTATGTTGAACCCCCAAACATTATATATATTTTTTAAAGCAAAGGCCCTACAGATTAAAATGGTGGGTGTTGCATTTTTTTTTCCACACAGTATTTGCGCAGCGATTTTTCAAACGCATTTTTTTGGGAAAAAATGCACTTTTTTTTTTTTTTTTTTTCATGCACTAAAACACACTATATTGCCCAAATGTTTGATGAAATAAAAAAGATGATCTTAGGCCGAGTACATAGATACCAAATACGACATGCTTTAGAATTTTGCACAAACGCGCAGTGGCGACAAACTACATACATTTTTAAAAGCCTTTAAAAGCCTTTACACGTTACCACGTTAGATTTACAGAGGAGGTCTACTGCTAAAATGACTGCGCTCGACCTGACCTTCGCGGTGATACCTCACATGCATGCTGAAATTGCTGTTTACATATGATGCCAGACCGACGCTTGCGTTCGCCATTGCGCAAGAGCAGGGCGGGACAGGGGTGCTTTTTTTTTTTATTTTTTATTAATTTTGCTTTTTTATTTTACTTTTAAACTGTTCCTTCCATATTTTTTTTTAATCATTTTTATTGTTATCTCAGGGAATGTAAATATCCCCTATGATAGCAATAGGTAGTGACAGGTACTCTTTTTTTAAAAAAAACTGGGGTCTATTGGACCCTAGATCTTTCCTCTGCCCTCAAAGCATCTGACCACACCAAGATCGGTGTGATAAAATGCTTTCCCAATTTCCCAATGGCGCTTTTTATATCCGGGGGGGGACATTCCCTCCCACTGCTTGTAAAAGCAGTCCAGAGGCTAATTAGCCGCTAGGATTGCTTTTACATGAAAGTCGGCCGCTGGCTGAAAAGAATGATACCAAGATGATACCTAAACCTGCAGGCATCAATCTGGTATAACCATTCAAAGTCCAGCAACATACCAGTACGTTGCTGGACTTGTTGGACATGTATTGTAATCTTTTTTTTCATGCAGCCTGTTGGCTGAACGAAAAAAAGAGATTGATCGGTGGGTATGCCCACCATTAGAATACCTCCCTTCATCCACCCACTTCTAATGATGGGCATACATGCACCATTTATATATGCCGAAGCATGGGGGCATCCTCCCGCAAAAGTTATGCCGCACACACATGGTCGGACTTTTCCACGGGCATGCCTCCGTCAGAATTTTGACCGTATGTACGCGGCATTAGGAGCAAAATCGCTCCTCCGCCCCTGCTGCCCCAATGCTTCGGCATATTTGCTTCTTTTTTTTTAACTGTGGTGGTGAAATCACCTCCTACAGCATTGGAGTCGCAGGGATCAGGCCTGTCTCTGCGAACGCTGCAGTTATGTGTGTTGTGTTTTGTAAGTGACAGTGATCGATCGAAACTGCACTTGGGTGGCCTGGGCTGGACGGAGGGGCAAAACGCAGGTGCTAGCAGGTATCTGGGCTGATCCCGATAACACTGCGTTTTTGGGAACCCTAAACTGCTGGGGACGCTAGTATAGATCTGATCAGATCAGATATTGATCTGTTCAGATACTATACCACTAAGGGAGGTGTATGCTTCACGCGTGGGTGTTAGCGTTACTGGCACTAACCTGACGCTGCCTGGGGTGACGCAGACCCTCTCTGATGCTAAAACCTAATTGATATCACCCGTCGGGCGATCAGGGGGTTAAACCTTTATTGGGTTATATACGGCGGGTGCCCTGACATTATAAAAAGCAAACTAACTAACCAGCGTCACCCGTAACACTTATATGGTGATCACTGGTGAAAGGGTTAACTATTGGCAATCAGGGGGTTAAAACTTTATTAGGAAATATATGGGGGTACCTGACGCTATATAAAAACCTGACGGGGAACCTAAATAACAAAATAACTAACTGGCTAACCAGTGTCACCAGTAACACTTATATGGTAATCACTGGTGAAAGGGTTAACTAGGGGCAATTAGGGGGTAAAACCTTTATTAGATAATATATGGGAGTACCTGACGCTATAAAAACCTGCGGCGAACCTAAAAAAAATAACTGGCTACCTATCGGCACCAGCATAACTAATACAGCGATCAGAAAAACGATTGCTTAGTGACACTGGCAAAAGGGGGTGAAAGGGTTACCTGGGGGGCGATCAAGGGGTTAAACCTTTATTAGGTAATATATGGGGGTACCTGATGCTATAAAAACCTGCGGCGAACCTAAAAAAAATAACTGGCTACCTATCGGCATCACCGACACTAAGACAGCGATCAGAAAAACGATCGCTTAGTGACACTGGCAAAAGTGGGTGAAAGGGTTAGCTGGGGGGGGCGATCAAGAGGTTTTAACCTTTATTAGGTAATATATGGGGGTACCTGACGCTATAAAAACCTGCGGCGAACCTAAAAAAAATAACTGGCTACCTATCGGCACCAGCATAACTAATACAGCGATCAGAAAAACGATTGCTTAGTGACACTGGCAAAAGGGGGTGAAAGGGTTACCTGGGGGGCGATCAAGGGGTTAAACCTTTATTAGGTAATATATGGGGGTACCTGACGCTATAAAAACCTGCGGCGAACCTAAAAAAAATAACTGGCTACCTATCTGCATCACCGACACTAATACAGCGATCAGAAAAACGATCGCTTAGTGACAGCGATGCTAGGGGGTGAAAGGGTTACATGAGGGGCGATCAAGGGGTTAAACCTTTATTAGGGGGGGTTAGGGGGCTACACTGGACCTAAAACACTCTGCCCTAACACTTTTACAGTCACAAATGTCACTGATTGCAGTGATCAGTAAATAAATGGTCACTGCAATCAGTGACACTGTGACTGGGGGCTGGGGGGTGATCTGGGGGGTGATCTGGGGGTGTCTGGGGGGGCCTGGGGGGGCAATCGTGTGCCTATGTGTGTGGTGTCAGTGTGCTGTTTAGTGCACTAACCTCTGTGTCTTCTCTCATGCGGCGCTCGGTATATGTGAGTGCCGCATGAGAGATGACATCACTTCCTCCTGCCTGTGTAAACATTACACAGGCAGAGGAAGCTTTTCATTCGCCGGGAGCGATCGCGAGGGGGTGGCCGGAAATGAATGGCCGTCCCCTCATCACGGATCGCTCCCGGAACGATGCCGACCGCTCACTGTATAGAAGGGGGGTACGTGATTGTGCCTGTCCGTGCCATTCTGCCGACGTATATATACAGTGAGCGGTCGTTAAGTGGTTAATAGGATCAAGGACCATGTCTCTTTAGTATTGGGCAAAAAGATGGAGACGCCCATCAGTAGACTTATGGGTCTCCATCATGACTTTGCGGACTCATGTATGCACTTTTTTGCATTAGGACATGTGCCCCCCACAATTCAGGGAGGGAATTTTGATAAAACCCTTCTTCAACGTGAGGCGAAATGGATCTCCAATTTAAATGCCCTTAATTACCCTGGCTTAAACAAAGCTCTTCGTTTTAAACCCATTTTATAAATGTATAAATTATGTCTTTTCTTCTCTCTTCTTCTCTTCTTTATTTTGTACCCGAAACTGCTAACAATGCTTAGGCATGGAGGTCTGTCTTCAAGATTACTTACTATTTTGAATAAGTAGCAACTTTACTTTATATATATATCTGCTGTCTATGCAATTATGTAACATGCTTGTGGTTTTACTGTCCTAATCTGTGGATGTTCAAATTTTCTTTATATTGCCTTATTGTTTTCCATGCGGAAACGTATTTTGATTTACTTTTGTACACTTATTCAAACCAGGCTTTCCCTCTCTCTATCCTCAGCAGGACTTGCATGGACGCTCGGGGCAACTCAAATGGGGTTACCCAATCAATGTCTTCCCTATTGATGTTTGCCCCTTTAAACATTATTGCATATGCCTTACGTGGTGATTGCTTTTTCCCCGTATCCAGCCCATTCCTTCGGCCACCCTTTCGTTTTGCCCTTTCTGGAATGCTCGGAATGTTTTGGGAACCATCCCACACATCTACCATCTTTGCCTTTACAGGAATATCCTATCCTGGAAAATGGCCCTCTTCCAAAATGGCGACTGCGGCGTGAATTTTCCATCATCACAGCCCGCCGGGGTTCCGGGTTTCCCACGCATGCGCACACTGCATTTTGCTACGTTCACGGCGTGCGTGTGACGTCAGACGCACGCACGCCGGACGGAAATATAAACGGCATATTCTGCCCTGATTATCTGTCATTCCTTGTGAACTGGCTGCAGAGCGCACATCGCTGCTCTCGGACCTTTCCAGGTCCCTGGACTATGCATCGACGTCATTATTAACAGGTACTATTGTGTCTTTTCACGCTCTATTAGATGTTATTCATACTTTCCTTTTGCCCAATCATGGTTAATTCCATTGTTATTTATTTTACTCTGTAGGCTTACTTTTCTTAAGCCCTATTCGTTTTGGAAGGATTTCTGTCCCTGTAATATGGATTTCTGGACCTCAATTTGTGACCAATGAAATCTCATTGATTCTATATTAATTCAAGCAGGTATCTATTGCATAATCTATTGTTTTGTGCACTGTTTACTGCCGCTTGTTTTCTCTACATACAATTACGTTTTCTTTTTCTCTCAACCTACTAGGACCTTTTTCTACCTCCATATATACATACTTTTCATCTGCAAGTCCTCTCTGGATATATGGGATCGCTTTGGTTTGAGTCAGTGCCTGCACTCCTTATTTTGGAGTGCTTTTATTAATCCATACATTTTCAAGTAATTTTCAATACATTATCAGGTGGGTTCCTCTCTGTATGTTTTCACAATATGTACAGTATATATAGTCCAATTGAACGATGTTCCTATGACCCTTCTTTCTACGTGTATAAATACAAAAATTCTTTGCATATATATCTTTTATGTATGCCTATCTTTAACATCAATATAAACATTTTGTTTGATGTTTTTTACACCAAGCTTTATATCTTATTTTTCTATCTTGCCTTTAGCATATCATGTGATGCCGTGGTGAATCTCCTGAGGAAGCTCTCCTTTGAGCGAAACGTTGAGTACACTGGCACCCCTGTGTTTGTTATTCACTGTATAAGGCAACAATTAATTATGGATGTATATTGTATTGATGTTTTTATATGAATATATTTTTTGTAACAAAAAATTCAATTTTTCTAAATAATTGTGCTCAGTCAGTATTTAACTATCTGATTGTATACACCATTGACGCCCTTAAAATCCCGAGGCCCTGTGACCCCTCTTTTCCCCCCCTCTCTTTTTTCAACAAAATTGGGATGTGGTGTCTAATAATTTTCCTTCCCTTCCAGATCCTTCTCTAGTTTGCTGTATGTTTTCTGTCAATCTGGGAATGAACCACTTCAGCCCGGGACCATTTGGCTGCCCAAAGACCAGAGAACTTTTTGCGATTCAGCACTGTGTGGCTCTAACTGACACCTGCACGTTCATGCGAAGTGGCTCCTAAACAAAATTTACGTCCTTTTTCCCCACAAATAGAGCTTTCTTTTGATGGTATTTGATCACCTCTGCGGTTTTTATTTTTTGTGCTATAAACAAAAATAGAGCGACAATTTTGAAAAAATAAGAAATATTTTTTACTTTTTGCTATAATAAATATCCCCAAAAAATATATTAAATTTTTTTTTTTCCTCAGTTTAGGCCGATACGTATTCTTCTACATATTTTTGGTAAAAAAAAAAAAAAAATTGCAATAAGCATTTATCCCATGAGGAAGTTAATGTAACAAAACATGTCGGGGGCGTGGCTGTAACGGCAATTATCCATACTGACTTGTGACGCCTGAGCTGGTAGCAGGACACTGACATTGCGATTTGGAGCTTTGGAGTGGGTGAGAACTATAATCGCGCGCACACTTCAGGTCCGCTGTGACTGCAGTGCACCGCTGTACCAATATTTGCAAGTTTTGCTGTGGTTTTCACGGATTGCTGTTTTGAATTATTTGAAATGTGAGTGCAAAGATTGAAGCTTGTGTGTGATTTTAATAAACTGGTTGAAACAATATCACGCTATTGGAGCACTCTTTTCATTTCACATGTGGAGAGATCCTGTGTAAAGCACAGTTGAATATTGGATGATCGTTTTTAACGCATTGTGAGGTTTAAAAGGCATCTGAGCCAAACACGAAAGTGGGAGGCATTTCAAGTTGGTGAGTGCGGTTTCAAAGGGAGAGGAGTCACTTGCACGTTGGTGTGGTGGAAAATTTAGGAAGATTAAGCATTGAAATATTTCACAAAAGTTTTTTTTGCTTTATGGACTATATTGATTTATCACATGTCACTGGGTGATATTTTTTAATATCCACGTTTTATACATTAATCATTGTTATCATTTACAGTTTTTGCTGTATATTGCATTGTTTAAGCGCCACTATTTTTCCTGTTTCTACATCTTTTGTTTAAAAAGGTTTAATTCCACATATATTCATAAAGACATGGTTTGAGGAGTTTTATGTAAAGGAACTCTAATGTCCTGAACAGAGCCCTGACCTTAACCTACTGAACACCTATTGGATGAATTGGAAGATTGATCTTGAGCTAGGTCTTCTCATTCATCATCAGTACCTGACCTCACAAATATTCTTTAAGTGAATCCAAAATCTTGTGGAATCTGGAAGCCCCCCTATGTGAATGAGTATGGGGTACCTAGTACCCCTACCCATTCACCAAAAAAAGTTTCAAAAAAGTAATCAAGAGACTGTTTTGACAATTCCATACTCATTGACGACTGACCACCGAATGCCTTCTCCACCATTTGACAGTTCTTATATAGGTAAGAGCGGGCTCACCTGGCGACGTCACCTGGTGGCACCGCCCCCTTGTGATATCACCGACCCAGTATGCACCAGTCCAGCATGCATTGGTCCCTGACATCACAAGGGGGGCGGTGTCACCAGGTGGCATCGCCAGGTGGCCCCACCCTTACATATTTATTAACTGTCAAATTCGGCTGTTTGACTTCACAGACAGTGGAAAAAAAAAATGTTCTTTTTTGGGTCTGGCAGTGTGGTGGCATTGTGATTGACGATGGATCTACATGGGGGGGGGGGGGGGGGGACACCGTTTTTTTTTTTATAAAGGCATTGTCAAAAACTGTCTGTTTTTACTACTTTTTGACACCTTTTTGGGGAATGGGTAGGGGTACTCATTCACATGGGGGGGCGGGATCTGGGAGCCCCCTTGTTAAAGGGGGCTTCCAGATTCTGATAGTCCCCCCATCCACAGATCCCAACAACCACAGCCAGGGTTGTGGGGAAGAGAGCCTTGTCCCCGTCAACATGGGGACAAGGTGTTTTAGAGTGGGGGGCAGAGCCCTCCTGCCCCAAAGCACCCCCCATGTTAAGGGCATGTGACCTTGTATGGTTCAGGAGGTGGGGGGAAGCACTTGCTCATCCCCCCTTTTTCTGACCTGTCGGGCTGCATGCTTGGATCAGGGTCCGGTATGGATTTTGGAGGGATCCCCACGCCATTTTTTATTTATTTTTGGCCGATTTTTATTTTATTTTTTATTTTATTTTTACCGGCAAGTGTTTTTTTTTTAATTATTCATCTGTCAGCGGGGAAGCCCATTGACAGCTGATGACTCATCAGTAGTTAAGGATGCCGTGGCCGGCTTCCCAGCGTCGCTCCTTAACCAGCTTTTACTGCTCTGGCACTTTGTTTAAGAATCGCAAGCACAGTCTCTCTGGCTTCCTACCTGTATCTATACCTCTCAAATTTCTGTGATGGGAACGAGGGACACGTATTAGCAGAAGTATTTAGGCATAAGACACACCCCTTGCCGTGCCCCTCTTAAAGGAAAATTGTGCAAAAAAATGACTGGTTAAACCCAAAAGTGCTTTTTTACCTCTGCTATTATTTTATATTGGCTTTTGGAATTTACAAATGCAGCAATTTAGAAAATAGATGAAAGGTTTAGCACCGGGAAACACTTTTTGATAAGTAGTGCTTTTTATGTACAACCATATAGATCAGATAAAGATAAATGACAAATGAGGAGGGAAGAGGGACAGAAGGACTTTGTTCGGAATGATGGACAATTGGGAGCTATGTGTATCTCTGCGAGTCCCTGACCTGTCTACCAGCCTTGGTTCCTCGTTGCTGACTCCTGCTTGGAAAACGTACTACTCTTTCAGGCTCATATATGAAGTGGCTTGTGCCCTTCCAGACCCTTTTTGCTTGGGATTGGTTGAGGTCCTCATAAATATGCCCCTCCTAGCTTATACACACTAGATCTGGAACATTCTTCAATGTTCCAGAAACAGGAGGAGGAACCAGAAGAGCTGTCAGTCATCCAGCCTCCCTGAATCACTAAACCCTGACCCAGATTCACAACCCAGGCCTGGCTCTCAGCCAAGCCAATTTGCCTACTTTAAAAACGTAACCTATTTACATCTAGCACACTAGAGGGTGCTACATCTGGGAGCCAGGGCCAAAAATAGGCTCTGCCTAACCCAGGATGGCTGTCAGAGTCCCATGGGGTGGCAGCATCCAATTGGGTAGCTTTGCCGTGTCCCAGGAAACCATAAGGGAACCATGTTTGTCTTGACTTCCTCTCCAACAGTATCGCTGCTGTGGACAAGTGCCACCTACAGGGAAAGGGAAAGTAGAATGCACTTGCCTATACACAGCCTTCCCTGACCTTGAACTGCCACGCAGAGCCCTATCTAACCTGTTTTCAAAATTACAGATACCCTTTGCTTATCCTCTCCAGTTTCGGTGTTGTGTGGCCAGGAATTATAGGGTTGTGTGAGGGCAATCAAATACTAGCAGGCAGTGGCGGCGCCCCCCTAATCCATGCATCTGGCCCCTAATCTACATGCAGGGATGCATTGATTCCGATTTTTTTTATTTTTTTTAGAAGCATGTGATTAGAGCCAGAGGCTTTAATAGGCTTAAAAAAATGGTGGGCTTGGGGCGCAGAGCACTGCATCCTGAGCCCACCCAGTTGCGTGACAATTGTTTGCCACCCCCCCAAAAAATATACCACCAGCTGCCACTGTATTTAAGCCATGCCTTTGCACTTTCTGTTTGCCAAATTATTGTGCTCTCTCTAGCCGATGTCTTGCTCTTAGACCCCAGATCTATCCTCTACCCTTAAGACTCTATTCACATCTGGATATTTTGGAATGGCTGCAATTCTGCCCGTGATCTCAAAACACACTACAATGACAAAAAGGAAGGTTCATTCATTCAATGCATTATTTTCAATGGCACCTAAATGGCACCTAAATCGCAGTGCTGTTTTGCCACGATTGTCGCACAATTTATTGTGCAGCAATCGCGGAGGACCGCATCGCGTGAAAGTTGACACCGCACAAAAAGCAAGAGCTGATGATTGGGGATGTTCTGGTGCACGGTCATCTCTAAGGTCAGCCAGCAGAACTTCCAGCTTCAGTACCCGGCTTCCCAGAGGAATGGGAAAGCCCGGGAAGGTCATCTGTAAAAGTGGCTAATTAGCAGCTAGGATCACTTTTACATTAAAGCCCAAGTTCCTCCACCCCAAACTCACTCATCCATGTATTTATGGACCTTGCTTAATGCACTGGTCCAAAACATTTGGTGGAGGGGGGGTTATGGTGTGGGGTTTGTTTTTCAGAGGTTGGGCTTGGCCCCTTAGTTCCAGTGAAGGGAACACTTAGGGTGTCAGCATACCAAGACATGTTGGACAATTTCATGCTTCCATCTTTGTGGGAACAGTTTATTGATGGCCCCTTCCTGTTCCAACATGACTGCGCACTAGTGCACAAAGCAAGGTCTATAAAGACATGGATGAGCGAGTTTGTGGTGGAGGAACTTGACTGGCCTGCACAGACCCCTGACCTCAACCCGAGCCAGGTCTTCTCACCCACATCAGTGCCTGACCTCACAAATGCGCTTTTGGAAGAATGGTCAAACATTCCCATAGACACACTCCTAAACCTTGTGGACAGCCTTCCCAAAAGATTTATAGCTGCAAAGGGTGGGCCAACTCAATATTGAACCCTACGGACTAACACTGGTATGCCAGTGTTGGCAGACGTCCCAATACTTTTGATAATAAAGTGTATGTCAAAGTTGCAAAACAGTTTTCAGGCCTTAAGATTTGTTTTACCCTTGATCATGAAGAGGGTAAAATTGAAGGACACGACCAATCACAGAGCGCACTGGATGCACACCCCAGGGGGATGTCCATGGATGCCCTCCCGAAACAAATCCACACTGTAGCCATCTTTTAGCTATAGCATGGTAAGGAGGTGGTTAAGCATCATTAAAATCACTGCTCCCTACAAAATGTTTTGCTTATGCATTGGTACATGTCCCCTGGGGCAGTGCCCAGTCCCCGATGTACTTTTCTTGACAATCCCTTGGCTTGTAGCTTCAAAAGGAAATAATAGTATGACAGATTCGGGTCCTTATGTCCTCAATGGTGTTCAGATTCAGCATCCGAACATAATAGAGCACTTGGTCTTTATCTGCCCTCCATCATCTATGTTTTGTTTTTGTTTTTCTTATTTCCAATAATACACAGATATTTAGTACTACTGATATCTGTAATAATTTTCTAGGATAAAAATATGTTCATTTTTTTTATTAGTAATGTACCTTTGCATTAATTGCCGTAAAAGGCCCATCAGCAGATAATGGCTTTGCAGAGCAGGTCATTTTGACCAGCTCCACTGTTACCATGGGTTATAAAATTCCTACTTTGCTGATAATTTGCTGTTGCTGAATTTCCAACTGCAGGTTTATGTTAAAGTGTATTTATGACCCAAACCTTCTTTTGGGGTAGGGAAGGATCGAAATTGCTGTCTGTATTCTGCTGGGAAGATTCATCCTCTCTATTTGCCTTTCTGATGCCGCGTACACACGACCGTTTTTAATGTCATTGAAAAAAACGGCATTTTTCTCTACGTGATTTTTCGTGTTTCCTCTCAAGCCTGCCTTGCCTACACACTATCGTGGAAAAAAATGTTCGAGTAAAGCGCGGTGACGTCCAACGCGAACGACGGCACTATAAATGGGAAGTTCCATTCGGGTGGCGCCACCCTTAATGTTAGTAAAGTTTGTTGAGCGACGATTCGCGCTTTTCAGCCTCGTGCTTTTCAGTCCGTTACAGCGTGACGAATGTGCTATCTCCATTACGAACGCTAGTTTTACCAGAACGAGCGCTCCCGTCTCATACTTGATTCTGAGCATGCACATTTTTTTTCACGTCGTTAAAGCCCACACATGGCCGTTTTTCATGACGAGAAAAACGACGATGTAAAAAAAAGACGTGAAAAAATAGAGCATGTTCCAATTTTTTTCGTCGTGATTCTCGGCATTTTTCTCGCCGGGAAAACTGCTGGAAAGCCCGCACACGATCATTTTTAATGACCATTTTAAACAAATTCATTTTTCTCGTCATTAAAAACGGTCGTCTGTACGCAGCATGAGACTGGAAGTGTTGGAAAC
The DNA here is from genome assembly GCA_029206835.1 of Rana muscosa. Classification (NCBI taxonomy): domain Eukaryota; kingdom Metazoa; phylum Chordata; class Amphibia; order Anura; family Ranidae; genus Rana; species Rana muscosa. Next base: position 36,252,738 of record CM055117.1, read on the forward strand.
TTGAGCTTTAATGACCCATTCACACCTCTAAAGCACTCAACACTCTGAATGTATCTACAACTGTATAATTAGAACCCATAAATAGCATGATCAAGACATATTAAAATGAATTGAAACATACATTTTAGATTTTAAACAATAAGAACACTGCTATTTTTTGGTCATTATTTTTCATACCACGTTTGTTTTAATCAGTTTTGCTATATCTTGATTGTGATATTTACAGGTTCCAATTATACAATCATATAATTGTTATATACCAATTTTAAAAACTTCTATAAAAAGACCAAAAATATTGTTAATATGCATTTTGAGTTCTGAATGTTTTATATAAGTTAATTGTTTTTGATTCTTTTTTTTTTTTTTTTCTTGTTCAATGTTATTTGTTTCAAAAAAGAATAAAGAACATACAAAGAAGCTCTTTAAAGCGGAACTGCACACAAAGGGCATGGCCTGTTTGCTTTGATCTGTGGGGCTGGGAGTGGCTCAGAGTAGGCTGGTGACTCACAGATAGCATCATCTTTTGGTTACCTCCCTTCTGCTTCTAGAGGCTTCTAGAAAGAAGCAGGGAAAGAAGGGTGGAGCTGACCGGGGTGTTCTAAGGAGCCCTAACCAATCCCCAACCTGGTTTGGCAGGGGGCAGGCCTCCTCAAATACCTAGGGTCAGCCCGGCTGGGGAGTTGTTGTTCGGGTGGAAGAACTGGAGATGGAGTATTAGGCCGTTGAGGCCTTGGAGGAAGCCCCCTACTCTGGGGGGGGCGGGAGTGACCTTGGGTCAGGGGCTCGGGGCTGAACAGGAACCCCACACAACCCAAGGGGTGACCTGAACAGGAGCAGGAGAGGACAGTGGGGAATACTGCCAGGCAAGTCTCCAGGAGGGATCCACCAGGTGTTGGCGAGTGACACAGCCAGGAACACTGGAGAGGCATGCCAGAGCCGATTGAGAGGAAGCAATCTGAAATTAATGTAGAGCCAGTAAGGACTGTGGTTTCATGGACAGTGAAAGCAGGCAGCTGCAGCCAGGAGGGCTGTCAGGGTCTGAAGAGGACTGACTGGGAGCAGTAGTCCAACAAAGAGGGCAGCTAGCACCAGAATTTTCTTTGCTACATCACACAGGGGCCCATGGTCCCTGCCTGTAAAAGGGCACTTTTGCTAAGGCCTGGCTGAAACAAGTGTCAGGCCTAACCATATGCTAGCTGCGCCTGAAGAACTGTGCTGGAGGGAAAAGGAAAGATAGTCTGCATCAAAGAGTTGTGCAGGAGGAGAGTATCTAAATTGTCCCAAGCTATGCAAACCTTTCTGGGAATCCCATGAATTCCTTAACCCCATCCAAGTTATAATCCCTCAATAAAAATACAAAAACAAAGCTGATGGACTTTTCATTATCTTGGAGGGTCTGGAAGTGAATGCCGGGCTGGGCAGGGTGACAGGTGGGCCACATCACTCAGCAGCCCCTACGGGGGTACCGCTACAGCAGCATGGTGCGCTGTGGCTGTGAAGCCACGAGGAATCACAGCTGGCTTTCCACAGTTAGCATGGTGGCGTCGGGGACCCAAAGACTGGCCAAGAACCAGCCTAGGTGAGGACAGCGTTGGATTCCTGAACAGATAAAGTATTTGTAGCTGCTGACTTTTACAAATGTGTCACATACCTGGTAGAGATCAAGCTGGAGAAGGGGCTTTCCTTGCACACTTTGTCCACCCTGGTAGTGGTGACAGGAGGTATGATGACGTCTCAGCTCCCGGGCAGGATGCCCTTCATAGCTGCCCCCTACCATTGATACCATCCTACAAACGTACCCATATACTACAGATAGGTAAGTGTCAGGACCTGGGCTTGAACCAGGGACCTCGTCGGTGTCGGGCGTTGACTCTTCCCACTGAGCTATCTGGGATGCTGGACAGCTCACTGCCTGATCTGCTGGACAAACCTACCTGATCCATTAGACTACTCTGCTTGGTATCTTGATTGCTGTTGAACCCTGAACCCCTTGATCCTCCCATGAACTTCCTATATAAGCCTTGTCTCAGCACTTCCTCTTTGCCAGGTTATTGTGCCTCCCCTGCCAGTGCCTTGCTGCTCTCTTTCCTGCTGCCATCTGTACCTACAACCACTCGTGATTGACCCTTGGCTTGTTCCTGGACTTCTCTACTGCCTGATCCCAATCTGCAACCACCCGTATTTGACCCTCGGCCTGTTCTTTGACCACTCTACTGCTTGATCCCAACCTGCAGCCACTCGTGATTGATTCCTTGGCTTGTTTGCTGATCACGCTGCTGTTTCATCCTTGTCTGTTTATCCGCTATTGGACCCCGGCTTGCTCACACCCTGGTGGGGCAAACTTGAGGACAGCGACCTGGTACTAGCTTGCAGCTAAATCCATCTCCACCATCAGGAGCTCTGGGGAAAACCAGCTAGTACTTAGACTCCACACCTCAGGTGAGCCTGTGTCATCTGCCAGAAGTGACTGCCTGTATACCTGTCCTGCAACTGCTATAGCAACTGTGAATTGACTAATAATCAAAAATTATGAATCCACACATATATTGAATAAATAAAGTCCAACAGTGATAACAATGAATGTGTCCTGTAAAAATGAATATATCCTAAATAAGTCCCATCAAAAATCAGCAATGAAGGGAAGCCGTGAAGAGGTGAACCGCAAAGAGTTTGAAATTCGGTGCATGCACACCCGTGTCCACCACCAACAATCAAGCTGCTTACCAGAGGTAAGAAACAAATAAGCCCATCAGCAATCCCAGGGGGAGATCCAGAGAAATCCAGATAAACTTTGCAGAGTTCCAACGTCACTTGATAGGCAGTGGATACAGCAAAGATATCCCAAGGAGAGAGAGGAGGCTCAATAGTGCATTACCCAATGTAAAATTTATTTTTAAAACGGGTTTAAAAACACTTACACAATGTACAATTTAAAGAACATAACAACCGTCCGGTCCGCCGTACCTGTCCTGTAGTGATGACGTCAGCACGCACACCTCCCGACGTACGTTTCGTGTTCCTACACGTCGTCTTGGGGATCAGGTGACGTGCTGACGCATCACAAGATATAGGAAGAAGGAAGCCAGGCCTCGCTCTGAGCGGCCAATGGAGCTGCGGCAATTACACCGAACCTCCACACCGCCTACAAGGCCCGGCCCAGAACCAAGCCTCGCTCTAAGCGGCCAATGGAGTCATGGCAGTTATACCAAGCCTCCACGCCGCCCACAAGGCCTGGCCCAGAACCAAAATAAGACCAAGCCTCACTTTGAAGTACAGGTAACGGTATATAAATGGGCAAATGTAGCCCCAAATATATTCTAAATAAGAGGGTACCACATAAAATGACATCTAGGTGATAAAACCCAATGGAAATTAACCATGTCGTGTAAGTGGACAGGTTTAATGCCTAATATGAAAGAACATCCACATGTCCACCACAGCATGGTATACCATTTGAACCTAAAAATAAAAAAGGTATATTATGAAAAATATATACATATGTGTGTGTCATATGAAAACACACGTATGTATAAATGATATTGAATTTTTTTTTTTATAAAAAGGATTTATATCTTTTCTTCTCATATGAGGAAAGAAACCTTTGTAAAATATCATGTATGATGGAGGTCAAAAAAAGACAAAAAAATACCTCCACCAAACCTGATAATAAAGGAGAAGAGGGGGGGGGGTGTTATTCTGGCACGTAAGGGCCCAATAGGGGTCCATATTATGACAAAATTACACACATATAAATGTATATTGGTAGACAGTTCAAATCAACAAAATGCCAGACCTCACATAGCTCTCAGATATATGGACATAGCCCCCACTCGCACCAAACTAAGAGTTATCGATGAAAGCGTTGAGGTCTACCTCAACGTTCATCCCAAACGGTACATAACTCTTCAGTTTGTGGATCCAGGACATCTCTAGTCTAGAAATACTTCTAATCATAGAGTCTCCTCTCCATCTGGTAGAATATTTATCAATCCCCAGAAAGATCGTATTAGTGGGGTCTTTATCATGGATCTCTAAATAGTGCCGGGATACTGGGTGTTTTGGGAAACCTGTGAGGATATTTGTGATATGTTCATTCAATCTATCACGGAGAGGTCGCTTGGTCCTGCCCACATATTGAAGCCCACATGGGCATTGCAGGAGATATACGACCCTCTCCGTGGAGCAGGTAATGAAAGGCAATATTTTATGCTCAACATTAGTTACGGTGGATTTAAACGTATTGGTACGCCTATGGGTACATCCGCTCAACGAAGATACTCTGCACCTCCTACACTGATAGAAGCCTACCAACTGATCAAGAAAGGTCTTATGCACAGACGGAGGATCCAGTATATTAGGTGCCACTCTCCCACGTATGGAGGGTGCACCTTTGTGTACGACCTGAGGATGAACAGGTAATACTTCATGTAAAACAGGATCATTGGTAAGTATATGCCAATGTTTTTTAATCAACTGTTTAATGCCCCTAAATTGGGCTGAATAGGTGGTAACAAATGGGATGCATGGTACTCTTGATTGAGACCTAGGCTTCTCAGCCAATAGGTCTTTCCTATCCAACAATGCCACTTCGTTTAAGGTATGAGTAAGTGAGTCATTGAAATACCCTTTTTCCACAAATCGACCAATCAAAATCTGAGCCTGTGTTAGGAATTCCTTATGGTCTGTACAGTTCCGTTTCAGCCTAATGAATTGGCTCTTCGGTACGGATTTAAGCCATGATGGATGATGGCAGCTATTGATAGGTATTGTGACAGCAGGAAGGTAAAGTCACCTGGTTGCATCCAGGGGGGTAGATATATTTCGCCCAGATTCAGGCTTTACGCCGACTTATACAACTAGGTGGAGAGTTGTATAAGGCTAGTGGGCTCATGGATGACTCATACCTCTAGGGAGAGTGTGGGGCGTCGTGCAGACAGGGAGTTGATGAGACCAGCTGAAGCTTGTCAGCTCATTTAGGCCTCTATAAGAACTCCCAGCTTCATTAGATGTTAGCTCATGCCTGGACCCAGACCTGTGTGGACTGTCTAGGGAGAGTGAACCCCTGTGCGGTGAGACAAAGCCTGTGTGGCTATTTGCTTGGACATTTAAAACCAGGGACTTAGGGACTAGGACAGCACTAGGCTGATCCCAGTTGTTAGTTAGGAAACCTGTATGTTTAGTCAGAGGTCAAGTTGACCAGGATTTATTTTGTTTATGTTTCTTTTTCTTTGCTGTGTTTTGTCACTGTAAATAGAAAATAAACCGCACCTTTTCGATCTTGAAAACCACAACCTCCGTTTGCTGGGCCTGTTTTTGTGTGGGGAGCCCATCTCGGGGGTCACACACACCCGCTGCGGAGCCAACCCCCTCACAGTTGGTGGAGAACCAGTGGCAGTTTTTTTTAAGCCAGCATGGAGGAGATACTGAAGCAGCTGGCTCTAGCAAATGCCAATCAACAGCAGACAAATGCAGGTTTGCAAAAGAACTTCGCAGCCCAGCAGCAAGCTCATCAACAGAGCCTTGCAGCCCAGCAGCAGACAAACGCAACTTTGCAACAGAGTCTGGAGGCTCAGCAACAAGCCCAGCAGCAATCTGAGGCCCGCTTCATAGACCTGTTGCAGAAGCAAGAGCAGAGACTACAACAACAGATGGAAGCAGTAATGCAGCAACGTCCGCAGACCAGTGAGGAAAGCCGTCCCACTAATACCGCGTCCTTTGGGGTGAGTCGTTTATTGACAAAAATGAGTGGAGAGGATGATCCAGAGGTATTTTTGACCACATTTGAAAGGACCGCTGAAAGAGAAAAGTGGCCTGAGGAGCAGTGGGCTGGACTGGTGGCTCCTCTGTTAACTGGTGAATCGCAGAAAGCTTACTATGACCTAGAGCCTAACCAAGCAAAAGACTATGTGATGCTAAAAGCTGAAATATTGGCAAGGCTGGGTGTCACCCAGGCTGTCCGGGCTCAGCGTGTGCATAACTGGACTTTCCAGCTTGGAAAACCCCCCAGGTCTCAAATGTATGATCTCATTCACCTGAGCAGAAAGTGGCTACAGCCAGAGACTTTGTCCGCACCAAAGATTGTGGAACGTGTTGTAATGGATCGGTTTTTGAGAGCTCTTCCTACTGCCATCCAAAAGTGGGTAAGCCATGGAGACCCAGAGACGGCCGATGGTCTTGTGGATCGTGTGGAGAAATACTTGGCTACAGAGAACCTGACGGCCTCTTCCAGAGACACTCGGACTTTCCACCCTAAGACCAGACCATCCCCAGGGGCGGATAAGAGGATTCCAAGGGGTGAGGGTGGAGAGAGTGAGAGGGTGGGAGCTCTACCCCAAGTTTGGCGAGAACAGCCTGGGAAATCAGCGGCTCAAGAGGCCGCAAGAAGGATCGTTTGCTACCGCTGCCGGCAAGCGGGACATATTGCAGCCAATTGCCCGGTTGTGGAGGAACCCATGCAGTGTGACTTTCTGACGGGCAGACGTCAGTCGCTGTGTGCGACAGTCGCATGCACTGCCATTCGAGGAACTGAGAAACATTTATGCAAAATGTGTGTTAATGGTAGAAATGTTGTGGTATTGCTGGATTCAGGTAGCCTTGTGACCCTGATAAAGGCTGAGTTAGTTAAAACAGAGGTCTCTGGGAATAGCAAGGTAGCTGTTATTTGTGTGCATGGGGACACCCGAGAGTATCCAGTGACTACAGTGTGTTTCGAGACCCCCAAAGGTACCCTCTCTCATCCAGTGGGCTTAGTATCTCAGTTACCGCATGACGCCATTGTGGGAAGGGATTTTCCGAAGTTCTGGGAACTGTGGGATGATCCTGAGCCCCCCACTGGTGCCCCTATGTACCAGGAATGTGATAGCCAGAACTCCCCTGAGAGTGGTGAGGACTCTCCGGAATTTCCCTTATCAGTATTGGCAGGGGAGACTCAAGAAACTGGAGAGGAGCCCACCTCCTCAGACGAAAACCTACCGTCTGTGGAGTTTTCTGATCTTGAGGTTCACAGGGAAAACTTTGCCACAGAACAGTTGAAAGACCCCGCCCTAATAAAGGCACGGGAAAACGTAGTGAAAATAGATGGCGAGTTAGTGAACCCAGATAATACCTGCACTTACCCATACTTCAGCGTAGAGAAGGACCTACTGTATCGGGTGGCAAAAAGGGCAGAAGAAACCGTTGAGCAGCTTGTGGTGCCCAAACCTCACAGGAAGTTGGTGTTGGAGTTGGCCCATGGGCACATTCTTGGAGGTCATCTGGGGACAGAGAAAACCCGAGAGAGGGTATTACAGAGATTCTATTGGCCGGGGGTGATGAAGGACATAGAAAATTATTGTTCCTCCTGCCCTGTGTGTCAGAGGTCGGCCCCGATGCCACATTTCCGTAGCCCGCTGGTCCCTCTACCCATCATTGAGGTCCCGTTTGAGAGGATCGCCATGGATTTGGTAGGTCCTATAATCAAGTCCGCTAGGGGGCACCAGTACATATTAGTTATAATGGACTATGCCACCCGTTATCCAGAAGCGATCCCTCTCCGAAATACCTCGGCCAAAACCATAGCCAAAGAGCTATCTCTTGTGTTTAGCCGGGTGGGTATTTGTAAAGAACTGCTTACGGACCAAGGTACACCCTTTATGTCCCGGGTTATGAAGGAGCTGTGCAAATTGTTCAAAGTGACGCAATTACGTACATCTGTGTATCACCCCCAAACCGATGGGCTGGTTGAAAGATTCAACAAAACCCTAAAACAAATGTTGAAGAAAGTGGTGGATAGAGATGGAAAGGATTGGGACTGTCTACTTCCTTATCTGATGTTTGCTATTAGGGAGGTGCCCCAATCCTCTACGGGATTCTCCCCCTTTGAGTTACTGTATGGGAGACACCCAAGAGGGCTGTTGGATATTGCCAAGGAAACTTGGGAAAGTGAGAGTTCTCCCCACAGGAGTGTGATTGAGCATGTCGCCCTGATGCAAGACCGAATTGCACAGGTAATGCCCATCGTGAAGGAACATTTGGCCCAAGCGCAGTTAGCACAGCAGAGAGTGTACAACCGTGGAGCCAAGACCCGTACCTTTTCCCCGGGGGATAGGATACTGGTACTTGTCCCTACGGTTGAAAGTAAATTCCTTGCCAAATGGCAAGGCCCCTACGAGATAATGGAAAAAGTGAGCGAAGTGAATTACAAGGTCAGACAACCAGGAAGACGAAAGCCCGAACAGATCTATCACGTTAATCTGTTGAAAGCCTGGAGGGATAGAGAGTCCCTAGTCGCAGACACTTGGTCACCAGCTCAAACTGGTTGCGTGATTCCTGAGGTTGGAATAGCAGCCACCTTGTCACAACCCCAACAACAGGAGGTTAAGGAGTTTGTGCTTCGCAACAAGGAGGTATTCTCTGAGCTGCCGGGACAAACATCTGGGGTAGAGCATGACATCATTACCCCCCCCCGGTGAAAGGGTGAAGTTAAAACCCTATCGGATCCCAGAGGCCCGACGGGAGGCAATACGGGAGGAAGTACAGAAAATGCTGAACTTAGGGGTGATAGAGGAGTCCCAAAGTGATTGGTCTAGTCCCATTGTGTTGGTGCCTAAACCGGATGGGAGCTGGCGATTTTGTAACGATTTTCGTCAGTTGAACAAAGTTACAAAATTTGACACCTACCCCATGCCACGTATAGATGAGTTGATCGACCGGCTGGGAACAGCCCGATACATGACGACTCTTGACCTCACAAAAGGGTATTGGCAAATCCCCCTGGCCAAGTCGGCCAAAGAGAAAACCGCATTTGTAACCCCAGACGGGGCGTTCCAATATAAAAGAATGCCGTTCGGGTTACAGAATGCGCCGGCCACATTCCAGCGGAAAATGGACCAGATGCTGAGGCCCCATCGGAAGTATGCTGCGGCTTACCTGGATGACGTAATTGTCCATAGCACAGATTGGGCCTCACATCTGCCAAAAGTGCAAGCAGTCCTGGACTCTGTTCGGGAAGCGGGGTTTACGGCTAACCCCAAGAAGTGTACCATTGGGCAGGAGGAGGCCAAATATCTTGGGTACACCATTGGGAGGGGAGTAATAAAACCCCAACTCAACAAAGTCGAGGCCATCCAGAGTTGGCCACGTCCCAACAGCAAGAAGCAGGTACGAGCCTTTCTGGGAATCGCTGGGTATTATCGGCGATTCATTCCCCACTTTGCTTCTAAGGCTGTGCCCCTAACCAACCTGACGAAGGGGAAAGGGTCGGTCATGATTAAATGGACTCCCGAGGCTGAGGCAGCATTCCAATTCTTGAAACAAGCCTTATGTAGCCAGCCAGTGTTGTACTCACCCGACTTCTCTAAAGACTTTGTCGTACAAAGTGATGCGTCAGATGTGGGGTTAGGAGCAGTATTGTCCCAGGTCTGGAACGGGGAAGAGCACCCAGTCATTTACCTCAGCAGGAAGTTGAAGTCCCATGAGGTAAATTACGCCACCGTTGAAAAGGAGTGTTTAGCGGTGAAGTGGGCTCTAGATTCCCTTCGGTACTACCTGCTAGGTAGGCACTTTGACTTGGTTACGGATCACGCTCCGTTAAAGTGGATGGCTCAAAACAAGGAAACAAATAGAAGAGTGAATAGGTGGTTCCTGGCCCTCCAGGAATTCAACTTCACAGTAAAGCATCGCCCTGGCGTTCAAATGGGGAATGTGGATGCTTTGTCTCGAGTACATGAATGCCTGATTGCTGGTGTTCCAACCCCGAGGTTAAAACAAGAGGGGGGGGTATGTGACAGCAGGAAGGTAAAGTCACCTGGTTGCATCCAGGGGGGTAGATATATTTCGCCCAGATTCAGGCTTTACGCCGACTTATACAACTAGGTGGAGAGTTGTATAAGGCTAGTGGGCTCATGGATGACTCATACCTCTAGGGAGAGTGTGGGGCGTCGTGCAGACAGGGAGTTGATGAGACCAGCTGAAGCTTGTCAGCTCATTTAGGCCTCTATAAGAACTCCCAGCTTCATTAGATGTTAGCTCATGCCTGGACCCAGACCTGTGTGGACTGTCTAGGGAGAGTGAACCCCTGTGCGGTGAGACAAAGCCTGTGTGGCTATTTGCTTGGACATTTAAAACCAGGGACTTAGGGACTAGGACAGCACTAGGCTGATCCCAGTTGTTAGTTAGGAAACCTGTATGTTTAGTCAGAGGTCAAGTTGACCAGGATTTATTTTGTTTATGTTTCTTTTTCTTTGCTGTGTTTTGTCACTGTAAATAGAAAATAAACCGCACCTTTTTGATCTTGAAAACCACAACCTCCGTTTGCTGGGCCTGTTTTTGTGTGGGGAGCCCATCTCGGGGGTCACACACACCTGCTGCCGAGCCAACCCCCTCACAGTATATATGAACTTCTATCAGTATTTTTAAAGAAGGTGGAGGTAGTGAAGGAGCCATCCTTAATACATATCTTTAAATCCAAAAAATGGATCTCCTCCTGACTTGCCTCAAAATTCAAAACAATACCCCTAGTGTTATTGTTGAGGTGCTCCATATAGACATCCAAATCTTGGCGCTCTCCATCCCACAGGAGGAGGACCTCATCAATGTACCTCGCCCACAACATAAGTTGGGGCGGGCGTTGGACATAGACGATGTCCTCCTCCCATAGGGCCATGAAGAGGTTGGCCAGGCTGGGGGCATATTTTGCCCCCATAGCCACACCTCTATCCTGCCTGTAGAATTGGTTGTTGAACCAGAAATAACTCCTAGAAGCAGCAAATGTTAATAATTCAAGAATATATGAAATCTGTTCATCAAACAATCCAGAGTCACGCCTCAAGTAGTATTCTACTGCAAATAAACCCAAATTGTGGGGAATAATGGTATATAAGGACGTGACGTCCGCCGTTACCAACCACATATTGTTTTTGGGGGTAATTCCAGTCATGATATTAATAACCTGGTGTGAGTCCTTAAGATGCGAGGGCATCATCGAAACTAACGGTTGTAAAAAGCCATCAATGAAACGTCCTACCCGGGACGTGATGGAATCGATGCCACTAATAATAGGCCGTCCCGGGGGGTGGATGGCATCTTTGTGTATCTTGGGAAGATAATAGAGAACAGGTGTACGTGGCTCCCTAGGCACCAAATACTCACTCTCCTTTCCATTCAATATCCCAAGATCAAGACCTCTTTGGACCAATACTGATAGCTCTCTGGTGTAAAGGGCCTTTGGGTCAGAGGGTAAGGGAGTGTATGTGTCCCGATCATTGACAATCCGGAACATCTCAGAGAGGTAATCAGCCTTGTCTAAGATGATGATACCCCCCCCTTTGTCCGCAGGCCTAATGACAAGATCTCTATTTTTTCAAAGAGAATCAAGGCCTTCAGTGAGAGTCCTATCGGAGTGTACTTTTTTAAGTGGCAACTGGTCCAAATCCCTAAGAACCACATCCCTGAATACTTTAAGAGGAGGGGCCAATGCTCCGGGAGGGTTGAACAGAGAAGCATTGGATAGTCCCGAGTGGGTAAACCCAGGTGTCAAGTCATTATTTTTCCCAATGGGATTACATAAAAAATGGCGTTTAATGCTGACTCTCCTGATAAATTGATGAACATCCATATAGGTCTGGAATTTATTCAGCCTACATGGGGGGACATATTTAAGACCCTTATCGAGTACAATCTGTTCTGCATCAGTTAGAATAACAGAACTTAAATAAAAAATTCCTGAGCCCCTTATGATTTTTGTCTTTTTGTTTCTAGCCCTAACCCCCCCTCTAGTTCCTCTTGTGCGTCGCACGACCTTTTTGTGCCTTGGCCCAATTTGTGAAAACTCCAATTATGTCCCTCCTGTCCAGATGGACTGGGGTTGTCACAGATCTCATGATGAGTGGCACCAGAGTGCTGTATCTGACTCTGGCAATCATTCCCATGGTCGGATAGGGGGCCATATCGGTCACTAAGGGGAAAAAAATTGTTCGATACATCCACATTGTATTCGTAATCATCCCTGTACGTGGACGGACCTGGGGGTTGGAAATGGTAGGATGTAGCACCCTCTTTTTCCAAATGGCCCAAACCGTAACTTGAATGGGGACCTTGATAATACCCCTGAGCCCATCCCTGATTGGGATTTTGTGGGTACGGTGGTGCATTCCTATATGCATTCCCCTGATTAGGTATATAGGGTGGCCGAGGCTGATTAAATCCTGTAGGGCCATGGCCATAACCACGCCCCCGTTGGCCCTGAGATTGGCCCTGGGGTCCTGGTCTACGAAAGGGACGTGGAGGTTTGGGAGCCTGTGAGGGTAATCCCCTACCCCCCCACCCTGTCTGGAGGGTGACTGGTATGAACCCCGCCTCCCCTTTTGTGGGGCTTGTGTGCGACCCCCTGTTAAATGTTTATTGGCAAGTTGAGGGTTAGGAACAGATGGACCAATGTTCCCACTGTTCACAGTAGCCTGAGTAATAACCTCTATCTCTTGACTTATAGGGGCAGGCTGTTCGGCTAAAAGTTTATTTTGCCAATCAAATACGATGCTATTCTGATAGTCAACCAAATCCTGATTGTACTTTTTCTTTTTTTGAATTTCTGTTCCCTCTCCTCTTTTTCTAATATTTTTAAAAGTGGTAATGACCTCTCCCTATATTCATTGGTCCCGTTAAATGGGGTGAGTTGTTCCTTTAGGACCTTAATCTCCTCATCTAACCGGGCCAATTTGATGTTTTTCCTCTCAATGAGAAACTGGAGGAAATTGATCCCAGCTGTATTGAAATACCTGAACCATTACTCTAATTGTGTTTCTCCTTTCTGTGGACTTACTTCCCACCTGAGACTGCGTGGAACCATCTTGTTTTTAACATATGTTTCCAAATAGGCGATATCCCATTGGGTGTGCGTCTCTGAAATTATGAGATTCTTAAGACGCATAAACATGCCCCCAAGGTCGCCTCCCTCATTAGAAAAAGCCTCAAACACACCCTCGGTGTTAACCACTCTAGTGGCTCTAAACTCAAAAATATCCATCACCCCTGGATGTGGGACGGATTATTTAGAGGATAGAGTTTGTGATAATATAATGGTAAACAAATTCTATATAATACAAAATGAACTGTATGAGCAAGCTGCAGTGCAAATATCAAAAAATACAATGGTGTAAAAAATTAAAGCAATAAACCGCGCTAGCCAGTAACATAAATAAATATACAGCAGCACCTGTGATATGTGATAACATATAAAGTATACAAAAGAATAAAAAAGAACAAGTGCGCTAATGTGAATTGACTAATAATCAAAAATTATGAATCCACACATATATTGAATAAATAAAGTCCAACAGTGATAACAATGAATGTGTCCTGTAAAAATGAATATATCCTAAATAAGTCCCATCAAAAATCAGCAATGAAGGGAAGCCGTGAAGAGGTGAACCGCAAAGAGTTTGAAATTCGGTGCATGCACACCCGTGTCCACCACCAACAATCAAGCTGCTTACCAGAGGTAAGAAACAAATAAGCCCATCAGCAATCCCAGGGGAGATCCAGAGAAATCCAGATAAACTTCGCAGAGTTTCAACGTCACTTGATAGGCAGTGGATACAGCAAAGATTTCCCAAGGAGAGAGAGGAGGCTCAATAGTGCATTACCCAATGTAAAATTTATTTTTAAAACGGGTTTAAAAACACTTACACAATGTACAATTTAAAGAACATAACAACCGGCCGGTCCGCCGTACCTGTCCTGTAGTGATGACGTCAGCACGCACACCTCCCGACGTACGTTTCGTGTTCCTACACGTTGTCTTGGGGATCAGGTGACGTGTTGACGCATCACAAGATATAGGAAGAAGGAAGCCAGGCCTCGCTCTAAGTGGCCAATGGAGTCATGGCAGTTATACCAAGCCTCCACACCGCCCACAAGGCCCGGCCCAGAACCAAAATAAGACCAAGCCTCACTTTGAAGTACAGGCAATGGTATATACATGGGCAAATGTAGCCCCAAATATATTCTAAATAAGAGGGTACCACATAAAATGACATCTAGGTGATAAAACCCAATGGAAATTAACCATGTTGTGTAAGTGGACAGGTTTAATGCCTAATATGAAAGAACATCCACATGTCCACCACAGCACGGTATACCATTTGAACCTAAAAATAAAAAAGGTATATTATGAAAAATATGTACATATGTGTGTGTCATATGAAAACACACGTATGTATAAATGATATTAATTTTTTTTTTTTATAAAAAGGATTTATATCTTTTCTTCTCATATGAGGAAAGAAACCTTTGTAAAATATCATGTATGATGGAGGTCAAAAAAAGACAAAAAAATACCTCCACCAAACCTGATAATAAAGGAGAAGAGGGGGGGGGGGTGTTATTCTGGCACGTAAGGGCCCAATAGGGGTCCATATTATGACAAAATTACACACATATAAATGTATATTGGTAGACAGTTCAAATCAACAAAATGCCAGACCTCACATAGCTCTCAGATATATGGACATAGCCCCCACTCGCACCAAACTAAGAGTTATCGATGAAAGCGTTGAGGTCTACCTCAACGTTCATCCCAAACGGTACATAACTCTTCAGTTTGTGGATCCAGGACATTTCTAGTCTAGAAATACTTCTAATCATAGAGTCTCCTCTCCATCTGGTAGAATATTTATCAATCCCCAGAAAGATTGTATTAGTGGGGTCTTTATCATGGATCTCTAAATAGTGCCAGGATACTGGGTGTTTTGGGAAACCTGTGAGGATATTTGTGATATGTTCATTCAATCTAACACGGAGAGGTCGCTTGGTCCTGCCCACATATTGAAGCCCACATGGGCATTGCAGGATATATACGACCCTCTCCGTGGAGCAGGTAATGAAAGGCAATATTTTATGCTCAACATTAGTTACGGTGGATTTAAACGTATTGGTACGCCTATGGGTACATCCGCTCAACGAACATACTCTGCACCTCCTACACTGATAGAAGCCTACCAACTGATCAAGAAAGGTCTTACGCACAGACGGAGGATCTAGTATATTAGGTGCCACTCTCCCACGTATGGAGGGTGCACCTTTGTATACGACCTGAGGATGAACAGGTAATACTTCATGTAAAACAGGATCATTGGTAAGTATATGCCAATGTTTTTTAATCAACTGTTTAATGCCCCTATATTGGGCTGAATAGGTGGTAACAAATGGGATGGATGGTACTCTTGATTGAGACCTAGGCTTCTCAGCCAATAGGTCTTTCCTATCCAACAATGCCACTTCGTTTAAGGTATGAGTAAGTGAGTCATTGGAATACCCTTTTTCCACAAATCGACCAATCAAAATCTGAGCCTGTGTTAAGAATTTCTTATGGTCTGTACAGTTCCGTTTCAGCCTAATGAATTGGCTCTTCGGTACAGATTTAAGCCATGATGGATGATGGCAGCTATTGATAGGTATATATGAATTTCTATCAGTATTTTTAAAGAAGGTGAAGGTAGTGAAGGAGCCATCCTTAATACATATCTTTAAATCCAAAAAATGAATCTCCTCCTGACTTGCCTCAAAATTCAAAACAATACCCCTAGTGTTATTGCTGAGGTGCTCCATATAGACATCCAAATCTTGGCGCTCTCCATCCCACAGGAGGAGGACGTCATCAATGTACCTCGCCCACAACATAAGTTGGGGCGGGCGTTGGACATAGACGACGTCCTCCTTCCATAGGGCCATGAAGAGGTTGGCCAGGCTGGGGGCATACTTTGCCCCCATAGCCACACCTCTATCCTGCCTGTAGAATTGGTTGTTGAACCAGAAATAATTCCTAGAAGCAGCAAATGTTAATAATTCAAGAATATATGAAATCTGTTCATCAAACAATCCAGAGTCACGCCTCAAGTAGTATTCTACTGCAAATAAACCCAAATTGTGGGGAATAATGGTATATAAGGACGTGACGTCCGCCGTTACCAGCCACATATTGTTTTTGGGGGTAATTCCAGTCATGATATTAATAACCTGGCGTGAGTCCTTAAGATGCGAGGGCATCATCGAAACTAACGGTTGTAAAAAGCCATCAATGTAACGTCCTACCCGGGACGTGATGGAATCGATGCCACTAATAATAGGCCGTCCCGGGGGGTGGATGGCATCTTTGTGTATCTTGGGAAGATAATAGAGAACAGGTGTACGTGGCGCCCTAGGCACCAAATACTTACTCTCCTTTCTATTCAATATCCCAAGATCAAGACCTCTTTGGACCAATACTGATAGCTCTCTGGTGTAAAGGGCCTTTGGGTCAGAGGGTAAGGGAGTGTATGTGTCCCGATCATTGACAATCCGGAACATCTCAGAGAGGTAATCAGCCTTGTCTAAGATGATGATACCCCCCCCCTTTGTCCGCAGGCCTAATGACAAGATCTCTATTTTTGCAAAGAGAATCAAGGCCTTCAGTGAGAGTCCTATCGGAGTGTACTTTTTTAAGTGGCAACTGGTCCAAATCCCTAAGAACCACATCCCTGAATACTTTAGGAGGAGGGGCCAATGCTCCGGGAGGGTTGAACAGAGAAGCATTGGATAGTCCCGAGTGGGTAAACCCAGGTGTCAAGTCATTATTTGTCCCAATGGGATTACATAAAAAATGGCGTTTAATGCTGACTCTCCTGAAAAAAAAAAAATCAAAAAAAAAAAATTATTTTCAATATCATTTATACATACGTGTGTTTTCATATGACACACACATATGTATATATTTTTCATAATATACCTTTTTTAATTTTTAGGTTCAAATGGTATACCGTGCTGTGGTGGACATGTGGATGTTCTTTCATATTAGGCATTAAACCTGTCCACTTACACGACATGGTTAATTTCTATTGGGTTTATCACCTAGATGTCATTTTATGTGGTACCCTCTTATTTAGAATATATTTGGGGCTACATTTGCCCATTTATATGCCGTTGCCTGTACTTCAAAGTGAGGCTTGGTCTTATTTTGGTTCTGGGCCGGGCCTTGTGGGCGGCGTGGAGGCTTGGTATAACTGCCATGACTCCATTGGCCGCTTAGAGCGAGGCTTGGTTCTGGGCCGGGCCTTGTAGGCGGTGTGGAGGTTCGGTGTAATTGCCGCAGCTCCATTGGCCGCTCAGAGCGAGGCCTGGCTTCCTTCTTCCTATATCTTGTGATGCGTCAGCACGTCACCTGATCTCCAAGACGACGTGTAGGAACACGAAACGTACGTCGGGAGGTGTGCGTGCTGACGTCATCACTACAGGACAGGTACGGCGGACCGGCCGGTTGTTATGTTCTTTAAATTGTACATTGTGTAAGTGTTTTTAAACCCGTTTTAAAAATAAATTTTACATTGGGTAATGCACTATTGAGCCTCCTCTCTCTCCTTGGGAAATCTTTGCTGTATCCACTGCCTATCAAGTGACGTTGGAACTCTGCGAAGTTTATCTGGATTTCTCTGGATCTCTCCCTGGGATTGCTGATGGGCTTATTTGTTTCTTACCTCTGGTAAGCAGCTTGATTGTTGGTGGTGGACACGGGTGTGCATGCACCGAATTTCAAACTCTTTGCGGTTCACCTCTTCACGGCTTCCCTTCATTGCTGATTTTTGATGGGACTTATTTAGGATATATTCATTTTTACAGGACACATTCATTGTTATCACTGTTGGACTTTATTTATTCAATATATGTGTGGATTCATAATTTTTGATTATTAGTCAATTCACATTAGCGCACTTGTTCTTTTTTATTCTTTTGTATACTTTATATGTTATCACATGTCACAGGTGCTGCTGTGAATTTATTTATGTTACTGGCTAGCGCGGTTTACTGCTTTAATTTTTTACACCATTGTATTTTTTGATATTTGCACTGAAGCTTGCTCATACAGTTCATTTTGTATTATATAGAATTTGTTTACCATTCATATTATCACAAACTCTATCCTCTAAATAATCCGTCCCACATCCAGGGGTGATGGATATTTTTGAGTTTAGAGCCACTAGAGTGGTTAACACCGAGGGTGTGTTTGAGGCTTTTTCTAATGAGGGAGGCGACCTTGGGGGCATGTTTATGCGTCTTAAGAATCTCATGATTTCAGAGACGCACACCGAATGGGATATCGCCTATTTGGAAACATATGTTAAAAACAAGATGGTTCCACGCAGTCTCAGGTGGGAAGTAAGTCCACATAAAGGAGAAACACAATTAGAGGAATGGTTCAGGTATTTCAATACAGCTGGGATCAATTTCCTCCAGTTTCTCATTGAGAGGAAAAACATCAAATTGGCCCGGTTAGATGAGGAGATTAAGGTCCTAAAGGAACAACTCACCCCATTTAACGGGACCAATGAATATAAGGAGAGGTCATTACCACTTTTAAAAATATTAGAAAAAGAGGAGAGGGAACAGAAATTCAAAAAAAATAAAAAGTACAATCGGGATTTGGTTGACTATCAGAATAGCATCGTATTTGATTGGCAAAAGAAACTTTTAGCCGAACAGCCTGCCCCTATAAGTCAAGAGATGGAGGTTATTACTCAGGCTACTGTGAACAGTGGGAACATTGGTCCATCTGTTCCTAACCCTCAACTTGCCAATAAACATTTAACAGGGGGTCGCACACAAGCCCCACAAAAGGGGAGGCGGGGTTCATACCAGTCACCCTCCAGACAGGGTGGGGGGGTAGGGGATTACCCTCACAGGCTCCCAAACCTCCACGTCCCTTTCGTAGACCAGGACCCCAGGGCCAATCTCAGGGCCAATGGGGGCGTGGTTATGGCCATGGCCCTACAGGATTTAATCAGCCTCGGCCACCCTATATACCTAATCAGGGGAATGCATATAGGAATGCACCACCGTACCCACAAAATCCCAATCAGGGATGGGCTCAGGGGTATTATCAAGGTCCCCATTCAAGTTACGGTTTGGGCCATTTGGAAAAAGAGGGTGCTACATCCTACCATTTCCAACCCCCAGGTCCGTCCACGTACAGGGATGATTACGAATACAATGTGGATGTATTGAACAATTTTTTTCCCCTTAGTGACCGATATGGCCCCCTATCCGACCATGGGAATGATTACCAGAGTCAGATACAGCACTCTGGTGCCACTCATCATGAGATCTGTGACAACCCCGGTCCCTCTGGACAGGAGGGACATAATTGGGGTTTTCACAAATTGGGCCAAGGCACAAAAAGGTCGTGCGACGCACGAGAGGAACTAGAGGGGGGGTTAGGGCTAGAAACAAAAACACAAAAATCATAAGGGGCTCAGGAATTTTTTATTTAAGTTCTGTTATTCTAACTGATGCAGAACAGATTGTACTCGATAAGGGTCTTAAATATGTCCCCCCATGTAGGCTGAATAAATTCCAGACCTATATGGATGTTCATCGATTTATCAGGAGAGTCAGCATTAAACGCCATTTTTTATGTAATCCCATTGGGACAAATAATGACTTGACACCTGGGTTTACCCACTCGGGACTATCCAATGCTTCTCTGTTCAACCCTCCCGGAGCATTGGCCCCTCCTCTTAAAGTATTCAGGGATGTGGTTCTTAGGGATTTGGACCAGTTGCCACTTAAAAAAGTACACTCCGATAGGACTCTCACTGAAGGCCTTGATTCTCTTTGCAAAAATAGAGATCTTGTCATTAGGCCTGCGGACAAAGGGGGGGTATCATCATCTTAGACAAGGCTGATTACCTCTCTGAGATGTTCCGGATTGTCAATGATCGGGACACATACACTCCCTTACCCTCTGACCCAAAGGCCCTTTACACCAGAGAGCTATCAGTATTGGTCCAAAGAGGTCTTGATCTTGGGATATTGAATAGAAAGGAGAGTGAGTATTTGGTGCCTAGGGCGCCACGTACACCTGTTCTCTATTATCTTCCCAAGATACACAAAGATGCCTTCCCCCCCCGGGACGGCCTATTATTAGTGGCATTGATTCCATCACGTCCCGGGTAGGACGTTACATTGATGGCTTTTTACAACCGTTAGTTTCGATGATGCCCTCGCATCTTAAGGACTCACGCCAGGTTATTAATATCATGACTGGAATTACCCCCAAAAACAATATGTGGTTGGTAACGGCGGACGTCACGTCCTTATATACCATTATTCCCCACAATTTGGGTTTATTTGCAGTAGAATACTACTTGAGGCGTGACTCTGGATTGTTTGATGAACAGATTTCATATATTCTTGAATTATTAACATTTGCTGCTTCTAGGAGTTATTTCTGGTTCAACAACCAATTCTACAGGCAGGATAGAGGTGTGGCTATGGGGGCAAAGTATGCCCCCAGCCTGGCCAACCTCTTCATGGCCCTATGGGAGGAGGACGTCGTCTATGTCCAACGCCCGCCCCAACTTATGTTGTGGGCGAGGTACATTGATGACGTCCTCCTCCTGTGGGATGGAGAGCGCCAAGATTTGGATGTCTATATGGAGCACCTCAACAATAACACTAGGGGTATTGTTTTGAATTTTGAGGCAAGTCAGGAGGAGATTCATTTTTTGGATTTAAAGATATGTATTAAGGATGGCTCCTTCACTACCTCCACCTTCTTTAAAAATACTGATAGAAATTCATATATACCTATCAATAGCTGCCATCATCCATCATGGCTTAAATCCGTACCGAAGAGCCAATTCATTAGGCTGAAACGGAACTGTACAGACCATAAGGAATTCCTAACACAGGCTCAGATTTTGATTGGTCGATTTGTGGAAAAAGGGTATTCCAATGACTCACTTACTCATACCTTAAACGAAGTGGTATTGTTGGATAGGAAAGACCTATTGGCTGAGAAGCCTAGGTCTCAATCAAGATTACCATCCATCCCATTTGTTACCACCTATTCAGCCCAATATAGGGGCATTAAACAGTTGATTAAAAAACATTGGCATATACTTACCAATGATCCTGTTTTACATGAAGTATTACCTGTTCATCCTCAGGTCGTATACAAAGGTGCACCCTCCATACGTGGGAGAGTGGCACCTAATATACTAGATCCTCCGTCTGTGCATAAGACCTTTCTTGATCAGTTGGTAGGCTTCTATCAGTGTAGGAGGTGCAGAGTATGTTCGTTGAGCGGATGTACCCATAGGTGTACCAATACGTTTAAATCCACCGTAACTAATGTTGAGCATAAAATATTGCCTTTCATTACCTGCTCCACGGAGAGGGTTGTATATCTCCTGCAATGCCCATGTGGGCTTCAATATGTGGGCAGGACCAAGCGACCTCTCTGTGTTAGATTGAATGAACATATCACAAATATCCTCACAGGTTTCCCAAAACACCCAGTATCCCGGCACTATTTAGAGATCCATGATAAAGACCCCACTAATACGATCTTTCTGGGGATTGATAAATATTCTACCAGATGGAGAGGAGACTCTATGATTAGAAGTATTTCTAGACTAGAGATGTCCTGGATCCACAAACTGAAGAGTTATGTACCGTTTGGGATGAACGTTGAGGTAGACCTCAACGCTTTCATCGATAACTCTTAGTTTGGTGCGAGTGGGGGCTATGTCCATATATCTGAGAGCTATGTGAGGTCTGGCATTTTGTTGATTTGAACTGTCTACCAATATACATTTATATGTGTGTAATTTTGTCATAATATGGACCCCTATTGGGCCCTTACGTGCCAGAATAACACCCCCCCCCCTCTTCTCCTTTATTATCAGGTTTGGTGGAGGTATTTTTTTGTCTTTTTTTGACCTCCATCATACATGATATTTTACAAAGGTTTCTTTCCTCATATGAGAAGAAAAGATATAAATCCTTTTTATAAAAAAAAAAATTTCAATATCATTTATACATACGTGTGTTTTCATATGACACACACATATGTATATATTTTTCATAATATACCTTTTTTATTTTTAGGTTCAAATGGTATACCGTGCTGTGGTGGACATGTGGATGTTCTTTCATATTAGGCATTAAACCTGTCCACTTACACGACATGGTTAATTTCCATTGGGTTTTATCACCTAGATGTCATTTTATGTGGTACCCTCTTATTTAGAATATATTTGGGGCTACATTTGCCCATTTATATACCGTTGCCTGTACTTCAAAGTGAGGCTTGGTCTTATTTTGGTTCTGGGCCGGGCCTTGTGGGCGGCGTGGAGGCTTGGTATAACTGCCATGACTCCATTGGCCGCTTAGAGCGAGGCTTGGTTCTGGGCCGGGCCTTGTAGGCGGTGTGGAGGTTCGGTGTAATTGCCGTAGCTCCATTGGCCGCTCAGAGCGAGGCCTGGCTTCCTTCTTCCTATATCTTGTGATGCGTCAGCACGTCACCTGATCCCCAAGACGACGTGTAGGAACACGAAACGTACGTTGGGAGGTGTGCGTGCTGACGTCATCACTACAGGACAGGTACGGCGGACCGGACGGTTGTTATGTTCTTTAAATTGTACATTGTGTAAGTGTTTTTAAACCCGTTTTAAAAATAAATTTTACATTGGGTAATGCACTATTGAGCCTCCTCTCTCTCCTTGGGATATCTTTGCTGTATCCACTGCCTATCAAGTGACGTTGGAACTCTGCGAAGTTTATCTGGATTTCTCTGGATCTCCCCCTGGGATTGCTGATGGGCTTATTTGTTTCTTACCTCTGGTAAGCAGCTTGATTGTTGGTGGTGGACACGGGTGTGCATGCACCGAATTTCAAACTCTTTGCGGTTCACCTCTTCACGGCTTCCCTTCATTGCTGATTTTTGATGGGACTTATTTAGGATATATTCATTTTTACAGGACACATTCATTGTTATCACTGTTGGACTTTATTTATTCAATATATGTGTGGATTCATAATTTTTGATTATTAGTCAATTCACATTAGCGCACTTGTTCTTTTTTATTCTTTTGTATACTTTATATGTTATCACATATCACAGGTGCTGCTGTATATTTATTTATGTTACTGGCTAGCGCGGTTTATTGCTTTAATTTTTTATGCTATAGCAACTGGTCTTCAAGCCCGACTCCTGATCGTGACCGTAAGAGTGACTGGGACTGGTTTGCTCCCCCTCTTCCTTCTATACTCTATATGTTCTTTATAACTGTCATGGATATGCAGTAGTGTTTGTCTGTCAGCTTACCTTCCTTCCCATGTGTTCATCTTAGAGGCCAGAACCCTTTCACCTGGCTTCCTTTATAATCTCCTCCCAGCCTGACTCCACCCCAGGCCCTATCACAGAACACTATATTAACCTGTGCACTGCAAGCCTGCTTTGCTGATCAACGTGTTTGTTAGGCATTGTGTGTTTGGGTTCCTGCCTGCCGTGTGCTACGTCTGTGTCTCTGTTACGTTATTGGCTTGTCCCCGACTATCCCTGTCTGCTCGTGACCCTTGACCTTCGGCTCGTTCTTTCGTTATCCTTGTCTGCTTGTGGCCCCTGACCTTCAGCTTGTTATTCGGTTCTCTCATATCTTGTGCTGCTGCTTCCCCTCTTTTCCCCTTATCCTACGGGGCGTGAGCTAGGAAACTCCAGGGGCCGCGACCTGGTCCCAGCCTGCAGCATAACATCCTCACCACTAGAGGCCCTGGAGAAGACCTGCTGGGTCTTAGACTCCGCGCCCTGGGGAATCTTGGCTCTAGCTTCCGTTAGGATCCCGGTTGTGCTCCTCTGGTCCCGCTTTCCACAACCACCCAGTTTCCTATCCGCAGCAGTCAGCCATAGGGTTCACTACCTTGCGGTGCACTCCTGTCCCCCTACGGTGTGCATCTGTCACCTGGCCACAGGTGACCTTGACAATAACTTTTTACCATCATAATACTCTGGCATTTTTTATTCTATTATAGATACCCCCATACTGCGTATCTGCTCCTGACGAGTGGTAGAGTAACCACGAAACGCGTAGAGCTCTTCCATGTTGATACGTCACAGTGTACATGCCTAATATCTGTATTTTATTATCCCATTTTAATGAACCAATATATCATTACCATTTTGTTTACATGCTACCCCTACAATCTCGGTTCACATACCCAAGGCTTATTAATGTTACATTACCTTGAGAGAACTATGTTTAATTATGTTTTGTCTAGATTCCATTTACTGAGACTTGTGATTATCATACATTACCATGTATGTTATGTTGGAACACTATGTACAATCATGTAATATCTAGCACTATAATTATTGTTAACTATTAATACTATTTTACCATCCTCCATGTGTATGTCATGCCTTTTTTGTAATTAATAAACAATGTTTAATATAATTGGTTCATATAACCCAGTAGTGTGCTTCATTTAAAGTCCCACCATTTAGTTCTTTCATTTATGAGGACATGAGGGCTGATGTAGTGGGCAGCGCCAATTGTTGGATGCGATTCACAGATGACTGTGGACCACCAGAAAAGGACCAGAGGAAAGAACACAAGGACACTTGATTAAAAGTCTGCAGCGAAGCAAGGACACAAGCCAAAAGGTCATCAACAGCCAGACAGTGAGGTACAGGAACATAAGACGGAAGCAGGGTCAGGCTACAAGCCAAGGTCAGTTCATATACAAGCAGCGAGGTACTGGTTCAGGAAGAAGGATACAGAGTCCAAACACAGGCTGAGGTCACAACAGGTAGGTAGGAATCCAAAGACAGGTCAAATGCAAGCCGTACATGGAAAAGCAAATTGTTGCAGGTCAGGGCACAGGTAAATCAGGGACTACCTGAAGACCACTTAGCAATATGTTCATGTCACAATCCAGGTTATATAGTCCATTTGGCACCAAGAGCAGTGCTTTGCATGCTTGCTAATACGTTTGTGAATGTGTGCTAATACATACAACACACGCATGGTCTTCTTGTCCTAGCACATACTAGTATCCTGTACCCGGTGCTGGAGGCCAATGGAGAGAGGGCTGGAACAGGAGGAGTCAGGCCCAAAGTAGCATGGATCATTTCCAGGAATACTTGTAGAGATGTTCTGACTAGGATTCTTGTCAGAGGAACACCCAGGAATATAGCTGATGCACTGGAGGGGTGTCTGCAAACAGGTGGCGCCCGTGAAAAGCAGCAGCAGGTCTTTGGTTGCATAGAGAATGGGAGAGGAGTTGGTTTGAAGCCAAGGTCAGATGCCAGGTGGGGATCAGAGCAAGCTTAGTCAGGAGGATAGCCGGGATCATACACAGGAGGGCAGAGAGAGAAGATCTGTTAAACAAGTTGGGGTCAGGTCAGGAGGCAGGCAGAAGACAGGTCCAAGGCAAGCTGAGTCGAAGCTGAGTAGAAGCAAAGGGATCACAAGAACAAACCCTCTGGGGAGCTGAAGATCAACCAGCAATTGCAGAGAGTGACTGGCTTCCTTATAAAGGCTATGTAATAATGGGGCCTATACCGCGCTAAAAGTAAATGTAGGGAATAATGATAAATGAAAAAAAGCTGCGACACCTAAAAACATGAAATACTCATGTGAATACAATATAAGAATGGGGAGGGAAGAAGTCGCGCTAATAGGGCGAAGTTACGCACTGATGTCACCGCATTCCACGTGACCCCGGAAGCACAGGTGTTCGCAAATACTTTTATATTGCTGGATTTTTTACCTTTTGTTACTATTGTATGGACGTTGTGACTTACACCTTTTATGAAATAAACCAAGTATGTTTTAAAAGATAACGCACTATCTGGAGTACTCCTTTTTTTTTTTCCCCTACACGTTGAGCTCGAGTCAGGGAGTGATCTCCATTTTCCATCAGAGGGAAGGATCCTCTTTTTTTGGACACGGACGTTCAACGCGAGGAGTGTGACATAAACACTCGAGATACCCCAAGACCCCGCAGAGGGTTATATCTGCAGGCCCGTATGACCTTGCTAATACAGGAGGTCCACCTTTTCTGGTAAGGGTGTCCATCTTTATTTAGTGTATCCCTCAAGGAGCGATCCTTTCTTATCATCTTGGTGGCGGTGGAACTACCTCTCAACCTCTGCATATCTTCACGCAATTTTTTTACTGTATTTATTGGCGTATAACACTCACTTTTTTACCCTGAAAATAGAGGGTAAACTGTGCCTGCGTGTTATACACAGGGGGCTGTGGAAAGTTTTTTTCCTGAAACTTCCCTCTTAAAGTTTGGGTGCGTGTTATACGCCTGTGCGTGTTATACACCAATAAATACGGTATTAACTTCTTCCATGTTTTTTTTTTTTCATTTGAGATTTGGACTTAATATTTATATCATTTGGACAATTTTTTTCTCCCTTTTTTTGTGTCTTTTGTATTTATTGTTTTTTATTCAGTATATTATTTAGACCCTTGTTGTCTGCACATGCAATTTATATGATCACCCATTCATTGCACTGTAGATTCATTTACATATTGTGAGGGGGTTAGCTCGGCAGCGGGTGTGTGTGACCCCCGAGATGGGCTCCCCACACAAAAACAGGCCCAGCAAACGGAGGTTGTGGTTTTCAAAATCAAAAAGGTGCGGTTTATTTTCTATTTACAGTGACAAAACACAGCAAAGCAAAAGAAACATAAACAAAATAAATCCTGGTCAACTTGACCTCTGACTAAACATACAGGTTTCCTAACTAACAACTGGGATCAGCCTAGTGCTGTCCTAGTCCCTAAGTCCCTGGTTTTAAATGTCCAAGCAAATAGCCACACAGGCTTTGTCTCACCGCACAGGGGTTCACTCTCCCTAGACAGTCCACACAGGTCTGGGTCCAGGCATGAGCTAACATCTAATGAAGCTGGGAGTTCTTATAGAGGCCTAAATGAGCTGACAAGCTTCAGCTGGTCTCATCAACTCCCTGTCTGCACGACGCCCCACACTCTCCCTAGAGGTATGAGTCATCCATGAGCCCACTAGCCTCAGCTGGGCTTATACAACTCTCCACCTAGTTGTATAAGTCGGCGTAAAGCCTGAATCTGGGCGAAATATATCTACCCCCCTGGATGCAAACAGGTGACTTTGCCTTCCTGCTGTCACATACCCCCCCCTCTTGTTTTAACCTCGGGGTTGGAACACCAGCAATCAGGCATTCATGTACTCGAGACAAAGCATCCACATTCCCCATTTGAACGCCAGGGCGATGCTTTACTGTGAAGTTGAATTCCTGGAGGGCCAGGAACCACCTATTCACTCTTCTATTTGTTTCCTTGTTTTGAGCCATCCACTTTAACGGAGCGTGATCCGTAACCATATCAAAGTGCCTACCTAGCAGGTAGTACCGAAGGGAATCTAGAGCCCACTTCACCGCTAAACACTCCTTTTCAACGGTGGCGTAATTTACCTCATGGGACTTCAACTTCCTGCTGAGGTAAATGACTGGGTGCTCTTCCCCGTTCCAGACCTGGGACAATACTGCTCCTAACCCCACATCTGATGCATCACTTTGTACGACAAAGTCTTTAGAGAAGTCGGGTGAGTACAACACTGGCTGGCTACATAAGGCTTGTTTCAAGAATTGGAATGCTGCCTCAGCCTCGGGGGTCCATTTAATCATGACCGACCCTTTCCCCTTCGTCAGGTTGGTTAGGGGCACAGCCTTAGAAGCAAAGTGGGGAATGAATCGCCGATAATACCCAGCGATTCCCAGAAAGGCTCGTACCTGCTTCTTGCTGTTGGGACGTGGCCAACTCTGGATGGCCTCGACTTTGTTGAGTTGGGGTTTTATTACTCCCCTCCCAATGGTGTACCCAAGATATTTGGCCTCCTCCTGCCCAATGGTACACTTCTTGGGGTTAGCCGTAAACCCCGCTTCCCGAACAGAGTCCAGGACTGCTTGCACTTTTGGCAGATGTGAGGCCCAATCTGTGCTATGGACAATTACGTCATCCAGGTAAGCCGCAGCATACTTCCGATGGGGCCTCAGCATCTGGTCCATTTTCCGCTGGAATGTGGCCGGCGCATTCTGTAACCCGAACGGCATTCTTTTATATTGGAACGCCCCGTCTGGGGTTACAAATGCGGTTTTCTCTTTGGCCGACTTGGCCAGGGGGATTTGCCAATACCCTTTTGTGAGGTCAAGAGTCATCATGTATCGGGCTGTTCCCAGCCGGTCGATCAACTCATCTATACGTGGCATGGGGTAGGTGTCAAATTTTGTAACTTTGTTCAACTGACGAAAATCGTTACAAAATCGCCAGCTCCCATCCGGTTTAGGCACCAACACAATGGGACTAGACCAATCACTTTGGGACTACTCTATCACCCCTAAGTTCAGCATTTTCTGTACTTCCTCCCGTATTGCCTCCCGTCGGGCCTCTGGGATCCGATAGGGTTTTAACTTCACCCTTTCACCGGGCGGGGTAATGATGTCATGCTCTACCCCAGATGTTTGTCCCGGCAGCTCAGAGAATACCTCCTTGTTGCGAAGCACAAACTCCTTAACCTCCTGTTGTTGGGGTTGTGACAAGGTGGCTGCTATTCCAACCTCAGGAATCACGCAACCAGTTTGAGCTGGTGACCAAGTGTCTGCGACTAGGGACTCTCTATCCCTCCAGGCTTTCAACAGATTAACGTGATAGATCTGTTCGGGCTTTCGCCTTCCTGGTTGTCTGACCTTGTAATTCACTTCGCTCACTTTTTCCATTATCTCGTAGGGGCCTTGCCATTTGGCAAGGAATTTACTTTCAACCGTAGGGACAAGTACCAGTATCCTATCCCCCGGGGAAAAGGTACGGGTCTTGGCTCCACGGTTGTACACTCTCTGCTGTGCTAACTGCGCTTGGGCCAAATGTTCCTTCACGATGGGCATTACCTGTGCAATTCGGTCTTGCATCAGGGCGACATGCTCAATCACACTCCTGTGGGGAGAACTCTCACTTTCCCAAGTTTCCTTGGCAATATCCAACAGCCCTCTTGGGTGTCTCCCATACAGTAACTCAAAGGGGGAGAATCCCGTAGAGGATTGGGGCACCTCCCTAATAGCAAACATCAGATAAGGAAGTAGACAGTCCCAATCCTTTCCATCTCTATCCACCACTTTCTTCAACATTTGTTTTAGGGTTTTGTTGAATCTTTCAACCAGCCCATCGGTTTGGGGGTGATACACAGATGTACGTAATTGCGTCACTTTGAACAATTTACACAGCTCCTTCATAACCCGGGACATAAAGGGTGTACCTTGGTCCGTAAGCAGTTCTTTACAAATACCCACCCGGCTAAACACAAGAGATAGCTCTTTGGCTATGGTTTTGGCCGAGGTATTTCGGAGAGGGATCGCTTCTGGATAACGGGTGGCATAGTCCATTATAACTAATATGTACTGGTGCCCCCTAGCGGACTTGATTATAGGACCTACCAAATCCATGGCGATCCTCTCAAACGGGACCTCAATGATGGGTAGAGGGACCAGCGGGCTACGGAAATGTGGCATCGGGGCCGACCTCTGACACACAGGGCAGGAGGAACAATAATTTTCTATGTCCTTCATCACCCCCGGCCAATAGAATCTCTGTAATACCCTCTCTCGGGTTTTCTCTGTCCCCAGATGACCTCCAAGAATGTGCCCATGGGCCAACTCCAACACCAACTTCCTGTAAGGTTTGGGCACCACAAGCTGCTCAACGGTTTCTTCTGCCCTTTTTGCCACCCGATACAGTAGGTCCTTCTCTACGCTGAAGTATGGGTAAGTGCAGGTATTATCTGGGTTCACTAACTCGCCATCTATTTTCACTACGTTTTCCCGTGCCTTTATTAGGGCAGGGTCTTTCAACTGTTCTGTGGCAAAGTTTTCCCTGTGAACCTCAAGATCAGAAAACTCCACAGACGGTAGGTTTTCGTCTGAGGAGGTGGGCTCCTCTCCAGTTTCTTGAGTCTCCCCTGCCAATACTGATAAGGGAAATTCCGGAGAGTCCTCACCACTCTCAGGGGAGTTCTGGCTATCACATTCCTGGTACATAGGGGCACCAGTGGGGGGCTCAGGATCATCCCACAGTTCCCAGAACTTCGGAAAATCCCTTCCCACAATGGCGTCATGCGGTAACTGAGATACTAAGCCCACTGGATGAGAGAGGGTACCTTTGGGGGTCTCGAAACACACTGTAGTCACTGGATACTCTCGGGTGTCCCCATGCACACAAATAACAGCTACCTTGCTATTCCCAGAGACCTCTGTTTTAACTAACTCAGCCTTTATCAGGGTCACAAGGCTACCTGAATCCAGCAATACCACATCATTTCTACCATTAACACACATTTTGCATAAATGTTTCTCAGTTCCTCGAATGGCAGTGCATGCGACTGTCGCACACAGCGACTGACGTCTGCCCGTCAGAAAGTCACACTGCATGGGTTCCTCCACAACCGGGCAATTGGCTGCAATATGTCCCGCTTGCCGGCAGCGGTAGCAAACGATCCTTCTTGCGGCCTCTTGAGCCGCTGATTTCCCAGGCTGTTCTCGCCAAACTTGGGGTAGAGCTCCCACCCTCTCACTCTCTCCACCCTCACCCCTTGGAATCCTCTTATCCGCCCCTGGGGATGGTCTGGTCTTAGGGTGGAAAGTCTGAGTGTCTCTGGAAGAGGCCGTCAGGTTCTCTGTAGCCAAGTATTTCTCCACACGATCCACAAGACCATCGGCCGTCTCTGGGTCTCCATGGCTTACCCACTTTTGGATGGCAGTAGGAAGAGCTCTCAAAAACCGATCCATTACAACACGTTCCACAATCTTTGGTGTGGACAAAGTCTCTGGCTGTAGCCACTTTCTGCTCAGGTGAATGAGATCATACATTTGAGACCTGGGGGGTTTTCCAAGCTGGAAAGTCCAGTTATGCACACGCTGAGCCCGGACAGCCTGGGTGACACCCAGCCTTGCCAATATTTCAGCTTTTAGCATCACATAGTCTTTTGCTTGGTTAGGCTCTAGGTCATAGTAAGCTTTCTGCGATTCACCAGTTAACAGAGGAGCCACCAGTCCAGCCCACTGCTCCTCAGGCCACTTTTCTCTTTCAGCGGTCCTTTCAAATGTGGTCAAAAATACCTCTGGATCATCCTCTCCAGTCATTTTTGTCAATAAACGACTCACCCCAAAGGACGCGGTATTAGTGGGACGGCTTTCCTCACTGGTCTGCGGACGTTGTTGCATTACTGCTTCCATCTGTTGTTGTAGTCTCTGCTCTTGCTTCTGCAACAGGTCTATGAAGCGGGCCTCAGATTGCTGCTGGGCTTGTTGCTGAGCCTCCAGACTCTGTTGCAAAGTTACGTTTGTCTGCTGCTGGGCTGCAAGGCTCTGTTGATGAGCTTGCTGCTGGGCTGCAAGGCTCTGTTGATGAGCTTGCTGCTGGGCTGCGAAGTTCTGTTGTTGAGCTGCAAGGCTCTTTTGCAAACCTGCATTTGTCTGCTGTTGATTGGCATTTGCTAGAGCCAGCTGCTTCAGTATCTCCTCCATGCTGGCTTAAAAAAAAACTGCCACTGGTTCTCCACCAACTGTGAGGGGGTTAGCTCGGCAGCGGGTGTGTGTGACCCCCGAGATGGGCTCCCCACACAAAAACAGGCCCAGCAAACGGAGGTTGTGGTTTTCAAAATCAAAAAGGTGCGGTTTATTTTCTATTTACAGTGACAAAACACAGCAAAGCAAAAGAAACATAAACAAAATAAATCCTGGTCAACTTGACCTCTGACTAAACATACAGGTTTCCTAACTAACAACTGGGATCAGCCTAGTGCTGTCCTAGTCCCTAAGTCCCTGGTTTTAAATGTCCAAGCAAATAGCCACACAGGCTTTGTCTCACCGCACAGGGGTTCACTCTCCCTAGACAGTCCACACAGGTCTGGGTCCAGGCATGAGCTAACATCTAATGAAGCTGGGAGTTCTTATAGAGGCCTAAATGAGCTGACAAGCTTCAGCTGGTCTCATCAACTCCCTGTCTGCACGACGCCCCACACTCTCCCTAGAGGTATGAGTCATCCATGAGCCCACTAGCCTCAGCTGGGCTTATACAACTCTCCACCTAGTTGTATAAGTCGGCGTAAAGCCTGAATCTGGGCGAAATATATCTACCCCCCTGGATGCAACCAGGTGACTTTACCTTCCTGCTGTCACAATATACAGGTTTTGATGCACTGTTTATTATTAGCGCGACTTCTTCCCTCCCCATCCTTATAAAGGCTGTTTGGTGCCAAACTGTGCTGAGGGCATGCGTAACTATGCACCAGGATGTGGGCACGTGTGTGCACCAATGCGCTTCCGTACAAGCTCTTGTGCACCTGTTGTGTGCATTCCTGTGGCCATGCAAAATACTGGCAGGAATGCCAGGTCTTAAGACACCTCTGGACTTTTCTTCCAGTCACTAGAGTGCATATCACGCAAATATACAAGAGCAGGTAAGGCTCTTATATCAGAAAGTGTAAACAACATAGAAATTATTATTGGATTCATTCCTTGCATAATAGGTATCAGCAATGAAGTAAAAAAAATATGGTGAGGCAGCAGCCGAAGGTAACAAAAAAATGTTGAAGGTTTCAGAGCACATGTGTCAAACACAAGCCTAAGGGTTGAATCCGGCCTGTCAGGCCATTTCATGTGGCCTTCACACCCCTCCTGCACCTGCAGTACCCTCCTTGTCTCTTCCCCCACCGTGTCTCAGCAATCGGCAGCAGAGAGCAGGACAGAACTCCTCCACCAGATCCTGTGCTTCTCCATGCAGCCACAGAACCCCCTCGTCCCAGCCTCCCCAGGTCTCAGCATGCAGCAAACTCCAGCAGGTGACTCTCATCTGGTCCTTCTCCAGACTCTGCAGTTTTTGCCTCCCAGCTTCGCCCCAGCTTCTTTCCAGCAGCACAATGTAAGGGGGGGTGCACTGTGATGTAAGGGATGGTGAGGGACTCGACTTCTGATGGTGGGGGGGGGGCTCTTGACATCGGATGTAAGGGGGAGTGGGGGTGCTCTGGACATCTAATCATACAGATAAAAACGGCCCTTTGAGGGGAAGCATAATGCTGATGCAACCCGCAATGAAATTGAGTTTGACACCCCTGATCTAGATAAAAAAAATAAAGAGAAAAGAGGGGGGAAGGGGAAGGGGAGGCATGGCCAGGAGGATTTTCAGTCCACGTTAATTTCCCATTGTGGGTAATAGTAGACATGGGCAGTTTGTTTCTTTCCAAATTTAAATTTGGACACATTTTTTGTCATTCTGAAATTATGATTTATCCAAATTTCAGAATTACAATAGTAACAAATTTATCCGAATTTGAGATTACAAAACAAAATTTTGCACGAAGTTCAAATTCAAATAGTTTTCAAATTGAATTCCAATAGTTTTTGAATTCCAATCGTTTTCTAATTCAAATCATTTTCGAATCGAATTCGAATTTCCAAATAGAAATAAAATAAAATAGAAAATAAAGGAACAGAATAGAAAATAATAGAATAGAATAGAAAATAAAATAATAGAATATAATAAAGTAAAACAGAACAGAATAGAAAATAAAGGAACAGAAAGAATTGAATATAACTTAATGGGATATAAAATAAAATAAAATAATAGAACAGAAAAGAATAGAGTAAAACTGAAAAAAAATAATAGAATAAAAAATAATGAAACTGAATAACAGAAAATAAAATAAAGGAATAGAATAGAATAGAATAAAAAAATAGAATAGAATAGAATAAAATAGAAAAATATAACCACCTTCTGAAATTCACCTACAATAGAAAAGAATAAAGGAGAAAATAATAGAATAGAAATATATATATATATATATATATATATTTTATAGAATAGAGTAAAATAGAAAGAATATAATCTTCTTTCAAAATTTGAATTTTGAATAGAATAAGTTCAAATTCGAATAGAATAGACAAGAATAGAATAGAAAGAATGTACCCATTTCAAATAGAATACATGTGAATTTGAATAGCATAGAAAATAATAGATTAGAATAGAATAGAAAATAAAAGAATAAAATAGAAAAGAATAGAATTGAATAGAAAACAACAATATGATATAATAGAATGGAACAGAAAGAATATAACCATCTTCCAAAATTCTAATTTCGAACAGAAAAAATTTGATTTTGAATAGAATAAATTTGATTTAGAATGGAATTTGATTCAAATTGATCCGAATTTTCTGAATTCGATCAAACTGAGTTCAATTTGGCCAAATTCTGAAAATTCAAATAGATTTGAACCTTAATAAACAAAACAAATTCCGAAAATTATTTATTGATTTGAATGATTATTAATTTAATTGAATGATTATTAACCACTTCCTTACCGAGTCATTGTAAAATGACGTTGGCAGGAACCCTCCCTCTCTCCGGGTGGACGTCATATGACGTCCATGGTTTCTCGGCCACTTAGGGGGTTCGCGCGTGCCCGCCGGGACCCGGTGCGCGTGACTGGCGGCCACGATATTCACCGGGAACCCGCGATTGCCCGGGATCACAGAAGGACCGTGGATCTATGTGTGTAAACACACAGATCCACGTCCTGTCAGAGGGGAGGAGACCGATGTGTGTTCCCAGTACAGAGGCACACAGATCGGTCTCCTCCCCTTGTGAGTCCCCACCCCCTACAGTTAGAATCACTCCCTAGGGAACATATTTAACCCCTTGATCGCCCCCTAATTTTAACCCCTTCCCTGCCAGTCACATTTACACAGTAATCAGTGCAGTTTTATAGCACTAATCGCTGTATAAATGTGAATGGTCCCAAAAACGTGTCAAAAGTGTCCGATATGTCCGTCGCAATATTACGGTCACAATAAAAATCGCTGATCGCCGTCATTACTAGTAAAAAAAAATAAAAAAATTAAAATGACATAAATCTATCCCCTATTTTGTAGATGCTATAACTTTTGCGCAAACCAATCAATATACGCTGATTGCATTTTTTTTTTACCAAAAATATGTAGAAGAATACGTATCGGGATAAACTGAGGGAAAAAATTGTTGTTTTTTTTTTAAATTGTGATATTTATTAAATTAAAAAGTAAAAAATATTGTGTTTTTTTTCAAAATTGTTGCTCTTCTTATGTTTATAGCGCAAAAAATTAAAACCGCAGAGGTAATCAAATACCACCAAAAGAAAGCTCTATTTGTGGGGAAAAAACATAAAGATTTCATTTGGGTACAGCGTTGCATGACCGCGCAATTGTCATTCAAAGTGCCACAGCGCCGAAAACTAAAAATTGGTCTGGGCAGGAAGGGGGTGAAAATGCCCGGTATTGAAGCGGTTAAATAGTTATTAAATGAAATGAACGAATTTGAATAAATTTGTGTAGCGCTACCCCCAGTTAAGAGAGCCGCTGGTTTGTTTTCTCGGGCCCTGTATACAGCACCGCCAACCCCCGGCAATCTGACTCGACCCACTCTGGCACAGCTAGTCTAGGGTTAACTTCTTATCACTCTCTGGTGTATAATACTCAACAGTTTCTAAATAGGCAGACAACACTCTGAAGCAAGAGTATAAATAAGTAATAGCTTTACTGTAAAATGGTGGCATAAAACATGGCATGTAACACATACATGGGCCTGCAGAGCCCTGCATTAATCAGCGTATCAGAAGCAGCACTATAATATGGCGCCGCGCAGTATCCACCACGCGGAGCTATTATGGCGTGCACGCCCTATGGCAAAGTAACACAAGCTTTATAACTTTCCCCCACCTATGTCAGGCCTGACAGTGTATGAGATAGTCCCCTTTCCCTAAGGGAGTAAGGTTTTCTTCACCGGCCAGCTTTCGTTGGTGCACTTGGAGAAATGATCAAATTGTAATCCAAAGGGTGGTAACTTGTAACAACAGTATGCAAACGGGGGGGTAGGCACTTCAGCTCTGTCCCAACTACCGGACCCCTAAGGAAACACGGGTGAGCGAACAGTGGGCCTAGGCAGTCTACAGGCCTGAATACAGCTCAGTCTATGGATATGGGCAGGTGCCCGCTCACGGCGCGATCCCAGCCTGGGTCTTCCACCGCGTGTGTCCGTCTCACACGGCGCCTGCAACCGATCGGGTCCCCGATCCAACTGGAGTCCTACGCCGACGATCCAGGATCCACCCAGGCTCTGCAGAATGGTGGAAGGCTCTTCAGACTTCAGGTAAGGCCTAAGGCTTCAGGCCTTACCCCGCAGCCGATCCGCGCAGGATGACTGGTTGCTTGAAGGGCGGCATCCAAAGAGCGAGCTCTGCCTCGCCTCTCGCTTAAATAGGCCCTCCCATGAGTCTTTTCGGCAGAACTTACACCCTGGGGCTGAATGGGGTTCTGGGTAACGTAGTCCTGGGGCCTTAAGAGAGACCCCGCTACACACTCCCCACACTTGAACTCTTTGGTCCCCAAAGATAACATAACTTAAATTACAGTTCTGACCACATCTACCAATTCTTCATATGATGTCGGCAGAGGAAATTCCCACAAAAAACGAGGCAGTGAACTCCTCTGCCCACAGGACACATTAACATCAGCATCCTGCCTAACTGTGCCAGAGAGTGAGCTGGGGTTGCCTCCCACCAAATGAACAGTGGGAGGATCATGGTCTTCCATACTCCTTCTGGCAGTAACAACAGTGTCCTCCGCACTTTCACCCATCTGTGGGTAGGTTAATCTCCTGGGAGATTTTATTGCCCTCTGCTTCCTCTGTCCTCTCGGGCTTTCTATTGGAGCAGACTCTTCTTCTGTTTCTAACTCAGGATTTCCCCCTTCCTCTGGAACATCCGGCTCCGGAGCAGGAAGATACATGGCTTCTCTTGGATCTTCCTCTACAGATAGTTCGCTGGCAATTTCCCAAGCATCCAACCAAGGACAGGAAGGGATAAACTCTGTGGCTTCTGAATTCAGTGTGTGATCCTCTGTGTCTTCGTCAGGCAGAAGATCAATAGCAGAAGTCGTTGGTTCCTGGGAAGGCCAAAGCCAGCCAATTTCCTCTCCTTCATCTTCACTTATTTCCGAATCCTCTGTATCCCCCTTTCGAGGGGTCTGAGACTGAGTGTTGGGTCTAGGGGTGTCTAGAATAGACATGGGTTCAGGGGAATCCATACTAGGAGGTAACCGAACCGCTTCAGCCAGAGGAAGTAGGTGGTTCCGATGCCAAGTCTTCAATGGCCCCAACTTTCCTTCAGGTTTAAGTCTGTAAACGGGTAGGCCCGGTAGTTTTTTGCAAACGACATAAGGTTTGGGTCTCCATCTATCCGCAAGCTTATGTTTTCCAGGGACTCCCAGGTTCCGCAACAACACTCTGTCTCCTGGTTGCAAGTCTTGGATCCTAACCTTTAGGTCAAAATTTCTCTTATTGCGAGCCCCCCGTTGATCCGAGGCTGCCTGGGCTTGCTCATAGGCCATCTTCAGATTGCGCCTAAGTCTATCCACATATCCCTTGTGGGAAGCAGCAGAACAATGGTCTATGGAAGTGCCGAAGGCCAGATCCACTGGCAATCTAGCTTCCCTCCTGAACATGAGTCTGTAAGGGGAATACCCTGTAGCGTCGCTGACAGTGCTGTTGTAAGCATGCACAAGGGCCGCTATATGATTACTCCAATGTTGCTTCCTTTCGCTACTCAAATTTCCCAGCATGATGAGCAGGGTTCGGTTGAACCTCTCCGGTTGAGCATCACCTTGTGGGTGATAAGGGGTAGTCCTGGTTTTCTTGATTCCCAAGGCATCCAGGAGCTTCCGTATGAGTTTACTCTCAAAGTCCCTGCCCTGGTCTGAATGAAGCCTTTTTGGCAATCCGTAATGGATAAAGTATTTCTCCACGAGTGTTTTGGCCACAGTGGAGGCCTTCTGGTCTTTGGTAGGAAAGGCTTGTGCATATCGGGTGAAATGG
This sequence comes from Rana muscosa, assembly GCA_029206835.1. Taxonomy (NCBI): domain Eukaryota; kingdom Metazoa; phylum Chordata; class Amphibia; order Anura; family Ranidae; genus Rana; species Rana muscosa. The sequence continues at coordinate 36,290,466 of CM055117.1, forward strand.
TCGGTTACCACCAGAACATTTCCTTGTCCGCTCAGGTCGGGTTGGAGGCAGAGGAAATCAATACATACCAGGTCAAGCGGACCTACACTTTGTAAATGGCCCATTGGGGCCGCTTGATGGGGTAGTGTCTTTCTCTGTATGCACCGTGCACAGGAATGGCAGTATTCTTCAACTTCAGCCCTCATGCAAGGCCAATAGAAATGGTCTCTAACAAGTTGGAAAGTCCTTTCCACTCCTAGGTGTCCATGGTTGTCGTGTAGAGCAATCATGACAGTTTCTCTGTGTTTCTCCGGCAGGAACAACTGCCACTTGTCTTCTTGGTCATCAGAGGGGCCCCTTCGTTAGGCCACTCCTTGACGCACCAGCAGTCTGTCCCACTCTTTCTTAAGTAGGCAAGCTTCCTTTGAGGGATGACGTAGGAGTACGTTTGGATCCTGCCTCTCCAATGCTTCTAGGACCAACCTCCCCACAGGGTCTTCCAGTTGGTCGGATCTCAACTCCTTCTTCGTTAGTCTGGGTAAGTCATCTTCCCCCAGTTGGGCTACTTCGCAGTACTGCTTGGGGACTCCTACGATATTGGCCCCTATTTCTTCCGCTCTTGAGCCTCCCCTGGCTTGGAGTTCAGCCCCTTGGCAGAGGGCCTGCACCCCGTCAGGTGCTACTTGGGTCCAGTCTTCGACACTGTGGGTAGGGGCATGAGACCTTCTGGACAGGGCGTCCGCATCTCGGTTTCCCACTCCAGGTCTATATTTCAGGCTGAAATTGAAAGCAGACAGTGCCGCCAACCATCTATGTCCCGTGGCGTCCAGCTTGGCTGTGGTGAACAGGTAGGTGAGAGGATTGTTATCCGTCTTGACCGAAGTTTGTCGACTACGGCCCACTTGAGGGCCAGGAACTCCAGCTTATGGGTGAGATAGTTCTTTTTGGAGGGGGTCAGGCTTCTGCTCACATATGCAACAGGTCTCTGCTGTCCTTCATGCTCCTGGTAGAGCACTCCTCCCAGACCATCATGGCTGGCATCCACATGGAGTTCGTAAGGCTTCTTCGGGTCCGCATAGGCCAGGACAGGAACAGTGGTCAAGCTCTTTTTCAGCATCTGGAAGGCACCTTCACACTTCTCCTTCCACTGGTCCTTGACTGACTCTCCCGGCCTCCTGGGGCCCGAGTCATCCTCTTCCCCCTCCGTCTTCAGCAACTCATTCAGGGGTTTTGCTATTCGAGCAAACCCCTCCACAAACCTTCTGTAATAAGAACAGAACCCCAAGAAGGACCTGAGTTCTGTTACGGTGGTGGGTCTTGGCCAGGAGGTGACAGCCTCCAGTTTTTCAGGGTCTGTAGACACCCCATCTTCAAATACTATGTGTCCCAGATAGTTGACTGAGGGTTGGTAAAATTGACATTTTTCAGGGGAGAGCTTGAGTCCTTCCTCACTCAGTCTCTTCAAGACCTTCTCCAGCCTCTCTTCATGTTCCTCCAAAGTTCTTCCGAAGACTATGATGTCATCCAGGTATACAAGGACCTCAATGAGGTTCATGTCTCCCACAGTCTTCTCCATAAGTCTTTGGAAGGTGGCTGGGGCTCCAGACAGACCTTGCGGCATCCGGTTGAATTCAAAGAACCCCACCGGGGTTATAAAGCCGTCTTTTCTTTGTCCTCTGGGTGCCTCGGGATCTGATAGTACCCACTCTTCAGGTCCATAACGCTAAACCATTTGGCTCCGGACAAGCTCTGCAAGGTGTCTTCTATCCTTGGGGTGGTATACTGATCCGGAGTGGTTCTCCTGTTGAGGGTCCTATAGTCAATACACAACCTTAGCGACCCGTTCTTCTTTCGTACCACCACTATGGGGGAGGCATACGGACTTCTGGATTCTTGGATTACACCTGTTCGCTTGAGCTCGGCAAGCTGTTCCCTTAAATCTTCGAGGTCTGCCAGTGGAACCCGCCTCACCCTTTCCCTGAAGGGCTTGTCTTCCTGGAGGCGGATTCGATGGGTGGCACTCCTAGCACACCCCACATCAAACTCATCATGGGAGAAGATCCTCTTCCACCGAGTCAACTGGTTCCGGGCTCTCTCTCTCCAAGCCCTGGGCAGGTTTGGATTCTCCATAAAGAGTTTTTCCCACACAGTACCTTCTCCATCTGTCTTCTCTACATCTGAGGAGGCAACTGGGGTGGCTGAGCTCACTCGACCCAGCAACAGCCTGGCTGGGATTTCCATTGGACCATGTTTCTGACATTCACTGGCACCCTGCAATGGGCAATCTTCAGGGCCCTCACCGGGACCACTTCCGGGACTACTTCCAGGCCCGAGGGTTCTTCCCTTGGATCAGGTTCCAACATCACAAAGGGGCCCAGCTGCTCCCAAGTGAGTTTCACTGTGGCCTTCAAACAGGTTACTTCACCGGGTTGCAGTACTATCCCTTTTCTTCCCAGTCTCCAGACCTTCCCTACCCCCTCTTCCGGGGCCTTTTATTCTAGGATCAACCGTTGGTAGGCAGTCTTCAACATTGGATGAATCTCAGTGACTGTGGGGTTCTTCCTTCTCGTCAGTGGGACCAAAAGCCTTCGGACCAGATCCGTGTTGGTTCCTATTATCAAGGAACTCCTGTTAGCTCCAGGCGGTTGGGGGCACACCACAGCTAAGGTGTCGAACACTTCCCCCTTCCGAGCTATGGATGGGTCAAAAGTCAATTTGATGGGCAGATATCCATCATAAGGAAACTTTTCCGTTCTGATTCCCCATATCCCCAAGTCTTCAAGCTTTCGGATGGGCAGGTGACTCAGGTGTCTGTCGTAGAAGTCTTGGTACAACAGGGTCACCTGTGCTCCAATATCCAACAGGGCTCTTGTGTAGACTCCCTCCACTTGAATGGATACGATTGGAGAGGGACCCACCAGCTTCTCTGGGTACTGCTTCGACGGGGTCTGCTTCTTTTGATCTTTGCATTTCCCTCTCTGACTTTCCTTCTTCCGTTTTTCCTTGGACCTAAGTCTCTCCTGGGCCTGGTATGGACTGATTTCCCTCCTCTGTCTGGGTGTAGCTACCCGCTGAGGGACATTACTATGTTTCTTTGGAGTGCGTTCCTTCTGAGGAACCCTTGATTTCCCCTGCGGGATCCTGCTTCCTTCCTTCATGTGCTTCTCATTCAGTATGGAGCTCCGTAAGGATGATGGGCACCCGGTTGACTCCTTCACCGGGGCCCGCTGAAGTTTTCCAGCGGCTTGCGGTTGTTCATCTTCCTCTTTTTGGGACTGGAACACACTCTGGCCGTGTGACCAACTCCTCCACAGTTGAAACAGATCATATCCCCCCTATCTTCCAGGAATGCGGGTGCTGAAGTATTTGGAAACAACTCCTTCCTTGAGCTGTTCCTCTCAGGCGCCCTTGACTCCTTTTCCATCAGGGAGGTCAACATTCCCAGCACTTGGGACATCTGTGACTTTAAGGTATCCACTAGACTTGTGCACAACGGAAAAATTTGTTCCGTTTCGGTTCGTTTCTTTCCGGTCCTGTTGATTCGTAATCATTCGTAATTTTGCTAGACGGGATTTTTCGTGTTCGGACTCATTCGAATTTTTGCAAGCGACATTTTTCGTTGAATTTTTTGTTGCTTTATAATTCGTACTTTCGGTAGAGTACGTTGTTTTTCGTTGATTCTGGACACAACTCCTACTTTCGTAACTTTTTTTGGGTTCGTACTTTCGGTAGAGTACGTTGTTTTTCGTTGATTCTGGACACAACTCCTACTTTCGTAACTTTTTTTGGGTTCGTTGATTCGTAATTTTCCGTGTCTCTCTCACAACGACGCTGCCTATTATGCCTAATGTGCTTCGAATGGATTTGTACTTTTCTAAATACATTGCGGTTATTTGTAACGATTCGAAATCTCGTATTTTACTTTCGTTTTTAACATGCGGCTATAGGCTCCGCCCCTGTACACCATTTTCAGAGGGTTCAGCACGGTGAGGGAGAAGCAGAGAGCAGAGCAGAGTGTTATTGTGCTTCGAATGGATTCGAAATCTCGTATTTTACTTTCGTTTTTTACATGCGGCTATAACCTCCGCCCCTGTACACCATTTTGAGATGGAGTTCAGCACGGTGTGGGAGAAGCAGAGAGCAGAGCAGAGTGAGTGTTATTGTGCTTCGTATGGATTCGTACATTCGTAACTTTTTCATAACGAATTATGCCGAAGACATTCGGGCATTCGCTATTTGCGGTATAATTTATTTCGGATTCGGTCTTATTCGTAATTGCTTTGTTCGGAAATTCGAATGCTTCCGAATGTCCGAAAGTTGCTAAATTCGGACGAATTTCAATTCGTTACGAAACGAATTGCACAAGCCTAGTATCCACCTCTGCATCTCTTTCTGAGGTCGTGGCGGCCCTGACCATCACTGGAGGGGGCTGCACCAGCTCAACGGGTTGGCTCCTTTTCTTCTCCTCCAGTATAGCTTCTTCTTCTCTGACTACTCAGATCAAGTCAGGGTACTCCAGGCTCTTCCCGTCCTGTCTTGTACGTAGCGCCAGTGCGATGGGATCCAGGGGTTGAGATCCTCTCATGACCTGCTGGATCCGGGCCTCATCCACCTTCTTCGGGTCAATCCCCTTCTTTAGGATCATCTTGTGCAGTATTTTATCTAGGCGCATCATGAACTCTGATAGCTTCTCCCCTGCCTTTTGGTAGCAGTGATCTAGTTGGTAGGTAAGCTCAGTGATCTTTTCTGTTCCTCCAAACACATTCTGCAGAAAGTCCAGATAGTCCTGCGCAACACAGTCTTTCTTGCTCATCTTAAGGTTGCGTATGGCCTCTAAGGCAGGCCCCTTTAAGCTCTCAGCAATCCTCTGCTTTTTTCTGTGGTCTGGGACTTCCCACTCCTCTAAGGCTTGAGTAGCGCCGTCTAACCATTCCTCAAACCCCTCTTCACCTGAGGGTACAGGCTTCCTTCCTGAAAACATCCTGAGTTTCCGGTATCCCGACATTTGGTAATCTGCAGGATCTTTCTTGCATTGCGCTATGATTTCCCCTAGAACCGCGCATAATTCCGTGCTGAGAGCGCCTTGTGGCGACCCAGGATTCATCTCTTTCTTGACATCTTTTAAGTCGGGTGGAGCGCGTATTAACTTAAAGATTTGTTTATCCGCCGTTTCTATGCTCGGCTTCTTGAAGTCTTCTGGGATTCCATCTTTCCATTTTAACAGTACATATGTCAAGGGAGGTTCTGTTCTGACATCCACTATGTATGCTTTTTGTTGCGGGGACAGCGACATCACTAACTGTTTCACTGCATCTTCTTGCCAGATCCCTGAAATTTCTATGATCACTACTTCATGCGGATCTGTTTTTACTGCTGCGCACCACTTTACTACTTCTAGTGGGTCCATGCTGGTGTCTCTTGGCTACTATTTGCTGCAACAGGATCCCGGACTCGAGAGCCCCCACGTGTAGCGATACCCCCAGTTAAAAGAGCCGCTGGTTTGTTTTCTCGGGCCCTGTATACAGCACCGCCAACCCCCGGCAATCTGACTCGACCCACTCTGGCACAGCTAGTCTAGGGTTAACTTCTTATCACTCTCTGGTGTATAATACTCAACAGTTTCTAAATAGGCAGACAACACTCTGAAGCAAGAGTATAAATAAGTAATAGCTTTACTGTAAAATGGTGGCATAAAACATGGCATGTAACACATACATGGGCCTGCAGAGCCCTGCATTAATCAGCGTATCAGAAGCAGCACTATAATATGGCGCCGCGCAGTATCTACCACGCGGAGCTATTATGGCGTGCACGCCCTATGGCAAAGTAACACAAACTTTATAACTTTCCCGCACCTATGTCAGGCCTGACAGTGTATGAGATAGTCCCCTTTCCCTAAGGTTTTCTTCACCGGCCAGCTTTCGTTGGTGCACTTGGAGAAATTACCAACTTGTAATCCAAAGGGTGGTAACTTGTAATAACAGTATGCAAACAGGGGGGGGGTAGGCACTTCAGCTCTGTCCCAACTACCGGACCCCCTAAGGAAACACGGGTGAGCGAACAGTGGGCCTAGGCAGTCTACAGGCCTGAATACAGCTCAGTCTATGGATATGGGCAGGTGCCCGCTCACCGCTCCAGGCGCGATCCCAGCCTGGGTCTTCCACCGCGTGTGTCCGTCTCACACGGCATCTGCAACCGATCGGGTCCCCGATCCAACTGGAGTCCTACACCGACGATCCAGGATCCACCCAGGCTCCGCAGAATGGTGGAAGGCTCTTCAGACTTCAGGTAAGGCCTAAGGCTTCAGGCCTTACCCCGCAGCCGATCCCCGCAGGATGACTGGTTACTTGAAGCACGGCGTCCAAAGAGCGAGCTCCGCCTCGCCTCTCGCTTAAATAGGCCCTCCCATGAGTCTTTTCGGCGGAACTTCCGCCCTGGGGCTGAATGGGGTTCTGGGTAACATAGTCCTGGGGTCTTAAGAGAGACCCCGCTACATTTGTTTATGTAAATACCGAATCAAAATGAAATAAAATAAAACACATTTTCTCATTCTGCACATGTCTAGGTAATAGTAAACGTTGAATTTCAAAGAAGTGACAATCATAGTCCTTTGTGAGAAAATAAATAACCCACGGTTTCCAAACTCTGTGAAATTTAGGCTTAGTGCCTTCTAGTTTAGCCATAACATTCTCATTTGTTTTGAATGTTTTCACCTTTCTTTTGTATCTGTTCTGCATCATTTATCATTGATGTGGTGCTCTCCCAACCTTTATATTCTCTGGATTCTTTTTCTGGGTGCTCCAGTTAGTATCACCCTTTTCTATAACAAGCAGCCTTACCAAGGCCAGTGAGCTTAACAAATTGAATTGACTTTCTATAACGTTAAAGTGTAACTAAAAGGAATTTTTTATTTTTTTTTATAGATTAAAGTGATTCTAAACACACAGTTTAATTTATATTATAAAAAAAATGAAGTACCTCTTTCCTAATCAATATACAGGTGTCACAGGACCCAACTCCATCCCAGCCTGTCTGCAGGGAAACATAAACATTAGTAGTCCTCTGCTGCTGGTCACATGTAAAAAAAAAAAAAAACTGACTTTGGAATACAGAGTAAAAATAAATAATTAATATCAAATAAACTTTTTGTTTTTTGTTTTTCAAAATCTGCCTTTTTTGTTTGTTAAGCAAAAAATAAAAATCCCAGTGGTGATTAAATACCGCCAAAAGAAAGCTCTATTTGTGTGAAAAAAATGATAAAAATGTCATATGGGTACAGTGTTGCATGACCGCGCAATTGTCCTTCAAAATGTGACAGCATTGAAAGCTAAAAATTGGCCTAGGCAGGGAGGGGGTATATCTGCCCAGTAAGCAAGTGGTTAAATTGCTCCTGAGGGTTTACAGAAACTCCCTTCAACTATCCCAGACCTGTTCTTGTGGCAGAAAAAAAAAAAAAAAAAAAACGTTGTTAGCCTCAATATTTTATATTGTGACCAAAAGAAAAAAAAAACTAAGTGTAGTAAAGCAAAAAATTAAGCGATAATGCAATGATCACAATGAAAAAAACATATAAAAAGAGAGAAAAAAATACAAAGAACAATTATATAAACTCAACTATCATAACTACACCTCCTATAGAACCCTTTAACTAAAGAAAACAATAAAAAAAATAGTTCCAAGCAAATTTAGCCTAAGCAGCTCAAAATTGTCTGTTTTGGTCAAACTTTTTAACAGTGAAATCATTTTTTTGACTAAATAACATTTTTTAAAATCACGCTTCTCATGCCTAATAATCTCTATCTTAGTTACCCCCCACAGCTTCATCCCATTTTTATTTTATATTTTGTAATTAATTCATTATTTTAATATTTCTTTTAAGATTACATCATGGCTTAACCCCCCCCCCCCCCTAAGTTTACCAAATACCCTTAGCTCCTTTCACCATTTTTTCAGATGTACTGTTGAAAAACTATTGGCTAAATTTTTAAAAAAAGTTATGAAATTATAAAAACTTAAACTACAAAAATACTACATGTTATAATTCACAATGACTATTTTTAATATAGATGCTTGAATAGATATATGATTTTTTTTTAACCACCTCCCTACTGGGCACTAAAACCCCCTTCCTGCCCAAGCCATTTTTCAGCTTTCAGCGCTCTCACATTTTGAATGACAATTGCGCGGTCGTGCGACGTGGCTCCCAAACAAAATTTGCGTCCTTTTTTTCCCACAAATAGAGCTTTCTTTTGGTGGTATTTAAACACCTCGGCGGTTTTTATTTTTTGCGCTATAAACAAAAGAAGAACGTCCAGTTTGGAAAAAAAACACAATATTTTTTACTTTTTGCTATAATAAATACCCATTTTTTTTTCAATTAAAATTTTCCTCAGTTTAGGCCGATACGTATTCTTCTACATATTTTTGGTATAAAAAAAAATCGCAATAAGCGCGTATTGATTGGTTTGCGCAAAAGTTATAGCGTCTACAAAATAGGGGATAGTTTTATAGCATTTTTTATTTTTAATTTTTTTTTTATTAGTAATGGCGGCGATCTGCGATTTTTATTGTGACTGCGATATTGTGGCGGACACATCGGACACTTTTGACACATTTTTGGTACCATTCACATTTATACAGCGATCCCTGCTATAAAAATGCATTGATTACTGTATAAATGTGACTGGCAGGGAAGGGGTTAACCACTAGGGGGCGGGAAGGGGTTAAATATGTTCCCTCAATGTGTTCTAACTGTGGGGGGAGGGGACTGACTGGGGGAGGTGACCGATGGTTGTCCCTATGTACAAGGGACACACCATCAGCCTCCTCTCCCTCACAGGACATGGATCTGTGTGTTTACATACACAGATCCACTTTCCTGCTTGGTTCCCGGGCAATCGCGGGTGCCCGGCGGCAATCGCGGCCGCCGGGCACGCGCACCGGGTCCTTGGTAACGCGGCGGGCGCGTGCACGCGCCGCCGGCGGCGCGCACGCGCGCGCGATCCCCTTCCTTCTGAGGGACGTTCAGGAACGTCCACTCAGAAGGAGAGAGCACCCACCCGGCCGTATATGTACAGTGGCCGGGTGGGAAGTAGTTAAACAATAAAAAGGTCTGGTCTATCCCAGATGGCAAGATGCCAATTTACCGTTGGGGAAGGAGAGCCTTATGTCTTGGCGTTGGAACACACGAGCTACGGGACATTCCTCTCAGTGGATGTCAAGTTTGTGATAGCCTTCTGGCTCAAATCCCCTGATGCCCACCCAGCCCCTTTGGGTTGACGCAACAATGGCTCTCTATTCCTCCCCTGGCTTTTGGTTTATGATTGTGCAACGTTAGTTATCTGTGTTCATATTTGGATATTCACCTTAAAGCCTCCTGAAGAAGTGCAGTCCGCAAAACACGTTAGGATGAAACATCTTCTTTTCATTTCACTCTTTAGTGATATTTGATCTGTCTACCATTGTGTAAAATATTTGTTACATCATCATGGTCATCATGATGGTATTTTGACATCAATATGGTGGGTGGGATATGCACGGTACTCTGCACTACAATATGACCACTTGTGGATGTGATACACACTTGATCTTCTGATTATTGTTTAATATAGAAGCTTCAATAAAAAATAAAAAAAGTGTGTATATATATATATATTGTGACAGCAGGAAGGTAAAGTCACCTGGTTGCATCCAGGGGGGTAGATATATTTCTCCCAGATTCAGGCTTTATGCCGACTTATACAACTAGGGTGGAGAGTTGTATAAGCCCAGCTGAGGCTAGTAGGCTCATGGATGACTCATACCTCTAGGGAGAGGGCTGGGCGTCGTGCAGGCAGGGAGTTGATGAGACCAGCTGAAGCCTGTCAGTTCGTTTAAGGCCTCTATAAAAACTCCCAGATTCATTAGGTGTTAGCTCATGCCTGGAACAAGACCTGTGTGGACTGTCTAGGGAGAGTGAACCCCTGTGCGGTGAGGCAAAGCCTGTGTGGCTATTTGTTTGGACTTTTACTAAACCAGGGACTTAGGGACTAGGACAGCACTAGGCTGATCCCAGTTGTTAGTTTAGGAAACCTGCATGTTTAGTCAGAGGTCAAACTGACCAGGATTTATTTTGTTTATGTTTCTTTTTGGCTTTGCTGTGTTTTTGTCACTGTACATAGAGAAATAAACCGCACCTTTTGATTTTGAAAACCACAACCTCCGTCTGCTGGCCCTGTTTTTGTGTGGGGAGCCCAACCAGGGGGTCACACACACCCGCTACCGAGTTAACCCCCTCACAGTTGGTGGAGAACCAGTGGCAGTTTTTTTTAAGCCAGCATGGAGGAGATACTGAAACAGCTGGCTCTAGCAAATGCCAATCAACAGCAGACAAATGCAGGTTTGCAAAGGAGCCTTGCAGCCCAGCAGCAAGCTCATCAACAAGCCCAGCAGCAATCTGAGGCCCGCTTCATAGACCTGTTACAGAAGCAAGAGCAGAGACTACAACAAATGGAAGCAGTAATGCAGCAACGTCCGCAGACCAGTGAGGAAAGCCGTCCCACTAATACCGCGTCCTTTGGGGTGAGTCGTTTATTGACAAAAATGACTGGAGAGGATGATCCAGAGGTATTTTTGACCACATTTGAAAGGACTGCTGAAAGAGAAAAGTGGCCTGAGGAGCAGTGGGCTGGACTGGTGGCTCCTCTGTTAACTGGTGAATCGCAGAAGGCTTACTATGACCTAGAGCCTGACCAAGCAAAAGACTATGTGATGCTAAAAGCTGAAATATTGGCAAGGCTGGGAATAGCAAGGTAGCTGTTATTTGTGTGCATGGGGACACCCGAGAGTATCCAGTGACTACAGTGTGTTTCGAGACCCCCAAAGGTACCCTCTCTCATCCAGTGGGGTTAGTATCTCAATTACCGCATGATGCCATTGTGGGAAGAGATTTTCCGAAGTTCTGGGAACTGTGGGATGATCCTGAGCCCCCCACTGGTGCCCCTATGTACCAGGAATGTGATAGCCAGAACTCCTCTGAGAGTGGTGAGGACTCTCCAGAATTTCCCTTGTCAGTATTGGCAGGGGAGACTCAAGAAACTGGAGAGGAGCCCACCTCCTCAGACGAAAACCTACCGTCTGTGGAGTTTTCTGATCTGGAGGTTCACAGGGAAAATTTTGCCACAGAACAGTTAAAAGACCCCGCCCTAATAAAGGCACGGGAAAACGTAGTGGAAATAGATGGCGAGTTAGTGAACCCAGATAATACCTGCACTTACCCATACTTCAGCGTAGAGAAGGACCTACTGTATCGGGTGGCAAAAAGGGCAGAAGAAACCGTTGAGCAGCTTGTGGTGCCCAAACCTTACAGGAAGTTGGTGTTGGAGTTGGCCCATGGGCACATTCTTGGAGGTCATCTGGGGACAGAGAAAACCCGAGAGAGGGTATTACAGAGATTCTATTGGCCTGGGGTGATGAAGGACATAGAAAATTATTGTTCCTCCTGCCCTGTGTGTCAGAGGTCGGCCCCGATGCCACATTTCCGTAGCCCGCTGGTCCCTCTACCCATCATTGAGGTCCCGTTTGAGAGAATCGCAATGGATTTGGTAGGTCCTATAATCAAGTCCGCTAGGGGGCACCAGTACATATTGGTTATAATGGACTATGCCACCCGTTATCCAGAAGCGATCCCTCTCAGAAATACCTCGGCCAAAACCATAGCCAAAGAGCTATCTCTTGTTTTTAGCCGGGTGGGTATTTGTAAAGAACTGCTTACGGACCAAGGTACACCCTTTATGTCCCGGGTTATGAAAGAGCTGTGTAAATTGTTCAAAGTGACGCAATTGCGTACATCTGTGTATCACCCCCAAACCGATGGGCTGGTTGAAAGATTCAACAAAACCCTAAAACAAATGTTGAAGAAAGTGGTGGATAGAGATGGAAAGGATTGGGACTGTCTACTTCCTTATTTGATGTTTGCTATTAGGGAGGTGCCCCAATCCTCTACGGGATTCTCCCCCTTTGAGTTACTGTATGGGAGACACCCAAGAGGGCTGTTGGATATTGCCAAGGAAACTTGGGAAAGTGAGAGTTCTCCCCACAGGAGTGTGATTGAGCATGTCGCCCTGATGCAAGATCGAATTGCACAGGTAATGCCCATCGTGAAGGAACATTTGGCCCAAGCGCAGTTGGCACAGCAGAGAGTGTACAACCGTGGAGCAAAGACCCGTACCTTTTCCCCGGGGGATAGGATATTGGTACTTGTCCCTACGGTTGAAAGTAAATTCCTTGCCAAATGGCAAGGCCCCTACGAGATAATGGAAAAAGTGAGCGAAGTGAATTACAAGGTCAGACAACCAGGAAGGCGAAAGCCCGAACAGATATATCACGTTAATCTGTTGAAAGCCTGGAGGGATAGAGAGTCCCTAGTCGCAGAAACTTGGTCACCAGCTCAAACTGGTTGCGTGATTCCGGAGGTTGGAATAGCAGCCACCTTGTCACAACCCCAACAACAGGAGGTTAAGGAGTTTGTGCTTCGCAACAAGGAGGTGTTCTCTGAGCTGCCGGGACAAACATCTGGGGTAGAGCATGATATTATTACCCCGCCCGGTGAAAGGGTGAAGTTAAAACCCTATCGGATCCCAGAGGCCCGACGGGAGGCAATACGGGAGGAAGTACAGAAAATGCTGAACTTAGGGGTGATAGAGGAGTCCCAAAGTGATTGGTCTAGTCCCATTGTGTTGGTGCCTAAACCGGATGGGAGCTGGCGATTTTGTAACGATTTTCGTCAGTTGAACAAAGTTACAAAATTTGACACCTACCCCATGCCACGTATAGATGAGTTGATCGACCGGCTGGGAACAGCCCGATACATGACGACTCTTGACCTCACAAAAGGGTATTGGCAAATTCCCCTGGCCAAGTCGGCCAAAGAGAAAACCGCATTTGTAACCCCAGACGGGGCGTTCCAATATAAGAGAATGCCGTTCGGGTTACAGAATGCGCCGGCCACATTCCAGCGGAAAATGGACCAGATACTGAGGCCCCATCGGAAGTATGCTGCGGCTTACCTGGATGACGTAATTGTCCATAGCACAGATTGGGCCTCACATCTGCCAAAAGTGCAAGCAGTCCTAGACTCTATCCGGGAAGCGGGGTTTACGGCTAACCCCAAGAAGTGTACCATTGGGCAGGAGGAGGCCAAATATCTTGGGTACACCATTGGCAGGGGAGTGATAAAACCCCAACTCAACAAAGTCGAGGCCATCCAGAGTTGGCCACGTCCCAACAGCAAGAAGCAGGTACGGGCCTTTCTGGGAATCGCGGGTTATTATCGGCGCTTCATTCCCCACTTTGCTTCTAAGGCTGTGCCCCTAACCAACCTGACGAAAGGGAAAGGGTCGGTCATGATTAAATGGACCCCCGAGGCTGAGGCAGCATTCCAATTCTTGAAACAAGCCTTATGTAGCCAGCCAGTGTTGTACTCACCCGACTTCTCTAAAGACTTTGTCGTACAAAGTGATGCGTCAGATGTGGGGTTAGGAGCAGTATTGTCCCAGGTCTGGAACGGGGAAGAGCACCCAGTCATTTACCTCAGCAGGAAGTTGAAGTCCCATGAGGTAAATTACGCCACGGTTGAAAAGGAGTGTTTAGCGGTGAAGTGGGCTCTAGATTCCCTTCGGTACTATCTGCTAGGTAGGCACTTTGACATGGTTACGGATCACGCTCCGTTAAAGTGGATGGCTCAAAACAAGGAGACAAATAGAAGAGTGAATAGGTGGTTCCTGGCCCTACAGGAATTCAACTTCACAGTAAAGCATCGCCCTGGCGTTCAAATGGGGAATGTGGATGCTTTGTCTCGAGTACATGAATGCCTGATTGCTGGTGTTCCAACCCCAAGGTTAAAACAAGAGGGGGGGGTATGTGACAGCAGGAAGGTAAAGTCACCTGGTTGCATCCAGGGGGGTAGATATATTTCTCCCAGATTCAGGCTTTATGCTGACTTATACAACTAGGGTGGAGAGTTGTATAAGCCCAGCTGAGGCTAGTAGGCTCATGGATGACTCATACCTCTAGGGAGAGGGCTGGGCGTCGTGCAGGCAGGGAGTTGATGAGACCAGCTGAAGCCTGTCAGTTCGTTTAAGGCCTCTATAAAAACTCCCAGATTCATTAGGTGTTAGCTCATGCCTGGAACAAGACCTGTGTGGACTGTCTAGGGAGAGTGAACCCCTGTGCGGTGAGGCAAAGCCTGTGTGGCTATTTGTTTGGACTTTTACTAAACCAGGGACTTAGGGACTAGGACAGCACCAGGCTGATCCCAGTTGTTAGTTTAGGAAACCTGCATGTTTAGTCAGAGGTCAAACTGACCAGGATTTATTTTGTTTATGTTTCTTTTTGGCTTTGCTGTGTTTTTGTCACTGTACATAGAGAAATAAACCGCACCTTTTGATTTTGAAAACCACAACCTCCGTCTGCTGGCCCTGTTTTTGTGTGGGGAGCCCAACCAGGGGGTCACACACACCCGCTACCGAGTTAACCCCCTCACAATATATATACACACACACATATACACTATATTGCCAAAAGTTTTGGGACGCCTGCCTTTACACACAAATGAACTTCAGTGGCATCCTAGTCTTATGCTGCGTACACACAACCGTTATTCATGTCATGGAAAAAAACAAAGTTTTTCTCGATGTGATTTTCCCTCTCAAGCCTGCCTTGCATACACACGTTCGTGAAAAAAACCGCACGAGCAAAGCGCGGTGACGTACAACACGTACGACGGCACTATAAAGGGGAAGTTTCATTCGAATGGCGCCACCCTTTGGGACGCTTTTGCTGATCCTCGTGTTAATAAAGTTTGGTGAGAGACGATTCGCGCTTTTCAGTCCGTTACAGCGTGATGAATGTGCTATCTCCATTACGAACGCTAGTTTTACCAGGAGGAGCGCTCCCGTCTCATACTTGATTCTGAGCATGCACATTTTTTTTCCCCTTGTAAAAGCATACACACTATCGTTTTTCACGACGTTAAAAAGAACGACGTGAAAAATGACGAGAAAAAATAGAGCAGGTTCTAATTTTTTTTTGCCCATTTTTCTCGTCGAGAAAAATGCTCTGGAACATATACACCACCGTTTTTCACAACCATTTTTAAAAATAGCATTTTTCTCGTAATGAATAACGGTCGTGTGTACGCGGCATTAGTCTGTAGGGTTCAATACTGAGTTAGCCCACCCTTTGCAGCTATAACAGCTTCAACTCTTCTGGGAAGGCTGTCCACAAGGTTTAGGAGTGTGTCTATGGGAATGTTTGACCGTTCTTCCAGAAGCACATTTGTGAGGTCAGGCACTGATGTTGGAATGAGAAGGCGTTTTGTCGGGCTGAGGTCAGGACTCTGTGCAGGCCAGTCAAGTTCCTCCACCCCAAACTCGCTCATCCGTGTCTTTATGGACCTTGCTTTGTGCACCGGTGATCAGTCATGTTGGAACAGGAAGGGACCATCCCCAAACTGTTCCCACAAAGTTGGGAGCATGAAATTGTCCAAAATGCCTTGGTATGCTGACGCCTTAAGAGTTCCCTTCACTGGAACTAAGGGGCCAAGCCCAACCCCTGAAAACGACCCCACACCATAATCCCCCCTCCACCAAATGATTTGGACCAGTGCACAAAGCAAGATCCATAAAGACATGGATGAGCGAGTTTGGGGTGGAGGAACTTGACTCGCCTGCACAGAGTCCTGACCTCAACCCGATAGAACACCTTTGGGATGAATTAAAGCGGAGACTGTAAGCCAGGCCTTCTCATCCAACATCAGTGCCTGACCTCACGAATGCACTTCTGGAAGAATGGTCAAACATTCCCAGAGACACCCTCCTGAACCTTGTGGCCAGCCTTCATAGAAGAGTTGAAGCTGTGCCTGTTATAGCTGCAAAGAGTGGACCAACTCAATATTGAACTCTACCGACCAAGACTGGGATGCCATTGAAGTTCATGTGCGTGTAAAGGCAGGCGTCCCAATACACAATATAGTGTATATATATATATATATATATATATATATATATATATATATATATATTATACACACACACTTTTTTTTTCACATTTCAGCATATCGTGTCTGTTCCTGAGGTCCTTAGAACCTTAATGCCCCATACACACGAACGGATTTTCCAACAGAAAATGTCCAATGGGAGATTTTCGTCCGATATTCTGACCGTGTATGCCCCATCTGACTTTTTCTGTTGGAATTTCCGACGGACTTAGATAAAGAGCAGGTTCTCTATTTTTCCGATGGAAAAATTTTCATTGGGAAAATCCATTTGTCTGTATGCAATTCTGACCGGGAAAAAAAACATGCATGCTCGGAAACAATTCGACGCATGCTCGGAAGCATTGAACTTCTTTTTCTCGCCTCGTCGTAGTGTTGTACGTCACCCGCGTTTTTAATGCACAAAAGAGACGTTTTGTGTGACCGTGTGTATGCAAGCCAAGCTTGAGCGGAATTCCGTCGGAAAAAACATCCAAGTTTTTGCCGACAGAAAATCCGTTCGTGTGTACGCGGCATAAAAGTACTATATTTTTTCTATGTTTTCCTCTTTAATTCACGGCGGAAACTGATGTCAACCTTACATTTTATCAAATGTCAAAAACGTTCCTCCTGAATGACAGTGGACAGCAATCAAAGTGACTTTGGAGAGGTTCTAAATATTCCACTTTCCCTGATAACTAGTCTCTGTAGCACTTCGTATGTAGCCAGGAAGTGTTCCACCCGGCAAACGTTATACATGCGAAAAGTAAAATAATTACTTAGTTTTAAATTAAGGTACATTGTTCTGTCCCCGACAGTCCTCCCCAGAGGGCCCGACTTTCTCAGATAATGAGATTTGAAATATCTAGATTAACCATGGCTACCCATGATAATCTGGAGTCAAATAATTACATAGACTGTGCTTATTAGATGGCTTGATTGCCAGCCTGTCATGTCCTTTTAATTAAATATTTGGAGAATAAAATTGTACCACCACTATTTAAGATGGTTCTTTAAATGGAAAACAAACAATTAATGGAAAGTTTTCAGGATGTCAAACTCAAAAGGTAATATACCAGGTTTACACTTGATTGAGGGGCGGTACAGGAGGTTGAGACCCCCTTCCCAAGTAGCAAAGGCAGCCTGATGGGGGTATACACATGTCAGAGCCTCAATGCAAGGTGCAGCGAAAATGATCCCCTCCGGCGAATACAGCATACAGTATCGGCCACCAAACTTGAGGGACCATGACACAACTGCACGGCAACTGCCATGCCATGGCATGGTAGTGTGGGCTTTTAGGGGTTAGGAAATATGTTGCCTCCTCGGTACCTGTTTGTGGATCGAATAATTTGTTGAAACTTAACCCTTCATCCCGGAGGCATTGTGGCACCTCCAGAGGCAGGGGTGGGCCAGCATCTCATCCCAGGGCTAAGTCCATGGCTAAAGTGGGGGACTGAGAAAGAACACTGGGGGCCACTCACTTTTTAGAAGATTTATTGGAACACACAAAAGGTGAAGGACAGGTTAGGGGTCCCAAATACCCTAGTAGAACACTTCAAGACTACCTCCATGTCAAGCTACACATTGTCAGAACCTTTAAGCTGACCTGGCAACACTGAAAGTAGCATCCAAGCCCATCCACAGACTTCTTTTCTATTTCCCAGGCTTCAGTGCATCCTTCTCCAAGTGAGTCGCCAGGCCCCTGCCAGGCCCCTGGGTCTTCCTTGGCTCAGCTTCCCTCATCAACAGGCAGGACAGCTTCGGGATCACGTCAGGCTTAGGTCCACATTCAGAACGTCAGGCCCCACATCTGGCATAGGGCCTAACAGCATAGCTCAATCCAGCAGCACCTCCCCAGGCCTCAGCCTGGGGGAAGAGAGAGATCACCTGGCCTGTCCCAGATATTTATATGCTCTCTCAGCATCCACCAGTGGCTTTGAACCTCCTACTGGACTGGCTGGAGGAAATATAGATATTCATAACCTAACCCAATCTTGTTATGAAACCTGGTTAGCTCTTCTGTCTGGCAGCACTGGGAAAGGTTCTGGACAGCCGCACTCCCGAAATTAGCCTTTATTATAAAAATCTAAATACAAGCCACAGCAGAAAATGGGACAAACGAGCTGATGCGTTTAACACTTAACAGTGCTTAATCCGCTATGATTAAGCACTGTTAAGTGTGAAACGCGTCAGCTCATTTGTCCCATTTTCTGCTGTGGTGTCAGGAAAGGTTCCATCCACTGGTGATATTTATTATTTGTCTTGCAGTACTGTGGTCCACCAGCAGGTGTCTCCTGGCAGTTTGGAACTGTCAGGAGAACCTTTCCCTGCTGGTGTTGTATTATCCTTTGGACGCAGTACTGGTTTCCACCAGCGGATGGATTCTGGCAGTGTGGAGCAAACTGCCCTTCCTCCACTCAACTGTGACCTGAAGCTAATCAGCCTTTCCATAAATACCCGGCAAGTACAAGCACTCCTTGCCCTGGTATCTCTCTCCTTGACCTAGGACCTTGACTTGAGCCAGCATCCTATCCGATCCCTAACCTGCATCCTGCTTGACCCGATCCCTACCTTGAACCTGCATCCCTGCTTCCTGCTTGACCCGATCCGACCTGATCCCTACCTTGAGCTCATCCTGCATTTATCTCCCCGGTTACCTAGATCCCTTCTCTGCAGCCAACCCATCCGTCCTCTCCCTGTTCCTGCTTTATTCCCATCCTTACCCAGCTGCTTGATCCCCTTGTGTATGACCTCGGCCTGGCTTCCTACTACGATTCCGGTATCTCCCATATTTGTAAATACTTTGTTTATAGTCACTGTTTATTGATTTATTCTTTGCACTGTGTTCTGTTTGAGGTGGTTGTATGTTGGTCACTTATCATAATAAATTGTTATACTTTCACCTACACCCGTTTGGTCTCCTCCATGCAGTCACACAGTCTGGTCTACTAAACCTCTCTGACATGTGGCTTGTATTTAGATTTTTACAATAAAGGCTAATTTCCGGAGTACGGCTGTCCAGAACCTTTCCTTACCTCAATTGCTATATGCTTAGCCTGCACCTGATGCTTCAATTCTGAGGAGAGTCCTATTTTCACATACTCACCTGGAGCGGTAATCCCTTTCCCCTGGCAGCACTGGGGGGCGTTGGCTTGAATTCCAACCATGGCAAAACCTGCCTGGAGTTTGCATGTTCTCCCTGTGCTTGCATGGGTTTTCTCCAGGTACTCCGGTTTCCTCCCACTTTCCAAAGGCATGCTGGTAGGTTAATTGGGTCCTGTCTAAATTTGCCCTAGTATGTGTATGTTTACATATGTGTTAGGGACCTTAGATTGTAAGCTCCTTGAGGGGAGAGACTGATGTGAATGTACAATGTATATGTAAAGCGTTACTTAAATATTTTCAGCATTTTATAAGTACTGTACCTAACTAAATAAAAGTTTCCAGTGGTACCAGTGACACCTACTGGCAGCAGTGAGAAATCACAACCCAACTGAGCTTAGGGAAAGACCAACTATACAAATCAACCTGGGCTGACTACCACAGTAATCCAGTGTGTGCTTTCTCCCCTTGTGCAGTGTGACTAGTCTTGTCTCCGCCCCTCCTGGAGTTTTCTGAAGGGAGTCTGTAGTGGGCTGAGCCTACCAGGCCCCTCCCACAGCTCTGCTGTCTGTACAGCACAGTGATGAGGTCACTGCTACTTTTACAAAGTAATAACCTGGTGTGCAAAGGCATTTGGTGCACGCAAAGTGGATTTATATCCTTTGGCTATTGGGAAATATATTTGTAGCGCACCCCTGAAATAGCTGCTGGTGAACTTATTCCCCCAGTTAGGACACCCAGGCACATAGCATTTTCTCCATTCTTTCACTGGCACAAATAAACAGTTTAGGGCAGGGGTGTCAAACTGGCGGCCCTCCAGCTGTTGTGGAACTACAAGTCCCATCATGCCTCTGCCTGTGGGAGTCATGCTTGTAACTGTCAGCCTTGCAATGCCTCATGGGACTTGTAGTTCTGCAACAGCTGGGGGGCCACCCATTTGAGAACCCTGGTTTAGGGTATCTTTTTTTTTTGTTTGTTTTATTGGAACATAGTACTTGGTTCGGGTGAGGGACCATGGGCTAACTCAGAACTAAAAAATTAAACACTTTAAGGACTCTTCTCTAGCTTTCTGAGCTATACAAAAATACCCCACATAATCTATTCCAGGCTGGAGACTAGGGCTTTCCCCAATGGACAAGGATGGAGCTGCACACAGTCACTAACTTCCAGGACTAGGGTCAAATACTCACACAGGATCGTCAATTGCCTCCTTCCGATATCCACCGGGCCCTCTCCAGTGAGGGAGACATGAACTCACACCACCATTGGACAGCTGGACACTTCTCCTCCAATTGCTTCCTAGTACTCTCTTTCCAGTGAGCTTCTCAAGACCCAAACAAACTTCAGGACTAAGATTTTGAGAATAGGCCCCCCAGCTGAAGCCTCAGCTGGGACCTCAATGTCTTCTAGGTGGCAGCTTCAGAAATCCTGCCCTCGGGCAGAACCCTTGAACACGGGTCTCTTCCAGCAGAACTGGACCCAAAAACTCTATACCTCTGCCTCAGGAGGCAGACTTTTTATGAGTTCGATTAGATCAAAGATGGGGAACAATTTCTCCCACTGACACCAATGATGGGGTGCAATTACTCCCACTGATACAAACGATGGGGCATTATTTTTTCCCACTGATGTCTGGACCTTTTTTACTCCACATGGCCACAGTCCGGCCCCCCTAAAGTCTGGAGGACAGCAAACTGGCCCTTTGTTTAGAAAGTTTGGAGACCCCTGCTCTAGAACAGGCTTTTACAAACAGGGTGCCAAGGCACCCTGGGGTGCCTTGAGGTTTCTTTAGGGGTGCCTTTGCAAAATTCCTAAAATTTGACCAAAAACTGTATGCAAGCCAGCGTGTGGGTGAAGCCTGCCTTTTGGTTACACAAAGCCACAGGTTTTCATTGTGCACCATTACAACCTTTTAGCTGCTGAAGTCCTAGCGACCAAAGGCGTCATCAGTTTATATGGAGGATGTGAATCCCCTGCATAGCATCCTTGTTTGACCCTCCTCTGCCCCTCTCCATCAGCTTTGGGGTCACATTAGCTGAGTGATGGAGAAAAACTGAGGGACAAGAGAAACATTGGAATACTAGTCAGTACCAGTTTGCAAAAGTGTATTTGCTTTGAAAGAATAAATCACCTTTAACGTTGGGTGTCCTACATTTATGGATGTTGCTGCATTATTAGAATAGTTTTTACATTTTAGAATGGGGTGCCTAGAGACTGTCCATAATTTATAAAGGGTGCCTCGGGACTGTCTCTAATTTATAAAGGGAGCTTTTGGACTGTCCATAATTTATAAAGGGTGCGTCGGGACTGTCCATAATTTATAAAAGGGAGCCTCGGGACTGTCCATGATTTATAAAGGGTGCCTCGGGACTGTCCATAATTTATAAAGGGAGCTTTTGGACTGTCCATAATTTATAAAGGGTGCATCGGGACTGTCCATAATTTATAAAGTGTGCCTCGGGACTGTCCATAATTTATAAAGGAGCCTCGGGACTGTACGTACATAATTTATAAAGGGTGGCTCGGGACTGTCCATAATTTATAAAGGGTGCCTCGGGACTGTCCATAATTTATAAAGGGTGCCTCGGGACTGTCCATAATTTATAAAGGGTGACTCGGGATTGTCCATAATTTATAAAGGGTGCCTCGGGACTGTCCATTATTTATAAAGGGTGCCTCGGGACTGTCCATAATTTATAAAGGGTCCCTCGGGACTGTCGATAATTTATAAAGGGTGCCTCAGGGCTGTCATACATTTTTAAAGGGTGCCTCGGGACTGTCCATCATTTATAAAGGGTGCTTCGGGACTGTCCATCATTTATAAAGGGTGCCTCGGGACTGTCCATAGTTTATAAAGGGTGCCTCAGGACTGTCATACATTTTTAAAGGGTGCCTCGGGACTGTCCATCATTTATAAAGGGTGCCTCGGAACTGTCCATCATTTATAAAGGGTGCCTCGGGACTGTCCATCATTTATAAAGGGTGCCTCGGGTCTGTCCATAATTTATAAAGGGTGCCTTAGGACTGTCCATAATTTATAAAGGGTGACTCGGGTCTGTCCATAATTTATAAAGGGTGCCTCTGGACTGTCCATAATTTATAAAGGGTGACTCG
Source organism: Rana muscosa (assembly GCA_029206835.1). NCBI lineage: Eukaryota > Metazoa > Chordata > Amphibia > Anura > Ranidae > Rana > Rana muscosa. The sequence goes on from CM055117.1 coordinate 36,312,676, forward strand.
GGTCTGTCCATAATTTATAAAGGGTGCCTTAGGACTGTCCATAATTTATAAAGGGTGGCTCGGGACTGTCCATAATTTATAAAGGGTGCCTCTGGACTGTCCATAATTTATAAAGGGTGCCTCTGGACTGTCCATAATTTATAAAGGGTGCCTCTGGACTGTCCATCATTTTTAAAGGGTGCCTCGGGGCCGTCCATCATTTATAAAGGGTGCCTCGGGACTGTCCATCATTTATAAAGGGTGCCTCGGGACTGTCCATAATTTACAAAGGGTGCCTCGGGACTGTCCATATTTTATAAAGGGTGCCTCGGGACTGTCCATAATTTATAAAGGGTGCCTCGAGATTGTCCATCATTTTTAAATGGTGCCTTGACTGAAAAAAAGGTTGAGAAGCACTGTTCCAGAATACAGAGGGAAGTCATCAGAGCAGCAGCCTGTGAGACACTGAGCAGACCTAAACAATCAATCCCTGCTCCACTGATTATAGAGAAGCTAAAATAAATGAACCTAACAGCCTACCCTAACCTAGAAGGATGCTACATCTTTAGATGAAAGTTTTTTGCTCAAACTTCAAAAAACGTACTAACCCCCTATATTTTCTCTCGGGGTGTCTCTTTATTCCTACTAGTCTCTGTAACAACTAAAGTTATATGAAGTTGTGATGAGTGGTGTTAGAAAGACGTGAGGATTCAAGGACTTGACTTTCACACCCAGCTTCCACTAATCCTCTCTGTCCTCTCCGTCCTCTCCGTCCCAGGTGGCCGGTGCTTTGGCTTTTGGCAAGCCGGGGATAATAATGCTTTGCTCCGTTACGCTGGAGATGAGAAGAATGAAGATGTATGCACTGCGACAATTATTGTGTCTCGCCGTCAGACAACAAAGCCCTCCATTCAATTAATCAAAGCAAAAACAAAACAAAAAACAAAAGCCGCTGCATCAAAGAGGCTGGGGGAAGACTTTTTTTTTCTCCCATACAAAGAAAGTCAATTATGTTTTTAAAGTGAACTTCGATAATATCTTGGGATATATACCCACTGGCCACTTTATTAGGTACACCTGTTCAATTGCTTGGTAACACAAATTGTTAATCAGCCAATCACATGGCAGAGATTCAATGCACTTAGGCATCTAGACGCAGTGAGGACGACTTGCTGAAGTTTAAACTGAGCATCAGAATGGGGAAGACAGGGGATTTAAGTGACTTTGAACGTGGCATGATTGTTGGTGCCAAACGGGCCGGTCTGTGTATTTCAAAAACTGCTGATCTACTGGGATTTTCACCCACAACCATCTCTCAGGTTTACAAAGAATGGTCCGAAAAAGAGAAAATATCCAGTGAGCGGCAGTTGTGTGTATGGAAATGCCTTGCTGATGTCAGAGGTCAGAGGAGAATGGACAGATGATAGAAAGAGAATGGTCCCAGATGATAGAAAGGCAATAGGGATGAGCTCGGTGTTCGAGTCGAACATAGGTTCGACTCGAACATCGGCTGTTCGCGCGTTCGGCGAACAACGAACGATTTAAGCCGTTCGCGTCAAATTCGAGTGACGCGAATGGCCCACAATACACTGCGCCATCGCAGTGTAATCCCGGCGCTGTGATTGGCCAAGCATGCACTGTGACCCTGCATGCTTGGCCAATCACAGCGCCGGCAGTGAGGAGAGCAATGATTGGCCACAGGCAGGATGCCTGTGGCCAATTATAGCTGAGGGGGTTTAGTACACGCCCCACACTATAAAAGGCCGCCAGTGCGGTGGCCTTGTGTAGTGTGTTCCGGAGCAGGGAAAGTGAAGGATAGGCAGGGACAGTGTCAAATCTTGTCAAATCTATTCTTTGCTAAACCTTGTGTGTAGGGAGTAGGGACAGAGAAGGATAGGCAGGGAGAGTGTCAGTGTCATATTCTTTGCTAAACCTTGTGTGTAGGGAGAGAGAAGGATAGGCAGGGAGAGTGTCAGTGTCATATTCTTTGCTAAACCTTGTGTGTAGGGAGAGAGAAGGATAGGCAGGGAGAGTGTCAGTGTCATATACTTTGATAAACCTTGTGTACAGGGAGAGAGAAGGATAGGCAGGGGACAGTGTCAGTGTCATATTCTTTGCTAAACCTTGTGTGTAGGGAGAGAGAAGGATAGGCAGGGAGAGTGTCAGTGTCATATACTTTGATAAACCTTGTGTGCAGGGAGAGAGAAGGATAGGCAGGGGACAGTGTCAGTGTCATTGTTGCTAAGCCTTCTGCACATTATACACCTGAACTTAGCCTGTATTGCTGCTTTTTCCTGGTGTGTTACACAAACAGGATTTTGCGGCACTTACAGCGGGCGGAGTGTGCCTCCTGACCATATTACACCTTAACTTAGCCTGTATTGCTGCTTTTTCCTGGTGTGTCACACAAACAGGATTTTGCGGCACTTACAGCGGGCGGAGTGTGCCTCCTGACCATATTACACCTTAACTTAGCCTGTATTGCTGCTTTTCCCATTTCCCTGCAGGCCATTAGAATGTCTGGAAGGCAAACAAGGAGAGGCAGACAGTCAGGAGCCAAAAAAAGAGGGCAAGCAGGCTCTGTGTCTAGAGACAACAGTGCTGGTCGTGGACGCGGTGCATCGCCATCAGCACGTGGCCATGGGACACGCTTGTCCTTCTTTTCGGCAGCTGGACGTGTTGAGCCGCATCATGCCGAAGACTTGGTAGAGTGGATGACCAAGCCCTCCTCATCCTCCTCATCCTCTCTCACCCAGGCTCAGGGTACTGGCAAAGCAGCTGCCAAAGCGTCCTCTTCCCTGGTATCAATGTCATTATCAGTCACTCCTTCCCTAGACCAACCATGTCCTCCTGAGGAGTCCCCCGAACTGTTTGAGCACAGTGTTGGGTACATGCTCCAGGAGGATGCCCAGCGTTTCGAAGGGTCTGATGATGATACCCAGCTAGAGGAAGGCAGTAGTGTGAGAGCAGAGAGAGGGGATGCTCAAGAAGGACATCAATCTGGCAGTCATGTTCCAGCAGCTGCAGCATACTGCCAGATTGGCTCCAGTGATGAGGAGGGAGGGACTGATGAGGTCACTGACTCCACGTGGGTGCCTAATAGGAGAGAGGAGGAGGAGGAGGAGGAGGAGGAGGATGAGGAGGAGGCACATCTCCAACGAGGCAGGATGCCCTCGGGGGGCCAGCGCAAGAGCAGCACACCGACGGAATCACACCGCAGAGCTCCGCCTGTGCAAGGCGCTGCCTCTGCCCGTTATTCAAAAAGTTCTTTGGTGTGGGCCTTTTTTGAGTCGAGTGCATCAGATCGCACAGCTGCTGTTTGCAACATATGTCTCAAGCGTATATCGCGTGGCCGAAACATCACCCGCCTGGGCACCACATGCTTGACCAGACATATGTTGACCTGCCATGCAGCTCATTGGCAAGCCTACCTTAAAGACCCACACCAAAGAACAAAGCTGACCTCTTCTTGCACCGCATCAGCTGGGATCTCCAACCCCACTATACCTTCAGTCCTCTCTGAAACCTGCTCTGAGAGGAATTAAGGTGTAGAATTAGGTGTGTCACAGCCAAGTACTTGCGGGCACTCTGCTAGCAGTACACCAACGTCCGATTCTAGCAGGCAAATTTCCCTGCCCCAGCTGCTGGACCGTCAAAAGAAGTTCACTCCCAGCCATCCACATGCCCAGCGGTTGAATGCTAGCTTGGCTAAATTGCTAGCGCTTCAACTGCTGCCTTTTCAGTTGGTAGACTCGGCCCCCTTCCGTGAGTTTGTGCAATGTGTGGTTCCTCAGTGGCAGGTTCCCAAACGCCACTTTTTCTCACGGAAGGCGATTCCGGCTCTCTACCGGCATGTGGAAGGCAATTTCTTGGCCTCGCTGGACAGGGCGGTCAGCGGTAAGGTGCATATTACCGCTGACTCATGGTCCAGCAGGCATGGACAGGGACGTTACCTTTCTTTCACGGCCCATTGGGTCACTCTTTTGGCAGCTGGGAAGGATGCAGGACAAGGTGCAGTAGTGTTGGAGGTTGTTCCACAGCCACGCCTCCAAAATGCTACTACTGGTTGTGACACACCTCTGTCCTCCACCCCCTCCTCTTCTTCCTCCGTGGCCTCTTCCTGTGCTTTGTCCTCGGAACCAGCGGTGCTCCTTAGGTGTTCAAGGGGCTACGCAAGTACGCAGGCAAAAAGATGCCATGCCGTGCTTGCGCTGGTGTGTTTGGGGGACAGGAGCCACACTGGGGCAGAGGTTCTATCTGCTCTGCAGGGGCAGGCCGAGAGGTGGTTGACGCCACGCCAGCTTAAGCCAGGAATGGTAGTTTGCGACAATGGCACCAACCTCCTCTCCGCTCTCCGACAGGGACAACTGACCCATGTGCCCTGTGTGGCTCACGTCCTTAACCTGGTGGTGCAGCGGTTCTTGGGCAGGTACCCGGGCTTACAGGATGTCCTGAGGCAGGCCAGGAAAGTCTGTGTGCATTTCCTCAGATCTTATAATGCCAGTGTTCGCCTGGCTAAGCTGCAAAAGGAGTTGAACCTGCCCAAGAACCGCCTTATATGTGACATGCCCACCAGGTGGAACTCAACGTTGGCCATGCTGCAGCGGTTGCACACGCAGCAGAGGGCCATCAATGAGTACCTGTGCGACTACGGCACCAGGACAGGGTCAGGGGAGCTCGGTTTTTTTTCACCACGCCAGTGGGGCATGATCAGGGATGCATGCACTGTCCTGGCACCATTTGAGGAGGCCACGAGGATGGTGAGCAGTGACAGTGCATGCATCAGTGACACTGTACCTCTTGTCCACCTGTTGGAACATACGCTGCGTGGAATAATGGACAGGGCACTTGAGGCAGAACAGAGGCAGGAAGAGGAGGACTTCCTTGCCTCTCAAGGCCCCCTTTACCCAGACAGTGTTCCTTCTGTCCCACCCATCGCACAGGAAGAAGAGGAGGAGGAGGAGGATTGTGTCAGCATGGAGGTGGAGCCTGGCACTCAGCATCATCAGCAGCAGTCTTTTAGGGATGATTTACAGTCCCAAGAAACCAGTGGACTTGTACGTGGCTAGGAGGAGGTGGCTGCGGATCATGTCGTCCTTAGTGACCCAGAGGACTCCGGACTGAATGCCTCAGCTAACCTACACTGCATGGCCTCCCTGATCCTGCAAAGTCTGCGGAAGGATCCTCGTATTCTTCTGATCAAGGAGAGGGACCATTACTGGCTGGCCACTCTCCTTGATCCACGGTACAAGGGTAAGGTTGCGGACCTTATCTTACCGTCGCAGAGGGAGCAGAGGATGAGACAACTCCGGGAGGCCTTGCAGAAAGGTCTGTGCAATGCGTTCCCAGAGACTGGGAGGTTACAAACTCCTGGTCTTGGACAACGAGTTACTGAGGCTTCGGTCAGTCAAAGAAGGAGCGGTGGGGAAGGTGGCCGCCTGACCGAAGTGTTCAGACAATTCTTTAGTCCGCAGCCCCAAGGTATGATCGGTTCCAGCAACCATCGCCAGCGTCTGATATACATGGTGCAGGAATACCTAGGGGCAAGGTCAGACTTGGACACCTTCCCCACCGAAAATCCTCTGGCTTACTGGGTCTTGAGGATGGATCACTGGCCAGAGCTTGCACAGTATGCAATTGAGCTACTGGCCTGTCCTGCATCCAGCGTTCTTTCAGAACGCACATTCAGTGCTGCTGGAGGATTTGTCACGGATCACAGGGTGTGCCTGTCCACCGACTCTGTTGATCGACTGACCTTCATAAAGATGAACCAGTCTTGGATCACCACCAGCTACCAAACACCTGAAGCTGATATAACAGACCAATTTATTTTCAAATGTCACAACCCTTCAAGACTGATGCTGATGCTGAGAGTTTGTCCTGTTATGTTGACTGACTATCCTCCTCCTCCTCAATGATCCGATTGACGATGATAGCTTGGAAGAACATTTTTGTGTCTGGGTGCCGCCACCAGTGGCTAAGGCCCAATTTTTCAGCCCCTGTTTAACAGGGGTGTGTTATTACAATTTTTTATGCAATGCTTTGCAGCAGGGCTCATTCCTGCACTCCAACTAGAGTATCTGGGAGTGGTTGCAGTGTCGTGGCACCAGCACCAGTGGCTAAGGCCCAATTTTTCAGCCCCTGTTTAACAGGGGCGTGTAATTACAATTTTTGATGCAATACTTTGCAACAGGGCTCATTGCTGTACTCCAAGTACAGTATCTGTGAGGGGTTGCAGTGTTGTGGCACCAGTGCCTAAGGCTCAATTTTTCTGCCCCTGTTTAACAGAGGCATGTAATTACAATTCTTGATCTAATAATTCACAGCAGGGCCCATTCCTGCGCCCACCAAGACTAACTGTGAGGCCTTACAGTGTTGTGTCAACAACACCACCACCACCACCACCAAAGGCTCAATTTTTCTGCCCCTGTTTAACAGGGTCATGCAATTACAATTCTTGATCTAATAATTCACAGCAGGGCCCATTCATGCGCCGCCCACCAAGAGTAACTGTGAGGGCTCACAGTGTTGTGGCAACACCAACATGTAAGGGGCAAATTTCAGCAGAGTATATAGGGCAGGCCCCTACTTTCAAACATCCAACTTACAAACGACTCCTCCTTGCAAACGGAAGGATACAACAGGAAGTGAGAGGAAATCTACCCCTAGGAAGGGAAATTCTCTCCTGTAAGAGTTAATATGGGAAAAAAAGTGTCTCCTCTCCACTGATTCTTTATCACCAATTCGTGTTTCAATAAAAACCCCAAATTTTCTAAAAACATTTGTCATTAGGACGGAAAGTGAGGTGAACTGTTCTGAACAGGTGCACACTGCACAGACAGCAAAACAAATGTTACAGGGGTGATGACCCTTCCCTATGTTTTCCAAAAAGCTTAAAAATAGATTTTTTGGCTGGAGCTACACTTAAACAATGTACCTGTTCAAAATTACAAACAGATTCTACATAAGAACAAACCTACAGTCCCTGTCTTGTATGCACCGCCTGTATACGGCTGTTCAGAGTATATAGGGCCTTTTTTATTTTATGTGCGGGGTTCCCCTTAATATCCATACAAGACCCAAAGGGGCTGGTAATGGGCTGGGGTGGGGGGGGGGGGGGTCATGGGGTAGCTATGCCATTTTTCTTAAAGATTTTCATCCATATTACCGGGACCAGACATTACATTAAAGCCGCAAGCAGTTTTAAATGGCTTTTTTTCCTTTAGAAATGTAATTTTGTGCAGGGACAGTTCTAAACACGGGAAACACGTGGCACTTCACAGGCATACTTTAGACACCCCCCAGGTACGATATTTAAAGGAATATTTGACTTTTTTTTTTTCACTTTATGCATCATTAAAATGACTGCTCCCGAAAAACGGACGTTTTTAAAACTTCTTTTTGCATTGATACATGTCCCCTGGTGCAGAACCCGGGTCCCCAAACCCTTTTCAGGACAATAACATGCATAATAGTCGTTATAATTAGCACTTTAGATTTCGAACGTTCGCATCCATTGTATTTAATAGGGTTCTAAAGTTCGTGCAAACTTTCGGTCCGTTCGCGGGTTCTGGTGCGAACCGAACCCGGGGGTGTTCGGCTCATCACTAAAAGGCAACAGTAATGTAAATAAGCACTCGTTACAACCAAGGTATGCAGAATACCATCCCTGAACACACAACACATCGAACCTTGAAGCAGATGGGCTACAGCAGCAGAAGACCACACCGGGAGCCACTCCTCTCAGCTAAGAACAGGAAACTGAGGCTACAATTGGCACATCGCTCACCAAAATTGGACAAAAGAAGATTGGAAAAACGTTGCCTGGTCGGATGAGTCTGGATTTCAGCTGCGACATTTAAATGGTTGGGTCAGAATTTGGTGTAAACAACATGAAAGCATGGATCCATCCTGCCTTGTATCACTGGTTCAGGCTGGTGGTGGTGAGATAATGGTGTGGGGGATATTTTCTTGGCACACTTTGGGCCCCTTTGTACCAATTGAGCATTGTTTAAGCACCACGGCCTCCCTGAGTATTGTCACTGACCATGTCCATCCATTTATGACTACAGTGTCCCCATCTTCTGATGGCTCCTTCCAGCAGGATAATGCACCATGTCACAAAGCTCCAATCATCTCACCACTGGACAACGAGGTCACTGTACTCCAATGGCCTCCACACTCACCACATCTCATCCAATAGAGCACCTTTGGGATGTGGTGGAACGGGAGATTGGCATCATGGATGTGCAGCTGAAAAAATCTGTAGGAGCTGCGTGATGCTATCATGTCACTATGGAGCAAAATTTCTGAGGAACGTTTCCAACACCTTGTTGTATCTATGCCATGAAGAACGAAGGCAGATATGAAAGCAAAAGGGGGTCCAACCCGGTACTAGCAAGGTGGACCTAATAAAGTGTGTATATTTGCAAATATGTGCAACTAACCCCCTTGTTTTTAATGTGAACTGTTAGACAGGGTCAATTCGGTTTTGTTGCAGGCTGGCTGGTAAGTGAGTTGGGAATTTTTGTATACAGTATGTACGTATGCTATAATTACCTTTTTGATGCTACATTGTGATGCAAAAATGTTTGGTAAATACCAGATCCCACGCCTCCCCGCCCCCATGCAGCTATGCAGCAACAAATCACTTCAAACAGTGATCTATTGCTGGCTGCAATCAGGTATTAGCAATGTTGAAGCCAATGGCACAACTTGACTTGGGAAGTGTGTCAACTAGGGATGAGCTTCGAGTTCGAGTCAAACTCATGTTCGACTCGAACATTGCCTGTTCGCCCGTTCGCCGAACAGCGAACAAATTGGAGTGTTCGCGGCAAATTCGAAAAGTCTATGGGAGAAATCTAAAGTGCTAATTATAAAGGCTTATATGCAAGTTATTGTCCTAAAAAGTGTTTGGGGACCGGGGTCCTGCCCCAGGGGACATGTATCAATGCAAAAAGAAGTTTTAAAAACGGCCGTTTTTTCGGGAGCAGTGATTTTAATAATGCTTAAAGTGAAATTTCGTACCTGGGGGGTGTGTATGATATGCATGTGAAGTGGCGCATGTTTCCCGTGCTTAGAACTGTCCCTGCAAAAAATGTCATTTTTGAAAGAAAAAAGTCATTTAACCACTTAAGCCCCGGACCATTTGGTAGCTAAAGGACCAGAGGTGATTTCAGAATTTTGCACTGCGCTGCTTTAACTGTAAATTGTGCGGACATGCAATGTTGTACTGAAACGAAATTTGCGTCCTTTTCTTCCCACAAATAGAGCTTTCTTTTAATGGTATTTGATTGCCTCTGCGATTTTTATTTTTTGCGAGATAAACGGAAAAAGACCGAAAATTTAGAAAAAAAATGATATTTTCTACTTTTTGTTATAAGAAAAATCGAATAAACTCAATTTTAGTCATACATTTAGGCCAAAATGTATTCAGCCACATGTCTTTAGTAAAAAAAATGTCAATAAGCGTATATTTATCGGTTTGCGCAAAAGTTATAGCGTCTACAAACTAGGGTACATTTTCTGGAATTTACACAGCTTTTAATTTATGACTGCCTATCTCATTTCTTGAGGTGCTAAAATGGCAGGGCAGTACAAAACCCCCCCAAATGACCCCATTTTGGAAAGTAGACACCCCAGGGAAATTGCTGAGAGGCATGTTGAGCCCATTGAATATTTTTTTTTTGTCCCAAGTGATTGAATAATGACAAGAAAAAAAAAAATTACAAAAATTTGTCACTAAATGATATATTGCTCACACATGCCATGATTATATGTGGAATTGCACCCCAAAATACATTCTGCTGCTTCTCCTGAGTACGGGGATACCACATGTGTGGGACTTTTTAGGAGCCTAGCCACGTACGGGACCCCGGAAACCAAGCACCGCCTTCAGGATTTCTAAGGGCGCAAATTTTTGATTTCACTCCTCACTACCTATCACAGTTTTGAAGGCCATAAAATGCCAAAATAGCACAAAACCCCCCCAAATGACCCCATTTTGGAAAGTAGACACCCCAAGCTATTTACTGAGAGGCATGATTAGTCCATGGAATATTTTATATTTTGCCACAAGTTGCGGGAATATGACAAACTTTATTTTTTTTTCACAAAGTTGTCACTAAATGATATATTGCTCACACATTCCATGGGCATATGTGAAATTACACCCCAAAATACATTCTGCTGCTTCTCCTGAGTATGGGGATACCACATGTGTGGGACTTTTTGGGAGCCTAGTCGCGTACGGGACCCCAAAAATCAAGCACCGCCTTCAAGGTTTCTAAGGGCATAAATTTTTTATTTCACTCCTCACTACCTATCACAGTTTTGAAGGCCATAAAATGCCAAGATGGCACAAAACCCCCCCAAATGACCCCATTTTGGAAAGTAGACACCCCAAGCTATTTGCTTAGAGGCATGTTGAGCCCATTGAATATTTTTTTTTTTGTCCCAAATTATTGAATAATGACAAAAAGAAAAAAAAAAGAAAAAATGTACAAAAAGTTGTCACTAAATGATATATTGCTCACACATGCCATGGTTATATGTGGAATTGCACCCCAAAATACATTTGGTTGCTTCTCCTGAGTACAGGGATACCACATGTGTGGGACTTTTTGGGAGCCTAGCCGGGTACGGGGCCCCAAAATCCAAGCACCGCCTTCAGGCTTTCTAAGGGCGTAAATTTTGGATTTCACTCCTCACTACCTATCACAGTTTCGAAGGCCATAAAATGCCAAAATAGCACAAAACCCCCCCAAATGACCCCATTTTAGAAAGTAGATACCCCAAGGAAATTGCTGAGAGGCCTGTTGAGCCCATTGAATATTTTTTTTTTGTCCCAAGTGATTGAATAATGACAAAAAGAAAAAAAAAATGTACAAAAAGTTGTCACTAAATGATATATTGCTCACACATGCCATGGTTATATGTGGAATTGCACCCCAAAATACATTTGGTTGCTTCTCCTGAGTATGGGGATACCACATGTGTGGGACTTTTTGAGAGCCTAGCCGCGTACGGGCCCCCGAAAACCAAGCACCGCCTTCAGGATTTCTAAGGGCACAAATTTTTGATTTCACTCCTCACTACCTATCACAGTTTTGAAGGCCATAAAATGCCAAGATTGCCCAAAACCCCCACAAATGACCCCATTTTGGAAAGTAGACACCCCAAGCTATTTGCCGAGAGGCATGGTGAGTATTTTACAGCTCTCATTTGTTTTTGAAAATGAAGAAAGACATATATTTTTTTTTTTTTTCTTTTTTCAATTTTTAAAACTTTGTGACAAAAAGCGAGATCTGCAAAATACTCAACATACCTCTCAGCAAATAGCTTGGGGTGTCTACTTTCCAAAATGGGGTCATTTGGGGGGTTTTGTGCCATCTGGGCATTCCATGGCCTCCGAAACTGTGATAGGCAGTGAGGAGTAAAATCAAAAATTTACACCCATAGAAATCCTGAAGGCGGTGCTTGGTTTTCGGGGTCCTGTACGCGGCTAGGCTCCCAAAATGTCTCACACATGTGGTATCCCCGTACTCAGGAGAAGCAACAGAATGTATTTTGGGGTGCAATTCCACATATAACCATGGCATGTTTTAGCAATATATAATTTAGTGACAACTTTTTGTAAATTTTTTCTTTTTTTTTCTTTTTGTCATTATTCAATCACTTGGGAAAAAAAAAAAAAAATATTCAATGGGCTCAACATGCCTCTCAGCAAATAGCTTGAGGTGTCTACTTTCCAAAATGGGGTCATTTGGGGGGGTTTTGAACTGTCCTGGCATTATATGCACAACATTAGGAAGCTTATGTCACACATCATCCACTCTTCTAACCACTTGAAGACAAAGCCCTTTCTGACACTTTTTGTTTACATGAAAACATTTTTTTTTTGCAAGAAAATTATGTTGAACCCCCAAACATTATATATATTTTTAAAGCAAAGGCCCTACAGATTAAAATAGTGGGTGTTGCATTTTTTTTTCCACACAGTATTTGTGCAGCGATTTTTCAAACGCATTTTTTGGGGGAAAAACACACTTTTTTTATTTTTAATGCACTAAAAAACACTATATTGCCCAAATGCTTGATGAAATAAAAAAGATGATCTTAGGCCGAGTACATGGATACCAAACACGACATGCTTTAAAATTGCGCACAAACGCGCAGCGGCGAGAAACTACATTCATTTTTAAAAGCATTTAAAAGCCTTTACAGGTTACCACGTTGGATTTACAGAGGAGGTCTACTGCTAAAATTACTGCCCTTGATCTGACCTTCGCGGTGATACCTCACATGCATGATGCAATTGCTATTTACATATGACGCTAGACCGACGCTTGCGTTCGCCTTTGCGCAAGAGCAGGGGGGACAGCGGTGCTGTTTTTTTTTTTTTTTTTTTTTATTATTTATTTTGCTTTTTTATTTTATTTTTAAATTGTTCCTTCCATATTTTTTTTTTTTTATCATTTTTATTGTTATCTCAGGGAATGTAAATATCCCCTATGATAGCAATAAGTAGTGACAGGTACTCTTTTTTTGAAAAAAAATGGGGGGTTAGACCCTAGATCTTTCCTCTGCCCTCAAAGCATCTGACCACACCAAGATCGGTGTGATAAAATGCTTTCCCAATTTCCCAATGGCGCTTTTTATATCCGGGGGGGGGGGGCATTCCCTCCCACTGCTTGTAAAAGCAGTCCAGAGGCTAATTAGCCACTAGGATTGCTTTTACATGAAAGCCGGCCGCTGGCTGAAAAGAATGATACCCGCAGGCATCAATCTGGTATAACCATTCAAAGTCCAGCAACATACCAGTACATTGCTGGTCCTTGTTGGACATGTATTGTAATCTTTTTTTTCATGCAGCCTGTTGGCTGAACGAAAAAAAGAGATTGATCGGTGGGTATGCCCACCATTAGAATACCTCCCTTCATCCACCCACTTCTAATGATGGGCATATATGCCGAAGCATGGGGGCATCCTCCCGCAAAAAAGTTATGCCGCGTACACACGGTCGGACTTTTCCACGGGCAAGCCTCCGTCGGAATTTCGACCGTATATACGCGGCATTAGGAGCAAAATCGCTCCTCCGCCCCTGCTGCCCCCATGCTTCGGCATATATGCTCTTTTTTTTAACTGTGGTGGTGAAATCACCTCCTACAGCACTGGAGTCACGGCTTTATGTATCGTGGGAGCAAACGCTGTTGCTGTCAAGATAAATAATTCCGCGCTGCAGTTGAATGGCGCACCTGAAAACAAAAAATTACATACCTGAAAAGCAAGCATGATAAAACATTGCAGAATAGAATACAGTAAAAAAGAGCAGAACAATAGAGAGAAAATATATATATAGAGAGAGAGAGAGAACAATAAAACTACAACAATTTTTGGTTTTTTTATTTTATATTTTTTTTGTGTTTTTGTTTTTTACGTTTTTTTTTTTCTTTTTTACACTTTTTTTTTAAACTTTAACAACTGTAATGGTTCGGGTCTCTCAAAATGTAATGGCATCTTGGGAGACCCTGTGTAAGTGTGTCCTAGTCTGTGAAATGCTGTACCCTACGCTAAAACTTCACTTTTGAGTGGTAGCGTTCAAAACATTCACCAAGGCAAAGACCAGGTTTGTCAGGACAGAGTGGACAATAATAACGGGTGTCACGCCTAAATCCGCGCTTGCTACAGACACGACATCTTTTTTGGGGGTGGCTTTGGGTAGGGGTACTCGGGAGGACATACGAATAATGCCTCTCATGCAGCCGGCTTACTGCATTTGGTAGGGGATGGTGAGGTGCAGAACCGCCTGGATACAGGAGTTCTGTGACTATCTCATTCTGGAATTTTAGAAGAGATAAAGTCCCGCCTGAAGCTCTGTATAGCACATGAGCGTTCAGCAAAGCCAATTGAAATAAGGATAGAGACACTTTTTTGTACCAGCGTCTCGCCTTACGGTCAATTAGATACGGCGCCATCAACTGGTCGTTGAGGTCCACCCCTCCCATATTTTTGTTATATTCGTGGACACAGAGGGGTTTCTCCACAACACCAGTCGCCGTACGAATTTGGACTGTCGTGTCTGCATGAAGGGAGGTAAGAAGGAAAACATTCTTATTGTCCCTCCACTTCATAGCGAGCAAGTTATTACACTTCAAGCAGGCTCTCTCCCCCAGCCTAAGACGGGCATCTACAAGCCGCTGGGGAAAGCCCCGGCGATTAGGTCGCACGGTGCCACATGCTCCAATCTGATGATCAAACAAGTGACTAAACAGTGGCACGCTCGTGTAATAATTGTCCACATACAAGTGGTACCCCTTTCCGAATAAGGGTGACACCAAGTTCCACACTATCTTGCCAGCACTCCCTATGTAATCCGGGCAGTTGACCGGCTCAACCTGACTATCTTTTCCCTCATAAACCATAAAGCTCCATACATAGCCTGTTGCCCTGTCACAGCACTTATAGAGCTTGACCCCGTATCTGGCACGCTTGCTGGGAAGGTACTGCTTGAAAGCCAAGCGGACAGAAAATTTAATCAGGGACTCATCAACGCAGACAGCTTGATCGGGAATAAACAAGGCTGCAAAACGTTCGTTGAAGTGGTTTATGAGGGGCCGAATTTTATAGAGCCGGTCGTATTCAGGGTCCCCACGTGGACGACAAAGTTCATTGTCGTTGAAGTGCATGAACCGCAAAATCTGCTCGTATCGTTTCCTGGGCATGGAGGCAGAGAACACGGGCATGTGGTCAATTGGGTGCGTGGACCAATAAGCACGCAATGACGGGAATTTATGTGTGCCCATGTTGAGGGAAAGGCCCAGAAAGGTCTTAAATTCGGAAACCGTAATTGGTTTCCAATCTTTGGCAATGGAAGGCAACTGGGGATTAGCGGCGATGAATTGACCAGCATATAAATTACTCTGGTCCACAATAGATCTATATAGATCTTCCGTGAAAAACAGCGAATAATAATCGATTGGCATAAAATCAGCTGTTTCCACCTGAATACCGGGTTGGGCAGTGAATGGGGCAAGTACGGGTTCTGCAGAAGTGGTGGGGACCCAATCAGGATAGGCGAATTCTGCAGGAAGCTTACTATGGGCACGACGGGCCTGCCTTTGTCTTCTTATTGGTGGCAGCGGGACACTACTTGTGCTTGCCACCTCGCCAGCTTGAACTGCACTTATGGGACTCGCCACGTCACCACGTGATACTGCAGTGCTGGATGTACGCCCAGGCTGTACTAGGCCGCTGGTGCTTGCCAATTCACCAGAAGGAATAGCGGCGCTAGTACTCCTCTGCTCCATGATACGAGAGCCCTGCGGTTCTTGCTCCTCAACAACCTCAGAAGATCGGGATCGGGTACGCCTGACCTTAGCAGGGACCTCAACTTCGTCGTCAGAGCTATCTGACGTGGGGCCGCTGACGTCACTGTCTTCTACGGGAAGATATTCTGAGCCTGAATCTGACAGATCTGTGACCTTCTCTTCACTATCTGTCATGCTCAGAATCTCGTAGGCCTCTTTACTAGTGTACCTTCGACTTGCCATTTTGGGCTCTAAATTTAGGGGTACACTAGTAAGATTCACAGGAAAAAAAAGCACCCGACTGTCGTCAGCAAATATATCAAACGCTACAAAAAAAAGCTGTTAGCGGTCGCAGGGATCAGGACTGTCTCTGCGAATGCTGCAGTTATGTGTTTTGTGTTTGGTAAGTGACAGTGATCGATCGATACTGCACTTGGGTGGGCTGGGCGGAGGGGCTAAACGCAGGTGCTAGCAGGTATCTGGGCTGATCCCGCTAACACTGCATTTTTGGGAACCCTAAACCGCTGGGGACGCTAGTATAGATCTGATCAGATACTATACCACTAAGGGAGGTGTATGCTTTGCGCGTGGGTGTTAGCGTTACTGGCACTAACCTAACGTTGCCTGGGGCGACGCAGACCCTCTCTGGCGCTAAAACCTAATTGATCTCACCCGCCGGGCGATCAGGGGGTTAAACCTTTATTGGGTTATATACGGCGGGTGCCCTGATGCTATAAAAAGCAAACTAACCAACCAGCGTCACCCGTAACCTTTATATGGTGATCACTGGTGAAAGGGTTAACTAGGGGCAATCAGGGGGTTAAAACCTTTATTAGGTTGAATATGGGGGTAACCGACGCTATATAAAAACCTGACGGGTTACCTAAATAACTAAATAACTAACTGGGTAACCAGTGTCACCAGTGACGCTTATACGGTGATCACTGGTGAAAGGGTTAACTCTAGGGGCAATCAGGGGGTTAAAATAATATATGGGGGTATCTGACGGTAATAAAAACCTGCAGCGAACCTAAAAATAATTAACTGGCTATCTAGGGCACCACCGGCACTAAATACAGCGATTGAAAATACGATCGATTAGTGACGCTGGCGTTAGGGGGTGAAAGGGTTACCTGGGGGGCGATCAAGGGATTAAACCTTTATTAGGGGGGGTTAGGGGGCTACCCTGGACCTAAAGGGGCCTAATCCTAACTGCCCTGCAACTTTTTATTATCACAGATGACACTAAATGCAGTGATCAGTAAAATAAATGATCACTGCAATCAGTGACACTGTGATTGGGGGCTGGGGGGTGACCTGGGGGGTGATCTGGGGGTGACTGGGGGGTGAAATGTGTGCCTATGTGTACCTAAGTGTCAGTGGACTGTTGGTGCACTAACCTGCTTCTTCTCTCCTCGGCGCCGGAATCGAAAAGACCGCCGCGAGTGAGATGACATCACTTCCTCCTGCCTGTGTTTACATCACATGGCAGAGGAAGCATTTTCATTGGCCGGGAGCGATCGCGAGGGGGTGGCCGAAATCAAATGGTCACCCCCTCATCTCCGAACGCTCCCCCACGATTAACGGCCGCTCACTGTATAGGAGGGGGGTCCGATCGGACCCCCCAACTATACAAAGGCGATCACGTATGCTCTACGTGATTGTGCCTGTCGGTGCCATTCTGCCGACGTATATATACAGTGAGCGGTCGTTAAGTGGTTAAAACTCACTCGCGGCTATTAATGAATTGTCGGCTTTTATCAATACATAGAAAAGTCATTGATAAAAAAAAAAAAAAAGCGTGGGGGTTCCCCCAAATTCAATTACTGAGCGGACCTGATGGGGAACTTGAGAAGGGGCGGGTCTATACATTTAAAACACTGCGGAGGAAGTTCCCAATCAGGTCCGCTCAGGCACAACCAATGACGGACAGCGCTGGACATCGGGATCGCCACGGGACACTGGATTTCATCGCTGGAATGTTTTTTTTAAAAATTTTAATAAAGGACTTTTCCAAGGTGTCTGTATGTTTTTATTAACATTTTTTTACACTTTCTTCGTGAAATGGTAGAGGTACAATGTACCCCTTACCAATTCACATAGGGGGGCCGGGATCTGGGGGTCCTCTTTGTTAAAGGGGTCTTCCAGATTCCGATAAGCCCCCCGCCCGCAGACCCCCACAACCACCGGGCAAGGGTTGTGGGGATGAGGCCCTTGTCCCCATCAACATGGGGACATCCTCCCCATGTTGAGGGCATGTGGCCTGGTACGGTTCAGGAGGGAGGGGGGCCGCTCTCTCGTCCCCCCCTCTACCCCTGGGGCCGGCCAGGTTGCGTGCTCGGATAAGGGTCTGGTATGGATTTTTGGGGGGACTCCACGCCATTTTTTTTAAAATTTGGGGTGGAGTTCCCCTTAAAATCCATGCCAGATCTGAAGGGCCTGGTATGGATATTTAGGGGGAACCGCACGCCATTTTTTTTTAATTTGCGGCGGGGTTCCCCTTA
The DNA here is from genome assembly GCA_029206835.1 of Rana muscosa. Taxonomy (NCBI): domain Eukaryota; kingdom Metazoa; phylum Chordata; class Amphibia; order Anura; family Ranidae; genus Rana; species Rana muscosa. Next base: position 36,330,467 of record CM055117.1, read on the forward strand.
ATATCCATTCCAGACCTAAAGGGCCTGGTAATTGAATTTGGGGGAACCCCCACGCTTTTTTATTATTTTATCAATGACTTTTCTATGTATTGATAAAAGCCGACAATTTATTAATAGCCGCGAGTGAGTTTTAAATGACTTTTTTTCCTTCAAAAATGACACTTTGTGCAGGGACAGTTCTAAGCACGGGAAACATGCACCACTTTACATGCATATCATACACACCCCCCAGGTACGAAATTTAAAGGAATATTTCACTTTTATATTTTCATTTTAAGCATTATTAAAATCACCGCTCCCGTAAAAACGGCTATTTTTTAAACCTTTTTTTGCATTGATACATGTCCCCTGGGGCAGGACCCGGGTCCCCAAACACTTTTTAGGACAATAAATTGCATATTAGCCTTTATAATTAGCACTTTAGATTTTGAACGTTGGAGTCCATTGTATTTAATAGGGTTCTAAAGTTCACACGAACATTCTGTCTGTTCGCAGGTTCTGGTGCGAACCGAACAGGGGGGTGTTCGGCTCATCCCTGGTGTCAACCCATGCCTTCCCCTTTAAGCGACTCCAGCACTGTGCTCGGTAACAGAAATTCCCTCCCATATCAAAAATGAGAACTGTGAGCATGCATTCAAGGTCACTTCCAAACGAACCCTATGGGTCCTCGCCTTTCCGGACTGAGCAGCCTAGACAGTGACATGGCGCTGTGCAAAGCTTGTTGGCTGGTGGCGGACTCTGAATGCGTAGCCGCTAGCTATAAGAATCAACAAAGAGAGAAAACACTGACTGTGTCGCAATAATTTCCCCTGTGAGCCGCGCTCTGTGTTATTTCTGTTCTCTGTTAATTTCTCATGAAGCTTTCACAAACATGGGAATGGGGAGAGGGAACTTTTCCTTGTATGAGTCCCAGTGCGGGAGCTAAGTAGGAGTATAGAGTGGAGTTTGTGTAAAGGCTACAAAGGTTGATATTTCAGGCTTTATTTTTGTGGGATACATTGACAGTTTGCTCTGGGCAATGTCTTAAAGCAGAAATGTGCTATCTGAGGGTGCATACTTGTACATTATGCCCTACTTACCTCTTATGCCGCGTACACACGATCATTATTCACGGCGGTTAAAAAACCGCCGTGAATAATGACATTAAAAACGAGGGAACGGCTTGTTCCCCACACACGGTCGTTTTTCACGTTGTTTTTTCTCTTGTCGAGAAAAACGACCGTCTGTGGGCTCCGCGGCAGTGTTTCCCTATGGGAAAACTGCCGCGGGAAACATGTTGAAAAAAACGACGAGAAAAATTAGAACATGTTCTAATTTTTCTCGTCGTTTTTAATGCCGTTTTTCTCGTCGAAAAAAACGGCAAAAAGCCCACAGACGATAATTTTTCTCGTCGAAAGGAAAAAAATGTGTTTTTCTCGACGAGAAAAACAGCCGTGTGTACGCGGAATTAGGCCTCAAACACACGGATGTTTTAAAAAATGGGCTGTAAAGCTAGTACAGACGCCAGGAAAAAAAACGGCGTTAAAAACGCAATTTTATCTGCGTTTTGCATTGGCGTCAATGCGCGTTTAGCTGCACTAGCTTTCAGCCGCAGCTCTCTGCCTCTATTCAAAATCAATGGTTCCCTATGGGAGCCCATTTATTTGAATATAAGTCGCACCAGAAGTCGGATCAAGATGATCCGACTTGGGTGCGACATGTGTGCTGAGACTCTTGAAGGGGAACCCCACCAAAATGCAAAAAGAAAATCTTGCGTGAAGTTCCCCCCCAAAGAAGATACCAGAACCTTCTGTCTGGTATGGATCTTAAGGGGAAACCCCCACCCAAAAAATGGTGTGGGGTCCCCCCCAATATCTATACCAGACCCTTATCCGAGCACGCAGCCCGGCAGATCAAGAAAGGGGGGGACGAGCGAGCGCCTCCCCCCCTGGACCATACCAAGCCACATGCCCTCAACATGAGAGGTGGGTGCTTTGGGGCCCCCCACCCCAAAGCACTTGTCCTCATGTTGATGGGGACAAGGGCCTCTTCCGTGCAACCCTTGCCATTGGTTGTCGGGGTCTGCGGGCGGGAAGCTTATCGGAATCTTGGACCCCCTTTAATAAGGGAGCCCCCAGATACTGGCCCCCCACCCTAGGTGAATTAGTATGGGGTACATTGTAGCCCTACCCATTCACCTGGAAAAAAAAAGTGTGAAAAATAAAACACACTACACTGGTTTTTTAAGTAATTTATTAGGCAGCTTCGGCTCTTCTCCTTATTTGGCGACGTCTTCTCCCTCTGCCAGCCCTTCTCCCTCTGCTGGCCCTTCTCCTCTCCATGTTGAGGGCATGTGGCTTGGTATGGTCCAGGGGGGGGCGCTCACTCGTCCCCCCCTTTCCTGACCTGCCAGGCTGCGTGCTCGGATAAGGGTCTGGTATAGATCTTGTGGGGGGACCCCCACGCCATTTTTTGGGCGGGGGGTTTCCCCTTAAGATCCATACCAGACTGAAGGGTCTGGTATCGTCTTGGGGGGAACCTCACGCAAATTTTTTTTTTACATTTTGGCGGGGTTCCCCTTCAAGATTCTCAATACACAAGTCGCACCTCAAAACAGATCACCTTGATCCGACTTCTGGTGCGAAATCTTTATTCAAATCCATGGGCTCCCATAGGGAACCATTGATTTTGAATAGAGGCAGAGAAACGCCGGACGAGGCTTACCGCTGTGTATACAGCGGTAAGCCTCGTTAAACCACGTTTAACACCTTTTACCGGCGTCTGGCGTTTTTACAGCTCTAGCGCTGGAGCCTCAGAACGCGCTGGTCCTGGTTTTTTTTTTGGAGCTTAAAAATGCCAATGCATGTTACATCTCAAAAATGCCATGGTGTGTATGAGGCCATTGAATAACATGAAGTGGCGTTTTTAAGCTGCAAATAAAAAAGCTCAAAAACGCTGCTGTAAAAACATCCGTGTGTATGAGGCCTTAGTTTGTCTTTTTCCAGCATTTACATGGCATTAGTATTACTATTATAAGCAATGTGCGTCCCTTCCCTGGCTAACATGACTTTGATTGTGCTTGGTTCTGTCTTGGACCATTGGTGGCGCAATTTCCTCTCGGGCCCGGAGTCTGCGTATCATGTGCTGGCACCTCCGCATCTTCTGATGCATTCGCAACAGACCTGTTGCAATCTGAAATGACGGCTTCATACAGGCCGTTGGCCGGAAATTACCTCTGTGGCGTGAGGTGGGGGACACCATGGCAACTCTGATGCACGCCATACACGGACACTAGTGGGATTTGTTCCCACTTTGAGTGCCGTATTGGTTCAATTAGGCTGTCTACCATGCTGTCTGTGCGGCACATGATTGGGTGAGGTGGTTCAATATTGGTGCAGGAGTCCCTCCCTTTTGCTATGCCTTATTAAGGTGCTTAGATCAATGTGAGACAGACTGCTGAAACCTTGTCACGAATGTCACTCAATGCAGGTGGTCAGATACTATAGCTAGATACTGTGTGCTTCACCTATAGCAGCCCCCTTTCCCTTAAGACAAGCAGGCCTACCGCTACTTGGTTGCCCCCCAGTACTTATATACAAGGCTATAGTGCCTGGCTACCACACGAGGGCAGACACGAGCAGAGCAAACAACAGACTACTTGCAGACAGATAGCGTGGTTTTAAGATGGTCCAGGTTTCAGGGAATAGTCCGATATCCGATCCGGGTCATACACAGGGAGATCCAACAACAAAGCAAGGCAGACAAACTGGAGGTTTGATTAAGAACAAGCAAGGTAACTGTCTCTATCACAAGCAAGGGATAGAGTGTTCGGTTTGCTTATATCAGGTGACTGAGCAGATCAATCACCTAACAGGTGACCACAGACAGGGAGAATGCAACAGCCAACACCCGGCTACTGGAATAGGGAGCAGGAGCACTTAAGTGATCCTGACAACCCTTCATCACACTTGCAATCCAGGAGACCCCTGTTGTCTATTTCTTGATAAGCCATCCATTTACTTCCTTACATGTTATCTTAGTTGATTCATGGTTATTGGCTTTAATATTCATTCGCTTTTATTTTGGAATTACTTATATAGGTATTACAGACGTTCCTTGGAGAACTTTTTGGCCATCTTACAAGTTGCTACAATTCTACATTATAGCTGGGATAAGCAGTATAAATGCCATCAGTGAGGTTCTAAGGGGATCTTCCCATGGCCATGTGCTTTTGATTCACCTCCCCATTCTATGCTGTGCAATGGTGGCAATTCCCATCATCTATTATTTTTCCGACAACTTTTGTTGTCGGAAAAATTGAGGACCAGCTCTCAAACATTTGTTGTCGGAAATTCCGACAGCAAATGTCCGATGGAGCCTACACACGGTCGGAATATCCGACCAAAAGCTCACATCGAACACTTGTTGTCGGAAATTCTGATCGTGTGTACGCGGCATTAGTGAAGGTAACGAATACGATTTTATCTGAAATTACGAATTATCTGAAATAATGAATGTAATTTCTAAATGAATGAAACGTAATGAATTAATAATAAAAAAAAATAATAATAATAATAATAATAATAAACATTTTATTATTATTATTATTATTTATTATTAATTTTGTCCGTTCCATTTGTTTAGATGCGGCATTCGCTATTTCGGATAATTCGTAACTTCGGATAAATTCGTATTCGTTACCTTCACTAACAGTCAGCTTTGAAAGGAAATTCTAATACTATTCTATAATTTAATAGTTAGTTTTTATTAATTAGTTAGTTAATTAGTTAATCAGTTAGTTATTTTTTTTTATTTTTGCATTTTCACATTTATTTTTTTTAATTAATGAATTTACCAATTTACAAATTGCGATCATAACGAATGACCCGAAAAACCAAAAAAAATTGTAAAACGAATGGAACGAAAACAAAATGTTATTTTTTTGGCAGTGCACATGTCTAGACACTCATGCCGCGTACACACGACCGTTTTTCATGACGAGAAAAATGCCATTTCTTAATTTGGTCATTAAAAACTATGGTGTGTGGGCTCCAGAGCATTTTTCACGACGTGAAAAATGGGCATTAAAAATTTGGAACATGCTCTAATTTTTCTCGTAGTTTTTCACGTCGTCGTTTATCTCGTCATGAAAAACGGCCGTGTGTAGGCTTTAACGACGTGAAAAAAAATGAGCATGCTCAGAAGGAAGTGATGAGACGGGAGCGCTCGTTCTGGTAAAACTAGCGTTCGTAATGGAGATATCACATTCGTCACGCTGTAATGGACTGAAGAGCATGAGGCTGAAAAGAGCGAATCGTCTCTCACCAAACGTTACTAACACGAGGATCAGCAAAAGCAGCCCAAATGTGGCGCCATCCGAATGGAACTTCCCCTTTATAGTGCCGTCATACGTTTTGCGCTTTTCTCGAGCATTTTTTTTCATGATAGTGTGTAGGCAAGGCAGGCTTGAGAAGAATCACGTCCAGAAAAACGTGTTTTTTTTCAATGACATTAAAAACGGTCGTGTGTACGCGGCATTAGTGTGTCTATTTTTTCAAATTCCTACAGTTTTTCCAGATTATTGCTACTAAGACTATTTGAAGGGAGTTCACCACTGGAGAGGAGAGCAGAGAGGATACATGAGCCATAACGGTGTCAAACTGTCCCTTTTTTTTTTTTACATTTAGGGTCCATTAAGAAAAACAAATTTGCCTCAAGCATTCACTCAGATCTCACAAATAACCGCTCATAATGTGTGAAATATGTTACTTTTTTATGATCATCGGCTCCATCTAGTGGCCATAATGGCGTATTTTCCTAACTCAGATATTTCAGGTAAATGCACCATTATGGCCACTAGATGGAGCTAATGATCATAGGAAATTAACGTATTAGACACATAATTAGGATTATTTGTTTTGTGTGAATGCCTGAGCAATTCGCAAAGCAGTCTTTTTTTTTTTTATAAACAGCCCCCTTTGTTTTTAATTTTTTTTTTACTCTTTTGTTAGCACCGACCGTACTCACATATGCGGCCTCGGCTTTCAGGGGTTATACCGGGGTGATATGCAGCTGCAGGCATCACCCCGGTACTGTTTTTTAGAGCGGGCGGTTGGCTCTTCAGGGATAACAACCGATGCGGCAAAAAGCCGCTCGGCGGTTATCCTGAAGGAGCGAGAGGGGACGTCTCCCCCCTGCCGCCGCCTTCCGCCGCTCTTCCCGGGCCTCCTGTCCCACCGGGAGACCCGATCTGCAATCCCGCACTTCCGCCGGCTAGAGTGAGACTGGAAGGAAGCCGGAAACGGCTTCCTTCCAGTCTCCTATGTGTAAACGCGGAAGCAACTTCACGATGTCACTTCCGGTTAACTCGGCTGCCAATGGCGGTGATTTAAAGAAAAAAGACAATATAAAGAATCGCAGTTTTTGGCGATCTGAATACTTTGAAGTGCAAAGGAGGGATTTGGGGTCTTTTAGACCCCCGATCCCTCCATAAAGAGTACCTGTCACCACCTATTACTGCCACAAGAGATGTTTACATTCCTTATGACAGGAATAAAAGTGATCAAAATTTAATTTTATTTAAAAAAAAGAAATAAAAAAACTTAAAGCGTCCCTGTCCCCGCAAGCTCACGCAGCAAAGAAAACACACACGTAAGTCGCGCCCACATATGTAAACGGTGTAAAATAACACATGTGAGATATCGCTGCAATCGTCAGAGCAAGAGCAATAATACTAGCACCAGACCTCCTCTGTAACTCTAACCTGGTAACCGTATTTTTTTTTTAAAGCGTCGCCTATGGAGATTTTTAGGTACCATCGTTTGTCGCCATTCCACGAGTGTGCGCAATTTCAAAGCATGATGTGTTAGGTATCTATTTACTCAGCGTAACATGTTTAACATTATACAAAAAAAATGGGCTCCTGTTTTTTTTTTGTTTTTTTTTATTAATTTATGAAAGTGCCTTTTTTCCCCAAAAAATTGCGCTTGAAAGACTACTGCGCAAATACAGTGTGACATAAAATATTGCCCTGGCAGTAGATGGCGGTAGAGCCTCTGACCATATTGATCCGCAATGCCCTGGAAGTGATAGGGTTCCGCAGGGGTCAGAGGAAAGAAAAGATATCTTTATATGCGGACGATGCGCTTATATATCTAGGCGACACAGCCGCCTCGTTGCGAGCAGTGATGGAGATAATAAGGGAGTTTGGAAGTTTTTCAGGTTTTACCATCAACTGGTCAAAATCAACCTTAATGCCCATAGATCAGTTGAAGGAAAAGTTACCAGAGGGTAAGCAGAACAAATAGTTATAGCCAATAGCTTTAAATATCTGGGAGTGGTGGTATCCCCAGATTCGGCTGAGTACCTTCAGCTGAATCTGGGACCATTGTTGGTTAAACAGAAAGCGAAATGTAATGCCCCATACACACGATCGTTTTTCATGCCGTTAAAAATGCCATTAAAAAAAATGGCCATTAAAAATGATCGTGTGTAGGCTCCAGAGCATTTTTAACGACGTGAAAAACGGCCATTAAAAATTTCGAACATGCTCTCTTTTTTCACGTCGTTTTTCATGTCGTTTTTTTTAACGACGTGAAAAACGATAGTGTGTATGCTTTAACGACGTGAAAAAAACGTGCATGCTCAGAATCAAGTATGAGACAGGAGCGCTCGTTCTGGTAAAACTAGCGTTCGTAATGGAGATAGCACATTCGTCACGCAGTCACGGACTGAAAAGCACGAGACTGAAAAGAGCGAATCGTCGCTCAACAAACTTTACTAACATGAAGGGTGGCGCCATTCGAACGGAACTTCCCCTTTATAGTGCCGTCGTACGTGTTGTACGTCACTGCGCTTTGCTTGATCGTTTTTTTAAATGATCGTGTGTACGCAAGATAGGTTTGAGAGGAAACATGAAAAAAAACGACGTGAAAAACGGCAAGAAAAAAAATGGCAAGAAAAACGATCGTGTGTATGGGGCATAAGAGTTGGTGTAAGCTTCCACTGTCAGTAATAGGATGGGCAAATTTTATAAAAATGGTATGGGCCCCGCAGCAATTGTATGTTTTCCATAATTCCCCTATGTGGATCCCGAACAAATGGTTCAAACAGATTTATACGTTGATGAGGGAATTAATATGGAAAAAAAAAGGCAGTCAAGATCAGTCTAGCCACACTGCAATATGGAAAGGACAGAGGAGGACTGGCAGTACCCCATCCCAAAATGTACTTTTTGGCTTCACAGTTCCAGCAGATGGCAGGGTGGGGGCGGGAAGGAAATGAGGACCCTATATGTAAATTGGTGACCGCATCAGCCCCCGCATTAGAGGTGGCCTCTCATATGGAGATGGACCTGCCAAGCATGCCAGGCTCGGCACCTACATGTGTCCTCCTCAAAAGGGTATGGGGGGAGGTCCGGAAAGCTCTGAAGATATCGGGTTTGTTGCCTTTTACCCCGATTTGGCACAATCAGAGATACCCAGAGGTACAGGAATTGCAGGGCTTTACCCCCTGGAAAGAGAGGGGGATCTGTTTTTTTGCACAGCTATATGAGGGGGAGGTGTTGAAGACGTATGAACAGCTATGTAGGGAATTCCAGTTAAACCCCAGGAGCTTCTATCAATATCTCCAACTTCGTCATGCGTTGCAGGCACAACAAACAACACACTCTTTGACAGTGTCAACATCAACTTTGTTGAGAGAAGTTCTTGGGGCGGACACTAGGAAAGGACTAACATCAAAAATCTATAGTGAATTGCTGTCCTCAATACAGGGCTATGCCTCTCTAAAATGCTGAAGCAAATGGGTGGAAGACATAGGGGAGATAGATGGAAACCAGTGGGAAATGGCCCTTGAATCTATTCCAGCGGTATCGGTATCGGCATCCCATAGATTGTCGCAATTATTTATTTTGCATAGGGCATATAGAACTTCAGTGCAGTTATACAAATGGGGAGGAAAAGACTCCCCCCTGTGCCCAAAATGTAAAGTACATAAGGGGGACTTCATACACCTAATCTGGAGGTGCCCAAAACTACACAGGTACTGGGAGGAAGTCTCCCAGTGCATTACTAGACTAGCAAAGGTTCCTGTCCCTCTAAACCCTGTAGTGTACTTGCTTGGAGCCATAGATGTAGAAATGTTCCCAAGAGGAATGTACTACATGTTAACTAGACTGATGTATCTAGCTAGAAAACGTATCGCAAAATACTGGATGGCACCAGCGGTACCCACGGGGAAGCAGTGGATCTCCTATGTAAACTCCTTGCTTGTTAGAGAGCGATTGACGTACAGTCGTAGAAGAGAAGTGGGTAAATTTGATACTATATGGCAACCATGGCTGGGGGATGCTGATTTAGCGCCATCTCAACTGGTAGTGGAAAGACTCCAGATGTAGAGACCCTGGGGAGGTGTAGGGGAGAGAGGAGAAGGAAAGAACGGCCTGAAGGAGCAAAGGTTGAACATCTAGATAGGAGAGAACATCGGTGGTGGAAAAAGAAAGGAAAAGGGAAAGGAAGGGGGAGAGAAAGGGAAGGCAACAAAAAAAGAAAACGACTTGTGGTGATCAGATACTAGGAGGCATATCATCATGATGGACGTAGTCATGGGATTAGGGGGGAGGTGGAAAGGGAGAAGAGGGGAAAAGAGGATAGAGATGCAAATACACAAGATTGACGCAAAATATTATATGGATGTAAGATTAGATATGTCTTTTTTTTTTTCTATGTGTAATGTTTTACTGAACAAAATGCACGAATTGTATGTATTATGAGAATAATTTTCTAAAATAATTTTAAAAAAAAATTTGAAGGAAAAAAAAAAAATATTGCAACTATTGCCATCTTCTGCTCTAGATTCTCTGCTCAAATATATATATATATATATATATTGTAAACTTTGGGGGGTTATAGCTCCACGGGACTAAGTGCATAAACCGTTGTACTTTGAGCAGAAAGGCTTTTATTCATGAACAAACCAAAAGAAACAAGCTTGATTCAGCACACAGAAAAATATCAAAACAAAGTCCGGCTTGTCTTCAGCACAAGTATAAATCAAAGAAAAAGGCACATACAGTTTGTAGGGGAACTTCCAGGGCTCTTGCTGAACTTTACCAGCTCCTAGCAGACACACAGCTCATCTCAGGTGCAATCCTCATACTCCTCTCTCACACCTCTAGCATCACTTCCTGTTATATGAGCTGTTTTCCTGGAAGCCCTTAACCCCCTGTGTGCTGACTCTCAGTGGTCAGGAGTGGAGGCTCTATCCCACCCGAATGTCACTTTAGAGCCTCCGAAATTCCGGGCCCCAAATACCTCTCTATTAATACAAAGAGGACTGCGAGCCAGTCCTCTCTGGGCTATTTATTTTGCCCGGAACTCCTCACCAATTCTGGGCGACCTCCTGAGCACCATTACTACTCATTAAAGGGACCATAACCCAAATATTGGTGCTATATAGCACCCGTCCAGGACCCAACCTTGGCGTCCTGTACATATCCCCCCCCTCTGCCTCAACGCGGAGGTGTTGGAGGCACCACTCGATATCATACAATGGACTCGGGAGAGGGCATCGGCATTCTGATGTTGTCTCCCGGGTCTGTGTTCTACCACAAAATTTAACTCCTGGAGAGAAAGAAACCACCTTGTCACCCTGGCATTGGTGTGCTTGTTTTGTCTCATCCAGGTAAGAGGAGCGTGGTCTGACATCAAGCGAAACCTCCTACCTAGGAGGAAATATCGTAGGGAGTCCAAAGCCCACTTGATGGCCAGACACTCCCGCTCTACCACAGCGTAGTTTTTCTCAGCTGCCGTCAGCTTCCTGCTAAGAAAAACTACGGGATGCTCTTCCCCATTGCTTTCCTGCGACAAGACTGCTCCCAATCCCTCACTTGAAGCGTCTGTCTGCACTACAAAATCTTTTGCGAAGTCCGGAGCTACCAGCACCGGATCCTGGCATAATGCCGTCTTAAGCTTTTGAAAAGCTTTCTCGGCTTCGGCATTCCACTTTATCATCACTGACTTTCTGCCCTTGGTCAAGTCAGTCAGCGGTGCAGCAATGGTGGCGAAGTTGGGGACAAACCTCCTGTAATAGCCAACTATGCCCAAAAACACTCTGACCTGCTTCTTGGTTAGGGGACGGGGCCAGTCCTGTATGGCTTCCACCTTACTCATTTGGGGCTTCACCAACCCCCTACCCACAATATACCCTAGGTACTTGGCTTCCTCCATTCCAATGGCACACTTCTCTGGATTGATGGTGAACCCTGCTCTTCTCAAGGAGTCTACCACTGCCTGAACCCGGGGAAGATGGGACTCCCAATCAGTGCTGAAGATGACTATGTCATCTAAGTAGACAGAAGCGTACTGTTGATGTGGGCGCAACGTTTTGTCCATGGCCCTTTGGAACGTGGCAGGGGCAGAGTGTAGACCAAATGGCATCCTTTTGTATTGGAAGTGGCCTTCCGGGGTGGAGAAGGCTGTTTTCTCCCTGGCTTCCTTGGTCAGGGGGATCTGCCAGTACCCTTTCGTGAGGTCCAGCGTGGTGATGTACCTGGCAGGACCTAACCTCTCAATTAGCTCATCTACCCGTGGCATGGGATACGCATCAAATTTGGAGACTTCATTAAGTTTTCTAAAGTCGTTACAGAAGCGGAGGGTGCCGTTGGGTTTGGGTACCAACACGATTGGACTCGACCACTCGCTCTGTGACTCTTCAATGATTTCAAGTTCGAGCATTCTTTTAACTTCATCAGATACCGCCACCCTATGAGCTTCTGGGATACGGTAAGGCTTTAACCGGATTTTTACATTGGGTTCAGTTACGATGTCATGTCTGATGACGTTAGTGAGCCCGGGCAATTCTGAAAACATGACCCTATTTCTTTGCAGAAACTCTTTTGCTTGCTGGGTTTGGGGTCTAGTCAGGGTGGCAGCAATCTGCACCAGGTCGATCCCTGCATGGTCCCCTGACTGTACCCCTACCACCGCAGATACCTGTTCTCTGTCTCTCCAGGGTTTCAATAAATTCACGTGATAGATCTGGTAGGGTTTTCTTTTCCCTGGCTGGTGGACTTTGTAGTTCACCTCACTTACTTTCTCTACTACCTCAAATGGGCCTTGCCACTTGGCCAAGAATTTGCTCTCCACCGTGGGTATTAGAACAGCCACCCGGTCTCCTACTTGAAATTGTCTAATTTTAGCCGACCAGTTGTACACTCTTCTTTGGGCATCCTGAGCCTTTTGCATGTGCTCCCTCACCAGCGGAATCACCTTAGCCACCCTCTCTCGCATTTGAGAGATATGCTCTACCACGGTTTTATGTGGTGAGGACTCACTTTCCCACGTTTCTTTTACTAGGTCGAGCAACCCCCGGGGCCTTCGTCCATACACTAGCTCAAACGGTGAGAAGCCCGTGGATGCTTGTGGAACCTCCCGGATGGCAAACAACAAGGCAGGGAGTAACATATCCCAATCCTTCCCGTCTTTTTGGACCACTCTTTTCAACATGGACTTTAGGGTTTTAAACCTCTCGACTAGGCCATCGGTCTGCGGGTGATAAACGGACGTCCGCAACTGCTTAATCTGAAACAGTTTACACAAGTCCGCCATCACCTTTGACATAAAAGGGGTGCCCTGGTCCGTCAGCATCTCTTTGGGGAACCCCGTTCGTGAGAAGATTTGAAACAACTCCCGGGCAATGGCCTTAGAGGAAGCTTTCCTCAAAGGGATTGCTTCTGGATACCTAGTTGCGTAATCTAGGATGACAAATATGTATTGGTGCCCCCTTGCCGACTTTACCAGGGGTCCCACGAGATCCATAGCGATCCGCTCGAATGGGACCTCAATAATTGGCAAGGGTACTAGAGGGTTTCTATAGTGGGGCACTGGGGCGGTTAACTGGCAAATGGGACAAGATGCACAATATCTTTTAACCCCGACCTTCACTCCTGGCCAGTAGAACCGGTCGGTTATCCTGGCCTCTGTTTTCTCTGCCCCCAGGTGCCCTCCCAGTGCGTTGTTGTGGGCTAGATCAAGGAGCATCCGCCTATATAGTTGGGGAACTAGCAACTGCTCTACAGTTTCCCCTCGGCTCTCAGCTACCCGATATACCAAGTCCCCCTTCAATGCAAAATGAGGAAACCTCTGATCTGCCCCTGGCACTTGTGAGACCCCATCAATGACAGAAACCTGCTCTCGAGCATTAATCAAGGTAGGATCCTGTAATTGGGCAGTGCCAAATGCACCCCTGGATACATCCAGGTCTGGATGCACTGGCCTCGAGAATGTTTCCCCCTCCTCCTCCTCAGCCGGAGAGAGCTCCTCATCTTCCTCCCCCAGCATGACTTGTAATGGGAAAACTTCCCCCCCCTCAGAGATCCACTCGGTTTTAAGACCTGGAACAGAAACATTATCATCCAAATTAGTATTTTCTGTAACTTCATTGTCAGTGACAGGTAGCTCCATATTTGTGGGTGTTTCCGGCCCGGATCCCTCAGACTCTGTCCCTTCCCGGCCCAGTGTCCCCAGTTCTCCTGGCAGCCCTATCTGAACCTGGTTCCATAGTTCAAGGAATAGTGGACAGTCCCGCCCCACTATGATGTCACGTATTAAACTCTTTACTACCCCAACCTCTTGTGTAACTGAAATATGGCCATAGGAAACCGTTACCGGGACCAGGGGGTACTCCCTGGTGTCCCCATGGATACACACTACCCGTAGAGTCTTATTCACTGGGCCGAGTCTCCCGAGCACCCTGGCATGTACCAGTGTTATCATGCTACTGGAGTCCAGTAGCGCTTTAGCAGGAAGGTGGTTCACCCACACTTCACACTCGAACCGTCCTTCAGCCAGATCAAGATGAGTGGCACACACTCTTTGAACATAGAAGGAGCTTCTCCGACCGGTCCCACAGTCCATAGGCTCCTCCTGCAATGGGCACTGTGCCCGGGTATGCCCCCAGGACCGACATCGCCAACACTGTAGGTCCCCCATCCGTGGGACGGGAACCAACCTTTGTGGTTCTGCGGAAGATGATGCAGGTTTGCGGGTTCCAATGTCAGGCAGGGCTTCTCTCCTAGGTGCTGTGGCTGGTCTGGTTGCCCTTGGTGTGGGTTCCCGACGCTTGGCAGGCCCAAGCAGGTCCTCTACCACTGTGTACCTTTCGACCAACTCAACCAGCTGGTCAGCAGTTGCAGGGTCTCCATGGCTTACCCAGCGCTGTAGGTCATCTGGGAGGGACCGCAGGTACCAATCCATCACCACCCGTTCTACCATTTGTGGGCCCGACAATTTTTCCGGCTGCAGCCATTTTTTCACCAGCTGCACTAGTTCGTGCATTTGGGACCTAGGTGGTCGGTTAGGTTTGTACCGCCAACGATGCACCCTCTGAGCCCGGACGGCTGTGGTCACTCCCAGGCGGGCCAGGATCTCTGCTTTCAGCCGCTCATAGTCGCTGATGTGCTCAGATGGGAGGTCAAAATAAGCCTTTTGCGGGTCACCGGTGAGAAAAGGGGAGATAATACCAGCCCATTGGTCACGGGGCCACCCCTCTCTCTCTGCTATCCTTTCAAAGGTAGTGAGAAAAGCTTCTACGTCATCACTGGGTGTTAGCTTTTGTAAAAAATGAGTGGCTCTCACGGACACTTGGTTGCCAGCGGCAACGACCACTTGCTCTCATCCCTGAGCCAGCCGCTGTACTGCCTCCTGCAATGCGGCCACCTGTGCTTGAGTGGACCCCTGCTGGGCCGTAAACTGGGCGGCTAGCAGCCGTGTACTTTCCTGCTGCTGAGCCATCGCTTCCTCATGGCGACGGTTTGCCTCTGCTAGAGCTTGTTGTTGGGCCACAGTGGCTTGCTGTTGGGTCACAGTGGCTTGTGCCAAAGCCTTGATGACCTCCTCCATGCCTTTGTCTGCTGTCTGCAATGTCTGAGCTGACTTCACCCAAGACATGCCATAAGCACCCTGTCTCTTTAAATGTCAGTTTGTTTTAAACGTTTTTTGCAGCTGCAAATGCACTTTGCACGCATCCAAGGCACCAGTTGTAAACTTTGGGGGGTTATAGCTCCACGGGACTAAGTGCATAAACCGTTGTACTTTGAACAGAAAGGCTTTTATTCATGAACAAACCAAAAGAAACAAGCTTGATTCAGCACACAGAAAAATATCAAAACAAAGTCTGGCTTGTCTTCAGCACAAGTATAAATCAAAGAAAAAGGCACATACAGTTTGTAGGGGAACTTCCAGGGCTCTTGCTGAACTTTACCAGCTCCTAGCAGACACACAGCTCATCTCAGGTGCAATCCTCATACTCCTCTCTCACACCTCTAGCATCACTTCCTGTTATATGAGCTGTTTTCCTGGAAGCCCTTAACCCCCTGTGTGCTGACTCTCAGTGGTCAGGAGTGGAGGCTCTATCCCACCCGAATGTCACTTTAGAGCCTCCGAAATTCCGGCCCCAAATACCTCTCTATTAATACAAAGAGGACTGCGAGCCAGTCCTCTCTGGGCTATTTATTTTGCCCGGAACTCCTCACCAATTCTGGGCGACCTCCTGAGCACCATTACTACTCATTAAAGGGACCATAACCCAAATATTGGTGCTATATAGCACCCTTCCAGGACCCAACCTTGGCGTTCTGTACAATATATATATTTTGCTTGGGGGTTCTTAGTAATTTTCTGGCAACAAATACGGATTTTAACTTGTAAGCAACAAATATCAGAAATAAGCTTATGCCCTGTACACACGATCGGATTTCCGATGGGATAAAATCCGATGGATTTTTCCATCAGAAATCTGATGAAGCTGACTTCCATCAGTCTTGCCTACACACCATCAGTCAAAAATCTGACCGTCCCAAACGCCGTGACGTAAAACACTCCGAAGAGCCGAGAAAAATAAAGGTCAATGCTTCTGAGCATGCGTCGACTTGATTCTGAGCATGCGTGGGTTTTTTCTCCGATGGAGTTCCCCACAGACGATCGGAATTTGCTATCGTTTTTTTTTCCCATCGGATAAATTTAAAACATGTTCTATTTTTTTATACCGATGGAAAAAAGACCAATGGGGCCCACACGCGATCGGTTTGTCCGATGAAAAAAGTTCATCGGTCTTTTTTCATCAGAAAAACCGATCGTGTGTACGCGGCATAAGTCATGAAAGGCATATATCTATGTTTTTCCAAAGCATGTTTAAATCTAATTACTGTTAAATGACTCACTACCTGATCTAGAAGACTGTTCCATCCACTACCTTCTTGGTAAAATAATACTTTCTAAGGTTGCTTTTGAACTTCATCATGGTTCATCATGATGTCCCTATCATGAGGCCAGTCCAGAGCAAATGATGAGCAGTCGACGCTGATGCCTCGTACACACGACCGGTTTTCTCGTCGGGAAAACTGCCATGACAGCTTTTGGCCGGGAAAACCGGCCGTGTGTATGCTCCATGGCAGTTTTCCCGACAGGAAAACTGCGGGGAAAAAAAAGAGAACCCTGCCGAGAAAACCGGTCGTCTGTATGCTTTCCCGAGGGAAAAAAAAAATGCGCATGCTCGTAAACAATTTGACGCATGCGCGGAAGCATAGAACGTCATTTTGTCGGCTTGTTGTAGTCTTTGACGTCACCGCGTTCTTGGCATTCAAAAGTTCAGCGGTCTTTTGTGTGACAGTGTGTATGCAAGGCAGGCTTGAGAGGAATCCTGTCGGGAAAAGCGTCGTTTTTTTCCCACTGGGAAAACCGGTCGTGTGTACGAGGCATCAAGCTGAATGTGTGTAGTCTGGAAGTGGCTAATAGAAAACTGGAAGAGATCAGCAGCACTGAAATGGAAAAAAAAAGGTTAGAAAAATGAACAAAAACACAATTTTATGGAAAAAGAAAAAAACAAGTCAAATGTTACACAGTTACATAATTAGGTTGAAAAATTACCATCTAGTCTATTTAGTTCCACCAATAGAGAAAAAATAAATAAACAGAATAAACAAATAACAAAACTTTCATATACCGAATCCTATACCCACAGTTGATTCAGAGTAGGGCAAAAAAAAAACTATAAACCTTGATACTGCATACTTGAGGGTCTACATTGAACCCAATTAGAAAACTGTGTGATTCTTGGGTATATTCTTGGGTATTTTTGGGATTCTTGGGAATTCCTGGTGATTCTGTGTGAGTCTTGTGTACATGTACATAATTATTCACAGCCTTTGCCATGACACTCAAAATTGAGCTCAGTTGCATTCTTTTTCCACTGATCATCCTTGAGATGTTTCTACAACTGGATTGGAGTTCACCTGTGGTAAATTCAGTTGATTGGACATGATTTGGAAAGGCACACACCTGTCTATAGAAGGTCCCACAGTTACCAGTGCATGTCAGAGCACAAACCAAGCCATGAAGTCCAAGGAATTCTCTGTAGACCTCCGAGACAGGATTGTTTGGAGGCACAGATCTGGGGAAGGGTACAGAAAAATGTATGCAGCATTGAAGGTCCCAATGAGCACAGTGGCCTCCATCATCTGTAAATGGAAGAAGTTTGGAACAACCAGGACTCTTCCTAGAGCGGGCCGCCCGGCCAAACTGAGCGATGGGGGGGAGAAGGGCCTTAGTCAGGGAGGTGACCATGAACCTAATGGTTACTCTGAGAAAGCTCCAGCATTTCTCTGTGGAGAGAGGAGAACCTTCCAGAAGAACATCCATCTCTGCAGCACTCCACCAATCAGGCCTGTATGATAGAGTGGCCAGATGGAAGTCACTCCTCAGTAAAAGCCACATGACAACCCACCTGGAGTTTGCCAAAAGGCATCTGAAGGACTCTCAGACCATGAGAAACAAAATTCTCTGATCTGATGAAACAAATATTCAACTCTTTGGCCTGAATGGCAAGTGTCATGTCTGGAGGAAACCAGGCACCGCTCATCACCTGGCCAACACTCTCCCTACAGTGAAGCATGGTGGTGGCAGCATCATGCTGTGGGGATGTTTTTTAGTGGCAGGAACTTGGAGACTTGTCAGGATCGAGGGAAAGATGAATGCAGAAATGTACAGAGACATCCTTGATAAAAACCTGCTCCAGAGCGCTCTGGGCCTCAGACTGGGGCGAAGGTTTATCCTTTAACAGGACAACGACCCTAAGCACACAGCCAAGATAACAAAGGAGTGGCTACGGGACAACTCTGTGAATGTCCTTCAGTGGCCCAGCCAGAGCCCAGACTTGAACCTGATTGAACATCTCTGGAGAGATCTGAAAATGGCTGTGCACCGACGCTCCCCATCCAACCTGATGGAGCTTGAGAAGTCCTGCAAAAAAGAATGGGAGAAACTGCCCAAAAATAAGTGTGCCAAGCTTGTAGCATCATACTCTAAAAGACTTAAGGCTGTAATTGGTGCCAAATGTGCTTCAACAAAGTATTGAGCAAAGGCTGTGAATACTTATGTACAAGAGATTTTTTCCTTTTTAATTTTTAATAAATTTGCAAAGATTTCAAAGAAACTTTGTTCATGTTGTCATTATGGGGTATTGTTTGTAGAATTTTGAGAACATTTTTGAATTTAATACATTTTTGGAATAAGACATTACAAAATGTGGAAAAAGTGAAGTGCTGTGAATACGTTCCGGATGCACTGTAGGTGGCAATTTATTGTGTTAAGAGTGAGTGAGTGAGTGAGTAACTTGTATAGCGCTGCAATTGCGAACTAAATCGCCTCAAGGCGCTTTGCATCCAGTGTCGTTGAGATCGTTAGAAGAGATGGGTCTTTAGTATTTTCCGGAAGGCCCGATGGTTTTCTTCCATGCGGATATTCGTGGGTAGCGCATTCCATAGCCTTGGTCCTTGGACAGCAAACCTTCAGCCTTGGACCTTGGACAGCAAAAAAAGAACGATTGCAGTAATTTTTATTTAGCTAGATGAGCTCAACAAATAATACTAATAATAATTAATATTATTAGCAGTAGTAATAGGATACATTTTTAGCCACGGACAAACCACTAAAATATAAGCACCACATCCCTTAATTTAAATAGATACAACAGGATTTGTGGGATTTTTAAGGTGCAAAAATTTATACGGTGATCTTGGAGGATAATTAAAATTATTTTATTTTACCAATGATAAAAAATTGTCTAAAAACATTTTTATAGAAAGTACATAATGTATAATCCTTATGTGTACAGCAGATCAGATGGAATTCCCAACATGTTTCGCCCACTGTTTATCGGTAGTAATAGTATTAGTATTGTTATCACCAATATTATTATTTATAATATATATATAGCTATAATGGCCTTTTTTTTTTATTTAGCTACCTTAGCTCAAAAATTTATTATTATTTTTATTATTATTATTATTATTAATGCTAAAATAAAAACATAAACCCCTTCGAAAACTCCTATACCTAGGGGTCTACTTACACATTGAACCCATTTGGAAAAATGTGTGATTGTTGGGTATAACTTGTGCGAGTCTTGTGTAAAAACATTTAATAATAGATACAGAATATGGCATTAACTTTTAGATCTACAATTTTCTAGGTGGCAATTTATAAAAAAACATGTGATTGATGTCATTTTTTATTTAGCTAAATTTGCTCCACAAATTAATTAATTAATGAATAATAATAATAATAATGATGATGATGATGATGATGATGATGATGATATTATTATTATTATTATTATTTATGCTAGAAAACCCTATAAACCCTATTTACACATTGAACTCCATTAAAAAAAAAAAATTGATTCTTGGGTGAAAGTTATGTGAGTCTTGTATGAAAAAATTTAATAATCGATAATTGGCATCCACTTAGATTAGCTCAACAAATGTATTATTACAATTATTATTAGTAGTAGTATTATTATTATTATGTTTGTTTGTTTTTTTATACTATAATGGCCCTATTTTATTTAGCTATATTGGTTTATTTATAAACATAATATTATCATCATGATAATATTTAAAGTAATTACTATTATTAATATATTTTTAATAATATTTCTTTCTTCTTTTTTTATGCTATAATGGCCCTTTAAGTCGGGACATTTGCTATAAAGGTGCCTATTTTATGCTCATCCAAAGCTTTATATTTGCGTAAATGTCATGCATTTCTTTCAGGTCATGTCAATGATTTTCCTGAGCTTTGATTTCACTCTCTCTTCTCACCTCTGGGAAAGTTCCTGTGATATGCGTTACATTTATAGAAGGATTTGAATACGATAAAAATAACACAGATGAAAGCGCCATCGGATCAGTGCCACCTGATGATACAGGATCGTCCCTTGGAGCCACTTTCATTAGTAAATGTCACAAGAGTGGACAACTCAATCCCCGACCAATTAGGGATGTAGTACATTCGCAGCTGCCGCACGCTCAGGCGGCCCCCACCGCGCCGGCCAAATGTGATTTCAGAGCTGGCTGCAGGCACACCACATGCGAACGGCACAGGTCTATAAATTGGACTTTCAAGCAAGCAAATTGCGTATTTCAGTGAGATGAAGTGGGCAATTAGCAGCTTCTAATTCCGCAAACGAAGGGCCTTATTTGTCGCGCTGGCAACGAAGGGGAGCGCGGCGCTGAATGAAAACCAGGCTGCAAATGGCGTTCAAAGGCCCAGTCACGTGATTGCGTCTCTAATCCCCCACATTCCGTTTTCTCTTTTTTGTCTCCCTGGAACAGCTGGCCTCATTAAAACCGTATCTACAGGGATGGGCAAGCAGCCTCGCTGTAACCTCTTTGGTGCCAAGTTGCTGCAACGTGCAGGCAGACAGTGAAAAGCTTTTCCAAGCTGTATTGTACTGTTACAAAGACCGAAAATTATTTGGGCCGGAGAGAACCGTGCAGCCAGCGAAGGCTGACCAAGCCTTTAGGTCAACAGTAAAAGCTTAAAAGACGTGTACAACTCTTCAATAAAGGGGACTACCAATGACTCATAATAAAATCTCATATTACGAGTCCTTGATAGTCCCGTTCATTGAGGATTAAACCATTCTGAAAAGTATTTGGGCCGGAGAGAACCATTAGACCAGCGAAGGCTGACCAAGGCTACAGGTCAGCGCTAAAAGTTCAAATAAGGTTCACAACTCGTCAATAAAGGGGACAACCAAGAACTCATATTAATATCTCATATTATGAGTCCTTGATTGTCCCCCTTATTGAGAAGTAAACCATTCTGAAAATAATTTAGGCTGGAGAGAACCATGAGACCAGTGTAGGCTGACCAAGGCTTTAGGTCAGCGTTAAACATTCAAAGGAGGTTAACAACTCTTTAATAAAGGGCACTGTACCAAGGACTCATAATAATATCTCATAATATGGGTCCTTGATAGCCCCCTTCATTGAGGAGTAAACCATTCTGAATTAGGTTGTGTTACCCGGGGGGGCCATTTCAGACTCATTACTTGGAATTGTTCTTCCTTTCAACTTTAAGCGTTTCAAGGACTTTATCCAACGTCATTGCAGACCCCCATCATACCTCCTACCATACCCTCCTACTATGCCTCTGAATTGAGAAAAAGAGATAGGACTCTTTTTTTCAGAGAACTGGCATAGGTACTCCACCCTCCCTCAAGTCCCCACTTGCCTCCACCCCCTGCCCACCTCTGAGCACCATCCCTTGTCTCCACTCCCTACCCACCTCCCAGTACTGCCCCTTTTAGTGAATACAGAACCAAGTAGAGATGCACCGATACCAGTATCGGTGCCGATACTGAGTATTTTCACAAGTACTCCCGATGCTGAAACCAATACTTTGCGGTGCGATTTGTGTCTATTCAAATTGAATGGGTGTAAATTGCACCACAAAGTATCGGTACTCAGCATCAGCGAGTACTTGACCGAAAGTATCTGTACTCATACTCGCCTATAAATAAGCGGTATCGGTGCATCCCTAGCACCAAGTATCATTTTGTGGTGATAAATAATTTGTATGGAATTTGTTAATGATAACAAGAAAGTCAGTTAAATAGATCCCCTGCAGCCAGAAACATTAGACCCCCCCCAGCAACAATACTAACCCACCACAGAAACAATAGATCCTCCCAGGCAACAGTAGATACCTCCAGCAACAATAAATTACCCCAGCACCCAAGCAACAATAGACCTCCCCCAACAGTAGAATTCCCCCAGCCAATTTCCTAGTGCACCTGTCTCTGCCTGCCCCACCCACCTCCCAGTACCGCCCCTTTTAGTGAATTCAGAACCAAGTATCATTTTGTAGTGCTAAGTAATTTGTATGGAATTTGTTAATAACAACAAAGTCAGTAAAGTAGATCCCATGCAGTCAGCAACACTAGACCCCCTCAGCAACAATACATTCTCCCAGAAACAATAGATCCTCAAAAGCAACAGTAGATACCCGCAACAACAATAGATTCCCCTGGCAGCCAGCAATTATAGACACCCCAGCATCCAGCAACAACAGACCTCCCCCTTCAACAGTAGATTCCCCCCAGCCCACCTCCAAGCACCATCCCTTGCCTTTGCCCCCTATCCACCTCCCAGTACCACCCCTTTTAATGAATACAGAATCAAGTATCATATTGTGGTGCAAAGTAATTTGTATGGAATTTGTTAATGATAACAAGAAAAGCCATAAAATACATTACATCCCCGGCAGCCAGCAACACTAGACTCCTTCAGCAACAATACATCCGCCCAGAAAAAATAGATCCTCCTAGGCACCAGTAGATACCTCCAACAACAATAGGTTACCCTGGCAGCCAGCATCTGCAGACACCCAGAAACCAGCAGCAATAGACCATCTCCTCAACAGGAGATCCCATGCAGCAACAATAGATCCCTGGGGCATCAATATATACCCCAGCAACCAGTAACAATAGACCCCTTCCCCTGCAACAGTAGATACCCCCAGCAACAATAGACCCTCAACAGCATTAATAGACCCCCCAGCACCCCTTTCCAGTACATACATTCAATGCTGGAGGTGCCAGAACTGCATACCACTGCGTTCCCACTGAAAAAGGGTATTTTGTTTAACATACTTACCAACATTTCAAACCCAATCCATGGGACACAGTTAACCCCACCCACAGTCTACTTCAGGCCCCCCTACCCCTGTGACTGGATAAGCCTGCCCAGACTCTGCCCACTTAGCAGAGTGGTGCCTGTAATAAATGCCTTATTGAGTTACTATGCATGTGCAGTAATACTAGACCTAGTCGTTCTACTTGTTGGCTGAATGAGAGAAGTCTAATCAATTCCTCCATCCATGCTAAACAGAATGGATATTTCAGGTACATAGAGACTATGTGCATGAGTCCAAAAGCCATTCTTGTACACAAGGTTAACCACTTAACGACCGCTCACTGTATATGTACGTCGGCAGAATGGCACCGACAGGCACAATCACGTACAGTGTACGTGATCGCCTTTGTACAGTTGGGGGGTCAGATCGGACCCCCCTCCTATACAGTGAGCGGCCGTTTATCGTTGGGGAGCGATCCGAGATGAGGGGACGGCCATTCGATTCCGGCCACCCCCTCGCGATCACTCCCGGCGAATGAAAATGCTCCCTCTGCCCGTGTAATGTAAACACAGGCAGAGGAAGCAGGAGGAAGTGATGTCATCTCTCCTCGCGGCGGTCTTTTCGTCCGCAGCGCCGAGGAGAGAAGAAGCAGGTTAGTGCACCAACAGTCCACTGACACTTAGGTACACATAGGCACATATTTCACCCCCCAGTCACCCCCAGATCACCCCCCAGGTCACCCCCCAGCCCCCAATCACAGTGTCACTGATTGCAGTGATCATTTATTTTACTGATCACTGCATTTAGTGTCATCTGTGACAGTAAAAAGTTGCAGGGCAGTTAGGTTTAGGCCCCTTTAGGTCCAGGGTAGCCCCCTAACCCCCCCTAATAAAGGTTTAACCCCTTGATTGCCCCCCAGGTAACCCTTTCACCCCCTAACGCAAGCGTCACTAAGCGATCGTATTTTCGATCGCTGTATTTAGTGCCAGTGGTGCCCTAGATAGCCAGTTATTTATTTTTTGTTTCGCCGCAGGTTTTTATAGCGTCAGGTACCCCATATATTATTTTAACCCCCTGATTGCCCCTAGAGTTAACCCTTTCACCAGTGATCACCGTATAAGCGTCACTGGTGACACTGGTTACCCAGTTAGTTATTTAGGTAACCCGTCAGGTTTTTATATAGCGTCGGGTACCCCCATATTTAACCTAATAAAGGTTTTAACCCCCTGATTGCCCCTAGTTAACACTTTCACCAGTGATCACCATATAAAGGTTACGGGTGATGCTGGTTGGTTAGTTTGCTTTTTATAGCATCAGGGCACCCACCGTATATAACCCAATAAAGGTTTAACCCCCTGATCGCCCGGCGGGTGAGATCAATTAGGTTTTAGCACCAGAGAGGGTCTGCGTCGCCCCAGGCAGCGTTAGGTTAGTGCCAGTAACGCTAACACCCACGCGCAAAGCATACACCTCCCTTAGTGGTATAGTATCTGAACAGATCAATATCTGATCTGATCAGATCTATACTAGCGTCCCCAGCGGTTTAGGGTTCCCAAAAACACAGTGTTAGCGGGATCAGCCCAGATACCTGCTAGCACCTGCGTTTAGCCCCTCCGCCCAGCCCAGCCCAGCCCACCCAAGTGCAGTATCGATCGATCACTGTCACTTACCAAACACAAAACACATAACTGCAGCGTTCGCAGAGACAGGCCTGATCCCTGCGATCGCTAACAGTTTTTTTTGTAGCGTTTGATATATTTGCTGACGACAGTCAGGTGCTTTTTTCCTGTGAATCTTACTAGTGTACCCCTAAATTTAGAGCCCAAAATGGCAAGTCGAAGGTACACTAGTAAAGAGGCCTACGAGATTCTGAGCATGACAGATAGTGAAGAGGAGGTCACGTATCTGTCAGATTCAGGCTCAGAATATCTTCCCGTAGAAGACAGTGACGTCAGCGGCCCCACGTCAGATAGCTCTGACGACGAAGTTGAGGTCCCTGCTAAGGTCAGGCATACCCGATCCCGATCTTCTGAGGTTGTTGAGGAGCAAGAACCGCAGGGCTCTCGTATCATGGAGCAGAGTAGTACTAGCGCCACTATTCCTTCTGGTGAATTGGCAAGCACCAGCGGCCTAGTACAGCCTGGGCGTACATCCAGCACTGCAGTATCACGTGGTGACGTGGCGAGTCCCATAAGTGCAGTTCAAGCTGGCGAGGTGGCAAGCACAAGTAGTGTCCCGCTGCCACCAATAAGAAGACAAAGGCAGGCCCGCCGTGCCCATAGTAAGCTTCCTGCAGAATTCGCCTATCCTGATTGGGTCCCCACCACTTCTGCAGAACCCGTACTTCCCCCATTCACTGCCCAACCCGGTATTCAGGTGGAAACAGCTGATTTTATGCCAATTGATTATTATTCACTGTTTTTCACGGAAGATCTCTATAGATCTATTGTGGACCAGAGTAATTTATATGCTGGTCAATTCATCGCCGCTAATCCCCAGTTGCCTTCCATTGCCAAAGATTGGAAACCAATTACGGTTTCCGAATTTAAGACCTTTCTGGGCCTTTCCCTCAACATGGGCACACATAAATTCCCGTCATTGCGTGCTTATTGGTCCACGCACCCAATTGACCACATGCCCGTGTTCTCTTCCTCCATGCCCAGGAAACGATACGAGCAGATTTTGCGGTTCATGCACTTCAACGACAATGAACTTTGTCGTCCACGTGGGGACCCTGAATACGACCGGCTCTATAAAATTTGGCCCCTCATAAACCACTTCAACGAACGTTTTGCAGCCTTGTTTATTCCCGATCAAGTTGTCTGCGTTGATGAGTCCCTGATTAAATTTTCTGTCCGCTTGACTTTCAAGCAGTACCTTCCCAGCAAGCGTGCCAGATACGGGGTCAAGCTCTATAAGTTCTGTGACAGGGCAACAGGCTATGTTTGGAGCTTTATGGTTTATGAGGGAAAAGACAGTCAGGTTGAGCCGGTCAACTGCCCGGATTACATAGGGAGCGCTGGCAAGATAGTGTGGAACTTGGTGTCACCCTTATTCGGAAAGGGGTACCACTTGTATGTGGACAATTATTACACGAGCGTGCCACTGTTTAGTCACTTGTTTGATCATCAGATTGGAGCATGTGGCACCGTGCGACCTAATCGCCGGGGCTTTCCCCAGCGGCTTGTAGATGCCCGTCTTAGGCTGGGGGAGAGAGCCTGCGTAAAGTGTAATAAATTGCTCGCTATGAAGTGGAGGGACAATAAGAATGTTTTCCTTCTTACCTCCCTTCATGCAGACACGACAGTCCAAATTCGTACGGCGACTGGTGTTGTGGAGAAACCCCTCTGTGTCCACGAATATAACAAAAATATGGGAGGGGTGGACCTCAACGACCAGTTGTTGGCGCCGTATCTAATTGACCGTAAGGCGAGACGCTGGTACAAAATAGTGTCTCTATCCTTATTCCAATTGGCTTTGCTGAACGCTCATGTGCTATACAGAGCTTCAGGCGGGACTTTATCTCTTCTAAAATTCCAGAATGAGATAGTCACAGAACTCCTGTATCCAGGCGGTTCTGCACCTCACCATCCCCAACCAAATGCAGTAAGCCGGCTGCATGAGAGGCATTATACGTATGTCCTCCCGAGTACCCCTACCCAACGAGCACCCCAAAAAAGATGTTGTGTCTGTAGCAAGCGCGGATTTAGGCGTGACACCCGTCATTATTGTCCACTCTGTCCTGACAAGCCTGGTCTTTGCCTTGGTGAATGTTTTGAACGCTACCACTCAAAAGTGAAGTTTTAGCGTAGGGTACAGCATTTCACAGACTAGGACACACTTACACAGGGTCTCCCAAATGCCATTACATTTTGAGAGACCCGAACCATTACAGTTGTTAAAGTTAGAAAAAAAAAGTGTAAAAAAGAAAAAAAATAACTTAAAAAACAAAACACAAAAAAAATATAAAATAAAAAAACCAAAAATAGTTGTCGTTTATTGTTCTCTCTCTCTCTCTCTCTCTCTATTTTCTCTCTATTGTTCTGCTTTTTTTTACTGTATTCCATTCTGCAATGTTTTATCATGCTTGCTTTTCAGGTATGTAATTTTTTGTTTTCAGGTGCGCCATTCAACTGCAGCGCGGAATTATTTATCTTGACAGCAACAGCGTTTGCTCCCACGATACATAAAGCCGTGACTCCAACGCCGTAGGAGGTGATTTCACCACCACAGTTAAAAAAAAGAGCATATATGCCGAAGCATGGGGGCAGCAGGGGCGGAGGAGCGATTTTGCTCCTCATGCCGCGTATATACGGTCGAAATTCCGACGGAGGCTTGCCCGTGGAAAAGTCCGACCATGTGTACGCGGCATAACCTTTTATGCCGCGTACATACGGTCGAAATTCCGACGAAGGCTTGCCCGTGGAAAAGTCCGACCGTGTGTACGCGGCATAACTTTTTTGCGGGAGGATGCCCCCATGCTTCGGCATATATGCCCATCATTAGAAGTGGGTGGCTGAAGGGAGGTATTCTAATGGTGGGCATACCCACCGATCAATCTCTTTTTTTTTCGTTCAGCCAACAGGCTGCATGAAAAAAAAGATTACAATACATGTCCAACAAGGACCAGCAACGTACTGGTATGTTGCTGGACTTTGAATGTTTATGCCAGAATGATGCCTGCAGGTTTAGGTATCATCTTGGTATCATTCTTTTCAGCCAGTGGCCGGATTT
Source organism: Rana muscosa (assembly GCA_029206835.1). Taxonomy (NCBI): domain Eukaryota; kingdom Metazoa; phylum Chordata; class Amphibia; order Anura; family Ranidae; genus Rana; species Rana muscosa. The sequence continues at coordinate 36,358,159 of CM055117.1, forward strand.
CATGTAAAAGCAATTCTAGCAGATAATTAGCCTCTAGACTGCTTTTACAAGCAGTGGGAGGGAATGCCCCCCCCCCGCGGATATAAACAGCGCCATTGGGAAATTGGGAAAGCATTTTATCACACCGATTTTGGTGTGATCAGATGCTTTGAGGGCAGAGGAAAGATCTAGGGTCTAACCCCCCAATTTTTTTCAAAAAAAAGAGTACCTGTCACTACTTATTGCTATCATAGGGGATATTTACATTCCCTGAGATAACAATAAAAATGGTAAAAAAAAAAAAATACGGAAGGAACAGTTTAACCACTTCAATACAGGGCTTTTTGTACCTATTCAATACCGGGCCTATTTTGGCACTTCTCTCCTACATGTACAAATCATCATTCTTTTGCTAAAAAATTACTCAGAACCCCCAAACATTATACATGTTTTTTTAGCAGACACCCTAGGGAATAAAATGACGGTCATTGCAACATTTTTTCTTGCACAATATTTGCGCAATAATTTTTCAAACGCCTTTTTTTAAAAAAAAAAATGGTTTCATGAATTAAAAAATAACAAAACAGTAAAGTTAGCCCAATTTTTTGGGAACATATCCCCTCCCGCCGCCTATAAGAACGATCAAGCGGCGGAACCGCTGCTATGATCATTCTTATGGTGCACAGAATCGCCGGCACTTCAAAAGGATATCTGAATGATGCCTCTAGCTGCAGGCATCATTCAGATATCCCCCTACAAAGCCGAGGACGTCATATGACGTCCACCCAGGATGGGAGATCCCATCTGTGGACGTCATTTGTCTATGGCTGGGTAGGGAAGTGGTTAAAAATAAAATAAAAAAGCAAAATAAATAATAATAAAAAAAAGCACCGCTGTCCCCCCCTGCTCTTGCGCAAAGTCGAACGCAAGCGTCGGTCTAACGTCATATGTAAACAGCAATTGCATCATGCATGTGAGGTATCACCGCGAAGGTCAGATCGAGGGCAGTCATTTTAGCAGTAGACCTCCTCTGTAAATCTAACGTGGTAACCTGTAAAGGCTTTTAAATGCTTTTAAAAATGAATGTAGTTTGCCGCCGCTGCGCGTTTGTGCGCAATTTTAAAGCATGTCGTGTTTGGTATCCATGTACTCAGCCTAAGATCATCTTTTTTATTTCATCAAACATTTGGACAATATAGTGTTTTTTAGTGCATTAAAAATAAAAAAAGTGTGTTTTTGCCCCAAAAAATGCGTTTGAAAAATCGCTGCGCAAATACTGTGTGAAAAAAAAAATGCAACATCCACTATTTTAATCTGTAGGGCCTTTTCTTTAAAAAAATATATAATGTTTGGGGGTTCAACATAATTTTCTTGCAAATTTTTTTTTTTTTTTTCATGTAAACAAAAAGTGTCAGAAAGGGCTTTGTCTTCAAGTGGTTAGAAGAGTGGATGATGTGTGACATAAGCTTCCTAATGTTGTGCATAAAATGCCAGGACAGTTCAAACCCCCCCCCCCCCCAAATGACCCAATTTTGGAAAGTAGACACCTCAAGCTATTTGCTGAGAGGCATGTTGAGCCCATTGAATATTTTTTTTTTTTTGTCCCAAGTGATTGAATAATGACAAAAAGAAAAAAAAATGTACAAAAAGTTGTCACTAAATGATATATTGCTCAAACATGCCATGGTTATATGTGGAATTGCACCCCAAAATACATTCTGTTGCTTCTCCTGAGTACGGGGATACCACATGTGTGAGACATTTTGGGAGCCTAGCCGCGTACAGGACCCCGAAAACCAAGCACCCGCCTTCAGGATTTCTATGGGTGTAAATTTTTGATTTCACCCCTCACTACCTATCACAGTTTCGGAGGCCATGGATTGCCCAGATGGCACAACCCCCCCCCAAATGACCCAATTTTGGAAAGTAGACACCCCAAGCTATTTGCTGAGAGGTATGTTGAGTATTTTGCAGATCTCGCTTTTTGTCACAAAGTTTTGAAAATTTAAAAAAAAAAAAAAAAAATATGTCTTTCTTCATTTTCAAAAACAAATGAGAGATGTAAAATACTCACCATGCCTCTCAGCAAATAGCTTGGGGTGTCTACTTTCCAAAATTGGGTCATTTTGGGGGGTTTTGTGCTATCTTGGCATTTTATGGCCTTCAAAACTGTGATAGGTAGTGAGGAGTGAAATCAAAAATTTGTGCCCTTAGAAACCTTGAAGGCGGTGCTTGGTTTTCGGGGGCCCGTACGCGGCTAGGCTCCCAAAAAGTCCCACACATGTGGTATCCCCATACTCAGGAGAAGCAGCAGAATGTATTTTGGGGTGTAATTTCACATATGCCCATGGCATGTGTGAGCAATATATCATTTAGTGACAACTTTGTGCAAAAAAAAAAAAAGTTTGTCATATTCCCGCAACTTGTGGCAAAATATAAAATATTCCATGAACCCAACATGCCTCTCAGTAAATAGCTTGGGGTGTCTACTTTCCAAAATGGGGTCATTTGGGGGGGGGGGGGGTTTGTGCTATTTTGGCATTTTATGGCCTTCGAAACTGTGATAGGTAGTGAGGAGTGAAATCAAAAATTTACGCCCTTAGAAATCCTGAAGGCGGTGCTTGGTTTTTGGGGTCCCATACGTGGCTAGGCTCCCAAAAAGTCCCACACATGTGGTATCTCCGTACTCAGGAGAAGCAGCAGAATGTATTTTGGGGTGCAATTCCACATATAACCATGGCATGTGTGAGTAATATATAATTTAGTGACAACTTTTTGTACATTTTTTTTTTTGTCATTATTCAATCACTTGGGACAAAAAAATAATAATCAATGGGCTCAACATGCCTCTCAGCAAATAGCTTGGGGTGTCTACTTTCCAAAATGGGGTCATTTGGGGGGGGTTGCACTGCCCTGCCATTTTAGCACCTCAAGAAATGAGATAGGCAGTCATAAATGTAAAGCTGTGTAAATTCCAGAAAATGTACCCTAGTTTGTAAACGCTATAACTTTTGCGCAAACCAATAAATATACGCTTATTGACATTTTTTTTACTAAAGACATGTGGCTGAATACATTTTGGCCTAAATGTATGACTAAAATTGAGTTTATTCGATTTTTCTTATAACAAAAATTAGAAAATATCATTTTTTTTCAAAATTTTCGGTCTTTTTCCGTTTATATCGCAAAAAATAAAAATCTCAGAGGCAATCAAATACCATTAAAAGAAAGCTCTATTTGTGAGAAGAAAAGGACGCAAATTTCTTTTGGGTACAACATTGCATGTCCGCACAATTTACAGTTAAAGCAGCGCAGTGCAAAATTCTGAAATCATCTCTGGTCCTTTAGCTATCAAATTGTCCGGGGCTTAAGTGGTTAATATCTGTAGGCGGATGATTGAGAAGAGGGTCATTTTCATACCCCTCCTTTAGGAGACTCAAGAATGTCTTGAAACCTGTGGTTCTTATGAAGTTATATTGAGGCAGGATCATACATTCAGGGTTGTCTTCCTGGCATGGTTCAGTCAATATCCTGGATAATGCATCGGCCTTACCATTCCTTGACCCAGGTCGATAAGAGATGATAAAATTAAACCTGGAAAAGAACAGTGACCAAAGTGCTTGTCTAGAAGACATCCTCTTGGTAGAACGAATGAATTCTAGATTTTTATGATCAGTAAGAACAGTTACTGAATGCTTAGCCCCTTCCAGCAGATGCCTCCATTCAGAAAAGGCTTCTTAATTGCCACTTTGCCAGTAACTCCATATTCCCGATGTCATAATTTTTTTCGACTGATGACATTAAGCAAGAGAAATACACACAAGGATGAAGCTGCATCTTTTCTCCTTTTCGCTGAGAAAGGATAGCTCCCACAGCAGAGTCTGAGGCATCCACTTCCACTATAAAAAGGAACTTCAGGATCGGGATGTACCAATATTGGTGCAGAAGTGAAAAGAGTCTTTAGCTTAATAAAAGCATTCTGTGCCTCAGCTGACCACACAAAGGGCACCCCTTTCTTTGTCATATGTGTAATTGGTGCTATCACTTTAGAGAAGTTTCTTATGAATTTTCTGTAGAAGTTGGCAAAACCAACAAATCTTTGTATCTCTTTAACATTACTAGGGGCAGGCCAATCCACCACTGCTTTGATCTTCTCAGGATCCATGCTTACTCCTTTAGGAGAAATAATATATCTCAAGAACTGCATCTGGGTTTGTTCAAACTCGCATTTCTCCAATTTAATATAAAGTTGGTTCATCCTTAGCCTTTTAAAGACAGTGCAAACATGTTTGCGATGTTCCTCCAGGTTATTAGAAAATATGCGAATATCATCCAGATAAGCAATCACATACTGGTCCAATAGGTCTTGAAAGGCATCATTGATGAAGTGTTGGAAAGTGTCAGGGACGTTGCAGAGGCCAAAAGGCATAACCAGGGACTCAAAATGGCCATATCTGGTTCTAAAGGCGGTTTTCCATTTGTCTCCTTGATGCATGCAGATGAGGTTATATGCCCCCCGTAAGTCCAGTTTTGTGAAGACTTTGGCAGAGCAAAGTCTTTCCAACATTTCAGAGATTAAAGGAAGTGGATAGCGGTTTTTAATAGTGATTTTATTCAGTTTCCGGTAGTCAATGCAAGGACGCAAGTTGAATCTTTCATTGCAACAAAGAACAAGGCTGCCCCTGCAGGAGACGTTGAGGGTCTAATGAAGCCCTTTTCTAAATTATCATCAATCCATTCTCTGAGAACCTTTAATTCAGGTTCTGAAAGATTGAAGAGACGACCAAAAGGTATTTCAGCCCCTGGGAGCAGTTCAATGGGACAAACATATGGGCGATGAGGAGGTAACTTATCAGCATTCTTCTTATCACAGACATCCCGGAACTCATGATATTGTGGAGGCAGGTTGTCATATGACTGCGTACTAACAACATCCACCTGTGATTTGTTGACTGACAAAGAACTTGTTTGACAAGGTTCTCTACAGAATCCTCGCAATGGGTGCATGTAAAGTTTATAATCCGTGCTTCCCAGTTGATGAAGGGATTATGGGTGGAAAACCAAGGAATGCCCAGGATGACAGGAAATTTAGGTGACGTAATCAGCTGAAAACCGATGGTCTCATAATGGTTAGCCTTAAATTGCAATACCAAAGGGACCGTTTCATGGGTAACAGGTCCTGAAGTTAAGGGTGAAACATCGACCGTCTCCATATCAATAGGAGCAGAATTATTTTTTGTTTGGATATTATTATTGTGGGCAAATTCTATGTCCATAAAGTTACCCCCAGCCCCAGAGTCCAGCATAGCAGAGCAAGTAATTTCATTACCATCAGAGATGAGTTTAATAGGAATGGTAAAATGAGATAGTACAGAATTGACTTTATTCTCTTGGGGAGATCGACTGGGTAATAGAGTTTATTTGTTTAGGCATGATCACATCAGTCGTCGCAATTGTTCTTCTAACCTTGTTAAGACAGTTAACTGCGTAATGCCCAGAGTCCCCACAATATAACACACAGGTTTTCTGAACGTCATCTCTCTTTCTCCTGAATAGAAATGGATCTCTTAATTGCATCAACCTGCATAGGTTCAGCTGTGTCAGAAACTGGAGAAACTCTTGGATCCTTCTGAACAAATTGACTAGCAGAGAAATGCATGCCACCGTTACCGACATTCCCAGTCTGTCCTTCCTCCTTTCTGTAAGTTTTTGATCAATTTAGATATATAGTTGGATGAAGGCCTCAAGATCATTAGGAGTCTCCACTCTGGCAAGCTCATCTTTTACCCATTCAGAAAGCCCTTGGCGGTACTGACATTTTTGCACTGCTGGGTTCCAAGTGGTATCTGTGATCCAACGTCTAAATTCAGCTGTGTACTCAGCAACAGAATGTTTACCCTGCCGTAAACTATGCAATTTTGCTTCAGCAGTAGCACAGCGATTGAGATCATCAAAAACCTGATTCATCGCAGTCTCAAAAGTCTGGAAATTATTCAGCGTGGCACTGTCTTGTTCTATATAAGGGGAGGCCCAGGCTAGAGCTTCTCCAGTCAGGAGGTTGATAACAAACATTACTTTCTGTTTTTCAGACGTGAATGCAGAGGGTCACATTTGGAAATATATGCGACACTGGTTAAGAAAACCTCTGTAATGTTGGCGATCTCCATTAAACTTGGGTGGGTGAGGGTGCATTAGCATCATCTCGGGAACATAGGTCCAGCAATTGTTTTTGCAGAGCACGGATCTCTTCATGTTGCCCTTTCACCACACTTTCCAGCCTGGCAAATTTTTCTTGGTAGGTGACACCAAACTCCTGCAGCTCCGCAATTTGCTGCCTGAAAGGAGCCACAGCATTTGCTATAGCGGCCTCCATGTTTTAGGCCAGGTTATTCTGTCACGATCAGGTGTCGGGCTTGAAGACCAATTTCTATAGCAGTTGCAGGACTACCACCTAACAGCAGGATAGGTACACAGGTAATCACACTGGCAAATGACACAGGCTCACCTGAGGTGCAGAATCTAAGTACTAGCCGGTGTTCACCAGAGCTCCTGATGGTGGAGATGGATTTAGCTGCGTGCTAGTACCAGGTCGCGGTCCTCAGGTTTGCCCCACCAGGGTGTGAGCAAGCCGGGGTCCAGGAGCGGATGAGCAGATAAGGATTAAACAGCAGCACGGTCAGTAAACAAGCCAAAAGGTCGGTAACAAGCAGTTGCAGGTTGGGATCAGGCAGTAGAGTAGTCAAAGAACAAGCCGAGGGTCAATCATGAGTGGTAGCAAATACAGACGGCATCACGGAAGACAAGAGCAAGGCACTGGCTGAGAAGGCACAATAACCTGGCAAAGAGGAAGTGCTGAGACAAGGCTTATATAGGAAGTTCATGGGAGGAGCAAGGAGTTCAAGGTTCAACAGTAATCAAGACTCAAGGCAGGGTTGACCAATGGATCAGATAGGATTTTCCAATAGATCAGGCAGGGAGCTGACCAGCATCCCTGATAGCTCAGTGGGAAGAATCAATGCCAGACACAGAGGTCCCAGCTTCAAGCCCAGGTCTTGACAGAGGCCTAATGCCACGTACACACGATCGGAAAATCCGACAACAAAACCGTGGATTTTTTTCAGACGGAATGTTGTCTCAAACTTGTGTTGCATACACACGGTCACACAAATCTTGTTGGAAATTCCGAAGGTCAAGAACGCGGCGACGTACGACGAGCCGAGATCAATGAAGTTCAATAGGCAGTTTGGCTCTTCTGCTTGATTCTGAGCGTGCGTGTTTTTTTGCGTGTCGGAATTGCATACAGACGATCGGAATTTCCGATAGGAACTTTTTCCGTTGGGAAAATAGAGAACCTGCTCTCAATCTTTTGTTGGTGGGAATTCCGACAACAAATGTCCGATGGAGCCTATACACCAGGGATATGCAATTAGCGGACCTCCAGCTGTTGCCAAACTACAAGTCCCATGAGGCACAGCGAGACTCTGACAGCAGCAAGCATGACACCCAGAGGCAGAAGCATGATGGAACTTGTAGTTTTGCAACAGCTGGAGGTCCGCTAATTGCATATCCCTGCTATACACGGTCGGAATTTCTGACCAAAGGCTCACATTGGACATTTCTTGTCGGAATTTCCGATCGTGTGTACGCGGCATAAGTGTAGTTAGATGCACCCACAGGACAGGAATCACCTGGTCCCAATGACAGGTAAGTCTTATCCTGTGGGTGCATTGGATCTCTAAGCATCCCCTATTTTCAGGGGTATAGGAATTCAGACTGTGTGTTTTATCTCCTGTTTGGTGACAGCTGTAAATTTCTGGTGATCAGATTGTCGGAACTATTGGGGTTAAAAATAATTAATTCCTAAGGCCCATACATATCATATATATTTTATATGTCTTTATGAGCAGTTTAGGATTCATCTTGTTCAATTTTTTTGTTTTTTAAAGAGGTTAAATTAAGTTCATGCTTGTGGACAGAGATTTTTGTAAGAGACTTTAGGGCTCCTTGCATATCATTCTAGGTCGTAAATTAAGGGTCCGGACACTAAGACAAAAAACTATTTAAGGTCCGTGGGCTAGTGTGCATTGTAGGAGACCATTGTCCTGTATTTCAAGAGAACTATGAGTTGAAACACATATATTTTTTTTCTTTTCATGTCTGAGAGAGGGGGCTTATAAAAAAACGACCATATGAAACAAGTATTATTCACTATAAGCAATTATATTAGCAATAATTCCTATTATATATTATTATATTATAATAGGGTAAATAAATGCATAATTAATTGAATAATCTCACTTATTTGGATTTATGTATTTTTATAATGTAAATTTTTTTTATTATTATTATATTATGTTTATTTGTAACCATTGATAAACATATATAAATTGAATATAGCATGTTTGTAAGGCTATGAAAAGTTTTAAAGTATAGAAACTATACTTGTGATATAATGTATGGGGGGGGTTAAGTATCACACTACCTAACTCAAGGAATTAAACGAAAAGGTAATTATTGTGGGGTATATATTCTCATGGCCATATATCTGAGTTTCAGCCAAAAAGTCTGGTGGGGTTTGACATATCTGTCAAGATATAAACCTCTTATCATAGTTTATAGTTTTTCTTCAAGACTAAGTCAAAGGTTATGTGGAGATTGAGTTTGACATGTAAATAACATAAAAAAATATATATAAAAAAATTCTAATCCTACACCGCCCTTAGTGGTAGTTATGCACAAAGGTTCGATATTGCCCCTGCATATTTGGTGCAGGAAATGACATGTGTTAAACTAAAGCTAAAAGTTTGAAGATATCTGACGAGAGAAAGTTCCCTTGGGATACACAGCAGGAATCTTCTCAAACAAAAGAACGCAAAAGTTTTGGTAAAGTATAAATCATAATCTCTGTATGCCATAGATGTTTTAGACATGTCTTAAGTGAGACTATTCAATTTTGTAGTATTGATTGGATTGGAAGGACTTCTACCTGCAGTATGGAACTTTCTTGATTCGATTAAAAAGAAAGTATATACTTATGTGTATAAATCTCATGAAACTATTTTAGTTTTAGTGAATGGTTAAACCGGTTATAAGATATGTTTAAACAGAAAATGCATTAGAGATCTTTGCTTTAAATACAGTCTTGGCCTGATTACCAAGCTCTGTACACAGGATGACAATTTGTCCGTGTGTTTTAAGAAGTTGAGTATGCAGATCTGTTTGTTGGAGAAGAAGTCTTATGTCGAGAAAAACAACATTTTTCCCATTCAACGAGAAAAACGATAGTCTGTGGGCTTTCTGGCGTTTTTTTCGACGAGAAAAACGGCATTAAAAACGACGAGAAAAATTAGAACATGTTCTAATTTTTCTCGTCGTTTTTTTCGACATGTTTTCCGCGGCAGTGTTTCCCATAGGGAAACACTGCCGCGGAGCCCACAGACGGTCGTTTTTCTCGACAAGAGAAAAAACGACGTGAAAAACGACCGTGTGTGGGGAACAAGCCGTTCCCTCGTTTTTAATGACATTATTCTGGAGTCCATACCTCTCTTAATACAAGAAACCACAGCTTGGCATTGCATGCTATTATTAAGCTTATGATCTACCTGAACACCCAGATCCTTCTCCACCATTGATTCCCACAGTTGTGCTCCCCCTAGTATGCATTTTCTTAGCCCCTAAGTGCATAACTTTACATTTATCAACAAATAACCTCATCTGCCTCAGAGTTGCCCAATTAAACAGTGCATTGAGCTTGACTTGTAAGTTAGAGACATCCTGTAAGGATGTCTTTCCACTGCATAGCTTGGTGTCATCTGCAAAGACTGAAATGGTATTTTTAATCCCAGACCATAAATCATTTAAAAAGATATTAAAAAGTAAGGGTCCCAACACTGAACCTTGGGGTACACCACTGATAAACTTAGACCATTCAGAGTAAGAATCATCAACCACTACTCTCTGAATTCAGTCTTTTAGCCATTTTTCTATCCATTTACAAACAGATTTTTCCAAGCCTGTAGACTTTACCTTACACATTAGATGTGTGTGGGGAACTGTGTCAAACGCTTTTGCAAAGTCCAAGTATACCACGTCCACAGCCACCCCTCTGTCCAAGTATACCACATCCACAGCCACCCCTCTGTCCAAGTATTCTACGTCCAAAGCCACCCCTCTGTCCAAGTATACTACGTCCACAGCCACCCATCTGTCCAAGTATTCTACGTCCACAGCCACCCCCTGTCCAAGTACAGGCGGTCCCCGGGTTACAAACAAGATAGGGACTGTAGGCTTGTTCATAAGTTGAATCTGTTTGTAAGCTGGAACAGGTAACATTTTTAAGTCTAGCTCCAGCCAAAAAATCTATTTTTAAGCTTTTTGGATAGCATAGGGAAGGGTTATCACCCATGTAACAGTTGTTTTGCTGTCTGTGCCTGTTAGGACCTGGGCTTGAACCTGGGACCTCTGGTGTGTCTGGTGGTGACTCTTCTTGCTGAGGCACCTGGAATGCTGAACAGCTCCCTGGATAGTTCATTAGACAATTCCTTGAATGATTTTTCTTGTCTTGAATCTTGTTTGCCTTGAACCTTGAACCCTTTGCTCCTCCCAGGAACTTCCTGATTTAAGCCATGTCCCTGCACTTCCTGGTTGCCAGAATATTGTGTCTTCACCAGCCAATATCTTGCTCCTGTCTACTGCTGCCGACCGCATCTTTGCTACCACTCACTACCGACTTTTGGCTCGTCCCCGACTACGCTTCTGCTGAATCCCAACCTGGAACTATCTGTTACCGACTTTTGGCTCGTCCCCGACTACGCTTCTGCTTGATCCCTACCTGTATTATCTCTTTCTGGACCCCGGCTTGCTCACCCCTGGTGGGGCTAATCTGAGGACCGCGACCTGGCACTGACACGCAGCGAAGCCCATCTCCACCTTTAGGAGCCCTGGTGAATACCGGTCAGTGCTTAGACCCCGCACCTCAGGTGAACCCGTGTCATCAGCCAGGGTGACCTGTGTGAATACCTGCTCTGCTGCTATAGCTACTGGCCTCTGAGCCTTACTCCAGACCGTGACAGAATATTCTGGCCCAAAACATGGAGGCCGTTGTAGCAGCTGCTGTAGCTCCTCTCATGGTGCAAATCGCTGACTTGCAGACATTTGGTGTTAACTACCAGGAAAAATTTTCTGAGTTACAGATTGAAGTGAAAGCACTACAAGAGGAAATCCTTGATCTGAATAAACAATTGCGGGATTTTCGTGCCCGAGATACCGCTGCCGTAGATACTAATGCACGAATGCCCCTACCACTTAAGTTTAATGGAGACCGCCGCCATTATAGAGGGTTCCTTAATCAATGTTGTATATACTTTCAGATGCAACCTGCTGCATTTACTTCTGACAGGAACAAGGTGCTGTTTATTATCAACCTCCTGACTGAGGAAGCTTTAGCCTGGGCCTCCCCTTATGTGGAGAAAGATGATGTCGTCCTGGATGATTTTGATTATTTTGTGGCTGCGATGAACCAAGTTTTCGATGATCCTAACCGCTGCGCTACTGCTGAGTAGGGATGGGCCCGGTGCTCGATTCGAACCCACGTTCGATTCGAGCACCGGGCGTTCGCTCGCTCGGCGAGCCCAGAACTATTTGGGTCGTTCGCATCACATTCGTGTGATGCGAGCGGCCCCGCAATGCATTGCGGCCGGCGCGGCCAGCGCAGTGCATTGCTGGCTGATAATTGGCCAAGCATGCACTGTGACCCCGCATGCTTGGCCAATCACAGCGCCCGAAACTCGGAGAGCAATAATTGGCTACAGGCAGGACGCCTGTAGCCAATTACAGCTCAGGGGCTTTAGTACACGCCCCACCATTTAAAAGGCCGCCACGCCGTCGGCCCCGGTCACATGAGTTCCGGCTTTAGGAGAGATCAGTCTGCTGATTCTGTCTTTGCTTGATACTGAAAGATTTGCTCTTCTTTGCTAAACCATTGGCTATTTCTTTGCTAAACCATTGCTACCTAAGTCATTGATCGTTCATTGCTGCTGATTGCACAGTTAGTGTGTTATTAGCTGCTGCTGGGGATTAGTCTGGTGCGTGCTTACTGTTAGTACAGTATTGCAGTAGTACCAACCGCAGTGCTGTTAGCACAGCATTGCACCCCAACAGCACCCATAGGACTTCTAGTGTGTTAGTGGCATCACACAGAGCTCCTATATTTTCTTCTCAGCAGCACCCATAGGACTTCTAGTGTGTTAGTGGCATCACACAGAGCTCCTATATTTTCTTCTCAGAAGCACCCATAGGACTTCTAGTGTGTTAGTGGCATCACACAGAGCTCCTATATTTTCTTCTCAGCAGCACCCATAGGACTTCTAGTGTGTTAGTGGCATCACACAGAGCTCCTATATTTTCATCTCAGAAGCACCCATAGGACTTCTAGTGTGTTAGTGGCATCACACAGAGCTCCTATATTTTCTTCTCAGAAGCACCCATAGGACTTCTAGTGTGTTAGTGGCATCACACAGAGCTCCTATATTTTCATCTCAGAAGCACCCATAGGACTTCTAGTGTGTTAGTGGCATCACACAGAGCTCCTATATTTTCTTCTCAGCAGCACCCATAGGACTTCTAGTGTGTTAGTGGCATCACACAGAGCTCCTATATTTTCTTCTCAGAAGCACCCATAGGACTTCTAGTGTGTTAGTGGCATCACACAGAGCTCCTATATTTTCTTCTCAGCAGCACCCATAGGACTTCTAGTGTGTTAGTGGCAGCAAACAGAGCTCCTATATTTTCTTCTCAGCAGCACCCATAGGACTTCTAGTGTGTTAGTGGCATCACACAGAGTTCCTATATTTTCTTCTCAGCAGCACCCATAGGACTTCTAGTGTGTTAGTGGCATCACACAGAGCTCCTATATTTTCATCTCAGAAGCACCCATAGGACTTCTAGTGTGTTAGTGGCATCACACAGAGCTCCTATATTTTCATCTCAGAAGCACCCATAGGACTTCTAGTGTGTTAGTGGCATCACACAGAGCTCCTATATTTTCATCTCAGAAGCACCCATAGGACTTCTAGTGTGTTAGTGGCATCACACAGAGCTCCTATATTTTCTTCTCAGCAGCACCCATAGGACTTCTAGTGTGTTAGTGGCAGCAAACAGAGCTCCTATATTTTCATCTCAGAAGCACCCATAGGACTTCTAGTGTGTTAGTGGCATCACACAGAGCTCCTATATTTTCTTCTCAGCAGCACCCATAGGACTTCTAGTGTGTTAGTGGCATCACACAGAGTTCCTATATTTTCTTCTCAGCAGCACCCATAGGACTTCTAGTGTGTTAGTGGCATCACACAGAGCTCCTATATTTTCTTCTCAGAAGCACCCATAGGACTTCTAGTGTGTTAGTGGCATCACACAGAGCTCCTATATTTTCTTCTCAGCAGCACCCATAGGACTTCTAGTGTGTTAGTGGCATCACACAGAGCTCCTATATTTTCTTCTCAGAAGCACCCATAGGACTTCTAGTGTGTTAGTGGCATCACACAGAGCTCCTATATTTTCATCTCAGAAGCACCCATAGGACTTCTAGTGTGTTAGTGGCATCACACAGAGCTCCTATATTTTCTTCTCAGCAGCACCCATAGGACTTCTAGTGTGTTAGTGGCATCACACAGAGCTCCTATATTGTCATCTCAGAAGCACCAATAGGACTTCTAGTGTGTTAGTGGCATCACACAGAGCTCCTATATTTTCTTCTCAGCAGCACCCATAGGACTTCTAGTGTGTTAGTGGCATCACACAGAGCTCCTATATTTTCATCTCAGAAGCACAAATAGGACTTCTAGTGTGTTAGTGGCATCACACAGAGCTCCTATATTTTCTTCTCAGCAGCACCCATAGGACTTCTAGTGTGTTAGTGGCATCACACAGAGCTCCTATATTTTCTTCTCAGCAGCACCCATAGGACTTCTAGTGTGTTGGTGGCAGCAAACAGAGCTCCTATATTTTCTTGTCAGCAGCACACATAGTACCTATAGTGTGTTAGTGTCAGCACCCATAGGACCTACAGTGTGTTGTGAGCACACATAGGAGCTCTATTTTTTATACTATATACACTACCGACTACAATGGCTGGAAGACCGCCAAGGAGAGGCAGAGCGTGCCGAGGCAAGAACACTGGGCAGGCAGGCTCTGTTTCTAGAGACAACAGTGCTGGCCGTGGACGTGGTCGTGCATCGTCATCAGCACGTGGCCATGGGACACGCTTGTCTTTGTTTTCGGCAGCTGGACATGTGGAGCCGCATCATGCCGAAGGCTTTGTAGAATGGATGACCAAGCCCTCCTCATCCTCCTCATCCTCTCTCACCCAGGCTCAGGGTACTGGCAGAGCAGCTGCCAACGCGTACTCAATGGCATCATCAGCCACCCCTTCCCTAGACCCACCATGTCCTCCTGAGGAGTCCCCCGAACTGTTTGAGCACAGTGTTGGGTAAATGCTCCAGGAGGATGCCCAACGATTCGAAGGCTCGGATGATGATACCCAGCTTGAGGAAGTCAGTAGTGTGCGCGCAGAGAGAGGGGATGCTGAAGGACAGCAATCTGGCAGTACTGTTCCAGCAGCTGCAGCTTACTGCCAGGTTTGCTCTAGTGGTGAAGAGGGAGGGGATGATGAGGTCACTGACTCCACGTGGGTGCCTGAAGGGAGAGAGGAGGAGGAGGAGGAGGAGGAGGAGGATGCGGCGTCACATGTCCAACGAGGCAGGATGCCCCCTGGAGGCCAGCTAGAGGCCAGCACAGCAACTGTACCACACCGCAGAGCTCCGCCTGTGCAGGCGCTGCCTCTGCACGTTATCACAAAAGTTCTTTGGTGTGGGCCTTTTTTGAGACGAGTGCATCAGATCGCACCACTGCTATTTGCAATATTTGTCTCAAGCGTATCTCGCGTGGCCAAAACATCAGCCGCTTGGGCACCACAAGCATGAGCAGACATATGTCGACCTGCCATGCAGCTCGTTGGCAAGCACACATAAAAGACCCACACCAAAGAACAAAGCGGACCTCTCCTTGCTCCTCATCAGCTGGGATCTCCATCCCCACTATATTTTCAGTCCTCTCTGAAAGCTGCTCTGAGAGGACTGAAGGTGTAGAATTAGGTGTGTCACAACCAAGTACTTGCAGTACACCGACGTCCGATTGTAGCAGGCAAATTTCCCTGCCCCAGCTGCTGGACCGTCGAAAGAAGTATACTCCCAGCCATCCACATGCCCAGCGGTTGAATGCTAGCTTGGCTAAATTGCTAGCACTTCAACTGCTGCCTTTTCAGTTGGTAGACTCGGCCCCCTTCCGTGAGTTTGTTCAATGTGCGGTTCCTCAGTGGCAGGTTCCCAAACGCCACTTTTTCTCACGGAAGGCGATTCCGTCTCTCTACCGGCATGTGGAAGGCAATGTCCATGCCTCGCTGGACAGGGCGGTCAGTGGTAAGGTGCATATTACCGCTGACTCATGGTCCAGCAGGCATGGACAGGGACGTTATCTTTCTTTCACGGCCCATTGGGTCACTCTATTGGCAGCTGGGAGGGATGCAGGACAAGGTGCAGTAGTGTTGGAGGTTGTTCCGCCACCACGCCTCCAAAATGCTACTACTGGTTGTGACACACCTCTCTCCTCCACCCCCTCCTCTTCTTCTTCCTCCATGTCCTCTTCGAGTGCTCAGTCCTCGGAACCAGCGGTGCTCCGTAGGCGTACAAGGGGCTACGCGAGTACGCAGGCAAAAAGATGCCATGCCGTGCTTGCGCTGGTGTGTTTGGGGGACAGGAGCCACACTGGGCCAGAGGTTCTGGCAGCTCTGCAGGGGCAGGCCGAGAGGTGGTTGACGCCACACCAGCTTAAGCCAGGAGTGGTCGTTTCTGACAATGGCACCAACCTCCTCTCCGCCCTGCGACAGGGGCAGCTCACCCATGTGCCCTGTATGGCTCACGTCCTCAACCTGGTGGTGCAGCGGTTCTTGGGCAGGTTCCCAGGCTTACAGGATGTCCTGAGGCAGGCCAGGAAAGTCTGTGTGCATTTCCGCCGATCTTATAATGCCAGTGCTCGGCTGACTGAGCTGCAAAAGGAGCTGAACCTGCCCAAGAACCGCCTAATATGTGACATGCCCACCAGGTGGAACTCAACGTTGGCCATGCTGCAGCGACTGCACACGCAGCAGAGGGCCATCAATGAGTACCTTTGCGACTACGGCACCAGGACAGGGTCAGGGGAGCTTGGCTTTTTTTCCCCACGCCAGTGGAGCATGATCAGGGATGCATGCACTGTCCTCTCACCATTTGAGGAGGCCACGAGGATGGGGAGCAGTGACAGTGCATGCATCAGTGACACTGTACCTCTTGTCCACCTGTTGGAGCATACGCTGCGTGGGATAATGGACAGGGCACTTGAGGCAGAACAGAGGCAGGAAGAGGAGGACTTCCTTGCCTCTCAAGGCCCCCTTTATCCAGACAGTGTTCCTTCTGTCCCACCCATCACACAGGAAGAGGATGAGGATGGGGAGGAGGAGGAGGAGGAGGATTGTGTGAGCATGGAGGTGGAGCCTGGCACTCAGCATCAGCAGCAGCAGTCCTTTAGGGATGATGTACAGTCCCAACAAACCAGTGGACTTGTACGTGGCTGGGAGGAGGTGGCTGGCGATCATGTCATCCTCAGTGACCCAGAAGACCCTGGACCGAATGCCTCAGCTAACCTACGCTGCATGGCCTCCCTGATCCTGCAAAGCCTGCGGAAGGATCCTCGTGTTCTTCGGATCAAGGAGAGGGACCATTACTGGCTGGCCACTCTCCTTGATCCACGGTACAAGGGTAAGGTTGCGGACCTTATCTTGCCGTCGCAGAGGGAGCAGAGGATGAGACATCTCAGGGAGGCCTTGCAGAAAGGTCTGTGCAACGCGTTCCCAGAAACTGGGAGGTTACAAACTCCTGGTCCTGGACGACGAGTTGCTGAGGCTTCGGTCAGTAGCAGAAGGAGCGGTGGGGAAGGTGGACGTCTGACCGATGCGTTCAGACAATTTTTTAGTCCGCAGCCCCAAGGTATGATCGGTTCCAGCAACCATCGCCAGCGTCTGATATACATGGTGCAGGAATACCTAGGGGCAAGGTCAGACTTGGACACCTTTCCCACCGAAAATCCTCTGGCTTACTGGGTCCTGAGGATGGATCACTGGCCAGAGCTTGCACAGTATGCAATTGAGCTACTGGCCTGTCCTGCATCCAGCGTTCTTTCCGAACGCACATTCAGTGCTGCTGGAGGATTTGTCACCGATCATAGGGTGCGCCTGTCCACCGACTCGGTTGATCGACTGACCTTCATAAAAATGAATCAGTCTTGGATCACCACCAGCTACCAGACACCTGAAGCGGATATAACGGAATAATTTATAATGTCACATCCCTTCAAGACTGCCTATGCTGATGCTGAGTGACTGTCCTGTTATGTTCACTGACTATCCTCTTCCTCCTCCTCAATGATCCATGCCACCACACCAGTGCCTAAGGCACAATTTTTCAGCCCCTGTATAACAGGGGCGTGTAATTACAATTTTTTAAAAAGATGCTTCGCAACAGGTGTGACTGCTGTGCTCCAAGTACAGTATCTGTGAGGGGTTGCAGTGTTGTGGCACCAGCATCAGTGCCTAAGGCACAATTTTTCAGCCCCTGTTGGGGCATGTAATTACAATTTTTAGGCAATGCTTTGCAACAGGTCTCATTGCTGTGCTCAGAGTACAGTATCTGTGAGGGGTTGCAGTGTTGTGGCACCAGCACCAGTGCCTAAGGCACAATTTTTCAGCCCCTGTATAACAGGGGCGTGTAATTACAATTTTTTAAAAAGATGCTTCGCAACAGGTGTGACTGCTGTGCTCCAAGTACAGTATCTGTGAGGGGTTGCAGTGTTGTGGCACCAGCACCAGTGCCTAAGGCACAATTTTTCAGCCCCTGTTGGGGCGTGTAATTACAATTTTTAGGCAATGCTTTGCAACAGGTCGCATTGCTGTGCTCAGAGTACAGTATCTGTGAGGGGTTGCAGTGTTGTGGCACCAGCACCAGTGCCTAAGGCACAATTTTTCAGCCCCTGTATAACAGGGGCGTGTAATTACAATTTTTTAAAAAGATGCTTCGCAACAGGTGTGACTGCTGTGCTCCAAGTACAGTATCTGTGAGGGGTTGCAGTGTTGTGGCACCAGCACCAATGCCTAAGGCACAATTTTTCAGCCCCTGTTTAACAGGGGCGTGTAATTACAAATCTTGATCTAATAGTTCACAGCAGGGCCCATTCCTGCGCCCACCAAGAGTAACTATGAGGGCCTACAGTCTTGTGGCAACACCGTCCACCACCACCACCACCACCAAAGGCCCAATTTTTCTGCCCTGTTCAACAGGTGCATGCAATTACAAATCTTGATCTAATAACTCACAGCAGGGCCCATTCCTGCACCCACCAAGAGTAACTGTGAGGGCTTACAGTCTTGTGGCAACACCGTCCACCACCACCACCACCACCACCAAAGGCCCAATTTTTCTGCCCGGTTCAACAGGTGCATGCAAGTACAAATCTTGATCTATTAACTCACAGCAGGGCCCATTCCTGTGCCCACCAGTCTTGTGGCTACACCAACATCTAATAGGGCAAATTTCTGCAGAGTATATACGGCAGGCCCCTACTTTCAAACATCCAACTTACAAATGACTCCTACTTGCAAACGGCAAGAGAAAACAGGAAGTGAGAGGAAATCTACCCCTAGGAAGGAAAATTCTATCCTGTTAGATTTAATTTGGGAAAAAGGTATCTCCTCTCTACTGATGCTTTATCACCAATCCTTGTTTCAATTAAAACCCCACTTTTCCAAAAACATTTGTCATTGGGACGGAAAGTGAGGTGACATGTTCTGAACAGATGTGCAAAGACAGCAAATGTTACAGGGGTGATAACCCCTCCCTATGTTCTCCAAAAAGCTTAAAAATAGATTTTTTTGGGATGGAGCTACACTTCATAATGTACCTGTTCAGATTCTACTTAAGAACAAACCTACAGTCCGTGTCTTGTTTGCACCACCTATATACTGCTGTTCAGAGTATATAGGGTTGTAGGTATAGGGTTTTATTTTGGGTGCGGGGTCCCCCTTAATATCCATACAAGACCCAAAGGGGCAGGGGTGGGGGGGGGGTGATGGGGTGATGGGGTAGCCATGCCATTTTTCTCAAGGATTTTCAGCCATATGGCGGCCAGGACAAGACATGACCCTAAAGCCGCAAGTGGTTTTAAATGGCTTCTTTTTTTCCTTTACAAATGTCATTTTGTGCAAGGACAGTTCTAAACACGGGAAACACATGCCACTTCACAGGCATACTTTAGACACCCCCCAGGTACCATATTTAAAGGAAAATTTCACTTTTTTTTTTCACTTTATGCATCATTAAAATGACTGCTCCCGAAAAAACGTTAGTTTTTAAAATTTCTTTTTGCATTGATATATGTCCCCTGGGGCAGGACCCGGGTCCCCAAACCTGTTTTATGACATTAACATGCATATTGGCCGTTGTAATTAGCAATTTTGATTTCGAACGTTCGCGTCCATTATAACGAATAGGGTTCGAAAATTCACGCGAACTTTCGGTCCGTTCGAAGGTTCTGGTGCGAACCGAACCCGGGGGTGTTCGGCTCATCCCTACTGCTGAGGCAAAATTGCACAATTTACGGCAGGGTAGACGCTCTGTTGCAGAGTACACAACTGAATTCCGACGTTGGATCTCAGATACCAATTGGAATCCAGGAGCACAAAAAAGTCAGTTCCGTCAAGGACTCTCGGAGCAAGTAAAAGATGAGCTTGCCAGAGTAGAAAGTCCTGACGACCTCGAGGCTTTTATTAAATTATGTATTCGAATTGATCAGAGACTTACTGAAAGGAGAAAAGAGAGACTGGGAATCCTAGGCAGTAATGGTGGCATGCGTTTTTTCTACTACTCAGTATCCTCCTAAGGGTCCAAAAGTTTTTCCTGATTCTGACACTCCTGAACCTATGCAGGTGGATGCTATTAAAAGATCTATTACCACTCAGGAGAAAGAAAGACGACGTTCAGAGAACTTGTGTCTTCATTGTGGAGACTCTGGACATTATGCAGTTAATTGTCCCAATAAATTTAAAAGAACAATTGCAGCAACAGATGTTACAGTATCTGAACAAATAAACTCAATTTCTCAGTCCATCTCTCCTTTGATTCAGGAAGCAAATAAAGTTAATTCTTTATCAACTCACTTTGTCATCCCAATAAGGCTTATTGTGGAAAGCAATAAAATATCTTGCGCTGCTATGCTGGACTCAGGGGCCGGGGGAAACTTCATGGACATTGAATTTGCCCAAAGTAATAACCTTCAAATAAGAAATAAGCTTGCCCCTATTGATATGGAAACTGTGGATGGCTCACCTTTGTCTTCAGGTCCAGTTACCCACGAGACAACCCCACTTAAACTCCTAATCGAGACTGACCATCAGGAGACTATCAGCTTTGAGCTGATCACATCACCCAAGTTCCCTATTATCCTGGGCATCCCTTGGTTCTCTATCCATAATCCCTCCATCAACTGGGAAACACGTTCTTTAAGCTTTACATCTGACCATTGCAAAAGACATTGCAAAGAATCTTATCAAATAAGCCCTCCACCAACCCAAGATTTACAAGCAGTTTTGGCAACTACCAAGCCATACGACAAGCTACCTCCACAATATCTTGAGTTTCGCGACGTTTGTGATAAAAAGAACGCAGATCAGCTGCCTCCTCATCGCTCTTATGATTGTCCCATTGAATTGCTTCCAGGGGCAGAAATACCATTTGGGCGCCTTTATTCTTTATCAGAACCTGAACTGAAGGTGCTCAGGGAGTGGATTAATGAGAATCTAGAGAAGGGTTTTATCAGACACTCAACCTCTTCTGCTGGGGCAGCCTTATTCTTTGTGGTGAAAAAGGACTCCACCCTGCGTCCGTGTATTGACTACAGAGATTTAAATAGGATCACAATGAAGAATCGCTATCCACTCCCACTGATTCCAGAAATGCTTGAGAGACTCCGCTCTGCCATGCTCTTTACTAAATTAGATTTACGGGGGGCATACAACCTTATCCGCATTCGTCCCGGAGATGAATGGAAAACTGCTTTCAGAACCAGATATGGACATTTTGAATCTTTGGTCATGCCCTTTGGGCTCTGCAATGCTCCTGCAACTTTTCAATATTTTATTAATGATGTTTTTCGAGATTTGCTTGATCAGTTTGTAATAGCATATTTGGATGACATTCTCATTTTCTCTGATACTTTGGAAGAACACCGCAAGCATGTCTGTATTGTTTTCGAGAGACTAAGGCGGAATCAACTTTACATCAAACTAGAGAAATGCGAGTTTGAACAAACTCAGATCCAGTTCTTGGGATATATAATCTCTTCTGAAGGGGTGAGCATGGATCCTGATAAGATCAAAGCAGTGGTGGATTGGCCTGTCCCTAGGAATGTTAAGGAGATACAGCGATTTGTTGGATTTGCCAACTTTTACAGAAGATTTATAAGGAATTTCTCCAAGGTAATTGCTCCAATTACACAGCTGACAAAGAAAGGGATATCCTTTTTGTGGTCACCTGAGGCACAGACTGCCTTTAGTAAACTGAAAACTCTCTTCACTTCTGCACCAATACTGGTACATCCAGATCCAGAACTACCTTTCATCCTAGAAGTTGATGCTTCTAATTCTGCTGTGGGAGCTATCCTTTCTCAGCGAATTGGAGAAAAAATGCTGCTTCATCTTTGCGCTTATTTCTCTCGAATGATGTCTCCAGCCGAGAAGAATTATGACATTGGAAACAAGGAACTGCTGGCAATTAAGGAAGCATTTTCTGAGTGGAGGCATCTGCTGGAAGGGGCTAAGCACCCTGTAACCGTTCTCACCGATCATAGAAATTTAGAATTTATTAGGTCTGCTAAAAGGTTGTCATCTAGACAAGCACGTTGGACTCTTTTCTTCTCCAGGTTCAATTTTGTTATCTCATACCGCCCTGGGTCAAGGAATAGTAAGGCTGATGCCCTATCACGGATGTTGCCTGGGCCTCTCCAGGAAAGCAACTCTGAATGTACAATCCTGTCTCAAAATAACTTTCTAGGGGCCACGAGTTCAAAGACATTTCTTAATCTCCTCAAGGAGGGGTATGAGAACGACCTGCTTCTTAATAACCCTCCTAAAGACATAAACCTCAAGTACAATAATGGTTTTTGGACTCAAGCGCATTGCCTCTATGTACCTGAATCAGTTCGGGTAGAAGCCCTCAGGTTGGTACACGACTCTAAACTTGCTGGTCATTTTGGGGTTTCTAAGACAGAAGAACTCTTATCACGTTCCTTTTGTTGGCCTGGGTACAAGAAAGATGTAAAGAGATATGTGGCTTCATGTCTAACCTGTGCTCGCAATAAGACACCCCGATCTTCTCCTCTGGGGTTACTTCTACCACTGCCTGTTCCATCTAGGCCATGGGGGTCAATTTCTATGGACTTTGTGGTTGACCTTCCTCTTTCAAAAGGGATGACCACCATTCTGGTAGTCGTTGACTGTCTCACTAAGATGGCTCATTTTATTCCAGTTAAGGGGGTACCCTCCGCCGAACATACTGCTGAGGTAATGGTTAGAGAAGTTTTTAAACCTCATGGAATTCCTGATGATGTGGTGTCTGACAGAGGGGTACAGTTTTCCTCAAAATTTTGGAGAAGTTTTTGCTCAGCTTTGGGTGTAACAATTAATCTGTCCTCAGCTTTTCATCCACAGTCTAATGGTCAGACCGAGAGGACCAATCAAACTCTGGAGCAATACCTTTGATGTTTTGTGAGTTATCTCCAGGATGACTGGGTGGACTACCTTCCTACGGCAGAGTTTTCTTATAATAACTGTAAACATAGCTCCACTTCCCAAAGCCCATTTTTCTTAAACACCGGGTATCATCCAGTTTTTATTCCTGATCTCCCTATCTCAACTTCAATTCCTGCTGTTACCAACAGACTAACTTCATTACATGAGGTCCAGGAGAGATTGACTGATACATTGAAGGAGGCGCAGGAATATTACAAGAAGGCCGCTGACAGACACCGTAGGTCTATTCCCACCTTTCAGGTAGGTGACAAAGTTTGGTTATCTACCAAAAATTTTAGGTTCAGGTTCCATGTGCTAAGTTGGATCAAAAGTTTATGGGACCTTTTGAGATTTCTGCTCAAATCAACCCGGTCACTTTTCGCCTAAAACTTCCTGACAATATGAAGATTCACCCTGTTTTTCATATATCGCTACTCAAGCAGTTTCATGAAAATACTTTTTCTGGAAGAATTTATCCTCCTCCTCCACCTGTTGAGGTACAGGGTGAAGAAGAATATGTGGTGGGAAAAATTCTTGATTCCAGGATCTCTAGGAACAAATTGCAATATTTGGTTCAATGGGAAGGATATGGGCCAGAAGAAAATTCTTGGGAGCCTGAAAAGAATGTTCATGCCCCTAGATTAACAAGGGAATTCCACCAGAGGTTTCCACAGAAACCTGGCCCTAAGATGTCCAGTGGACATCCTGGAAGGAGGGGAGTACTGTTAGGACCTGGGCTTGAACCTAGGACCTCTGGTGTGTCTGGGGGTCTCCTGTCCAAGTATACTATGTCCACAGCCACCCCTCTGTCCAAGTATTCTATGTCCACAGCCACCCCCCTATCCAAGTATACCATGTCCACAGCCACCCCTCTGTCCAAGTATACTACATCCACAACCACCCCTCTGTCCAAGGTTTTACTTACCTCCTTATAAAAAAAAATTAGATTTGTCTGACAACTTCTGTCTTTAATGAATCCATGCTGTCTGTTGCTTAAAATATATATTTTTCAAACAAGAACTCATCTATTTGGTCTTTTATTAAACTTTCCCCCAAAAATATATTTTTTTTAAAGTTGATTTAAAAGTTTACTGAGCCGGATGGAGTATAGGGTGTTAGTTAACGTTAAAAATTTTTCTGTAAAAGTGAATTAACCCGTTAACTCTTTTACGCTCTATCCAAAACTCTATGATTGCTGCCCTATGAATGTAACATAAGGCAAATGTCCTGAAGATATTGGATAGATGGTGGCAAGCAGGTTTGGATCGAATTAACGAGGAAGGTGAAGGTGTCTCACAAATCTAACAAATCTTTCGATGGAGGCTTAGCGACCTGCAAATTGCGCTTTCCTCGTTTTATCAATTTAAACCTAACTTTGTAATTTCTATACTTCACTGTAATGCGCCGATCTTTTATTTTTTTGGATCGCAGACCTCAAATTCTGACACACTTTCTGAAAATTTTGATCTGCTAAATTATAAAGGCCCAAGCTTGCTTGAGTTGTCTGAGACCTCCGCTGTTTCCATAACCCAGATTGACAGAGCACAAAATTGGGTTAAAGTTTTCTTAGTAAAGTGTCACTCCAGGACCCTCGATGAAGCGCACTGACATGACAAATTTACATATTCATTGTCAGCCCATCTGCTCTCGATATTGTTTTTTTCCTTTATTTTCTTATCTTTTTGTGACTGACAAGTGAAATTATTTTTTCTGTCCAAAGCCTAGGTGCAATTTGAAGGGTGGATATTTTTTATTTTTTTTTCCTTTTCCACTTCAGAGCTCAATTTAGCCGTTGAACAAATGCAATAGTCAAAAAAAAAGTATATTTGTCGAGTTTCTTGTTCGTGTTTTCCTGTGGGGAGGCCCGATTGGGTCTAATTTGTCTGGCAGCTGATTAAATATCTTCATCATGAGTAGGCAGTGTTTCAAAAGAACATTTTCTCGGCGTTTGAATTTCAAGTGAAATCAATCACAGCGGTTTGATTGTTGAGCCTTTTTTTTAGGATGTATCAGTGCTCTCTTTTTACCAGTTAAAGAGGCTATATGTTCAAAGAAAACAATTACATGGATTTTAGGCATAATTTCAGGATCTGCTTTCAAGGGGAAAAATATAGCTGCTGTGATATGTACCCATGGATAAAAGGCAGATTGCTTGGGTATGGTGCATGGTGTAGCTCACAAAAATACCTCCAAGGTAACTTTGGTTGACAGTAAAAAAAACTTTATTTCATGAATTTTTTTCAATTTTTAGATTTATATGCTAATCTGATTTGATTTAGCTTTGCATAAAAAAACAAACAAAATATATAGCCTGGGAAAAGTAAAAATAAATTAGCGGCTTCTGATGCAATCAATGCTCATCTATCTCATGCAGAAGCTCCACTTCGCCACTAGTGGTCCCCAGTCCTTCAGTTTGAATAATGGTCAAAGTTTTTCAACCCACCACCTATGAGCCAACCCTATCATGGAACCATTCCCTGGGGGGGTTTTCATCACACCAGCCTAGGTTCAGAATGTTAATGCATTAAAGACAACACAGATACACACAAACTTAAAAAACAAAACAAGATATTGGATTCTTTCCTAAAAGTACATAATATAACTCGATACTAGCATTTATAGATAAAGTTGATCCAGGGAATAATCTGATTGCCTCTCGGGGGATCAGGAAGGATTTTTTTCCCCTGCTGGAGCAAATTAAATTATGCTTTGCTGGTTTTTTTTGCCTACCTCTAAATCAACTATGACCCCCCCCCCCCCCCTTTTATTGGATGAACTGGATGGGCTTGTGTCTTTTTTAAACCAAACCAACTCTTTAACTATGATTAAAAAAATAAAATTTAAAAAATAATAAAGTTTGTGATCGCATAATGAAAACTGGTGTTTTTCATAGTTTATATTGATCCATAGTGAACTTTTTGATTGGCCATACTGTAAACATACAACAAAGTGCACTATGATCTCTCCACAGTTCTTTCTAAGTGCAAACACCTTGTGTCCTCCACCAGCCACACTGTGAGGCTTACCAGAAGAGATGGGACTCTCACAGTAGAAGTCAAACAGCGCTTGTTTACAATGCTTTAGTTTATGAATGGAGAGAACCCACTGTCTCCTCTTCATTCATCTTCAGTGCAGCTGAGGCTGCTGAGAAAGGGACTGGGGAAGCTCTATCCATAGTCTCTTTGCATGTCTCAAAAGGGACATGTCAGGGGTATTCTAAAATGAAATTGTAAAAATAATATAATAAAAATAAAATAAACACTGACACTGACTGTCCACTCTCCACCCCCCCCCCAAAAAAAAAGAAAGCATTGTAAAATATATATATATATATATATATATATATATATATATATGTAGCGCTACCCCCAGTTAAGAGAGCCGCTGATATTGATTTGGGCCCTGTAGTGCACTGCTGTCAACCCCTGGCAATCGGCTCTAACCTCCCGTGGCACAGCTGGTGATAGAGGGATAGGACCGCGTGACCGCAACTGTTGGTGACGCAGTCCTATAACAAACATGCACAGAATATACTTTAAAACTCCTATTAAAGTAAGCGGAACTGACACCAAATGTACTTTACCCAGATATTTTACTGAGGCTAATGGGCAAGTAATAAACAACAGTATAACAAGTTGCAGATCCCTGCAATAAACAGTAATAAAGATAAACAGAGTAATCAGAATAATAAAGTATTGCTATGCAACTCTAGCGCTGCCCTTTTACAGCTACTTCCCCTCATGGGTAGACTAACACCCAGCAATGTCTACCTATGCAGTCAGGCCTGACTGATCTAAATGGAAGTTCAGTGAAACAATATTCGCTAGCAATCTCTCGGTGGTGCACTTGAAGAACAACTTTGTAATCCCAACGAATAGTAAAGATAAAGTATCTGTCTTTAAACAGCTCTCACCACCTGGACAAGTCCAAGTCCCTTTCCTCCATCGATTCGTCTAGGAACAGGAATCCACCGACATCCAAGTCGTCAATCCTTCTGGTGTACTGCAGCAAGGAGGATTAGATGTCTCTAAGGCTCTGCTAGGCTGGCAGAGGGCTCTTTGGAAAGGAGCACACGGCCCAGGCTTCAGGCCTTGTGCACACAGCAGTTCAGCACCGACATCCTCTTGCTAGGAGAGGGGTGTCCAAAAGAGACCGACCAAAACTCCGCCTCCCCTTTATAAAGTCTGCCCCAGCAGTCTCTGTTCTGGAGCAATGCACCCTGGGTGCTGCAAGATGTACTGGGAGATGTAGTCTCTCTCTCCTCTGCTTTCACTTCCATAATGTCTCTTTACTTCCTCCCGACTCACCTCTCACCTGAAACTTCTTGTCTCTCTGCATTAAAGGGGAACACCCCGCTACACACTCCCCCCACTTGAACTCTTTGGTCGCCAAAGACATCTAACATTTTTAGATCTGCAAAACATTTTAGCTTCAATGCGGTTGCATAGGATTGACAGAGGAGCCTCCCACCAATCATCAGAGGATGGGGAGCTGTCCTGTCTACAGGTCGCTTCAGTGGGGGCGACCTGTCTAACTGTGCCAGAGAGTGAGCTGGGGTTGCCCTCCACCAAATGAACAGTGGAGGGATTCGGATTCTCTGCATTCCTCCTGGCAGTGACCACAGAATCTTCTGAGCTCTTCCCCATTTGTGGGTAGGTCAACTTTTTGGGAGGCCTTATGACTCTTCGAGCCCTTTGTTCCACTGGCTCAGACATGGTAGGCTCACTAGCCTCTTTGAGTACTTCTGCCTCCTGCAGATTGGTTTCTTCCACTACTGCTATGGATCCTTCTTCTGGCAGTGAGGGTAAGGGATCACATCTGGGGACAGCAGGGGCTAAAAGCCGTTTCACCAGATCGGTATTGGTCCCAACAATGAGAGAGCTTCTGGAGGGCCCTGACAGCCAGGGGCAGACAATGGCCAGTGTCTCAAAGTCCTGGGGCTCCCCAGCCCTCAATGGATCACACGACAACTTGATCCGCACACATCCATCACAAGAGTACTCTTCTGCTTGGATACCCTTAATCTTGGTGTCTCCCATCTCTTCCAGGGGCAGGTATGATAGGTACTTCTTGTAAAAGTCTCTGGTCATTAGGGTAACCTGAGCACCTGTATCAAGGATGGCTCTGGTGTAGATCCCTTCGACCAGAACAGGCACTACAGGCAGAGGACCTACCAATTGGGTAGCAGTCCTTTTGTAAACACCTGTAACAGCAGGCTGGCATACTCGAACTTGTGATCTCTTCAGCTTCTGGCGCTGGGAATGCCGTTTCTGGCTTTGTTTGGAAGGCTGATAGGCGTTGTTCACTGAGACGGCATAAACTGCAGGTGTCCTCCACCGTTCCCTTGTAGGTTCAGAGAAAGTTACTTTTGAAGGTCCGGATCTTCTCTCCATTCTTGGGCTTGGACATTCTCGCTGGTAGTGGCCTACACCTCCACAGTTTCTACAGATGTCTTGCTTCGTGGGCTTTTGGGCGGACAATCCAGTACTTTCCGCCATCAATTTGTTCATCATCTCCACCAGCTGGGACACTTGCACCTTCAGTGTGTCTATCTCAGACTTGACATCCAGTGACCCGGTCACCATCTCCATTATTTTGGACATCTGAGTCTTCAGAACCCCAAACTCCGAATCTCTGTCGGTTGTGCTTGCCACCAGCACACTGAGTTCCCGAGTGTCTGAGGGGACATCTATGTGCTGTACTTTGGCACTTGTGGTGCTAGGAGGTTGAAGTTTCCTCTGTTTTTGGTCCCTCTCAATCTCCATCTTATCTGCTTCATTCACTTTCTCAATGAGGATCTCATCCGGAGTTGAGGGGTCTTCCAAATGCTGCTTCAGTTGTAGCTTGATATAGTCACTCCTCAATCCCGTAGTCACAGATCTCTGGAATTTCTTTTGGACTAGCTCGGCTCCAAAATGCTCCCCAGTCCCTCCTTCCTCGGATGTGGACAACAGGCGGTCCTTGAGCTCAATGGCCCGGAATAGGAAGTTCTGAGGAGTCTCTCTACTATCCTGGGTTATATTTATCAGTCGATGAAATAACTCAGCGGCATCTTCCTCCTCATAGTAGCTTTTCAGTATCCTCTTTAGCTGGTTCAGGGTCAATCCACTCTTCCTCTCCAACATGCCCCTAATACTTGAACCTGGGCTGATGGCATGGATTACAGCCTCTCTAATTTCAGATTCCTGATATCCTTTCTGTAACCCCAACTCTATTTGGTGTAGGAGGTTGGTGTAGGACATTTTGTCCTTCTGCCCTCTTTCTCCTATCTGGCCATCAATGCGGAAATCCTTCCGGATGGTTACTTCCTGCAGGCGACCCTGAGCTCGTTTCTTCGGTACCTTCCCAGGTTTGGGCTTTATCTGACCATCTTTCTGATCCTCAGGAGCGACACGTAACTCCTTAATGCGTTCAGCTATCATACTGGAAGTCTCCTGAAACCTCTCTTGTATGTCACGGTACTGTCGTTTCAGATCAATCAGCTGTTGCTCTGCCTGCGATTTAACAGCAGCCCCTGCTTTCCTGTCCAAGGGTTCTAACTGCTTCTGACTAGGATGTGTCAGGAGGAATTCAGTCTTTTCGGACAATTTTATACTGGCACCGTGGAAGTTTTCAGGGACATCCTGTCCCCACTCTATCAGTGCATAGGTGCAGTTGGTCCTTGAGTCTGGTCTCATTGCGACCACGTAAGCCTTTCTATCCGGGGACAATATTTGTACCACCTCTTTAATTTGTTTCTCTCTCCAGTCACTCCCTGGAAGTTCAATGGCCACGCTCGCTTCTGAGCGTGTCCCTTCTGCTTCGCACCATTGGACTACTTTGATGGGGTCCATGCTGGTACTTCTGACTGGCTTGATTGCAGCGTGCAACGTACAGGTATCCCGGACGAGCCCCCACGTGTAGCGCTACCCCCAGTTAAGAGAGCCGCTGATATTGATTTGGGCCCTGTAGTGCACTGCTGTCAACCCCTGGCAATCGGCTCTAACCTCCCGTGGCACAGCTGGTGATAGAGGGATAGGACCGCGTGACCGCAACTGTTGGTGACGCAGTCCTATAACAAACATGCACAGAATATACTTTAAAACTCCTATTAAAGTAAGCGGAACTGACACCAAATGTACTTTACCCAGATATTTTACTGAGGCTAATGGGCAAGTAATAAACAACAGTATAACAAGTTGCAGATCCCTGCAATAAACAGTAATAAAGATAAACAGAGTAATCAGAATAATAAAGTATTGCTATGCAACTCTAGCGCTGCCCTTTTACAGCTACTTCCCCTCATGGGTAGACTAACACCCAGCAATGTCTACCTATGCAGTCAGGCCTGACTGATCTAAATGGAAGTTCAGTGAAACAATATTTGCTAGCAATCTCTCGGTGGTGCACTTGAAGAACAACTTTGTAATCCCAACGAATAGTAAAGATAAAGTATCTGTCTTTAAACAGCTCTCACCACCTGGACAAGTCCAAGTCCCTTTCCTCCATCGATTCGTCTAGGAACAGGAATCCACCGACATCCAAGTCGTCAATCCTTCTGGTGTACTGCAGCAAGGAGGATTAGATGTCTCTAAGGCTCTGCTAGGCTGGCAGAGGGCTCTTTGGAAAGGAGCACACGGCCCAGGCTTCAGGCCTTGTGCACACAGCAGTTCAGCACAGACATCCTCTTGCTAGGAGAGGGGTGTCCAAAAGAGACCGACCAAAACTCCGCCTCCCCTTTATAAAGTCTGCCCCAGCAGTCTCTGTTCTGGAGCAATGCACCCTGGGTGCTGCAAGATGTACTGGGAGATGTAGTCTCTCTCTCCTCTGCTTTCACTTCCATAATGTCTCTTTACTTCCTCCCGACTCACCTCTCACCTGAAACTTCTTGTCTCTCTGCATTAAAGGGGAACACCCCGCTACACATATATATATGTATATATATATGACTGTGCTGCATATTAGTGCCACTGTCACATAACATTAAAAAAGTATTGGTAATTGGTATTGGTGAGTACTTGAAAAAAGTATTGGTACTTGTACTCGGTCTTCAAAAAGTGGTATCGGGATAACCCTAGCGATGACGTCAAGGCTTCTGGCTCTGTCAAACGCGCATCGTTTAACTGTAGAATAAGCGTATCCTATATTTGGTGCTGGCAGCTAATTTGTGTAGTATACCTTCAGCGCAGTGGTTTTATTTATATACTGTCAGGGCTGGGCTTCTAGCAGCTCTCTTCTCAGTGCTCAAAGCTGCTCAGCTGTCAGTTAATTACCAGCCACTCATTGTTTCTGCAGCGACTCACCTGGTTATCATTACCTTCCTCATTAGTCCAGCCTACAGTCAAATCCTTTTTGCTATTTAACCACTTCAATATCAGCCTATAGTAATATGACATCCGCAAATGGGATCTCCCCTCTCGGGGGGACGTCATATGACGTCCTCGGCGGTATTGAAGCCGATGCGCGTGCTCGGCTTCCCGGCGGCCGCGATCACTCGTGACAGAGCAGGAATGTGGATCTGTGTGTGTAAAGGAGAGGAGACAGATCGTAGTATACCTAGAACAACGATCGGTCTCCTCCCCTAGTCAGTCCCATCCCCCCACAGTTAGAATCACTCCCTAGGTAACACATTTAACCCCTTGATCGCCCCTCGTGTTCCTTCCTTGCCAGTGACATTTATACAGTAACCAGTGCATATTTATAGCGCTGATCGCTGTATAAATGTCAATGGTCCCAAAAAAGTGTCAAAAGTGTCCGATCTGTCCGCCACAATGCCACAGTCAGGATAAAAATCGCAGATCACCGCCATTACTAGTAAAAAAAAAATTATAATAATAAAAATGCCATAAATCAATAACCTATTTTGTAGGCGCTTTACCTTTTAGCGCAAACCAATCAATATATGCTTATTGTGATTTATTTTACCAAAAATATGTAGAAGAATACATATCGGCCTAAACTGGGGGAAAAAAATGTTTTTTTGTTTTTTTTAAATTGGGATATTTATTATAGCAAAAAATATTGTGTTTCTTTCAAAATTGTCGCTATTTTTTTGTTTATAGCGCAAAAAATAAAAACCACAGAGATGATCAAATACCACCAAAAGAAAGTTCTATTTGTGGGGAAAAAATTATAAAAAATTGGGTACAGTGTTGCATGACCGCGCAATTGTCATTCACAATGTTACAGCGCTGAAAACTGGCTTGGGCAGGTGAGGGATGATAATGTCCGGTATTGAAGTGGTTAAACTGACTTGTTCATTCCCTCAGTTGCCTTTGCCTGGTCAACATCTCTGCTGTGTTTCTGTTATGACTTTGCCTGGCTGACATTTCTTCTGGTTCATGATCCATGATCTTTGGCTTTTGAAATGCTGACTCCTGGATCCCTGATTCCGGCTCATCTAATTACCCGTTTTGGCTTCCTAACCCTGGCTTCTGTTTATGTTACTGCTCTGTATTATTTTTATTATTACATTAAAGTTGTGATTGCATTTTCTGTCTCTGCCTGGTTCATGGTCCCTGGCATATATCTATTAAATATAACTCACATGTAGCAGTTTATAGCTCAACCTGTTTTGATACTTCTGCTCCTCATCGGATATCAACCCCAGCCTGGTTTCTGTTTTTTTTTTAATTTGGTACCTTTACTATCTGGTTGTTGCCGACTATGGTTCATCTTTACTACAGCTTTGCTTCCTGCACCTGCATGTTCCTGTGCTCCATCTGTGCGCCAGCAATCTGCACAAATTCCAGTTTTAGCATCCACAGCATCCCAGCAGTCTTGACCACCCAATGTGCCAGGACCTACTACAGGCACCCATACCACTCTTCATCCAGCTACACCAGGAGGTATTGGACAGAGGGTAAAAGGGAACAGCTCGTGGTGAGCTCAGCCTTTACAAGGTAGGTGGTAGACACCTGCACCGGGAAAATCGCCACATTTTTCTCCTACCCTTACACTCCTTCCTCCTCCTATATGTCCTTGAAAAGATGGGCAGGGGCAGCCACCAAAGACATTAAAAGTGAAAGTACCAATTATCCTCCTCAACACCCCCACTCCTAACACATTTGAGGTTTTTTTTTATTTCCGGGTGGCTACCTGCTCCCACTTCTTTTATTCTGGAATGATGTCACCATCTCTTCCCCTCCACATCCTCAGTGTTATGTCACACGTCTCAAGAAGCTGCAGGACCAGTCTCACTGCACCACACTTGCTCATGCGCAGTGGGGAGCTGGATGATATTCCTTAAAGCGGAGTTCCTACTAAAATAAAAATATTAAAAGTCAGCAGCTACAAATACTGCAGCTGTTGACTTTTAATAATCGGACACTCACCTGTCCCAGGGTAAAGCAATGTGGGGGAAAGAAGCCCAGCTCGTCTCCCCCTCCTCTCTGCAGTGCCAGCATCACTACTGTGGGCGCCCAGCTGTGACTTCACAGCTGGGCACGCAGTGTGCATGTGCGAGCTGCGCTGCGCACTAGGCTTGTGCAATTCGTTTCGTAACGAATCGAAATTCGTCCGAATTTAGCAACTTTCGGACATTCGGAAGCATTCGAATTTCCGAACAAAGCAATTACGAATAAAACCGAATCCGAAATAAATTATACCGCAAAATAGCGAATGCCCGAAGGTCTTCGGCATAATTCGTTATGAAAAAAGTTACGAACGTACGAATCCATTCGAAGCACAATAACACTCACTCTGCTCTCTGCTTCTCCCTCACCATGCTGAACTCCCTCTCAAAATGGTGTACAGGGGCGGAGGCTATAGCCGCATGAAAAAACGAAAGTAAAATACGAGATTTTGAATCCATTCGAAGCACAATAACACTCACTCTGCTCTGCTCTCTGCTTCTCCCTCACCGTGCTGAACCCTCTCAAAACGGTGTACAGGGGCGGAGCCTATAGCCGCATGTAAAAAACGAAAGTAAAATACGAGATTTCGAATTGTTACAAATTACCGCTATGTATTTAGAAAAGTACAAATCCATTCAAAGCACATTAGGCATAATAGGCAGCGTCGTTGTGAGAGAGACACGGAAAATTACGAATCAACGAACCCAAAAAAAGTTACGAAAGTAGGAGTTGTTTCCAGAATCAACGAAAAACAACGTACTCTACCGAAAGTACGAATTATAAAGCAACAAAAAATTCAACGAAAAATGTCGCTTGCGAAAATACAAATTAGTCCGAACACGAAAAATCCCGTCTAGCAAAATTACGAATGATTACGAATCAACAGGACCGGAAAGAAACGAACCGAAACGGAACGAATTTTTCCGCTGTGCACAAGAAGCGAACCGAAACGGAACAAATTTTTCCGTTGTGCACAAGTCTACTGCGCACCATGATTCCCAGATGATTGCCGAGAGGGAGGGGGAGAGGCGACCTTCCTTTCGGCGCCGCGATGCCCAGGGAGTAAGTGGGAGCTGAAACCCTCTAAAAATAGAGTTTCCGCTCCCCCCCAAAAAATGACATGCCAAATTTGGCATGTCAGGGGGTCACCTTCCCTTAAAGCGGAAATTCAATTTTTGGGTGGTCAAGATAGCGACACCGGGCCCCTCAGGGGTGAGAAGAGTTGGCTTCAGAAAGACAGCACTGGGCCCCCATGGACTGGTTAGTACCTGATTTTTAAAACTCAGCAGCTAGTAGGGTAATGTTGGTTTGTGACAGATAGAGATCACTGCCATCGCAGCTACTCTACTTCTACCTCTACTGTATAGCAGCACCCTTTTAGAATAGGTTGCTAGAGAGGTTCAGGTAAATTTAGCCTTGTTGGCTCCTCTGTAGGCAGAGGAGCAGTGTTTAATTAGCTTTGGCTGCTCTTGGTCTCACAGGCCGCATGCTCAACTACTTCTCTCTGCCTTCTAGTAAGTTCTAGAATATAGTGGGCTGGAAGAGGCAGACCCTGAGCTAGAATATTTATGGGTCGCTAGCCAATCCTTGGGAAGGTATGCCCAGAAGGTGGAGAGAGAGTCCATAAATGATCTGAGGCCTGGAGTGGCAAGGTTCTTGTCCTGGAGGAGAAGATCCCAGCCTTTAGGGCTAATGCCCTTTGGGCAGGTTAGCTGAAGACTCATGCAGAGAATTCACTGAGGTCACAGCTCAGTGGAAGTTGGGAAGCCTATTACCTTGGAAGCAGTTTAGTGCCAAGCAAAGGGAGCGCACTGAGGATCCAGCCTGGAGATTCACAGTACAGTGTTTAGCCAATATTGGACAGGGGGTATCCAAGTATCTGGAGACGCAGTGAGTAGAGGCTTGGAAGTGGGATCCTAGTGACAGTCTGCCGTTTAACCCCTTGTGTGACTGTGTCAGTGTTGCTACAGGTTGGTCTGCCCTGTTGGGAGTCCCAGAGGTACTGGTGTCTCTAATGTCTGCAAATAAGGGGTGGGAGTAGATGGGGGGGGGCAGAAGAGAGAAGAGAACAGAATAGAGCTTGTCTTGCAAATATTTTGTGTACTAATTTCTGGAGTATCTGAAAGTTTTCCTGCGTCTCATCCAAGTTTAACCAGCAATAAAGCATAAAGGACACCACTGCCTGTTTTTTCTGAGACTGTATAAGCATTGTGTGCCTGGCTGCCTGGGGACCCAGCCAGGAAGAGAACCTGGGACAAATCAGCAAGACCTGTAAGGGGTTTGTGCTACAAATGGTGTCACTCCCACCATTGTCTGCTGGGACCCAAGGGTAGGGCCATGTATATGGGGGTGCCACCGGTTCTCCTGTGCAGGGCCCTGGTCAACAGGGGGGCCCAGGCAGTAGGGTGAATTGTATGTGGGCAGAGGAGGGTGAAAGGTACCGGCGGAGGGGGGAATTACTGGAAACAATCACCTGGATCTCTCTCTGCAGCAGCTGAAAGCTGACTTCTTCTCCTCTCCTTCCTGTTGGCTTTCAGCTGCTGCAGAGAGAGCCATACAGGGGAATCACTTCCAGGAATTCAGCCCCCCCATCGCCACACTGATCACCCTCCCTGTGCATCATGCATTCCCCCCTGTTGCCCAGGCCCCCTGTGTGCTCCCCCACCCCTGCAGTTCCTCCGGCTTCCCTCCTCTTCTTTCCGCCAGAAGCTGCAAGCACACAATAGGTACCCTTAAAGATGGAGTTGGGGAAGAGCTTGGTAAATATGCCATATTTACCAGCCCCTTCCTTTCTTAAATGAACACAATGAATGATCGTATCGATCAGTCTCTGTGTTCATTCATAACCAAAGCATTGGCTGTATGGGTCCCCGTAGTTTCTAACAGCAGCCCTGCCAAAGAATGCACAATAAACACCAAAGGGTGGAAGGTTGGGCACCAGGGTACTCAATTATCAAAATTGTCATGGCAGCTTGAAGTAAGTATTTTAATTTAGCATTGCAAAAGTTGCTATGGATTTGCTCCTGGTTGCTCTAAACTGGAAAACAGACAAAACCATGGGTGACAGATTGCTATACTGAAAGGCGATATCATAGGAAACTTCACAATTATCAACCCAAATTGCAAAATATTTATAGCCAGCTTCGGTTGCATTTTTTTTCTTTTTTTTTTTTAACCGAATAGGGTCTTTGTTATGTTTCCAATCCAGGCGAGTAGTGTTTAGCGGAGCCCTCCTTTAATTATACCGATGTCTTTCAGGACTCTTCTCCTAAAATAAAGCCTCTTGCCTCTCCTTCCGCAGCTTGGAGACACATCCGCAGCTTTCCAATTCAGCTGGCGAATTTGCATTTTGATGAGCTCTCGAGTCGTTAAAAGATTACAAAGTAAGAAAAAAATAAGATACAACAGATAGAATGGGAAAGAGGCTTTTAAGCCTGATGGCACCGGGAGGTCAAATGAGCTGTGCATTGATAACAGCTGAGGTCAGCCAGCCAGCATCGCTCTCCTAAAATCATTTTAAGAAATGAAATGGATTTCTGATTTGCGCGGCTCCCCAGTCTGAACGCTGTTTAAATGTATTTTTTATTTTTATTTTTTTGTCCCTCTTTCGGCATACATTCATATGTTTGGCTGTTATTTCTTTTCATACCTAGCCCTGAATTTACAAAGTCAGGAATTGCCTGCATAGGTATTTGTGTCTTTAGTCATCATAGGGAGGAAATTGATGTCACAGCTGTGTAGACCCGAAGAGGGCGAAGGTAAATTGTACATTTTTGACCCCCCAAAAAATAGCTGGTGCCAAAAAACAAAATGAAAATCCCCATTTCCTCTAAATATTATACAGGATTTATATAGCGCCAACAGTTTGGGCAGCGCTTTCTAATATTGGCTTATCTGAGCTGGCATACAATGCTTATTACTTTAGGCTAACGGGCCTGTTTTGTTCTAAAAGCTGAACTTTAACCACTTCCCGCCCAGTCAATAGCAGATTGACGTCCGAGAAGTGGTTCTGTTATCCACACTGGACGTCATATGACGTCCTGCGGGATAACAGCCGCCGCGCGCCCGGGGGGGCGCGCATCGCGGCGATCGGTGGAGCGGTGGGTCAGTCTGACCCACTGCTACACTGATCTCGGTAAAAAGCCTCCGTCGGAGGCTTTTTACCATGTGATCAGCCGTGTCGAATCACGGCTGATCAGGAAGTAAACAGGAAGAGCCGTTGATCGGCTCTTCCTCACTCGCGTCTGACAGACGCGAGTAGAGGAGAGCCGATCGGCGGCTCTCCTGACAGGGGGGGTTCACGCTGATTGTTTATCAGTGCAGCCCCCCCTCGGATACCCACACTAGACCACCAGGGAAGCCCCCCAGGACCACCAGGGAAGCCCCAATCATGTGGATGGCCCCCATGGCCATCCACATGTAGTAAAAATAAATAAATAAAAGAAAAACATTAAAAAAAATATGCCAATCAGTGCCCACAAATGGGCACTGACTGGCACTTTCACAATGTGTGGTGGCTGGCATTGCTGGGCACCAGTGCCACCAATGCCACCTACTAGTGTCCATCAGTGCCACCTATCAGTGCCCATCCGTGCCCATCCGTGCCCATCCGTGCCCACCTATCAGTGCCCGTCCATGCCACCTATCAGTGCCACCCATAAGTGCCCATCAGTGCCGCCCATGAGTGCCAATCAGTGCCGCCTATGAGTGCCAATCAGTGCCGCCTATGAGTGCCAATCAGTGCCGCCTATGAGTGCCCATCAGTGCCGCATACCAGTGCCACATATCAGTGCCCATCAGTGCCGCCTATCAGTGCCCATCATCAGTGCCCATCAGTGCCACCTCATCAGTGCCACCTCATTGGTGCCACCTCATCGGTGCCCATCAGTGTTGCCTTATCAGTGCCCTTCAGTGCCGCCTTATCAGTGCCCGTCATTGAAGTAGAAAAGGTACTTATTTACAAAAAAAATTAACAGAAACAAAGAAAAACTTAGTTTTTTTTAAAATTTTCGCTCTTTTTTTATTTGTTGTGCAAAAAATAAAAATTGCAGAGGCGATCAAATACCACCGAAAGAAAGCTCTATTTGTGGGAACAAAATGATAAAAAAATTTGTTTGGGTACAGTGTAGCATGACCGCGCAATTGTCATTCAAATTGCGACAGCGCTGAAAGCTCAAAATTGGCTTGGGCAGGAAGCTGTATAAGTGCATGGTATTGAAGTGGTTAAGCCGATTAAAAAAAAAATGAATTTAATGCAGCTATTATACAGTGATGTGAAAAAGTATTTGTCCCCTTTCTGTTTTTTTATTTTTTTGCATATTTATCACACTTAACTGATTGCCGACCAGCCGCCGCAGTTTTACTGCGGCAGAATGGCACGGCTGGGCGAAACGACATTACCTTACGTCGCTTGGCCTTTTGGTAACTAGGTGCACGGGGCCACCCGTGACGTGACGGGTAACCCCGCCCTCTCTAACGCGTCACGGGGGTTTCCGACCTCGGTTATAAAAGAACTGTCAACACTGCTTGCGCGTCATTAGCCGGGAGACTCCCGTGCAGGGAAGATGTGCGTCGTTCATCGCTGGAGACTCGCCGCATCGCTGGAGATTCATGGATCGTCGCTGGACAGACTGCATTACAACGCTGGAATGGCTTTTTTTTTTTTAATAAAGGACTTTTCACAACCGTGTCTGTGTGGTTTTTAAAAATGTTTACACTTTTTTTTGTGAAATGGTAGGAGTACAATGTACCCCGTTACCAATTCACATGGGGGGGCGGAATCTGGGGGTCCCCTTTGTTAAAGGGGGCTTCCAGATTCTGATAAGCCCCCCGCCCGCAGACCCCCACAACCACCAGGCAAGGGTTGTGGGGATGAGGTCCTTGTCCCCATCAACATGGGGACACCCCCCCATGTTGAGGGCATGTGGCCTGGTACGGTTCAGGAGGGGGGCGCTCTCTCGTCCCTCCCTCTTTTCCTGCAGCCTGCCAGGTTGCGTGCTCGGATAAGGGTCTCGTATGGATTTTTGGGGGGATCCCACGTAATTTTTTTTAAAATTCTGGTGCGGGGTTCCCCTTAAAATCCATACCAGACCTGAAGGGCCTGTTAATGGAATTTTGGGGGACCCCCACGCATTTTATTTTTTCAATGACTTTCAATTACTTTTTTCTGTATTGCTAGGACCCGACAATTCATTATAGCCGCAAGTAGTTTTAAATGACTTTTTTTCCTTCAGAAATGACATTTTGTGCAGGGACAGTTCTAAGCACGGGAAACATGCACTAGTTTACCGGCATACTTTAGACACTCCCTAGGTACGAAATTTAAAGGAATATTTCACTTTTATTGTTTCACTTTATGCATTATTAAAATCACTGCTCCCGAAAAAATGGCTGTTTTTAAAACTTTTTTTTGCATTGATACATGTCCCCTGGAGCAGGACCCGGGTCCCCAAACACTTTTTATGACAATAACTTGCATATTAACCACCTCCCTACCGGGCACGAAAACCCCTTCTTGCCCAAGCCATTTTTCAGCTTTCAGCGCTGTCACAATTTGAATGACAATTGCGCGGTCGTGCGACGTGGCTCCCAAACGAAATTTGCGTCCTTTTTTTCCCACAAATAGAGCTTTCTTTTGGTGGTATTTGATCACCTCTGCGGTTTTTATTTTTTGCGCTATAAACAAAAGAAGAGCGTCCAGTTTGGAAAAAAACACTATTTTTTACTTTTTGCTATAATAAATACCCATTTTTTTTTTTTCAAATAAAATTTTCCTCAGTTTAGGCCGATACGTATTCTTCTACATATTTTTACAGAAAAAAAAATCGCAATAAGCGCGTATTGATTGGTTTGCGCAAAAGTTATAGCGTCTACAAAATAGGGGATAGATTTATAGCATTTTTTTTTTTTATTAGTAATGGCGGCGATATGCGATTTTTATTGTGACTGCGATATTGCGGCGGACACATCGGATACTTTTGACACATTTTTGGGACCATGCACATTTATACAGCGATCCCTGCTATAAAAATGCATTGATTACTGTATAAATGTGATTGGCAGGGAAGGGGTTAACCACTAGGGGGCGGGAAGGGGTTAAATATGTTCCCTCAATGTGTTCTTACTGTGGGGGGAGGGGACTGACTGGGGGAGGTGACCGATGGTTGTCCCTATGTACAAGGGACACACCATCAGTCCCCTCTCCCTCACAGGACGTAGATCCACTTTCCTGCTCGTTTCCCGGGCAATCGCGGGTGCCCGGCGGCAATCGGGCATGCGCATTGGGGCCTTGGGAACGCGGCGGGCGCGCACGCGCGCCGCCGGCAGCGCGTGCGCGTGCCCTAGCTCGTTTTAAAGGGAGGACGTCATATGACGTCCTCCCAAAATGAGAGTGTCCTCCGCCCGCCGTCAATTGACAGTGGGCGGGGGACAAGTGGTTAACCTTTAAAATTAGCACTTTCGATTTCTCCCATAGACTTTTAAAGGGTGTTCCGCCGCTTTTGGAATTTGGCGCGAACACTCCAAATTGTTCGCTGTTCGAGTTGAACCCATGTTCGACTCGAACATAAAGCTCATCCCTATCCCCCAGTTAGAACACACCTAGGGAACACGGTTAACCCATTGATCGCCCCCTAGTGTTAACCCCTTCCCTGCCAGTGACATTTATACAGTAATCAGTGCATTTTTATAGCACTGATCGTTGTATAATTGTCAATGATCCCAAAAATGTGTCAAAAGTGTCAAATATTGCAGTCCCGATAAAAATCTCAAATCGCCACCATTACTAGTAAAGATAATAATAATAATAATAATAATAAAAATGCCATAAATCTATCCCCTATTTTGTAGACGCTATAACTTTTGCGCAAACCAATCAATATGTGCTTATTGTGATTTTTTTTTTTTCCAAAAATATGTAGAAGGATACATATCGGCCTAAACTGAGGAAAAATTGTTTTTTTTTTGGGATATTTATGATAGCAAAAAGTAAAAGATATTGTGTTTTTTTCAAAATTGTTTCTCTTCTTCTGTTTATAGCGCAAAAAATAAAAACCGCAGAGGTGATCAAATACCACCAAAAGAAAGCTCTATTTGTGGGAAAAAAAGGACGTCAATTTTGTTTGGGTACAGCGACGCATGATCGCGCACTTGTCAGTTAAAGCGACGCAGTGCCGTATCGCAAAAAATGCTCTGGTCATTAAGGGGGTAAAACCTTCCTTGGCTGAAGTGGTTAAATGACTCAGATCATCAAACAAATTGTATTATTATACAGAGATAACCCGAGTAAATACAAAATGCAGTTTTTAAATGATGGTTTCATTCATTAAGGCAAAAAAGCTGTCCAAACCTGCCTGGCTTTATGTTAAAAAACTAATTGCCCCCTAAACCTAATAACTGGTTGTGCCACCCTTGGCAGAGCTCAGAATTCATGGTTCCCTAAATTATGGTAAGTCGTCCAGGTCCTGAAGCTACAAAGCAGCCCCAGACCATCCCGCTACCCCCACCATGTCTGACTGTTGGTATGATATTCTTGTTATGAAATGCTGTATTCGTTTTATGCCAAATGTAACGGGACGTACACCTTCCAAAAAGTAAAATTTTGGTCTCATTAGTTCACAGAATATTTGCCTAAAAGTCTTGGGGATAATCAAGATGTTTTTTGGTAAATGTTAGATGAGCCTTTGTGTTTTTTTTGGTCAGCAGTGGCTTTGGCCTTGGAACTCTCCCATGGACGCCATTTTTTCCCAAACTCTTTCTTAAGCCTCGTACACACGACTGGTTTTCTCAGCAAGAAAACTGCTGGGAGAGCTTTTTGCCGAGAAAACCGGTCGTGTGTATGGTTTCTCGTCGGGAAAACTGCGGGGAATCTCAACGAGAAAAATAAAGACCCTGCTCTCTATTTTCTCGTCGGGATTCTCGTCGGCCTGTTTCCCGACGAGAAAGCCGTGTGTGTGTATACTTACCTGTCTCCAGGTAAACCCGCGCATGCTCGTTGAGACTTTGGCGCATGCGCGGTAGCTTACAA
Organism: Rana muscosa; assembly: GCA_029206835.1. Taxonomy (NCBI): domain Eukaryota; kingdom Metazoa; phylum Chordata; class Amphibia; order Anura; family Ranidae; genus Rana; species Rana muscosa. Next base: position 36,400,421 of record CM055117.1, read on the forward strand.
GGGTAGTGTAGGATTAAGCAAGATGGCGGCGACGGCACCGAATGTGACGAGCGCATGCTCGTTGTAGTCAATGACGTCACCGCGTTCTTGCCATTCAAAAGAACGGCGGTTCTTTTGAATGTGCCGTGTGTACACTCGGCGAGCAAGGAAAGCTTGTTGGGAATCTCGTCGGAAAAAAACGACGTTTGTTTTCCCGACGAGATTCCCGCCCTTGTGTACAGGGCTTTATTGTTGGATCATGAACACTGATCTTACCTGAGGCAAGTGAGGCCTGCAGTTCCTTAGATGTTGTTCTGGGTTCTTTTATGATCTCCTGGATGAGTCGTCGTCATGCTTGGAGTAATTTTTGTAGGCCGGCCCCTCCTGGGAAGGTTCACAACTTTTCCAAGTTATCTCCATTTGTGGATAATGGCTTTTGAACTGTACTTAAAGAGGTGTTCCGGCCAAAAAAATAAAATAAATTAAAAGCCAGCAGCTACACATACTGCAGCTGCTGGCTTTTAATAATAGGACACTGCGGGTAAGGAAACTCGGCAGTGTAGCCTTTCGGCTTCACACCGGGAACCCTACTGCGCATGCGCGAGGCCCCACTCCTCTTTCCTATTGGCCCGGCGGCAGGGGGAGGACAGCGGCAGGGGAGGAGGAGGAAGCCCCGCGGCCCGGACTCCCGGAAGTGGGAAAGGATACCTGTCAAAGACGGGTATCCTGTCCCCCCCCCCCCCGAAAGGTGCCAATTGTGACACCGGAGGGGGGGAGGAATCCGATGAGTGGAAGTTCCACTTTAGGGTGGAACTCCGCTTTAAGACTGGGTTCACACTATCCAATTCGCATAGCAGGAGATTGTGACCGGCTCTCTATGGAGCTGGTTCACAAATCTCCGCAGCGGCTCCGGTGTGAATTGCACAGTAGCCCTGTGCGTCTTTTGGTCTGTTTTAGGTCTGAATTCAGCCCAAGATTCGGGCTGAAATTGGACCTGAAACAGTGAATGGAGACGCACCGGACTCCTGCTGTGAGCCGCTGCGTGCTCTAGAGTGAACCCAGCCTAAAGGAGTTGTAAAGGCAGAAGGTTTTTTTATCTTAATGCATTCTTTGCATTAAGATAAAAAGCTTTCTGTGTGCAGGAGACCCCCTCAGCCCCTTTAATACTTACCTGAGCGCCATCTCTGTCCAGTGATGTCCACGAGTGTCTCGGTTGTCCTGATTGGAGGGGCCAGGAGCACAGAAGAGGCACCCGTGAAGAGGAGGATCTGGGCTGCTCTGTGCAATCCACTGCAACAGAGCAGGTAAGTATATCATGTTTGGTATTTTTATTGAACAAAAAAAAACAAGACTTTTTACAATCACTTTAAGTACATGTAGCGGCCTCACTCTCTCTCCATCTTTATCGGTTGCACACCAACTCATGTCTAGGGGTTCCTGGGTTGTGAGAGTGAGATGCGCCACGGCCCATGTCCTCCCCATTGTAGTAGGGAGGTGAAGGCCACTTACTGATGTTTCCTCGGGCCGGTGTGTTCTGTGAATGCACTGAGTCTGTAATTGCAAGCTCACCAGCCTCCCCTTTGCTTCCAGTAACTGGAGTTCACACACCGGAGAAAGGTCCAACACTTGTTTAATTGACACTCCAATAAGCAAAGCACAATAAACAGTTCTTTTGCAGCAAACTGGTTGGGACCTATAACCTTGCCAACGGTGTGGCGAGCAGATCGAGGCACTTCCTAAAGTTTAAGTTCTATGCCACTGTACTATGACCAGCGGCGCCTAAGCCAATCCGGCTGTTACAGAACAGGAAGGATAGGGTCTCTTCCAGCAACCCCTATGAACAGCAATGGAGCCCTCTTCGATACGCTGTGGCCCCTATCAGGGGGATGTGTCCTCCCAAGAGAGTTCCCAGAGGCCCACTGTCACCGGGTTGGTGCTGCTCCGGGTCTCCAGTGGGTAACCTCTCTGGCCTCCTCACCTCAGATACGAGTCCCTCCGCTCAGGGACCCTCGGACAGTCCACCCTAGCGGGACCCAGTCGAAGGTACTGGGCCCCAGGCCTCCTTGATAGTACCTCACCCCAGGCTAAAGGTGCCTGGGATGGACGCCAACGTGACTCCGGACCAGGCCATGGGCACCTGGACCAGACTCCTGGATCTCCAGCACCCAGGCCTGAGGGGCCTGGGTGCGGACCGCAACCCTCCTCCTCCGAGGACCTCCTTCTCCGCAAGACCTCGTGGTACGGGCGTCTCCCCCTTTTATCTCCTCCCATCAACGGCCCGGCGGGTTCCCCGCCCCAGCCATACCATCTCCGGGAAGGGACAAAATAGGGAGCACTGCAGGAGATGATTCTACCTGAAGCCTGTGGGTACCCCGCCACCCACAGGCAAAGGAGAATACTACATCCTCCAATCCTCCACGAAACAAAAAGGGGTCTGAACCCTAACACAATTATACACCTGGGTCACACTATTCCCCAGGTGTATCCCATCAATTTGAGGACCCCGCTACATACATATCTGGTCAAATGCAAAATATGCATAGGTGTCCCGGCCTCGCCGATGATAGCATATCACGGCCGCTGGAGGTTAGACATGTGCGCCGTCAATAAATTTGTTTTGTTTCGTTCCGTTCCATTTCGTATTAGCCGAAAATTTGTATTTCGTAATTCGTGTCCGAAATTTCAATTTGGATTCATTTCGTGCGAAATACGAATTTTCGTTAGATTTGTTAACTTTTCGTAACAATTATGCACATTCGTTATGATGAATTTAAAAAGCAAAAAATACCTTTCTCAATATGGCAGCCGTCGACTCATTATGAGGGGCTCCCATCATCCCTGTGCTGTGCTCATTATGAGGGGCTCCCATCATCCCTGTGCTGTGCTCATTATGAGGGGCTCCCACCATCCCTGTGCTGTGCTCATTATGAGGGGCTCCCATCATCCCTGTGCTGTGCTCATTATGAGGGGCTCCCACCATCCCTGTGCTGTGCTCATTATGAGGGGCTCCCACCATCCCTGTGCTGTGCTCATTATGAGGGGCTCCCACCATCCCTGTGCTGTGCTCATTATGAGGGGCTCCCCCCATCCCTGTGCTGTGCTGACTTCCTCCTGGGGCTGTACCCCTGCTGTGCTCATTATGAGGGGCTCCCATCATCCCTGTGCTGTGCTCATTATGAGGGGCTCCCACCATTTCTGTGCTGTGCTGACTTCCTGGGTTTGTAGTAGCCCGTTAATTCGTATTTCGTAATTCGTGTCCGAAATTCAGTTTGGATTCGTACGAAATACGAAAGTTCGTTAGGTTTGTTAACTTTTCGTAACAATTACGAACATTCGTTATGAGGAACTCCCACCATCCCTGTGCTGTGCTGACTTCCTCCTGGGGCTTTACCCCTGCTGTGCTCATTATGAGGGGCTCCCATCATCCCTGTGCTGTGCTCATTATGAGGGGCTCCCATCATCCCTGTGCTGTGCTCATTATGAGGGGCTCCCACATCCCTGTGCTGTGCTGACTTCCTCCTGGGGCTGTACCCCTGCTGTGCTCATTATGAGGGGCTCCCATCATCCCTGTGCTGTGCTCATTATGAGGGGCTCCCATCATCCCTGTGCTGTGCTCATTATGAGGGGCTCCCATCATCCCTGTGCTGTGCTGACTTCCTCCTGGGGCTGTACCCCTGCTGTGCTCATTATGAGGGGCTCCCATCATCCCTGTGCTGTGCTCATTATGAGGGGCTCCCACCATCCCTGTGCTGTGCTCATTATGAGGGGCTCCCACCATCCCTGTGCTGTGCTCATTATGAGGGGCTCCCACCATCCCTGTGCTGTGCTCATTATGAGGGGCTCCCACCATCCCTGTGCTGTGCTCATTATGAGGGGCTCCCACCATCCCTGTGCTGTGCTCATTATGAGGGGCTCCCACCATCCCTGTGCTGTGCTCATTATGAGGGGCTCCCATCATCCCTGTGCTGTGCTCATTATGAGGGGCTCCCACCATCCCTGTGCTGCGCTCATTATGAGGGGCTCCCATCATCCCTGTGCTGCGCTCATTATGAGGGGCTCCCACCATCCCTGTGCTGCGCTCATTATGAGGGGCTCCCACCATCCCTGTGCTGTGCTCATTATGAGGGGCTCCCACCATCCCTGTGCTGTGCTCATTATGAGGGGCTCCCACCATCCCTGTGCTGTGCTCATTATGAGGGGCTCCCACCATCCCTGTGCTGTGCTCATTATGAGGGGCTCCCACCATCCCTGTGCTGTGCTCATTATGAGGGGCTCCCACCATCCCTGTGCTGTGCTGACTTCCTCCTGGGGCTGTACCCCTGCTGTGCTCATTATGAGGGGCTCCCATCATCCCTGTGCTGTGCTCATTATGAGGGGCTCCCACCATCCCTGTGCTGTGCTCATTATGAGGGGCTCCCACCATCCCTGTGCTGTGCTCATTATGAGGGGCTCCCACCATCCCTGTGCTGTGCTCATTATGAGGGGCTCCCACCATCCCTGTGCTGTGCTCATTATGAGGGGCTCCCACCATCCCTGTGCTGTGCTCATTATGAGGGGCTCCCATCATCCCTGTGCTGTGCTCATTATGAGGGGCTCCCACCATCTCTGTGCTGCGCTCATTATGAGGGGCTCTCACCATCCCTGTGCTGTGCTCATTATGAGGGGCACTGACCATCCCTGTGCTGTGCTCATTATGAGGGGCTCCCACCATCCCTGTGCTGTGCTGACTTCCTCCTGGGGCTGTACCCCTGCTGTGCTCATTATGAGGGGCTCCCATCATCCCTGTGCTGTGCTCATTATGAGGGGCTCCCACCATCCCTGTGCTGTGCTCATTATGAGGGGCTCCCACCATCCCTGTGCTGTGCTCATTATGAGGGGCTCCCACCATCCCTGTGCTGTGCTCATTATGAGGGGCTCCCACCATCCCTGTGCTGTGCTCATTATGAGGGGCTCCCACCATCCCTGTGCTGTGCTCATTATGAGGGGCTCCCACCATCCCTGTGCTGTGCTCATTATGAGGGGCTCCCACATCCCTGTGCTGTGCTCATTATGAGGGTCTCTCACCATCCCTGTGCTGTGCTCATTATGAGGGGCACTGACCATCCCTGTGCTGCGCTCATTATGAGGGGCTCCCACCATCCCTGTGCTGTGCTCATTATGAGGGGCTCCCACCATCCCTGTGCTGTGCTCATTATGAGGGGCTCCCACCATCCCTGTGCTGTGCTCATTATGAGGGGCTCCCACCATCCCTGTGCTGTGCTCATTATGAGGGGCTCCCACCATCCCTGTGCTGTGCTCATTATGAGGCGCTCCCACCATCCCTGTGCTGTGCTCATTATGAGGGGCTCCCACCATCCCTGTGCTGTGCTCATTATGAGGGGCTCCCACCATCCCTGTGCTGTGCTCATTATGAGGGGCTCCCACCATCCCTGTGCTGTGCTCATTATGAGGGGCTCCCACATCCCTGTGCTGTGCTCATTATGAGGGGCTCCCACCATCCCTGTGCTGTGCTCATTATGAGGGGCTCCCACCATCCCTGTGCTGTGCTCATTATGAGGGGCTCCCACCATCCCTGTGCTGTGCTCATTATGAGGGGCTCCCCCCATCCCTGTGCTGTGCTGACTTCCTCCTGGGGCTGTACCCCTGCTGTGCTCATTATGAGGGGCTCCCATCATCCCTGTGCTGTGCTCATTATGAGGGGCTCCCACCATTTCTGTGCTGTGCTGACTTCCTGGGTTTGTAGTAGCCCGTTAATTCGTATTTCGTAATTCGTGTCCGAAATTCAGTTTGGATTCGTACGAAATACGAAAGTTCGTTAGGTTTGTTAACTTTTCGTAACAATTACGAACATTCGTTATGAGGAACTCCCACCATCCCTGTACTGTGCTGACTTCCTGGGTTTTTAACTTCATCATAACGAATAATCGTAATTATTATGACAATAATAAAACAAAACAAACATTCTTATTTTGTCCAAATCTGAATCTCCCATCGACTACCAGTACCACTCTGAGCCGTCTCTCCCACTCCCGAAACAAATTTTTTTTAACGAAATTTTGTATTTTGTATAAAATTTGTAAGAATAGAAATTCGTATTTCGGATGCTTCTGAATGTACGAATTTTCAGAAATTCGTACGAATTTTCGATTCTTATGAAACGAATCGCACACGTCTACAGGAGGTGCTCACAGGGCTGGAGAAGTTGCAGGACCCCGTGGGTATAGGGCGGAAGTGATGTCAGCTTGGGGGCGGACCGCCTCTACATCTCCTCCTAGCCCTGTGAGCACCTCCAGCGCCTGTGATTTTCTATCATCGGCGGACCGAGACACCTATGCAGATTTTGCGTTTGAGCTGTACATTTTTAATAAGCTGCCCACTTAGATGGCATTTTTGCCTTTCTATACACACACATAGGAGCGGTGGGGAAAATCGCATGCGATTCAGATCGCACCCCATTTCTGTTCAAATCACATGCATATCTTTGCAGTGCGATTTTCCCCCTTTATTTTGGTATTGACGCAAATTGCACTGTAAAGTATCGTTTTTCGGGTTCAGGAGCAATGCTTGGTATTGCCACTAAGACCGGTATCGGTATTGGTGTATCCCTAATTGTAACCATTGATACAGTCTTAATTTTTTATTTTTTCAAATGCAAGAAGTGTACCTGAATTTGACCTGGTATCAGCCTTGTCCAGTCCTTGCACAGCAGAAATCAGACTGGGAGAGGGAGCAGAAAGGAGACAATTGGTTTATGTGTTGACAACGGGCATGCTGATAGGAGGAAAGAGCAGAGTACAGATTTGTGATTGCAGGCTGAGGGAGGGACAAGACCTGTAAGTGTTACTGAACTGAAGCAGAGAAATATTAGGTCTCCTGTCTATCCGCCACAGGAGACCTGATCAGTCTAGCAGGGCTGGATCAAGTCAGGGGGCATATTGTCAATACTGTCTGTGAATCATTGACAGTCTGTCACTCAGTGGGATAGGGATGCAAGGAATTTGCATTCCCTGTTCACTCTGCATTCTTCTGTGCCACAAGTAATGACCTGAAAGTAACTACTACTTCATGGTCCCTGGCCATGATCCATGGACTGTTCCAGTCTATGTACAGTATCTCACAAAAGTGAGTACACCCCTCACATTTTTGGTAAATATTTTATTCTATCTTTTCATGTGACAACACTGAAGAAATGACACTTTGACACTTTGCTACAATGTAAATGTAGCACTACTCCCCCCCCCCCCCCCCCCGTAGGAGCTGCTGGTTTAGATTTGAGCCTTCTGTTACCTTACTGTTCCGTATGCTCGTCTCAGGGGCAGGGCCGTCTTAATAGCATCATGGGCCTCTGGGCAAAGTAATTCACTGGGCCTCTACCAGCCTGCCCCAGTTGGCATGTATGATGTAATGCAAGACTATCATGGGGCCCCCTATGCACCTGGGGCCCCTGGGCAGTGCCCAGGGGAACGCCCATGCATTAAGACAGCCCTGCTCAGGGGTTGTCCTTGAAGAGTTGTCCAGAAGAAAGTTTGCACCAACACAAAGTCTCTTTCAAGGGGTTTATTGATTAAAGTTCTGACAGAGAGGATGAAGGGATGGGGAGGACTCAGGTACCTTAGTTGCGGATCACAGGTATTTTCTTAGGTCCAGAGGAACAACTGTCTCCACGCTGGACTCAGCAACCACCGGATAGGCCCAATCTCACCGGCCTAGCAACCGATGTACAGCTCGATCACATATAGTCTCTGCCACAGACTTGGTGAAATTAGAACAGTCTCCGCCACAGACTTGGTGCAACCTTTCCCTGGGTTACCTTCTGAATAAAGAACACAGCTCTCAGTGCCAGGATCTTCCAGCCGTTCCGGCAGCACAGTGAGGTAGATTATGATCCGGATGCATCCTCCAATCGAGTCCTCAATTGCTCGGTCCCTTCCAGCAGGTAAGGCGACACAGGATCATCCCCGGATCAGTAGGCCCCAGCAACTCCTGGGCCTTTATCTCAGTAACAGAGCCTTTAGGCCAACGTGGCCCCGAGGCGGAAACTGCCAGCACTTCCCTGAGGCCATGAGGGCCCTCAGGTCGGGATCGGGTGGGTGGTGCCCGCCACCAACGAACGATGACCCCACAAAATGGTGTCGGTCTCTTAAGTACCCTCTCCCAGAATGCACAGCGGGTTGACCACGCCCCCTGAGCTGCTTCTGAGAAAGAGATACCCAATGCATTCAGCCTGTTGCCTTTCCTATCCTGACCAGTGTTGACAGCGACACCCACTGTCAGAAGTAAAATCATGCAACCAGCTGAACTGAAACAGAGTATAATTTGTAACACAATCCTTCTGAGCCAAACTATAATTTTAACACATAGCGCCCACTCATTGGGAGCAGGGCGCTACATAAAGTAGTGAGTGTACAGCTTGTATAACAGTGTAAATTTGCCATGCAGACCAATTTGATGCAGTGTGCGGCGTATGGTCTAAACACTGACAGGCTGACCCCCCACCCCTTCAACCTCTGCAGCAATGCTGGCAGCACTCATATGTCTATTTCCCAAAGACAACCTCTGGATATGACACTGAGCACGTGACCTCAATTTCTTTGGTCAACCATGGTGAGGCCTGTTCTGAGTGGCACCTGTCCTGTTAAACCGCTGTATGGTCTTGGCCACCGTGCTGCAGATCAGTTTCAGGGTCTTGGCAATCTTCTTATAGCCTCGGCCATCTTTATGTAGAGCAACAATTCTTTTTTCAGATCCTCAGAGAGTTCTTTGCCATGAGGTGCCATGTTAAACTTCCAGGGACCAGTATGAAAGAGTGAGAGCGATAACACCAAATTTAACACACCTGCTCCCCATTCACCCCTGAGACCTTGAAACGCTAACGTGTCACGTGACACTGGGGAGGGAAAATGGCTAATTGGGCTTAATTTGGACATTTTCACTTAGGGGTGTACTCACTTTTGTTGCCAGCGGTTTAGACATTAATGGCTGTGTGTTGAGTTATTTTGAGGGGACAGCAAATGTACACTGTTAAACAAGCTGTACACTCACTACTATACATTGTAGAAAAATGAAATTTCTTCAGTGTTGTCACATGAAAAGATAAATTAAAATACTTACAAAAATGTGAGGGGTGTACTCACTTTTGTGAGATACTGTATACTACCCCCTAAGGAGCCGCAAGTAGAATTTGATCCCCCACCCTCCATAGCCAGGCACACTGAATTTCCACAGTCATTTAGAGTCAGAGAAGAGTCCGTGACTTTGTTTTTGTTTTTTGTTTTATTGAGGGATATAACTTGGATAGGGATGGGAGATTATGGGATGCCCACTTGGCTTCAAACAAGCTTCAGGGACAATTCCTCCTATATACAGTCCTATATACAGCTCCTCTTCTTCCTCCAGCACACACTTGCTTGCAGAACCCAGCTATGTCACCCTGTTGCAATTTGGTAGCAAAGGCCCATTACAGGCAGGCACTCGTAGCCCCTATACTTGGAGAATAGTTAGGGTGACACAGCTCACACTTTTCCAGCCCTTCCTCTCTGTGGTTACTGATCCCAGCACCACCTCTTCAGGCACTGCCAACCCGCCTGGCTGCAGCTGCCTCTTTCACGATGTCTCCAGGCTAACATCTCCCCACAGTCCTTCAGACTGACACTCAGGAGATCTCCCAGACGTGCTGACCTACTCCCGCTGTCCTTTCTCCTTGCTCCTGTGCCTCCAGGAAGGGTTTCCTCCATGTGTTGTAGGAGAAATCTTCCAGCACCCTAGCCCCAGGCCATAGGTTACCCCCCCCCCAAACTAGGGGGAAATATAAAGGCCCATGACAACCCCCTCACTCCATCTCCATCTTCCACCCGACTGCCCCTGCTGGCATGACTCATGCCTATTTATGAGGTAGCCTGCCTCCTTCCAGCATTTATTTGCTGGGGATTGGTGGAGGACCTCATAAATATGCATGTCAGCCCCTCCTTACTCCCACCCTCCAGCTCTGGAAATTTCTACCACCTTCCAGACCAGGGGGAAATGTCAGAGAGAGCTGCCAGGTGAGTCATCCAGCCACTGAGTCACTAAACCCTGACCCAGATTCACACCCAGACCTCACTCTCAGCCAAGCCAATTTACCTACACTAACAGCTGAACCTATTTACATCTTGCTACACTAGTGCTACAGCTACTAAGTAAGCAAGAAGTGTCCTCCGCTAGCAATACGTTCCCTTTTGGAGTATCCTGCATCACCCCAAATCCCCTCCCAAGTTTTAAACTAGCAAATAAACTTCAAAAAGAGAACCCCTAGAATGATTAATGAGCTGGAGTTAATGGACTGCTGTTACTCTGTGCCTGTTGGCCTCTGTAGTGCTTGGGAAAGAACCTGTCTAATCTTCAGCAACTCCTTCAGGGGTAATGCTACACTTATATCAGATGTCCTTATTAGAGTCCCCCTTACATTAGGAGTCCTCATCAGACTCCCTCTTTACATCAGGGTCCCCATCAGCATTCCCCCAAAAATCAGGTGTTCCCATCAGAGTGCCCCCTTCCATCAATTTTTCACTTTGGAATGCCCGCTTACATCAGCTGTCCTCATTGGAGTGCCTCCTTACATAACTTTGCTGTATTAGAGTCCAACCTTATACTAGTTGTCCTTATCAGAGTTCCCCCTTACATCAGCTGTCTGCAACAAAGTCCCCCCTTACAACAGTTGCCTCTATTATAGAACCCCCTTGTGATGGAACGCTTGGCACCCCTCTTAGGTGCTTCCTGCCCTCCAAACCATTCCAGCAGACCGAGAGCTAATACCAGCCCTTTTTACCCCAAACATCATACACAGACAAGATGTTGAGGTAGAACCAAAGGAATGACTGTTTATTGAACAGAAATACAGGTTTTTATACACTTCAAAAGTATATCAGGCACCACATGAACCATAAAACCAAATATTTTCTCAAGACTTCACACAATGGTTGGTTAAAGCGGTGGTGCAGGAAAAAAAAAAAAGTCAGCAGCTACTAACAGTGTAGCTGCTGACTTTTAATAAGGACACTTACCTGTCCTACTCTCCCGCGATGTCGGTCCTGCCGCGGCGATCAATCGCTGCTGGCAGGCTCCCGGCTCCTCCATTCTGAGTAGGGGAAACAAGCTGTGAAGCCGTAAGGCTTCACTGCCCGTTTCCTACTGCGCATGCGCCACTCGCACGGCGCTTTGTGAATGAGCGGCTTGCCTCCTGGGATACACACAGTTCCCAGAAGGCAGCGCGCCCCATTCACAAGAAGAGGAAGCGGAAAGAGAGCCACCGCGGATGGAGAAGAGGAACATTAGCGGCAGATTAGGGGACTTCCGCATAGCAACAGGCATTTAGGGTGAGTATAATTTTTTTTTTTTTTCTATTAATTTTTTTTTTTTTTTTTAGAATTTTTAGTGTGAAGATTTTTTCAGGGTGGACCTCCACTTTAACAAGCTAAAGTTGACACAAGGCTAATCCCATCATAAGAACCTCCAAGAGTTAGCTAAACTAGCTAACAGACAGAAACAATAGGTGACTCAATAAGCCCAAATAACAATGGGAATTCATGCCTAGGATGCCCGCAATGGGAGAAACACACTTATTAAACACATAACACCTTAATAAACAGACTATAGCAGGAGACCCGAAGCATCAAGTTGCTTGAGCTGATTATATTAACATCTGCTCTGAGTCTCACAGTCTGAAGTAGTCATTGCTGGTTTGGGCATAGAGGCCCCAAATATGTATATGGATTCTCCAGCTCCAAGAGTCTGTGTGTTTTGGGGAAACATGGACTTGAATCCGAAGCAAAACCACTCCAAGGGTCACCCAGGCACACACCTCCCAAAGAGTAGTATTCCCTTAAAAGCCAGGGCCCATAGTCTATGAGTAGGAGGCTTGCCCCTAGTCCCCTCTAAAGGCCTCTGTCCCAGTTTAGTCTGTCACATCCCTTAAATCAATTGTTCATATCAGAGTTTCCCTTTATATCAATTGCCTCCCTTAGTGTCCCCCTTACATCAGTTGCCCCATCAGAGTACCCCTTTACATCAAATGTCCCCATCAAAGTCCCCCCTTACATAAATCGTTCCCCTCAGACTGGCTTCATTGGTGGATGCACGCTCAAAGACCTAGGGGGGCACAACTAAAATCTGGGGGGCAAATCCCACCCTAGCGCCCCCTGTAGCACTCCCCCCAGAGGACTCACTTGGATTGATGGATTCTCTGTTCTGAAATGACTACTTAAACTGCACTGTCCCCACTGAAACACCTGGTTATAGATTGAAGGCTGCTCCCACCTGTGTAACTCAAGCATTAGTAAATGGTAGCTCAAATAGGAGTATTATGGCAAGGCAGTTAAACAATGCAGGGATCAGTAGACAGGCCAACAATATGGCACTTAACTATACTGCGACAAGGCTAAACTAATTTTAAAATGTATAAATGGTGAAAAATGTAATGGCATTCTGCGCATATAGGCTTGTAGGTGGTGGATGTATGCATTTCTGAAAAGGGGTACTACTGGAGGTGGCTACAGAGAACTTGGCGCCTAATTGTAAGTATTATCCGGCTATCGTTGGGGCCCTTCTGTAAGCTGGTGCACATGAGGCTGTCCCTTTAAGACTGTACACAATAGATGGCTGGTGGTCTGCTAATTAAGGAGCAGTCTCTATTTGCAATAACTATGTGCTATAAAGGGTTTAGCATAGTTGGTTCTGCTCAACACTCCAGGAACACAACAAATCTAGTCCGCTAAGGCTCAGTCTCTCTCAAACTCTCTAATCCTCAGTGGCTCAGTCTCTCTTCTCCTGTTGTAGGCACACACGACTTTATTGTCCGAACAGCTCCGACCCAGCACATGGAAACTATAAGGGCTCAATCCTCACACTCTCTGGTGTGGGTATGGACACCACTGGCAGCAGGTCCATCCAAATCCAGTCCCAGCTCCCAGGAATCTGGTTCTCATACAGGGCCTCTCCCTCTCTCTCAGTGGGAGCACAGACCCCAACAGCAACAGGTCTGCACTTTCTCAGTCTCTGTATTACACTGCCCCGATCTCCACAGAATTTCAGAAAAAGTCCTAGTCTATCCTCCCCTGGTGTACAGGGAATCCCGGGCATTGAAGTTTTTAACTGTATTCCCCATGGCATAGGTTCTATAATCTCTGGACTACATGCCCAGTGATCTTCCTCCTTTTCTGCTGATTGGTTTACTACTGATGCTGCCAGGAGGAAGGGGGGAACAAACAGGAGCATGCAGGAGGATGACACACGACCTGCAGCACAGTGTCAGGAACGAGGATGGAGATCAAGATGCCAAGAGGGCTCCCCTTGCGGCTGAGTGCAGCGTGACCCTGGAGTTGGGGACAGGGAGCGCGGTGCCCACAGAAGCACGGTTGGCCAGGTGCTTGCTTGTAGCTTGATGGACTTAGCCACTGAGGGATGGCTGCAGCAGGCAGAACTGAGCTTCGTTGTGCTTAGATGAGGCGAGATACCAGAAGCCAGGCCGGGGGTCATACACGAGCAGGGTCCAGGTACAAGCCGAGGGTCAAGCTGGGAAATCAAGAAGCAGAAGCAGAGTCCAGAAGCAGGCCAAGGGTCAAAACGAGGAGAACAGGAAGCAAGGTCAAGGCAAGCCGGGTCACAACAGGTAGGCACGGATCAAGGAACAAGGTCAGGAACACAGGAAACTGAAGAGATAATTCAGCGCCGTCCAGCAGTCACAGGCTGACTTAAATAGAGCCATTGGCACCAGCGTCAGTCACGCCACTTGCGCGCCGTATTGCGCATGCGCCGATGCGCGCCAATGCACGCTGATGCGCGGTGCGCGCTCGTGCACATCTCGAAACCCTCAGTGAGCGTCCATGTAGGTTCTGGGCAACATTGCCAGTAGTGTGACGGCCATGTCCCTGACACACAGCCTCTCTGCACACAATGCAGCAGAGGGGAGAGGAGACTGAGAGCAGGCAGACATCCAAGCTTGCTATGTAGCCAAACGGTGGGGAGGAGGGAAGAGGAAGCCCGCAGTGCTTTTTCAGCCGGCGCACCCCGGGCTACACACCTTTATCTGGGCCTGCAGTCTAGGAATACTGTGAGCACTGTAATGATGGACATATGGGGGGCAGGTCCTTGACAACCTTAAGTCACAAAAAGCTGGTTAAAGGTTAATGGTCATCAATTAACTAGGACGAGGACCAGCGGTTGGATGTGGAGGAAGGCATTGACTACTGCTGACCTCTTTCAGACAATGCAACAGTCAAAGTCAACGTGAAATCGGAATGTCTATGGTCTACTTCTTTATTGAAACTCGGTGCCATCTAGCATTTTCAGGAAGAACCTTTAGTAAGGGCAAGCTTGATATTTCCTCAGTACAATTTTCCTTCTTAAAGCCAGACACCACAAGATGCCCACTGCTACATTTATTAGCCAATGAAGCCTCCTCTGTGCCCCTCTGGTTTTCTAATGGAGTCCGACATTTTTTCACATCAAAGCTGAGGTTTGTTAACTTTCAATCATTACCTTACCTTAATCCAGTGTTTTTCAACTCCAGTCCTCAAGGCGCCCCAACAGGTCATGTTTTCAGGATTTCCCTCAGATGAAACAGCTGTGGTAATTACTAAGGCAGTAAAACTGTTCAAATCACCTGTGCAAAATAGTGGAAAGCCTGAAAACATGACCTGTTGGGGCGCCTTGAGGACTGGAGTTGAGAAACATTGCCTTAATCTATTACCTTACCCTTGTGAGGGCTCTTGAAGGAAGTACTGAGGCAGAGCACTGTGATGTTTTCAGGGACTTTGTATAGCACCCTGCCAGCTTCTCCCACCAGCCATTATCTGTTTGCATTGCAGACAGAAGCACAGAGACCCAGTGATGATCTTATTGGGTTATAAATACCTTTCAAAAAGTATGTAATGAAAATGGAATGACTTACAGTGCCTTGCAAAAGTATTCCCCCTCCCTTGGCATTTTTCGTGTTTTGTTGCCTCACAACCTGGAATTAACATGGATTGTTTGAGGATTTGCATCATTTAATTTACAGAACATGCCCACAACTTTGAAGATTTTTTTTTTTTTATTATTATTATTGTGAAGCAAACAACAAATAGGAAAAAATAACAGAAAAAGTCACCGTGCATAACTATTCACCCCCATAAAGTCAATACTTTGTAGAGCCACCTTTTGCGGCGATCACAGCTCCAAGTCACTTTTGATAAGTCTCTATGAGCTTGCCACATCTTACCACTGGGATTTTTGCCCATTCCTCTTTGCAAAACTGCTCCAGTTCCTTCAAGTTGGATGGTTTGCGCTTGTGAACAGCAATCTTTAAGTCTGACCACAGATTTTCCATTGGATTGAGGTCTGGGCTTAGACTAGGCCATTCCAACACATTTACATGTTTCCCCTTAAACCACTCAAGTGTTGCTTTAGCAGTGTGTTTGGGGTCATTGTCCTGCTGGAAGGTGAACCTCCGTCCTAGCCTCAAATCACAGACAGAGTGGTACAGGTTTTGCTCAAGAATATCCCTGTATTTAGCATCTTTCCCTCAACTCTGACCAGTTTCCCAGTCCCGACTGCTGAAAAACATCCCCACAGCATGATGCTGCCACCACAATGGTTCACGGTGGGGATGGTGTTCTTTGCGTGATGTGATGTGTTGGGTTGCGCCAGACATAGCGTTTTCTTTGATGGCCAAAAAGTTCAATTTTAGTCTCATCAGACCAGAGCACCTTCCTCCATACATTTTGGGAGTCTCCCACATGCCTTTTCGCAAACTCAAAACGTGCCATTTTGTTTTTTGCTGAAAGTAATGGCTTTCTTCTGGCCACTCTGCCTTAAAGCCCAACTCTATGGAGTGTACAGCTTATTGTCGTCCTATGTACAGATACTCCAGTCTCTGCTGTGGAACTCTGCAGCTCCTCCGGGGTTATCTTAGGTCTCTGTGCTGCCTCTCTGATTAATGCCCTCCTTGCCCGGTCCGTGAGTTCTGGTGTGCGGCAGTCTCTTGGCAGGTTTGCTGTTGTGCCATGTTCTTTCCATTTGGTTATGATAGATTTAATGGTGCTCCTAGGGATCATCAAAGATTTATATATTTTTTTAATAACTAACCCTGACTTGTACGTCTCAACAACAATGTCCCTTACTAGTTTGGAGAGTTCCTTGGTCTTCATGGCAGTGTTTGGTTAGTGGTGCCTCTTGCTTAGGTGTTGCAGCCTCTGGGGCCTTTCAAAAAGGTGTGTGTATGTGATGACAGATATGTGACACTTAGATTGCACACAGGTGGACATCATTTCACTAATTATGTGACTTCTGAAGGTAATTGGTGGCACCAGAGCTTTTTATGGGCTTCATAACAAAGGGAGAGAATAGCACATGCCAACTATCCATTTTTTATTTCTGAAAAATAGTTTTACGTATATATTTTTCTAATTTTTCTTCACCAATTTAGACTATTGTGTTCTGATCCATCACATATAATTCAGATTAAAAAAACATTGAACCAAAGGATGTAATGTAAAAAAATTGGTAAAAAGCCAAGGGGGGTGAATACTTTTGCAAGGCACTGTAAGTCATTAGCATCAATGGTGGAACCAAAGAAAGCAAAGTATGAGATGAAACTTTAGCTTTAAGGAGTTAAAAAAGAAGGTGCTCATATGCCTGGTGCTCCAGACTAGTTCTCATTACAATTTGCTAAACTTTCAAAATTATACAAATCACATTTTGCACATTAGCGGGAAAATTCATTGTTTGGTGACCCCTGAGCTCAGCATCATCCTATCCCTCATATTCTCCATGAAAAGGGTTTGTGTGTTTGTATTTTGACCCATTCCTCAGATCTGTCAGAAACCCCCTTGTAAGTGTCTGCTTCTCTCTGTAAATTTTTTACGGCTGAACGGCGGTCATGGCCGCCGTTATATGGAACACCTTTAATAGGGCGCAGGTTACAATGCCTGAGCCTTCCTAGCTTTTAATTAGTGTCCTGGGAATCCTTGTCTGCCAGAAACTGTAAAATGATGGAAGTGTTTGTTGTCTCTCCCAATTACAGGGTCTGGAGTGCAGAATAACACTTGTGACGTGATTATAGGCTCCTGTTATACTGAGGACCTGTCGGTAGGTTGTCAGCATTGTTCATGTATTTCCTTACAATGCCTTGATTGTGGAATGCAGGCTAGAAACTGACTGAGAGCTTAAAGAAAAACTGTTTTTAGTCGAAATATGGAGGTCAGCATTTCTGAACTATGCTTCTGAGAATGCTAGCTACCTGGCTGCCATGGTGATGTTTTGGGTTATCCAATCTTTCTACTGTAAGTTACTGACTTATTTGGGGCTCTTTTGCTTCAGCTTGCATTTATTGCATGCTTGTGTCTGTGACTCAGATGTAATGAAATCAGACATAGCCAGGCAACTAGTACTTTTCAGAAGGAGGTAAAAAATGGTAGACACCATATTTCTCTTATGACTTGTGTGCTCTTATCTTAAACTTATGCCCAGGGTCCTATCCTCCTAACCTTTCCCTTTCCCTTTCCTTTATCTTTTCTTCCTCTCTCTCTTTTGCTTTTCTTTCCCTTTCTCATTAATTTCCCTCTCTCATTCCTTTTCTCTTTTCTTCCCATTTCCTTTCCCTTTCCTCTCCCCTCCTCTCCTCCCCTTTCCATTTATCTCCCTTTCTTTCCTTTAATTTTTCACTCCCTATCCCTTTTCTTTTACCTTTCTCTTTCCTTCCCCTTTCCTATCCCTTTCCACTCCATTTCCCTTTCCTCTCCCTTTTTCTTTCCATCCTCTTTCTCTTTTCTTCTTCTTTCCCTTTCCCTTTCCTTCCCTTTTCCATTTCCCTTTCTCTTTCCTTTGCCTCTCTCATTCATTTACCTTTCTCTTTCCCTTTCTTGTTTATTTCCCTTCCTCTTTCCTTTTCTTTTCTTGTTCTCTTTCCTTTCCTCTCACTTTCCTTTCCTTTCCCTTTAACTTTCTCTTTCCTTCCCCTTTCCTTCCCCTTTCCTTTAGTCTCCTTTTCTTTTTTCCTTTCCTTTTCACTACCTATCCCTTTTCCTTTCCCTCTTCCTTTACCTTTCTCTTTCCTTTCCTTTCCCTTCCCTTCCCTTTCCTATTACCTCCTTTTCCTTTCCTCTCCCTTTCTTTTTTCCTTTCCTTTTCACTTCTTATCCCTTTTTCCTTTCCCTCTTCCTTTACCTTTCTTGTCCCTTTCCTTTCCTTTACCTTTCCCTTACCTTTCTCTTTCCTTCCCCTTTGTCTTTCCTCTCCCTTTCCTTTCCGTTCCCTTTCCTAATATCTCCCTTTCATTTTTCCTTTCCCCTTTCTCTCCTTTTCCCCTTTTTCTTTCCTTTTCTCTTCCCTTTCTTTCTCCTTATTCCCCTTTTCCTTACTTTTTCCTTTCCCTTTCCTTACGCTTTAATTTCCCTTTCTCTTTCCTTTGCCTTTCTCATTCATTTCCCTTTCTCTTTCCATTCCCCTTCCCCTTTCCTCTGCCTTTTCTTTCATCTCACTTTCCCTTTCCTAATATCTCCCTTAAATTTTTTGCTTTCCCTTTTTTCTCCCTTTCCCTTTCCTTATATCTCCCTTTCATTTTTCCTTTTTCTCTCCCTTTCCCTTTTTTCTTTCCTTTTTTCTTCCTTTCCTTTCTCTTTTCTTCCCCTTCCCCTTTTTATTTCCTTTCCCTTTCCTTTCTCTTTCTTTTGCCTTTCTCTTTCCTTTGCCTTTCTCATTCATTTCCCTTTCTTTTTCCCTTCCCCTTGCCTTCCCTTTCTCTTTCCATTCCCTTTGCCTTCCCTTTCTCTTTTCCTTTCTTGTTCATTTCCCTTTCTCTTTCATTCCCCTTTCCCTTTCCTTACCCTTTCCCTTTCCTTTACTCTCCCTTTCTTTTTTCCTTTCCTTTCTCTCTTCCTTTATCTTTCCTTTCCCTTTCCTATTATCTCTGTTTCCTTTCCTCTCCTTTTTTTTTTCTTTCCCTTTCATTTCCTTACCTTTTCCCTTTCCCAATATCTCCCTGTCACCTACCTGGTAGGAGTCTGGTAGGAGTCTGGAATGACGAGGTCGGCCTCTCTTGTATCTCCAACCCAAGCCCCACTGAAGGTGGAACAGATGGTGGCTAGGGTGAGGAGGAACACGAGTGCCCGTAGGTGTTGCGTGCAGAACTTGTAAGTGGAGTTGCAGGCTTGGAGGTGCAGGCAGAGCTGGACCCAGGAAGGCTGATAGGATGGATAGCCAGCACAGGCATTCAGAGACAGCGTTGAGCCAAGCAGGAGATAAGAGCAGGGTCACAAGGATGGTTGGGTTCCGTAACAGGCAGGCAGCGAGGTAACAAGGCATAGGCAGGAGGAAGGTCAGATGGGAAGCCAGGATCAGGAACCAGTAATCAGAGTAATCAGAGTCCAAAAGCAGGGTCAAGGAAAGCCAAGGTTCAGCAACAGGAATCAAGCCAGGTTTAACAGAGTTCAGATTATCAGGACACAGCTGAAGACCAATCAGCACTTGTCAGAAGTCAGGACATCCTTTAAATAGGCCGTCTGGTGACAATTGTGGCTAGGGGCATGCTCCTGCACGTGTACGCCGTGCGATGCGCACGTGAATGCGCATTGGCGCGTGTGAGAATTTGCCGTTGCCCGTGCGTATGCTCATGTGTGCGCGCTGGGTGCATTCTAACAGTCCTCTTACACTCCCTTTCATTTTCTCTCTCTTTCTTTTTTCCTTTCCTTTTCTCTTCCTTTTTCTTTCTATTTTCTTCTTCTTTCCCTTTCCTTTCAATTTCTCATTCATTTCCCTTTCTCTTTCCTTTCCTCTCCCATCCCCTTTCCTTTCCTCTCCTCTCCTCTCTTTTCCTTTCCTTCCTTTCCTTTCCTCTCCCTTTCCCCTTCCCCTATTACTGTATCTTCCTTTCTTTCCTCTCCCTATCCATGTTCTTTTCCCTTTCTCTTAATTTCCCCTCTTTCGCTTTCTCTTTTCTTCTTCTTCCCCTTTCTCTTTCCTTTCCCTTTCCTTCCCCTTTGTCTTTCCTCTGCCGTTCCCATTCCTTCCTTCCTTCTCTACTTCCCTTTGATTCCCCTGCTTTCCTTTTCTTCTATTCTTCCTGCCTTCCCTTTCTACCTTTTTACCTTTCTTTTATGAAATCGTAGGAGTAGAACGTACAATGCCTTGTCTAGTCAGCCACACGTTGGCTTTAACCTTTAATCACACAGCCACCCTTCCTGCATTTGACAGTAGCCGTGCAATCATGGACTAGACTTGGCATGATTAGAGAATGTGATATGTGTCATTATATCTATCAAAAGGTTTTAGAAATCAGAATTTTTATTACTGATGGTGGCTGCCTCATCCTCTCATTTGTGAAAAAGATCAGTTTGGATGGTAAATATTTTTTGCCCAACAAAAAAAGGAAGTGCATCGGTTCCTGCAAAATGAGGACAGGATCCCTCAGCTCAGAGGAGGGCGGCGATGAAATTTTAAAACAAAGACGTAAATTGTAGCCTCATCTGACTAATTGTTCCAATGTGGAAGCCGGCCTGGATTATAGTAATTAATGTTATAGTCACATAATCCCAAGAAACAAAGGCTGGGAGGAGATGAGCCAATGGATGTTGTATGCCGAATTTCCAGCCCCGCAACTTGTGTTTAATCCACGCGGGGGGCTTGGCTACCCGTTCTCTTTGTAATGTGTTTGTCTTCCGGCCAACAAACATGTTTGTAATTAAAAGGAAATAACAAATAAATCAAATGGTTCTATTGTCAAGGAATAAAAAGCATCAATTAACGGAACACGGCCTAATGGAATTGTAAAAAAAATTAACCTAATCCGGACAAGTCACCCAAGGATTGAAGGAGACATGTTTCATTGGCATGATGGATGAAGAGTCTAAATTTAGGGAGAGAGCACACTGCGAGGACATGACTGCATAATACTAACCAGATTAGGGTATTAGAAAGGGAATCTAGAAGGTATTTGGGCAAGTACATTTTAAAGGTTGTAATCGTAACATTTAACCTGAAACATTTTTGAAAACTTTTGTAAACCTTGTGTAGCACACGGATCCTTTTCCCCCTCTTACCTTCTCATGCACGGGGATAAGACACACCATGCCACATGCCCGTGTCCTCCAGATTATAAAGGTCAGGCGGTGTTACATACTTGGGTCCCGCAGCGAGTGGCTTCCTTCTTCTGGTTCTCCCCTCTATGTTTATAGAGGCGAGTCTTTATCTTTCCCAAATGAGGTCAATGTCCACACAACATATCAACTCCAACGTGAGTTTATTTTATCTTGCTTTCAGGAACCAGAGAGTTGAAGTGAGAAAAGGTTAGCAGATAGAAGTGGATTCAGGCACACTCTTGGCTTCGTCGCCACTCGGTCCCGAGTGGGTACAGCTCACCCGGATAGTCACTCAATAGCACTAGCAGCCGGCGTGATGCTGGAACAATGACTCAGTCCCCTCCAAGGACCAAGTCAAGGAGATCCCTCCTGAACTTTCAACACTCCGCAGAGGGGTAGGTCCCTCTGGACAGTGGGCCCCGGGAATTGGCTTCCGGGCATGGGCCCCGGGAATTGGCTTCCGTGTAATGGCGTCTGCCCCTTATATATCCTCTCCCGGCATGCACAGCAGGCCAGAACCGCCCACAAACGGCAGCTGAGAGAGGACATCCTACTCCATCACCTGTGGTTCAACCCCGGGTATTGGTGACAGCACCACCTATACGCCCAAAGGGGAACTGCACGCCAGGTGACACAGCAGTAAGGCAGAGTCCAAATAATTAAGAGACCCGAGCCAACTATTGCTCTGGTCACCCCTAAATTTAGGTATAGCGGGGTTAAATTTGGGGACCCCGCTACACTTGGTTGTTTAACCACTTGCCTACTGGGCACTTTTACCCCCTTCCTGCTCAGGCCAATTTGCCAAATTGGTGCCAAATCGCATGTCAAAACGCACCAGTGTGAACCAGGGCTTAGGGTGTAAATATTTAAGGCTGGCTGATGCAAGCTCTCTTCCTCCTCAAATCTGGCCTGGGAAGGATGCACGTGATAGAGCTGCTTATTTAGGCCAGCCTAGCCTGAAGGGGGCCTGGGAAGCGATGAGGCCTGGAGACGAGACCTGATGCTGCTGATCTTCACTGGATGCAGGATGGAGTCCCATGGAAGCCGCTTGAATCCTACAACAGGGAGGTAGGTCCTGACTAAAGTGCTCTTTGTCCTGTGATGTCATGCATGGACTACCAGAGTTCTGCTTTAAACCTGAGCATCAGTAACCCTAACCCTCTCTCCCATTTGACTGCATGTAATAAAACACTTTCTGTTTTACCAAAAAAGTGACTGGCGCCCATCATTTCACATGTCCTACTATGCCTAGAAATTTACCCCTGAGGAGAAATGTCAGCCCACCCTGTCTCTGGGGGTGCCGCCATGCCTCGGGGTCAGGGGATGCTACACCTGTAATATATAAAGCTAAAATCCAGGTTATAAATTTAGCGCTACCCCCGTAGGAGCCGCTCAAGTATTTTCAGTCCATTACTCTGCCCTTCAACCCCAAGAAGGGTCTCAGCTCCTACTGGCACACCCAGCAATGTTGTTAATGGAGTAGCACAGTAATGACACACGTACACAGTTCAAACTGTTTAAGCTCTCTCAAATTTACTTAGCCAAGAGAAAAAGAAAACTTAAAAGGATATTGGTCAGCCAAGTCGTGGATAAACAGCCAACACTTGGTTGAAATAGTTCTCAAAACAGTCAATAACAATTTGCAACAATAAGTAAATGATACCAATGTACACAGCCATAACAGTAATAAATAGACTCCCCAAGCTATTGATTGCTGTAAATATCACTACAGCTAAAGGGGAACCCAAGGCCGGCCTATAGTACCTTTAATACTTATCAGCAATGAGGTAACATAAACACCAGTGATGTGTCCAATTTAAGGGTAATGAAATAGCAATTTTCAAAGTGCAAGGCCTTGCGATTATCTTCACTGGCAGGTGGAGCTCATAGAAGGCAATAAATCCTTAGAATCCAGCGAAAGGAAATCACTGGGCAGCACAGTGGATTTGATCTGGCAGTAACAGGTCTTTGCACTTCCAAACTATAATGTCTGCCTATAGTGTTCAAAAGTGGGTAGTGCAAGTTGCCCTCTTACCGGTCCTGTGTCCAAAGAAGAAGGAGGAATGTCCTGACAGGTAGTTCTTCAACGGCCCGCCTGGCCGCCTTGTGACTCGATCACCTCCCTTTTCACACTGGGGCACTTTTCAGGCGTTTTAGCACTAAAAATAGCGCCTGTAAAGAGCCTGAAATGCGCCTCTCAAGCCTCCCCAGTGCGAAAGCCCAAGTGCTCCCAGACAGGTATCTGCACCCCCCTTCCCCCTGAAAGGTGTCAATTGTGACACCGGAGGGGGGGAGGGTTCCGATGAGCGGAAGTTCCACTTTACGGTGGAGCGCCGCTTTAAGTCAAGCTTGTTACCACTGTCAGTGTGTCAATGTTTCAGTCTTTTCCTACCCATCACCTTTACGTCCTTACCTGTTTTATTGTGTTATAAAGCCTCGTACACACTGTCGGACTTCAAAAAAAACTTTCCCGTGGATTTTTGTCTGAAGGGAGTTGGCGGGGCACACCCATATCATACACACGGCAGGACTTTTCTGCAAACTTTCCCAAAACTTTCCCAACATCACGTGGTTTTTCTGCTCTTTTCTGCTCGTTACCGCCACACTTTGGTCAACTTCTGCTATTGTTGGTTGATTTTAACATGCGGCATGCGTGTTTGTACTTCGGACAAAAGTCCGATGGATTTCTGTACACACGATAGGACTTTGCACCATCAGACTTTTGTTGCCGAAAAGTTTGTCCGTTTGCAGAGCGAACTTTTGTCCGATGAAAACCGAAAAAGTTTGACCGATGGAGCGTACACACGGTAGGATTTTTTGGAAAACGTGCTCATTTTGAAGTTTGTTGGCAAAAAGTCTGACCGTGTGTATGGGGCTTAAGAAAGCTTTTTCTCCTGGGGTTGAGCACAGTAAAGCTGAATTAACCATAAGTGCGAGCAGTGATGAAAAACAGTTTGTTTATTCAAGAAACCCAACGGTTGATATTCTAATGCGTTCTACCGAGTGACTCATAACTCCTATCGGTTAATACTGTGCCTAGTATATATTTTGTATAAACAATAACAGCAGGAATCAGAAACATGACTTTCTGTAATTGCTGAAAATCAGCATCATCACGAAACCCAGCAACCTCTGTCTCCTTGTGTGATCTGAATTGCTTCCTTTTTTCCCACTGTAAATCTCTTGCAAACCCCTGCAAAGATTCCAGTGACATGTCAGAAGCTGTGTTTTGTAATGCTAGCACATTCTTTAGCCATAGAGGAAAAGTCTAGGGGGTCATTTAGCCTTAATGTTGGGGGGGGGGGGTGTAAACAGCCACCCCTCCCTTAAGCTTCAAAGGCAGCAGATGGGGGTTAACAGTAGGGCTGCCACCTGTCCAGGATTCACCCAGACAGTCTAGGTTTTTAATAATGTGTCCAGATTTCATTCCCCCTGAAACCTGGACACATTATTCAGGCCAGACTGTGGTTGAGGGATAGGCAGTGTTTGGTTACTCAGTACCATTCAGAGGATGATGGGAAGGACGATTGTGGTTCCCCTTCTCTCCCGATCACCCTCCCCTCACCCCAAGTTTCTGGCTTTTCATCCTCACGTATCCCTGGCAGAGGATGTTGGTGGTATTAGCCTGTAACCCGGACACATTATTCAGACAGGACTGTGGGCATAGCTTCAGGGGCCCGTACCGACTCCCTTTACTAGAACCGATTGGCTGTATTTTACTTCTGTAGCAGCTGAATGTTGGCTTCTCCTCCTCTCCCTCCTGCTGGCATTCAGCTGCTGCAGGAGGAAAATACAGAGGATTAGGGTTGAGCGGACCCGAACTGTAAAGTTCGGGTCCGTACCGAACTTTTGGGTTTTGGGTTCCCGGACCCGAACAATTGACTGTATGTTCAGGTTCGGGTCCGGTGTTCAGCAATATGCATGTAAAGTCGCGCTTGTTTCCTGTGCTTAGAACTGTCCCTGCACAAAGTGTCATTTCTGAAGGAAAAAAAGTCATTTAAAACTCACTCGCGGCTATAATGAATTGTCGGCTCCCGGCAATACATAGAAAAGTCATTGATTAAAAAAAAAAAGCGTAGGGGTTCCCCCAAATTCAATTACCAGGCCCTTCAGGTCTGCTATGGATATTAAGGGGAACTCTGCCGCAAATTTAAAAAAAAAATGCGTGCGGTTCCCCCCAAATATCCATACCAGGCCCTTCAGGTCTGGAAAGGATTTTAAGGGGAACTCCACCCCAAATTAAAAAAAAAAAATGGCATGGAGTTCCCCCAAAAATCCAGACCAGACCCTTTATCCGAGCATGCAACCTGGCAGGCCGCAGGAAAAGAGGGGGGGGGACGAGAGAGCGCCCCCCCCTCCTGAACCGTACCAGGCCACATGCCCTCAACATGGGGAGGATGTCTCCATGTTGATGGGGACAAGGGCCTCATCCCCACAACCCTTGCCGGTGGTTGTGGGGGTCTGCGGGCGGGGGGGCTTATCGGAATCTGGAAGACCCCTTTAAAAAAGGGGACCCCCAGATCCCGCCCCCCCATATGTGAAATGGTAATGGGGTACCATTTCACAAAGATAGTGTCAAAAATGACAATAGCCGGTTTTTGACAATTCCTTTATTAATGTCTTCTCTTTTCTTCCATCTGTTTCTTTTCTCCATTCAGTTTCTTCCTCCATCTTGTTCTTCCTCTTCCTCTTCCTCTTCATCTTCCTTCTTCCTTCTGTGTTCTCGTCCGCATCTTGCTCCGGCTTCTTGTTCCCCTTCTTCTTTCTCCGGCCGCTCCGCTTGAATTGGAGGTTCCCGCTGTGTGATGCTTCAGTTCTTCATTTCTCCTCTGGGTCCGCTGGCACCCGGTGGCCCCGCCCCCTCTGACACCACGGGGAAAGTCCCCATGAAATCCATGTGCATCAGAGGGGGGCGGGGTCACCGGGTGGCAGCGAACCAAGAGGAGAACTGAAGCGTCACACAGCGAGAACCTCCAATTCAAGCGGAGCGGCCGGAGAAAGAAGAAGGGGAACAAGAAGCCGGAGCAAGATGCGGACGAGAACACCGAAGCAAGAAGGAAGATGAAGATGAAGAACAAGATGGAGGAAGAAACCCGAATGGAGAAAAGAAGAAGATGGAAGAAGATGGAAGAAAGGAGAAGACATTAATAAAGGAATTGTCAAAAACCGGCTATTGTCATTTTTAACATTTTTGACACTTTCTTTGTGAAATGGTAGGGGTACATTTGGGGGCAGGATCTGGGGGTCCCCTTTGTTAAAGGGGTCTTCCAGATTCCGATAAGCCCCCCGCCCGCAGACCCCTACAACCACCAGGCAAGGGTTGTGGGGATGAGGCCCTTGTCCCCATCAACATGGGGACATCCTCCCCATGTTGAGGGCATGTGGCCTGGTAAGGTTCAGGAGGGAGGGGGGCCGCTCTCTCGCCCCCTCTTTTCCTGCGGCCTGCCAGGTTGTGTGCTCGGATAAAGGGTCTGGTCTGGATTTTTGGGGGTACTCCACACCATTTTTAAAAAAAAAATTGGGGTGGAGTTCCCCTTAAAATCCTTTCCAGACCTGAAGGGGCTGGTATGGATATTTGGGGAGTACCGTACGCATTTTTTTTTAAATTTGCGGCGGGGTTCCCCTTAATATCCATAGCAGACCTGAAGGGCCTGGTAATTGAATTTGGGGGAACCCCCACGCTTTTTTTTTTTTTTTAATCAATGACTTGTCTATGTATTGCCGGGAGCCGACAATTCATTATAGCCGCGAGTGAGTTTTAAATGACTTTTTTTCCTTCAGAAATGACACTTTGTGCAGGGACAGTTCTAAGCACGGGAAACATGCGCTAATAGTCCTCAGAAGTTCGGGTCCCCATTGACTTCAATGGGGTTCAGGTTCGGGGTCAAGTTCGGTCCCGAACTCAAACTTTTTACCGAAGTTCGGCCGAACCCGTCGAACCCGAACATCCAGCTGTCCGCTCAAACTCAGAGGATCTATTTTAGTAAACGCTGCCTCCGCTGCCCTTACTGTCCTCCTCCTTCTGCTGCCCCCGGGGCACCTGTGTGCTCTCCTTTCCTGTGCACCTCTAAAGTATTCGGGTTTGGCTTGAAGAAAAGGTGGCAACCCTAGTTCACAGCTGTAGCTGATCCCTTCTGTCACATTCAGCGGCCAGTAGCACAGCTGAACGCAACCCCTTCAACCAAAGAGGGCCGTGCCACAACCGCCCCACAACCAGGTGCTTTAATGAGATTGTGGTGCGATAGTGCAGCATTTACAGGGTTAGAACAAGCAGTGAGGAGGTGATATATTACCTCTGTGCAGGAGCTTCCTGTAACAAAGACCGGTCACTGCTGCTTTCTGTCCTTGTGCAGGGGGACTGGTCTTGTCTCCGCCCCCTGCTGTAGCTTTCTGCAGGCAGCCTGTAGTGGGTGGGGCCTGTCAGGTCCATCCTACAGCTGTGCTCTCTTCACTGGGTATGTATAGCACAGTGATAATGTAACATTTAAAATGAGTTGAAATGAGAATGATGTCCCTGCTACATTTTGAACTTAGTATACAAAGGCATTTGGGACACACAAAGTGGATTTATTTTCTTTGTGGCTATAGAGCAGGGGTAGGCAACCTGTGGCCCTCCAGCTGTTGTGGAACTACATTTCTCATAAGCATTACAAGGTTGGCAATTAAAATTACTTCCAGAGGCATGATTGGACTTGTAGTTCTGCAACAGCTGGAGATCTTAAGGTTGTCTACCCCCGCTATAGAGGAATACACTATATTACCAAAAGTATTGGGACACCTCCCTTTACACGCACATGAAATTTAATGGTATCCCAGTCTTAGTCTGTAGGGTTCAATATTGAGTTAGCCCAAGGGAGAGAGCAAGTTAGCCCACCCTCTGCAGCTATAACAGCTTCAACTCTTCTGGAAAGGCTGTCCACAAGGTTTAGGTGTGTGTCTATGGGAATGTTTGACCATTCTTCCAGAAGCGCATTTGTGAGGTCAGGCACAGATATTGGATGAGAAGGCCTGGCTCGCAGTCTCCGCTCTAATTCATCCCAAAGGTGTTCTATTGGGTTGAGGTCAAGTTCCTCCACCCCAAACTCGCTCATCTATGTCTTTATGGACCGCGCTTTGTGCACTGGTCCAAATCATTTGGTGGAGGGGGGATTATGGTGTGGGGGTTGTTTTTCAGGTTTTGGGCTTGACCCCTTAGTTCCAGTGAAGGGAACTCTTAAGGCGTCAGCATACCAAGATATTTTGGACAATTTCATGCTCCCAACTTTGTGGGAACAGTTTGGGGATGGCCCCTTCCTGTTCCAACATGACCACATGCCAGTGCACAAAGCAAGGTCCATAAAGACATGGATGAGCGAGTTTGTGGTGGAGTATCATGACTGACCTGCACAGGGTCCTGACCTCAAACCAATGGAACACCTTTGGGATAAATTAGAGTGGAGACAGCGAGCCAGACCTTCTCGTTCAACATCAGTGCCTGACCTCACAAATGTGCTTCTGGAAGAATGGTCAAACATTCCCATAGACACCCTCCTAAACCTTGTGGACAGCCTTCCCAGAAGAGTTTAAGCTGTTATAGCTGCAAAGGGTAGGCCAACTCAATATTGAACCCTACGGACTAAAACTCAGATGCCATTAAGGTTCATGTGCGTGTAAAGGCAGGCGTCTCAATACTTTTAATCATATTGTCAGAACATTTGGGGTTAAAAAGAATATACATATAGGCCTTTATATGATGCATATTATGTATTTTTCATATGGTTCATATTCATGTATATTATGAGCGAGAGGACAGCCATTTTGTCTCTAAAGTTAAGCTCATAGTTCATGATGGGTTGTGAACAATACAACAACACTTTGGTTTCTACTTTCTCTTTAAGAGGTTAACCCAAATTCACTATCTTTAAATTTATTTCCTGTCTCACAAGAAGGCATTGTTTTTCTGTATTTCTTTCCCAGACCATAAACTCAAAGCTTTTGAACACTTAAGAAAATATACCAGCCTCCCTGGGTGGTAATTCAAAGGTTTGACACTTAGAGACAAGGGGGGTATGGATACGGGCTAACACAAACTGTGTATTATTGTATTTACATAACGAGATCAAAGGGTTTATTCACAAATAAGCTGTGTACTGTATATCTTAAATTGGTTATTTTAAGTATCTTCACAAAGTATCTGTTCTAGTAATCCATATATATGCATAAATGGGTTTATATATTCGGAAGTTACAAATATAATATCTTATGAGATGAGGTCCTAATTGTGGAGGACATTAGAAGCTGTATTTGTAAAATGTAAGTTGAGGGTTGTGTTTTGAATGACTTTAGCTTCGAGGAATGTTAACAACCCATTAGCTGAGACATTACTCTGAGCCATTTGCCGCAATGTCTGAAGATGGGTTGACACATTTAACACCGCTGGACAATAAATGGTATTCTACTAAGTTAGATCAAAGGGTAATCATAAATTGTTTGTTGAACTACATGACCCTAACATTAGGAATTATTCCATATACACCACTGCCCCTACAGGTTAAAAATGACATTGTTCAAGATGGCGTATATTTGGTTGCTAAGACAACCTTTCAAAACAGTTACCTAGTAATAAGATACGCACCCACTTTTTGGAGGGAGATAAAAGTAGGAAGAGTTCAGGGTGTGAAGGGAGCGCAAGGGAGATAGCAAGGAGGATGTTGGGGGATCTCTCTTGAAGGAAGACGCTCGCTGAGGAGAAAATACGCAAACATGTAGCAATGGTGAAAGAAGTCCCTCTCGGGACTTTGATTCTCAAGCAGACAGAGCTCTTAACTACTGGTAACGTATAATTCCTTTATTTATACCTTTGGTAATGGAGATGTTTTTGCATACACATAACTGAAACCATTTAAATATATATGGCAAAGCAATTTGGAATTATCTATATTTTTAACTGCAATATAAAATAATGATAATCTAAATATTAAGGCACATACCCTAATTTGGTTGTCTTTAAAAAGCTAGAGCTGAGTTGGTACAATGGTTTTATTATGATATATGTGTAAAATAAATTCTCTCTAAATTTAACATAAAAATGGATTGAATTATCTAACCGTGTTACTTATATGACACTTGGTCTGGACACGTTTAACCACTTCTCTACTGGGCACTTAAACCCCCTTCGTACCCAGACCAATTTTCAGCTTTCAGTGCTGACGCACTTTGAATGACAATTGCGCGGTCATACAACACTGTACCCAAATGATATTTTTATATTGTTTTTTTCCCACAAATAGAGCTTTCTTTTGGTGGTATTTGGTCACCTCTGCGGTTTTTATTTTTTGCGCTATAAACAAAAAAAGACAGAAAATTTTGAAAAAAAACACAATATTTTTTGACTTTTTGTTATAATAATATCCCATTTTTTTTTTTTTAAATATATTTTTTCTCAGTTTAGGCCGATACGTATTCTTCTATTTATTTTTGGTAAAAAAATTGCAAAAAGCGTATAGTGATTGGTTTGCGCAAAAGTTATAGCGTCTACAAAATAGGGGATAGAATTATGATATTTTTATTATATATTTTTTTTTTACTAGTAATGGCGGCGATCTGCGATTTTTGTCAGGCCTGCGATATTGCGGCGGACATATCGGACACTTTTGACACTATTTTGGGACCATTCACATTTATACAGCGAACAGTGCTATAAAAATGCATTGATTACTGTATAAATGTGACTGGCAGGGAAGGGGTTAACACTATAGGGCGATCAAGGGGTTAAATATGTTCCCTATTAGTGATTCTTACTGTGTGGGGGAGGGGACTGACTGGGGGAGGTGACCGATCTGTGTCCCTATGTACAAGGGACACAGCATCGGTTTCCTCTCTCCCTGACAGGACGTGGATCTGTAAAAGACGATTGCATGTATTTGACGGACATTGCGGCCACCAGGCACGCGCATCGGCATCACGTGATGCGGCGCGCACAGCTGTTCCCTGCCGCGCGCCCTCGGCGGCGCGCAGCGGGATGTAAACAAACCAGGACGTCCTGGGGACGTCCAGCCGGCACTTGAGAGCCGCGCTGCAGCCGTCTTTCGACTATAGCGCGGGTCTCAAGAGGTTAAGAAGTGTAATCAGGAGATCTGTTTGTTTGAGAAAGAAATAGTGTTAAAGTGAACAAAAGAGTGTTTACACCTTCCGTGAAGTAACGGAAAGACATTTCACAAGAGTTACCAAGTTTTAGATGTACAAGTATCATTTAAGTATTGAACTGTGAATATACTTTGTCATATAGAGCCTGCATAGAAATGTATGTAAATATCATCTGAATAGGGATGAGCCGAACACCCCCGGTTCGGTTCGCACCAGAACCTGCGAACGGACCGAAAGTTTGCGCGAACGTTAGAACCCTATTAAATACAATGGATGCGAACGTTCGAAATCTAAAGTGCTAATTATAACGGCTAATATGCATGTTATTGTCCTAAAAAGGGTTTGGGGGCCCGGGTTCTGCCCCAGGGGACATGTATCAATGCAAAAATAAGTTTTAAAAACGGCCGTTGTATGTATATTAAGGGGAACCCCGCACCCAATATAAAAAAAGGCCCTATATACTCTGAACAGCAGTATACAGGCGGTGAAAACAAGACAGGGACTGTAGGTTTGTTCTTAAGTAGAATCTGTTTGTAATTTTGAACAGGTACATTGTTTAAGTGTAGCTCCAGCCAAAAAATATATTTTTAAGCTTTTTGGAAAACATAGGTAAGGGTTATCACCCCTGTAACGTTTGTTTTGCTGTCTGTGCACCTGTTCAGAACATTTCACCTCACTTTCCGTCCCAATGACAAATGTTTTTGGAAAAGTGGGGTTTTTATTGAAACAAGGATTAGTGATAAAGCATCAGTAGAGAGGAGACACCTTTTTCCCATATTAACTCTTACAGGAGAGAATTTGCCTTCCTAGGGGTAGATTTCCTCTCACTTCCTGTTGTCTCCTTCCGTTTGCAAGGAGGAGTCGTTTGTAAGTTGGATGTTTGAAAGTAGGGGCCTGCCGTATATACTCTGCTGAAATTTGCCCCTTAGATGTTGGTGTTGCCACAACACTGTGAGCCCTCACAGTTACTCTTGGTGGGCGCTGTAACGCCCTGCTGTGAACTATTATATCAGGAATTGTAATTACATGCCATTGTTGAACAGTGGTAGGAAAAATTGGGCCTTTGGTGGTGGTGCTGGTGCTACAAC
Organism: Rana muscosa; assembly: GCA_029206835.1. Lineage (NCBI taxonomy): Eukaryota > Metazoa > Chordata > Amphibia > Anura > Ranidae > Rana > Rana muscosa. The sequence goes on from CM055117.1 coordinate 36,432,699, forward strand.
ACTGTCAGCCCTCACAGTTACTCTTGGTGGGCGCAGGAATGGGCCCTGCTGTGAATTATTAGATCAAGAATTGTAATTACATGCCCCTGTTGAACAGGGGCAGAAAAATTGGGCCTTAGGCACTGGTGCCACAACACTGCAACCCCTCGCAGATACTGTACTTGGAGCACAGCAATGAGCCCTGTTGCAAAGTATTGCATCAAAAATTGTAATTACACGCTCCTGTTAAACAGGGGCTGAGAAATTGGGCCTTAGGCACTGGTGCCACAACACTGCAACCCCTCACAGATACTGTACTTGGAGCACAGCAATGAGCCCTGTTGCAAAGTATTGCATCAAAAATTGTAATTACACGCCCCTGTTAAACAGGGGCTGAAAAATTGGGCCTTAGGCACTGGTGCTGGTGCCACGACACTGCAACCTCTCCCAGATACTGTAGTTGGAGTGCAGGAATGAGCTCTGCTGCAAAGCATTGCATAAAAAATTGTAATTACATGCCCCTGTTAAACAGGGGCTGAAAAATTGGGCCTTAGCCACTGGTGGCGGCACCCAGAAACAAAAATGTTCTTCCAAGCTATCATCAGGAATCGGATCATTGAGGAGGAGGAGGATAGTCAGTCAACATAACAGGACAGTCACTCAGCATCAGCATAGGCAGTCTTGAAGGGATGTGACATTTCAAAATAAATTATTCTGTTACATCAGCTTCAGGTGCTTGGTAGCTGGTGGTGATCCAAGACTGGTTCATCTTTATGAAGGTCAGCCGATCAACCGAGTCGGTGGACAGGCGCACCCTGTGATCCGTGACAAAGCCTCCAGCAGCACTGAATGTGCGTTCCGAAAGAACGCTGGATGCAGGACAGGCCAGTAGCTCAATTGCATACTGTGCAAGCTCTGGCCAGTGATCCATCCTCAAGACCCAGTAAGCCAGAGGATTTTCGAGGGGAAAGGTGTCCAAGTCTGACCTTGCCCCTAGGTATTCCTGCACCATGTATATCAGACGCTAGCGATGGTTGCTGGAACCGATCATACCTTGGGGCTGCGGACTAAAAAATTGTCTGAACGCATCGGTCAGACGTCCACCTTCCCCACCGCTCCTTCTGCTACTGACCGAAGCCTCAGCAACTCGTTGTCCAGGACCAGGAGTTTGTAACCTCCCAGTCTCTGGGAACGCGTTGCACAGACCTTTCTGCAAGGCCTCCCGGAGATGTCTCATCCTCTGCTCCCTCTGCGACGGCAAGATAAGGTCCGCAACCATACCCTTGTACTGTGGATCAAGGAGAGTGGCCAGCCAGTAATGGTCCCTCTCCTTGATCCAAAGAATACGAGGATCCTTCCGCAGACTTTGCCGGATCAGGGAGGCCATGCAGCGTAGGTTAGCTGAGGCATACGGTCCGGAGTCCTCTGGGTCACTAAGGATGACATGATCCGCAGCCACCTCCTCCCAGCCACGTACAAGTCCACGGGTTTCTTGGGACTGTAAATCATCCCTAAAAGACTGCTGCTGTTGATTCTGAGTGCCAGGCTCCACCTCCATGCTGACACAATCCTCCTCCTCCTCCTCCTCTTCCTCCTCTTCCTGTGCGATGGGTGGGACACAGGGAACACTGTCTGGGTAAAGGGGCAGTTGAGAGGCAAGGAAGTCCTCCTCTTCCTGCCTCTGTTCTGCCTCAAGTGCCCTGTCCATTATTCCACGCAGCGTATGCTCCAACAGGTGGACAAGAGGTACAGTGTCACTGATGCATGCACTGTCACTGCTCACCATTCTCGTGGCCTCCTCAAATGGTGCCAGGACAGTGCATGCATCCCTGATCATGCCCCACTGGCGTGGTGAAAAAAAAACAGAGCTCCCCTGACCCTGTCCTGGTGCCATAGTCGCACAGGTACTCATTGATGGCCCTCTGCTGTGTGTGCAGCCGCTGCAGCATGGCCAACATTGAGTTCCACCTGGTGGGCATGTCACATATAAGGCGGTTCTTGGGCAGGTTCAACTCCTTTTGCAGCTCAGCCAGCCGAGCACTGGCATTATATGATCTGCGGAAATGCACACAGACTTTCCTGGCCTGCCTCAGGACATCCTGTAAGCCCGGGTACCTGCCCAAGAACTGCTGCACCACTAGGTTAAGGACGTGAGCCACACAGGGCACATGGGTCAGTTGTCCCTGTCGGAGGGCGGAGAGGAGGTTGGTGCCATTGTCGCAAACCACCATTCCTGGCTTAAGCTGGCATGGCGTCAACCACCTCTCGGCCTGCCCCTGCAGAGCTGACAGAACCTCTGCCCCAGTGTGGCTCCTGTCCCCCAAACACACCAGCGTAAGCACGGCATGGCATCTTTTTGCTTGCGTACTTGCGTAGCCCCTTGAACGCCTACGGAGCACCGCTGGTTCCGAGGATCAAAGCACAGGAAGAGGCCATGGAGGAAGAAGAAGAGGAGGGGGGGTGGAGGAGAGAGGTGTGTCACAACCAGTAGTAGCATTTTGGAGGCGTGGCGGCGGAACAACCTCCAACACTACTGCACCTTGTCTTGCATCCTTCCCAGCTGCCAAAAGAGTGACCCAATGGGTCGTGAAAGAAAGGTAACGTCCCTGTCCATGCCTACTGGACCATGAGTCAGCGGTAATATGCACCTTACCGCTGACCGCCCTGTCCAGCGAGGCATGGACATTGCCTTCCTCATGCCGGTAGAGAGCCGGAATCGCCTTCCGTGAGAAAAAGTGGCGTTTGGGAACCTGCCACTGAGGAACCGCACATTGCACAAACTCACGGAAGGGGGCCGAGTCGACCAACTGAAAAGGCAGCAGTTGACTTGCTAGCAATTTAGCCAAGCTAGCATTCAACCACTGGGCATGTGGATGGCTGGGAGTGAACTTCTTTCGACGATCCAGCAGCTGGGGCAGGGAAATTTGCCTGCTACAATCGGACGTCGGTGTGCCCGCAAGTAGTTGGCTGTGACACACCTAATTCTACACCTTCATTCCTCTCAGTGCAGGTTTCAGAGAGGACTGAAGGTATAGTGGGGTTGGAGATCCCAGCTGATGAGGAGCGAGGAGAGGTCCGCTTTGTTCTTTGGTGTGGGTCTTTAAAGTACGCTTGGCAATGAGCTGCATGGCAGGTCAACATATGTCTGGTCAAGCATGTGGTGCCCAAGCGGCTGATGTTTTGGCCACGCGAGATACGCTTGAGACATATGTTGCAAATAGCAGCGGTGCGATCTGATGCACTCGACTCAAAAAAGGCCCACACCAAAGAACTTTTGGAATAACGGGCAGAGGCAGCGCCCTGCACAGGCGGAGCTCTGCGGTGTGATTCAGTCGGTGTGCTGCCCTTACGCTGGCCCCCGGAGGGCATCCTGCCTCGTTGGAGATGTGCCTCCTCCTCATCCTCCTCCTCTCTCCTATCAGGCACCCACGTGGAGTCAGTGACCTCATCATCCCCTCCCTCCTCATCACTGGAGCCAATCTGGCAGTATGCTGCAGCTGCTGGAACATGACTGCCAGATTGCTGTCCTTCTTGAGCATCCCCTCTCTCTGCGCTCACGCTACTGCCTTCCTATAGCTGGGTATCATCATCAGACCCTTCAAAACGCTGGGCATCCTCCTGGAGCATGTACCCAACACTGTGCTCAAACAGTTTGAGGGACTCCTCAGGAGGACATGGTGGGTCTAGGGAAGGAGTGACTGATGATGACATTGATACGAGGGAAGAGGACGTTTTGGCAGCTGCTTTGCCAGTACCCTGAGCCTGGGTGAGAGAGGATGAGGAGGTTGAGGAGGGCTTGGTCATCCATTCTATTAAGTCTTCGGCATGATCCGGCTCAACTCATCCAGCTGCCGAAAATAAGGACAAGCGTGTCCCATGGCCATGTGTTGATGTTGATGCACCGCGTCCACGACCAGCACTGTTGTCTCTAGACACAGAGCCTGCTTGCCCTCTTTTATTGGCTCGTGACTGTCTGCCTCTCCTTGTTGGCCTTCCAGACATAGTAATGGCCTGCAGGGAGATGGGAAAACCAGCAATTGGGTAGTGTATATTGTGCTGGAGGCACACAACACCCACATACTCCTGTAGATGCCTGTATTAGAGAACACCAGCAATAAAGGGTAGATACAGGTGTATACTGTGCTGTGCTGGAGGCACACAATACCCACTAACTCCTGCAGATGCCTTTATTAGAGAACACCAGCAATAAAGGGTAGATACAGGTGTATAATGTGCTGTGCTGGAGGCACACAACACCCACTAACTCCTGCAGATGCCTGTATTTGAGAACAGCAAAAAAGTGTAGATACAGGTGTATACTGTGCTGGGGCACACAACACCCACTAACTCCTGCAGATGCCTGTATTAGAGAACAGCAATAAAGTGTAGATACAGGTGTATACTGTGCTGGGGCACACAACACCCATTAACTCCTGCAGATGCCTGTATTAGAGAACAGCAATAAAGTGTAGATACAGGTGTATACTGTGCTGGGGCACACAACACCCACTAACTCCTGCAGATGCCTGTATTGGAGAACAGCAAAAAAAGTGTATATACAGGTGTATACTGTGCTGGGGCACACAACACCCACTAACTCCTGCAGATGCCTGTATTAGAGAACAGCAATAAACTGTAGATACAGGTGTATACTGTGCTGGGGCACACAACACCCACTAACTCCTGCAGATGCCTGTATTAGAGAACAGCAAAAAAGTGTATATACAGGTGTATACTGTGCTGGGGCACACAACACACACTAACTCCTGCAGTTGCCTGTATTAGAGAACAGCAAAAAAGTGTATATACAGGTATATACTGTGCTGGGGCACACAACACCCACTAACTCCTGCAGATGCCTGTATTAGAGAACAGCAATAAACTGTAGATACAGGTGTATACTGTGCTGGGGCACACAACACCCACTAACTCCTGCAGATGCCTGTATTAGAGAACAGCAAAAAAGTGTATATACAGGTGTATACTGTGCTGGGGCACACAACACCCACTAACTCCTGCAGTTGCCTGTATTAGAGAACAGCAAAAAAGTGTATATACATGTATATACTGTGCTGGGGCACACAACACCCACTAACTCCTGCAGATGCCTGTATTAGAGAACAGCAAAAAAGTGTATATACAGGTGTATACTGTGCTGGGGCACACAACACACACTAACTCCTGCAGATGGCTGTATTAGAGAACAGCAAAAAAGTGTATATACAGGTGTATACTGTGCTGGGGCACACAACACCCACTAACTCCTGCAGTTGCCTGTATTAGAGAACAGCAAAAAAGTGTATATACACGTGTATACTGTGCTGGGGCACACAACACCCACTAACTCCTGCAGATGCCTGAGAAAAGAACACACTGTCCCTGCCTATCTAGCTTAGAGAACAGCAATAAAGAGTAGATACAGGTGTATACTGTGCTGGAGGCACACAACACCCACTAACTCCTGCAGATGCCTGAGAAAATAACACACTGTCCCTGCCTATCTAGCTTAGAGAACAGCAATAAAGGGTAGATACAGGTGTATACTGTGCTGGAGGCACACAACACCCATTAACTCCTGCAGATGCCTGAGAAAAGAACACACTGTAGAACACACTGTCCCTGCCTATCAAGCTCTTTCCCTGCACGCCGGAACACACTACACAAGGCCGCCGCGCTGGCGACCTTTTATAGTGTGGGGCGTGTACTAAACCCCCCTGAGCTATAATTGGCCACAGGCATCCTGCCTGTGGCCAATTATGGCTCTCCTCGCTGCCGGCGCTGTGATTGGCCAAGCATGCGGGGTCACAGTGCATGCTTGGCCAATCACAGCGCCGGCAATGCAGTGCGATGGCGCAGTGCATTGTGGGCCGTTCGCGTCACACGAATTTGGCGGCAACGGCCCACAAAGTTCTGGTTTCGCCGAACAGGCGAACAGGCAATGTTCGAGTCGAACATGCGTTCGACTCGAACACCGAGCTCATCCCTACATCTGAACATTAATCATCATTTATCTCTGATTGTAGAAGTATATCCATTCATCTGTTTGATCACGACTTATACCTGATTTTAATTTGCACTGTACTTTAGTTAATAAATATATATAATATTTTAAAGTGGAGCTCCACCCTAAATAGCAACTTTTGCTATTTGGAACCCTCCCCCCCTCCGGTGTCACAATTGACACCTTTCAGGGGGGAGGGGGGTGAAGATACCTGTCTAAGACAGGTATTTTCACCCACATCCGGGAGTCCTGTCTCCGGGAATCTGCGGGAGTTACGTCACTTCCCGCAGACTTCCCTTGGTGTTCTGGGAGACACTCGGCTCCCAGAACACAGGAGCACCAATCAGAACGGCGCAGCGCGACTCGCGCATGCGCCGTAGGGAAACGGGCATGAAGCCGCAGGGCTTCACTTCCTGGTTCCCTCAGCGAGGATGGCGGAGGGAGCAGCAGAGCGACGAGCGGTCGCTCGTCCTCTGCTGCGGACGTCGCTGGACTCCAGGACAGGTAAGTGTCCAAATATTAAAAGCCAGCAGCTGCTGTAGCTGTAGCTGCTGGCTTTTAATTTTTTTTTTTCCGGTGGAGCAACCCCTTTAAGCAACATTCATTTGTGTTACTTGTCTTCAAACTAGCACAGATATAAAGAACTTAGAATTTCTTGATATTGTAGGATAATTTTAATCTTCCAAATCATAGATTTGCATATTTCCATAAATACAATAATATTTTTATATTTCAGTATAAACATTCTGACATATTTTTAGGCACTATGCTGAGATGCGTCAATGTTTCTGACAATATAGTGTATATTAAAATGGAAGTTTTTGTGATGGAATCCAGCTTTAACTAATGGATTTTCCTTAACCTTCAGCCCAAGTAACAATGGTCAGCAGGACAAACAGAGAGAGTCAATCTCCACGGCAGGGTACAGGTAGCAATAATGTAGTGCTACCCCCGCAGGAGCCGCTGATAGGTTTGGGTCCCTTGCTCTCTCTCTAGCCCTAGGTGAGGCCCTGGCTGACACCACCAGAATACCTTAGCTGTGAACTCTCAGCAGACATACAAATATTGCACACCGCCCTTTAAAAAAGATAAGCAAACTGTACTGGCATATAAAAATCACAAATATAACAAAGCACATCAATATCAATGCACATAAACACAACAAAAGCAGATACAATGCACCCAACAGAGGTTCCTCTAGAATGAAATCCAGTGTATACTGCATAAACAGTAGCTTTCCGTATGAGAGATTACACCTCAAGTGACCGAGGAGGATTATAAAGAGAGGTAACAGGCTAAGTAACTTGAGAGCTCTCAAACAAACAGGATTGGCTTAGGCTTTGAAACCTGAACTCAATAACAGCAACCTAGCTCAGCCCTCAGTAGCATAGTGACTTGGACAGTCTTTATGGTGGGTTTCTGCCAGCCAGGTTGGGGCCCTTTAAAACGTTGGCACCCAAAAAGGTGCAGATCACTCAACGAAGTGGCATTTAACAGCAGCTTGATGTAAAGTTAGACTCAGAAGGTATGTAGACTCCTTAGTGCAAAAACTCAAAAGGAGAGGCAAATTCAAAGGGCAGTTGGGGTGTATACAGATCAGGAAATTATGCAACAAGGAGGAGCAGATGAAAAATAAAGGAAAGTCAGCATTCTGGGATGTGAATGGCTTAGTCTCTGTATTTGACTTTGAGGGTTGCTGCTGATGGATACAGCAGCAGTGAGTGTGATAGAATGGAGATGTAGCTCTTTGTCAAGTCTAGACTGAAGGAAGGGTTAACAGGTAGTTATAGTTGTAAAGCGGGTCAGAGACCCTCTCACCAAACTTCTCTGCAGTAATCTTCTAATGGCAACAAGTGGTTCGTGGGATAGGGGGCCCTTTAAACAGCAGCACAGCAGAAAACAGCAGATACAATGGTGACCTGGACAGAGATTCTGGATAGCAGATGCAATCAGCTTCGTCGTCTAGGCTAAGGTGACCAGTTTTTTAAAATGAAATCCGGGGACATATTTGTTTTTTTTACTAGTAATGGCGGCAATCAGCGACTCTCTGCCCGTTGCTGCCGCCACCACCCGCCTCACAGCCTGTTAAGTCTTACTCTCTGGGCCCCGGCTACTATTGGGTGGGGTGTGGAGGAAGATCACCCTGCCAGGGAAAGCAAGGAGATTAGAAGGCAGGCGGCTGGCTGGGACTTGTTGAGTCAAGGCAGAAGAACATGCGAGAGGAGCTGGATGGGCATGTACCCCCCGAAACTGAAGAAATATTCCCTCCACTCCGACCAGCACATGATCAGAAAGGGGCACAGATAATGGGGAAAAAATACACCCCCTAAGCTAGTAGGAGTGGGGGGGGGTGTAATTCAGATTTTTTTTTTTATTAATTCTGCACTGACCGTCTTTGAAATTGCCCCAGCCCCTGTTCAAATCCAATCCGGGGACAAAACCGGGGATGGACTTGGTCCAGGGACAGTGTCCTCAATCCGGGGACTGTCCCCTGAAACCGGGGATGTCTGGTCACCCTAGTCTAGGCGTCCAGCACAGCAGTTCACTCTCTAACACTACACAGCTTAGCACAGCTCAGCTCAGCTCAGCACAACTTGACACATGGCGACCCTCTCACTCCTACCTAGTTGGCACGCTTCCCCCTTCCTGGGCTTTTTTACGGTCCCTTCCTCCCCTCAGGTGTCCATGGGCCTTTTAGTTTCTGCCCATATACGACGGCAGCAGGATCCTTCTTCAAGACTTAATCTCCCAGACCAGTGGTCACCAACCAATTTTGAATCCCGCGGACCACTAACATGAATGTTACATGCCTTGTACAAACATGATCTTTCTCTCAGCGCTGCCATTGGAAGCCACCTTCCTTTTCACCTGCTGCTCTGCACTTCTCCCGTCACCTCCCTCTGAGTTCACAGGAGCTGGAACTACAGAGGAGGCATTGGGTATCAATGCAAGCTGACAGTATTGACTGTCAGCGCGCATTGAGAACAACACTGGAAACAACATTGGGCGGTATACATCCATCACAATGTTGATTTTTGGCAGAACCCCTGGGGACTCCCAACAATTTCTCTGGGGCATCAGTGGTCCACTGATCACTGGTTGGCGACTGCTGTCCTAGGCTGCTCCTGTTGGCTGTAATTCAGTCACAGTTAGGCAAGAGCAATTTACAGCGCCATCTTGTGGGCAAATAAAGTTCTACAATTCAGTAACAATACCTAATGTTACAATGTAAACATTGGTTCCAACCCTTCTTAGCTCTATTCAAAACAAAAAAAAGTTTTGACTTTGGATATACTTTTGACTTAGTGGCCAGCTGCAAAAATTAGGACACTACAACAAAATGTCAATGCTACACCCACTTCTGGTCACCAAAACTGTTCCTTTTGGGTCTTCCACCTGGTCTTCTGTAAAAAAATAAAAGTAAAAGGAATCAAAGTGCTTATCAACTTTGGCCCCATTCCCTTGACCATAACTGAAGATGTGTATACTGTATATTATTTGTAGCACCCTCTACCTTAGGTAGGTGCTAAGTATAAGGTTTTGACAGTGCAGGTACATTTAAGCAATCCTATGCTGCGAGCTAGGCCTGTTTGTTTTGATCTGGGGGCAGGGGCGTGGTTTAGCATAGCAGTAGGTGACTGACATGTACTTCAGCTCTTGGGCACCTTCTCTGTTTTCAGGGAAAATGGTGTACCTCAGGCAGGGAGCTCGGGAGCTGGGAGGGAGCCTCTCCTTACACGGTCAAGGAGAGGTGTCCTGGAACAGGAGCTGGAGGAGACAGTTGGTCCACACGTCCAGAGTAAAGTCATTCAGGAAGGAACTGGGGCAGATGTCGCTGAGTGGAAAGCACAGTGGAGAAATCTGGATGAGGCATGCCAGGGGAGCTGGATGTAGAGCCAGAGGGAGAGACTGTGTGAGTTTGTGTCAAATTGATGAAGCCATGAGGGCGGGCAGGACTTGCAAGTCGGACTTGCTGGGATCAGTAGTCCATCTTCATTTATTCTTCTCAAGTAAATCGGTTGCTGCCACAAAGGGGTACTGCAGGCCCCGGCCTACAAAGGGCTATCAAGTAAAGATACTGGGACTTATTCAGAGTGAGGCCTAGTCATGCTGATGGTGTGACAGGAGTACTAAATTGGACAGTAAAGTAGTGTGCTGGAGGAAGTGTTCTGAGGTAAAAGTCTGTCAAGTTTAAGGTCAGCCATCTTGTTCTGAAGAGAAGTGACACAGTTACTTTTATTCTACAAAGTACTAATTTATCCTATGGGCATCCCTTGTCCCTTTTCCCCAACCAAGTTCAGACCCCTAATAAAAACAACAAAAACAAGCAAGAGACTGTTCATTGACTGAGAAGTGTGTCTAATGGATGTCTGGCAGCAGGGTGAAATGTGTGGATGCTGTAACACGTAGCTACCCCGCGGAGCCATCGCTACATATTATTATATTCATGAGAGCTTACAATCTAAAAAGGGAGTATATTTTGAATGGACAGGCCATTGGACAGTTGAGACTGCTAAGAGTATGGCTCACCAATATAAGTGTGTAGGTGAGGCCTCAGACAAGGTACCTGCTTAGGAAGGTCTACACACACACACACACATACACGGCCTTAGAACTGTAATAGGATTTGAATAATGGTCTAAAATTGTAGCAATTGCAATGCAAGAATGTTTTGGCACACTGATGAACACAACAGTTTCAATAAAGCCCACGGTATAATTTACGGTAGTGTTACTAGAGAACAGCCTTTGGTGAAGGGTGTCGGTATTTTGTATAATTACACTGTACTGCTAGGCTGAATGGGATCCTTGGAAGGTTATTCGGCACAAGACAGTTGTCCCTTACCCCGTCCCTATTCACCAAGAACCACTCCCCGAGCTAAGCACTGCCCCTAACCTGTGGGTTCCTCCCCCTAAACCTACCACTTGCTCAATGCATGCCCAGATGACATGGGATCCCCTATTTAAAATCTCCCTCATTAAGATGGCCACCTCAACTCTCAGAAGTCCCAGAAAGGACTGACAGAGTCACTAAGGGGACTGTTTCCAGATACCAGAGGTCTCCAAACTTTGTAAACAAAGGGCCAGTTTACTGGACTTCAGACTTTAGGGGGGCCGGACTATAGCCTATGGGAGTAGAAATTGTCCTGGCATCAGTGGGCGTAAACAATACATCTTTGGTATTAGGGGGAGAAATAGTGCCCCATTGTTGGTGCCAGTGGGAGGAATAGTGCCCCGCTGTTGGTGTCAGAAGAAGGAATAGTGCCCTGTTAGTGTCAGTGGGAGGAATAGTGCCCTGTTGTTGGTGTCAGTGGGAGGAATAATGCCCCATCGTTGGTGTCAGTGGGAGGAATAGTACCCCATTGTTGGTGTCAGAAGAAGGAATAGTGCCCTATTGTTAGTGTCAGTGGTCAGGATTAGTGCCCCATCGTTGGTGTCAGTGGGAGGGATAGTGACTTGCACCTAGGGGGAGGAAAAGTGCCCCAAGGGCCATATAAAGGCAAGCAAGGGTCCGCATCTGGCCCCTGGGCTGCAGTTTGGAGGCCACTGCCCTATACCGACTCCCCTTCCCCTGTACATTGGCACAGTGCCCCCTACAGGAAGAAAGAATGCCTGCACCTGCCTACAAGCAGATGAAGCAGTCACAAGCATGCCCAGTAAGAAGAAGAAGCCCTTCCAGGATGGTTGTGCATAGGGATGAGCTTCGTGTTCGAGTCGAACATACGTTCGACTCGAACATCGGCTGTTCGATCGTTCGACGAAGATCGAACGATTTGGGCCGTTCGCGCCAAATTCGAGTGACGCGAACGGCCCACAATGCACTACGCCATCGCAGTGTCATCCAGGCGCTGTGATTGGCCAAGCATGCACTGTGACCCCGCATGCTTGGCCAATCACAGCGCCGGCAGCGAGGAGAGCAATGATTGGCCACAGGCAGGATGCCTGTGGCCAATTATTGCTGAGGGGGTTTAGTACACGCCCCACACTATAAAAGGCCGCCAGCACGGCGGCCTAGTGTAGTGTGTTCCGGAGCAGGGATAGAGCAGCATAGGCAGGGACAGTGACTTTTATTTCTTTCTTGCTTAACCTGGATTCCTTTAGTTTAGGGAAAGAGAAGGATAGGTAGGGAGAGTGTCAGTGTGTTTTGTGCTTGTGCTATATTGTGCTTAAAAAAAAACATTTTTTCTAGGGACAGAAAACTGTAGGTAGGGAGAGTGTGTCAGTTTCTTTCACTGTCAAAGTCCTTGTTTCCAGGGACCTGGAAGGACAGTGAGGTAATTCTCCTTGTGCTAAATTGTGCTTAAAAAAAACATTTTTTCTAGGGACAGAAAACTGTAGGTAGGGAGAGTGTGTCAGTTTCTTTCACTGTCAAAGTCCTTGTTTCCAGGGACCTGGAAGGACAGTGAGGTAATTCTCCTTGTGCTAAATTGTGCTTAAAAAAAACATTTTTTCTAGGGACAGAAAACTGTAGGTAGGGAGAGTGTGTCAGTTTCTTTCACTGTCAAAGTCCTTGTTTCCAGGGACCTGGAAGGACAGTGAGGTAATTCTCCTTGTGCTAAATTGTGCTTAAAAAAAACATTTTTTCTAGGGACAGAAAATTGTAGGTAGGGAGAGTGTGTCAGTTTCTTTCACTGTCAAAGTCCTTGTTTCCAGGGACCTGGAAGGACAGTGAGGTAATTCTCCTTGTGCTAAATTGTGCTTAAAAAAAACATTTTTTCTAGGGACAGAAAACTGTAGGTAGGGAGAGTGTCAGTTTCTTTCACTGTCAAAGTCCTTGTTTCCAGGGACCTGGAAGGACAGTGAGTGAATTCTCCTTGTGCTAAATTGTGCTTAAAAAAAACATTTTTTCTAGGGACAGAAAACTGTAGGTAGGGAGAGTGTGTCAGTTTCTTTCACTGTCAAAGTCCTTGTTTCCAGGGACCTGGAAGGACAGTGAGGTAATTCTCCTTGTGCTAAATTGTGCTTAAAAAAAACATTTTTTCTAGGGACAGAAAACTGTAGGTAGGGAGAGTGTGTCAGTTTCTTTCACTGTCAAAGTCCTTGTTTCCAGGGACCTGGAAGGACAGTGAGGTAATTCTCCTTGTGCTAAATTGTGCTTAAAAAAAACATTTTTTCTAGGGACAGAAAACTGTAGGTAGGGAGAGTGTGTCAGTTTCTTTCACTGTCAAAGTCCTTGTTTCCAGGGACCTGGAAGGACAGTGAGGTAATTCTCCTTGTGCTAAATTGTGCTTAAAAAAAACATTTTTTCTAGGGACAGAAAACTGTAGGTAGGGAGAGTGTGTCAGTTTCTTTCACTGTCAAAGTCCTTGTTTCCAGGGACCTGGAAGGACAGTGAGGTAATTCTCCTTGTGCTAAATTGTGCTTAAAAAAAACATTTTTTCTAGGGACAGAAAACTGTAGGTAGGGAGAGTGTGTCAGTTTCTTTCACTGTCAAAGTCCTTGTTTCCAGGGACCTGGAAGGACAGTGAGGTAATTCTCCTTGTGCTAAATTGTGCTTAAAAAAAACATTTTTTCTAGGGACAGAAAACTGTAGGTAGGGAGAGTGTGTCAGTTTCTTTCACTGTCAAAGTCCTTGTTTCCAGGGACCTGGAAGGACAGTGAGGTAATTCTCCTTGTGCTAAATTGTGCTTAAAAAAACATTTTTTCTAGGGACAGAAAACTGTAGGTAGGGAGAGTGTGTCAGTTTCTTTCACTGTCAAAGTCCTTGTTTCCAGGGACCTGGAAGGACAGTGAGGTAATTCTCCTTGTGCTAAATTGTGCTTAAAAAAAAACATTTTTTCTAGGGACAGAAAACTGTAGGTAGGGAGAGTGTGTCAGTTTCTTTCACTGTCAAAGTCCTTGTTTCAAGGGACAGAGAAGGACACCTGAAGGTAGCCCTTATTGCTTTTTTCCCATCTCCCTGCAGGCCATCTATTAGAATGTCTGGAAGGCAAACAAGGAGAGGCAGACAGTCAGGAGGCAATAAAAGAGGGCAAGCAGGCTCTGTGTCTGGGGGCAACAGTGCTGGTCGTGGACGCGGTGCATTGTCATCAGCACATGGCCATGGGACACGCTTGTCCTTCTTTTCGGCAGCTGGACATGTTGAGCCACATCATGCCGAAGACTTGGTAGAGTGGATGACCAAGCCCTCCTCCTCCTCCTCATCCTCTCTCACCCAGGCTCAGGGTACTGGAAAAGCAGCTGCCAAAGCGTCCTCTTCCCTGGTATCAATGTCAGACTCATCATCAGTCACTCCTTCCCTAGACCCACCATGTCCTCCTCCTGAGGAGTCCCCCGAACTGTTTCAGCACAGTGTTGGGTACATGCTCCAGGAGGATGCCCAGCGTTTCGAAGGGTCTGATGATGAAACCCAGCTAGAGGAAGGCAGTAGCGTGAGAGCAGACAGAGGGGATGCTCAAGAAGGACACCAATCTGGCAGTCATGTTCCAGCAGCTGCAGCATACTGCCAGATTGCCTCCAGTGATGAGGAGGGAGGTGATGATGAGGTCACTGACTCCACGTGGGTGCCTAATAGGAGAGAGGAGGAGGAGGAGGATGAGGAGGAGGCACATCTCCAACGAGGCAGGATGCCCTTTGGTGGCCAGCGTAAGGGCAGTACACCGACGGAATCACACCGCAGAGCTCCGCCTGTGCAGGGCGCTGCCTCTGCCCGTCATTCAAAAAGTTCTTTGGTGTGGGCCTTTTTTGAGGCTAGTGCATCAGATCGCACAGCTGCTGTTTGCAACATATGTCTCAAGCGTATATCGCGTGGCCAAAACATCAGCCGCTTGGGTACCACATGCCTGACCAGACATATGTTGACCTGCCATGCAGCTCGTTGGCAAGCCTACCTCAAAGACCCACACCAAAGAACAAAGCGGACCTCTCCTTGCACCGCATCAGCTGGGATCTCCAACCCCACTATAACTTCAGTCCTCTCTGAAACATGCACTGAGAGGAATGAAGGTGTAGAATTAGGTGTGTCACAGCCAAGTACTTGCGGCCACTCTGCTAGCAGTACACCAACGTCCGATTCTAGCAGGCAAATTTCCCTGCCCCAGCTGCTGGACCGTCGAAAGAAGTTCACTCCCAGCCATCCACATGCCCAGCGGTTGAATGCTAGCTTGGCTAAATTGCTAGCGCTTCAACTGCTGCCTTTTCAGTTGGTAGACTCGGCCCCCTTCCGTGAGTTTGTGCAATGTGCGGTTCCTCAGTGGCAGGTTCCCAAACGCCACTTTTTCTCACGGAAGGCTATTCCGGCTCTCTACCGGCATGTGGAAGGCAATGTCTTGGCCTCGCTGGACAGGGCGGTCAGCGGTAAGGTGCATATTACCGCTGACTCATGGTCCAGCAGGCATGGACAGGGACGTTACCTTTCTTTCACGGCCCATTGGGTCACTCTTTTGGCAGCTGGGAAGGATGCAGGACAAGGTGCAGTAGTGTTGGAGGTTGTTCCACCGCCACGCCTCCAAAATGCTACTACTGGTTGTGACACACCTCTCTCCTCCACCCCCTCCTCTTCTTCTTCCTCCATGGCCTCTTCCTGTGGTTTGTCCTATGAACCAGCGGTGCTCCGTAGCCGTTCACGGGGCTACGCAAGTACGCAGGCAAAAAGATGCCATGCCGTGCTTGCGCTGGTGTGTTTGGGGGACAGAAGCCACACTGGGGCAGAGGTCCTGTCTGCTCTGCAGGGCCAGGCCGAGAGGTGGTTGACGCCACGCCAGCTTAAGCCAGGAATGGTGGTTTGCGACAATGGCACCAACCTCCTCTCCGCCCTCCGACAGGGACAACTGACCCATGTGCCCTGTGTGGCTCACGTCCTTAACCTGGTGGTGCAGCGGTTCTTGGGCAGGTACCCGGGCTTACAGGATGTCCTGAGGCAGGCCAGGAAAGTCTGTGTGCATTTCCGCAGATCTTATAATGCCAGTGCTCGCCTGGCTGAGCTGCAAAAGGAGTTGAACCTGCCCAAGAACCGCCTTATATGTGACATGCCCACCAGGTGGAACTCAACGTTGGCCATGCTGCAGCGGCTGCACACGCAGCAGAGGGCCATCAATGAGTACCTGTGCGACTACGGCACCAGGACAGGGTCAGGGGAGCTTGGTTTTTTTTCTCCACGCCAGTGGGGCATGATCAGGGATGCATGCACTGTCCTGGCACCATTTGAGGAGGCCACGAGGATGGTGAGCAGTGACAGTGCATGCATCAGTGACACTGTACCTCTTGTCCACCTGTTGGAGCACACGCTGCGTGGAATAATGGACAGGGCACTTGAGGCAGAACAGAGGCAGGAAGAGGAGGACTTCCTTGCCTCTCAACTGCCCCTTTACCCAGACAGTGTTCCTTCTGTCCCACCCATCGCACAGGAAGAGGAGGAGGAGAAGGAGGAGGAGGAGGAGGAGGAGGATTGTGTCAGCATGGAGGTGGAGGCTGGCACTCAGCATCATCAGCAGCAGTCTTTTAGGGATGATTTACAGTCCCAAGAAACCAGTGGACTTGTACGTGGCTGGGAGGAGGTGGCTGCGGATCATGTCGTCCTTAGTGACCCAGAGGACTCCGGAGCGAATGCCTCAGCAAACCTACGCTGCATGGCCTCCCTGATCCTGCAAAGTCTGCGGAAGGATCCTCGTATTCTTCGGATCAAGGAGAGGGACCATTACTGGCTGGCCACTCTCCTTGATCCACGGTACAAGGGTAAGGTTGCGGACCTTATGTTACCGTCGCAGAGGGAGCAGAGGATGAGACAACTCCGGGAGGCCTTGCAGAAAGGTCTGTGCAACGCGTTCCCAGAGACTGGGAGGTTACAAACTCCTGGTCCTGGACAACGAGTTGCTGAGGCTTCGGCCAGTCAAAGAAGGAGCGGTGGGGAAGGTGGCCGTCTGACCGATGCGTTCAGACAATTCTTTAGTCCGCAGCCCCAAAGTATGATCGGTTCCAGCAACCATCGCCAGCGTCTGATAAACATGGTGCAGGAATATCTAGGGGCAAGGTCAGACTTGGACACCTTCCCCACCGAAAATCCTCTGGCTTACTGGGTCTTGAGGATGGATCACTGGCCAGAGCTTGCACAGTATGCAATTGAGCTACTGGCCTGTCCTGCATCCAGCGTTCTTTCGGAACGCACATTCAGTGCTGCTGGAGGATTTGTCACGGATCACAGGGTGCGCCTGTCCACCGACTCGGTTGATCGACTGACTTTCATCAAGATGAACCAGTCTTGGATCACCACCAGCTACCACACACCTGATGCTGATATAACAGACTAATTGATTTTAACATGTCACATCCCTTCAAGACTGATGCTGATGCTGAGTGCCTGTGCTGTTATGTTGACTGGCTATCCTCCTCCTCCGAGTCCTCAATGATACGATTGATGATGATAGCTTGGAAGATCATTTTTGTTTATGGGTGCCGCCACCAGTGGCTAAGGCCCAATTTTTCAGCCCCTGTTTTACAGGGGCGTGTAATTACAATTTTTTTAGCAATAATTTGCCATAGGGCTCATTGCTGTGCTCCAAGTACAGTATCTGTGAGGGGTTGGAGTGTTGTGGCACCAGTGCCTAAGGCCCAATTTTTCAGCCCCTGTTTAACAGGGGCGTGTCATTACAATTTTTGAAGCAATACTTTGCAACAGGGCTCATTGCTGTGCTCCAAGTACAGTATCTGTGAGGGGTTGTAGTGTTGTGCCACCAGTGCCTAAGGCCCAATTTTTCAGCCCCTGTTCAACAGGGGCATGCAATTACAATTCTTGATCTAATAATTCACAGCAGGGTCCATTGCTGCACCCACCAAGAGTAACTCTGAGGGCTTACAGTCTTGTGGCAACGCCACCACCACCACCACCACGAAAGGCCCAATTTTTCAGCCCCTGTTCAAAAGGGGCATGTAATTACAATTCTTGATCTAATAATTCACAGCAGGGCCCATTGCTGCACCCACCAAGAGTAACTGTGAGGGCTTACAGTGTTGTGGCACCAGCACCACCATCAAAGCCCCAATTTTTACTACCACTGTTCAACAATTATATGTAATTAAAATTCCTGATATAATAGTTGACAGCAGGGCGTTCCAGCACCAACCAAGAGTAACTGAGTGCTTACAGTGTTGTGCCAACACCAACAACTAAGGGGCCTATTTCTGCAGAGTATATACGGCAGGTCCCTACTTTCAAACATCCAACTTACAAACGACTCCTACTTGCAAACGAAAGAAGACAACAGGAAGTGAGAGGAAATCTACCCCTAGAAAGGAAAATTCTCTCCTGTAAGAATAAATATGGGAGAAAGGGGTCTCATCTGTACTGATGCTTTATCAGCAATCCTTGTTTCAAGAAAAACACCACATTTCAAAAACAGTTGTCATTGGGACGGAAAGTGAGGTGAAATGTTCTGAACAGGGGCACAGACAGCAAAACAAATGCACTTTATGCATCATTAAAATGACTGCTCCCGAAAAACGACCGTTTTTAAAACTTCTTTTTGCATTGATACATGTCCCCTGGTGCACAACCCGGGTTCCCAAACCCTATTTATGACAATAACATGCATAATAGTTGTTATAATTAGCACTTTAGAATTCGAACGTTCGCATCCATTGTATTTAATAGGGTTCTAATGTTCGTTCGAACTTTCGGTCCGTTCGCGGGTTCTGGTGCGAACCGAACCCGGGGGTGTTCGGCTCATCACTAGTTGTGCATGGTGCAGGCCAGTTCTCTTGGATTGTTGGAACTAAAAGGTACAGCTGTCCTTTAAAGAATTCAGAATTTGAATTACCTGTCTACAGTGCAGCTTTAAAATTAAAAATGGGGCCTCTCAGGACAGAAAAATCAAAGCTCCAAAATGCAGCTGCACAGAAGAAGGTGTCAAGCTTCATATTTTCCTCACGGTGTGGCGATATAACGTCCTTTTGCCCTCTCCTAAAAATTATTCTGCAGAAAAAAAGCACAACGCCATCCAAACAGAGGGAGCCAGATGTCTTTGCTTTACAACGAAATTGTGTAACTCTAACCAGAGGCTTCAGTGACTCTGCAAACCACAGAGATGATTTCAGCACAAAGCTCAAAACGAGAGGCGACTTAATTCCTACCTATCTAGGTCATGATGACGTGTTCAGAGGGACAGCCGTGCTGACTTGGCTTCATGCTTGATCTCTTTATATATAGTGCAGTAGCCGGTGCCATCGGATAGCAAAAGGTTTGTTACAGCCTGTTCAGAAAGAAAAAAAAACTTTATTCCTCACTTTAAAGCAAAACTCCAGGAAAAAATTAATAGACTTGTAAAAAAAAAAATGTTGCTGCAATACCTTCAATCCAGTGCTGTCCCCCCGCAGTAATTCCTCTCTGCTACTAGATGTCACCAATCTTCTAAGCTGAATGACTGCCAGTGACATTCCACCCCTTTCTTTGAGTGCAGGCTGACATTAACCACTTCAGCCCCAGAAGGATTTACTCACTTCCTGACCAGGCCATTTTTGCGATACGGCACTGCGTCGCTTTAACTGACAATTGCGCGGTCATGCAACGCTGTACCCAAACAAAATTGACGTTCTCTTTTCCCCACAAATAGAGCTTTCTTTTGGTGGTATTTGATCATCTCTGCGATTTTTATTTTTTGCACTATAAACAAAGAAAAACTAAAATTTTGGAAAAAAAAATAAAAAAAATTACATTTTGTGCTATAAAACATTTCCCCCCCCAAAAAATGTAAAAAACAAAAAATGTATTCATCAGTTTAGGCCAATATTTATTCTTCTATGTTTTACTGGTAAAAAAAAAAAATCCCAATAAGCGTATATTGATTGGTTTGCGCAAAAGTTATTGCGCCTCCAAAATAGGGGATAGATTTATGGCATTTTTTTAATTTATTTTTTACTAGTAATGGCAGCGATCAGTGATTTTTAGCGGAACTGCGACATTGCGGGGGACAGATGGGACACCTAACTGACAATTTTGACACTTTTTTGGGAACAGGGACATTATTACCGTAATCAGTGGTAAAAATATGCACTGTCACTGTACTAATGACACTGGCGGGGAAGGGTTAACATCAGGGGCGATCAAAGAGTTAAATGTTTGTGTTTTCTAGTTGTATGGGGGACTGTGTCACTGGGGAAACACACAAATCCATCTTCCTGCATAGCAGAAAGAAAGGATCTGTGTGATGTCCCCTGTCTGAACAGGGATTTGCCTTGTTTACACAGGCAGATGCCCATTCTGTCACTGCAGGGAACGATCGCAGGTGGCCAATGGACATCGTGTCCGCCCCACCCGCTGATTGGCTCCCCCCGCTGGCCAATGGGGGCACGCGCCCCCGCACAAAAGCAAGTTCCCAAGCTGATGTACACCTACAGCGATTTCCGGGATCGTGCCACCTTGCCGCAGTATAATCACGGCGGCTGGTCGGCAAGTGGTTAAAAGAGATGTATGTTTTTTTTTTATTTAACCACTTAAGGACCGAGCCTCTTTCTGAGATTTAGTGTTTACAAGTTAAAAACATTTTTTTTTGCTAGAAAATTACTTAGAACCCCCAAAAGTTATATATATATTTTTTCTAACACCCTGGAGAATAAAATGGCGGTCATTGCAATACTTTTTGTCACACCGTATTTGCGCAGCGGTCTTAAAAGCGCACTTTTTTTTGAAAAAAAAATCACTTTTTTGAATAAAAAAATTAGACATCAGTAAAGTTAGCCAAATTTTTATTTATAAAGTGAAATATATTGTTACGCTGAGTAAATTGATACCCAACATGTCACGCTTCAAAGTTGCGCCCGCTCGTGGAATGGCGTCAAACTTTTACCCTTAAAAATCTCCATTTTCGACATTTAAAAAATTCTACAGGTTGCATGTTTTGAGTTACAGAGGTCTAGGGCTAGAGTTATTGCTCTCGCTCTAACGATCGCGGCGATACCTCACATGTGTAGTTTGAACACCGTTTTCATATGCGGGCGCTGTTCACGTATGCGTTTGCTTCTGCGCGCAAGTTCGTTGGGACGGGGCGCATTAAAAAAAAAAAATCTTATTTATTTTACTTAATTTCTTTTATTTTGACACTGTTTTTAAAAAAATAAAATAAAAATTAGGTCACTTTTATGCCTATTACAAGGAATGTAAACATCCCTTGTAATAGAAAAAAGCATGACTGGTCCTCTTAAATATGAGATCTGGGGTCAAGAAGACCTCACATCTCATATTTAGACTAAAATGCAATAACATTTTTTTTTTTTTTTTTTTTTTATGTCATTCTAAAAAAATATTTAAAAAAATGTCCCTTTAAGAGCATTGGGCGGAAGTGACGTTTTGACGTCGCTTCCGCCCTGCAATGGTATGGAGACAGGTGGGGGCCATCTTCCCCTCACTCGTCTCCAGGCCACTGACAGAGAAGGATCCGATTGCCTCTGCCGCTGCTGACGGCTCCGGTAAGGTGTGGAGGGCACCGGAGAGTGGTGGGAGCGGGGGAGACATCACCCGCCGCTGATAAAAGTGATCTTGCGGCGTATCCGCCACAGAGACCACTTTTATCTGAAAGAGGACCGCCCGCTCTTGAAGAGGATACTGGGGTTATGGTAGCTAGCTGCTACCATAACAACGGTATTCCTCTCTTAAGTACCGACGTATAATGACGGCGGGTGGTCCGTAAGTGGTTAAGAACTATATTCACCTAGGCGGATGCAGCATCGGTCCCTTGGCGCCTCTAAAACTGAGAACCGAGAGATCTAACACTGCCGATTGCTCGGTTCTCACAACTCCATGAGCAGAGAGCTGGTGACTATGCCAGTCCAGGCATGTGGGCAGATCTCGACTTCATTGTCGAAATCTTGCCAGAGCCTAAACCGGCTCTGTGACGTCAGCTGAAAACGGGTCACATGAGTGCAGAACGAACTACACTGCTGTGATCCACAGGGGAAGTACAGCCAAACAAGCTTTCCCCGTACTTCTCCTTTAACACCTAGGGTGTCCTCACTTCAGCCTAGGCCTCGGAGCACTGAACAGCCATCATGTGTCATTATATGAGCGCCATTCAATGCAGTAAGGACTGCCAGAGGATAAGAGGAAATACAAATACCGTATTTAACGGCGTATAACACGCACCCCAAGTTTAGGAGGGAATTTTAAGGAAAAAAACTTTTAGGAGGGAAGTTTAAGGAAAAAAAAACCTTACATTTAAATGCCCATCAATGCAGCCTTATCAGTGTCATTTGCAGCCTTGTCAGTGCAGCCTTGTCCCCAGTGCAGTCTTGCCCCCAGTGTCCATTGCAGCCTTGCCCCAGTGCAGCCTTGCCCCCAGTGTCCATTGCAGCCTTGTCCAAGTGCAGTCTTGCCCCCAGTGTCCATTGCAGCCTTGCCCCAGTGCAGCCTTGCCCCCAGTGTCCATTGCAGCCTTGCCCCAGTGCAGCCTTGCCCCCAGTGTCCATTGCAGCCTTGGATGAATTTAAAATTGGTGCCGCCAATTGACTGGGCGGAGCGGAGCAAACGCCGCCGAGATCGCAGGGACTGGGCAGAGCCAAGATACACATAGCCGAGTGTACTCGGCTCTTCTCGGCTCCGCTCACAGTCATGCCCAGTCCCGCCCTATGATGGACATAACACTGGTCCAATGGCGGGACTGGGCGTGACTGTGAGCGAAGCCGAGAAAAGCAGAGTACACTCGGCTATGTGTATCTCAGGCAGCGATCGCTCCGCTCTGCTCACAATCAGCGGAGATCGTGGGGATCGGCGTATAACACGCACCCATGATTTCCCCCTGATTTTAAGGGGAAAAAAGTGCGTGTTATACGCCGATAAATACGGTAATAACAATGGACCAAAGGGAAAACCTTTAAAAAAAAGGTATTTATGCCTTGATTTTCTATTTTTTTAAAGTGTTTGTGGGGGGGAAGGGGACGCATGGAGGAGGCGGGGTGAGGAATTTAAATAAGATTGCTTTTAAAAAAAAGTGAAGGGTACTCAGAAAGGGGTCGGACATTGTAGTAACACTGGAGTTCTGCTTTACAGCAAACCTGTGTTATACCCCAAGGTTCAGTGTTGGGACCCTAAAGCCTCGTACACACGACCGAGTTTCTCGTCGTAAAAAACACGTCGTTTTTTTCGACGAGATTCTTGTTAAGCTTGTCGATTTTCTCGTCAAGCTTTCCATGCGTACACACTGACATTTCCCAATTTCCTCGTTGTTCTCCGCGGTCACGTCCAGCACGTACGACGGCACTATAAAGGGGAAGATCTTTTTTCTTGGCGCCACCCCTTGGGCTGCTTTTGCTGATCTCGTGTTACCGCGTGTGAAGTAAAAGTTTGGGAAGAGACGATTCGCGCTTTTCAGTCTTCGTACTTTCCAGATCGTTTTCTGCGGTTCAGTTTGTGCTTGTGGGTTTGTATCTTGACTTTCAGGGCGTCTAGGCAGGTCGTATCTGTTTTACAGTGCGTTCTTGCCTGTTCGTTTCTGTTTTTCAGTTCGTTATTCATAGGCCTTGCTGTTCTAAAGTGCGTTCTGTTCTGTACGTTCTGATAAGACGACCGTTTCCTAGCCATGTCGCCTGGACGTTCTCGTCGTCGAGTTCATGCTGTGTGTGCGCTTGGTGTTGGTCTGCTTGTTTTGGACCAAGACCAGTCCATGAATGGTGTGAGGAGGAGTTCATGGACCAAGAATTGGTTGCTCCAGCGGGACCAATTCTGCCACATGCCTCTGCTGCGGGAGATCGTCGAGAATAATCCTGAGGACTACAGGAATTTTCTGCGGATGTCTGACCCCGTTTTTCAGGAACTGTTGGCTTTGGTGTCCCCCTATATTACCAGGCAGGACACCGTTATGCGGGAAGCCATCAGTGCTGAGCAGAGGCTCATCGCCACCTTACGGTACCTGGCGACAGGGAGAAGTCTTCAGGACTTAAAGTTCACGACAGGCATCTCCCCCCAGGCTCTGGGCCTCATAATCCCAGACACCTGTTCTGCTATTATACAAGTCCTGCAGGAGGACTATATTAGGGTAAGTTTTCTCCCTTAACATCACATTTTATGTATTACATGTATGCTAATGTATGTATTTCTTTCATCCTTCCCTAATTACCATGATTGTAATATGCTGAGAATGTCCCCTTTGTCCTCATGTATGCCTGAAGCTTTAGATTGCCCCTTTTTTCTCCTCCATGCATATTTCCCTTCACTAACCTTTCCAGCAGGGGCGCCTGTTGCTCCAAATGTTTGGGGGTTCAAACCCCAATTTAGGAAATAAACTTCCTCCTTTTTTGCTCTGGTGCCTATTAAACACCCCCATTTGTTCCCTCCAATGCAGCCATTTTGTCCCCTCCATTGCAGCCATTTTGTTCCCTCTAATGCAGCCATTTTGTCCCCTCCAATGCAGCCAGTTCCCCCCCAGCCCTGCACTTACCTTCTTGTGGTCAGCGCCATCCTTCTTCTGTCCTTGATGTCTTCTCCTTCCCTTGATGTTGCATCAGCCAATCATGTTACCATTAAACAGAATTGGTGAACATGATTGGCAGAGCAGCCTGCCAGTGTTTACCCAAGCAATGCCCCCCCCCCCCCCCCTGCGTCTCCTATTTAACTTTTCTGCAGCCAATTACATCCCTCAGGCTGTAATGTGCAAGACAATTTTCCTTACTGTTTCTGATATGCAATTTTAAGCCCATAAATGCCGCAGTACTTCATATGTCGGTCGCTTAACAGGGGGCCATCCACCTGAATAGTGGGCGGCATAGACAATACATAGATTAATGCAAGGCATAAACCTATGTATTGTTCTGAGTGACGGGCACAGGAGAGAGGGGGCAGTGCTCCAGCGCCCACTCTGGACGCACCGCCACTGCAATGCTATCCTGTGGCCAAACACATCTACCCCCCCCCATTATAATTTATTAATGGACCATCATAGGGGGTGATGAATATGATACATGAGCCTTCCATTATACTTATTTAAAACACCTTAATAAACGTAGACTTTGCTTGATGTTGGCCTCTAATATATTTTCTTAGAATATACTTGTAATGTTTGATTTGTGTATTCTAATATTTTTTCATCTTGTTTGACTCCACAGCTTCCTTACACACCACAGGAATGGCAGACTGTGGCATCGGAGTTTGCCACGCGGTGGGACTTCCCCAACTGCGGTGGTGCTATAGACGGGAAGCACGTCCGCATCGTGCCGCCACCCCGTTCTGGGTCCTACTACTTCAATTACAAGGGGTTTCATAGCATTGTGCTGATGGCGGTGGTGTCAGCTCGGTATGAATTCCTATATGTTGATGTAGGGAAGAATGGCCGGATGTCCGATGGGGGATCCTTCATCCAGACGGAGTTTGCCCTCCGTCTCCAGAGTGACAACCTTGCATTGCCACCGGATGCAGGGAATATTGAAGGACTCCCATTTGTTTTTTTGGCTGATGAAGCCTTCGGGCTCGGACCACATCTTATGAGGCCATTTCCTCAGAGGACCCTGACCCCAGAGAAGAGGGTGTTCAATTACCGGCTGGCCAGGGGCCGAAGAGTTGTTAAAAATGCCTTCGGCATAATGGCCAGCCGGTTCCGCCTTTTTAGGACTCCCATCCACTTGGCGGACTACAAAATAAACTATGTAGTGTTATGCTGCTGTGTGCTACACAATTTTCTTTGCCGCAAATCTAATTCATATATGGCCTCAGTTTTGCCTGAGGCTGGACTTTCCCCTGATAATCCCCTGCCGGGCCTGGAATCTGCCCGTGCTGGCTTGCCCCCCCAAAATGCCCGTGATGTTCGGGACAAATACATGGACTATTTCACGGGTAGGGGGGCAATTCCTATGCCAGGCTATGTCTAAAGATTGCTGTCTAACGATCCAAATAAAAATCTTGTTTAAACTTCTAACTTTTCTTGGTTTCCTGTCTCCTAGTTTGTCTTAGTGCATTTGTAGTGCCAAGTGTATTTTCCTTTAGTAAATACCAACCATTTCACTATGTAACCTTAAAAAATTTACCAAATAAGGTTAGAGCATATTAGAAAAAGAAGCTACACGTTGTTTGTGTTCAAATCTTTTACTATGTGCAAATTCACACACTTTTTTTTTTTTTTTTTTACATTTTTTGTTTGCCTGGCCACAAACCGGCAATTGTTTTCTTAGGAAAATACAAAAACAACAGTTGCATTCCAAAAATTACAAAATTGGATACCTCGGAGCAATCTGAGACATTCACTTACACAAACTATATGTCTCTATTTGCCCGTCCTAATATGGGGTCCTGCCACCCCTTGCCCAGCCAAAAATTGAATATGTACACAATTGGGATTATTTTCCTATAGGGATTTTAGACTCCTGATCCCTATTGTCAACATGTGCTATCTGCCATCAGGGGTGATCAATGGACGTGTTTTGGGGGTGCAACCCCTTCCTCAGTTCACCTACTTTAGATACGAGGAAGGGGTTGCACCCCCAAAAGACGTACATGGATATCCCCTGATGGCAGATAGCACATGTTGACACACTGTGTGCAGATTCAATTTTTGGCTGGTTTGATTGTCAAAAAGTTTTTTAAAAGTTGAACAAACATGAGAAAAAAGGGGGTTGGGATGCCTTATTGAATTCTCCCCAAAACATTGAGAATGTCTTTAAATGTTTGATCCATCACATGTATTCTTTCTTTAATTTTGTCCAGTTCCGTGCTACATTCCATCACTTGCTGAATGAGGCGGAGGGCACTGTCAGCAGAGAAACCTGTACTATCCTTCACCCCAACATTCACATCCCCTAAAAACAAAATAACAAGGTATTATAACTCTACAGGCCTACCTCTCTTACCTGAAGCTGTGGTGTCAGATACTGACCTGTTGTGGTGACCAGTTCCACAACGTCATCCACCTCTCCTTCCTGCACTTCTCCTTCCTCCACCTCAACTTCCTCTACATCCTTCGTTTGTGGGTCTTTGGGAGTTTGGGGTAGTTGTGAAGCTGTGGGGTTCTTGTGCTCCCTGGAGTGTCCTCCTCCCAGTCTTCTCTCCCCTATGAGAATCAAACAAAAGGTAGAGTTATCACACAGAAATTCTCTATGTTAAACAAAAAAACAGGCTAAATTGCTTGGAAGTGGGGTACAAGTGTGTGTTTGGGTGGAAGTTAAAGATGAATGCATTATTTCTGACCAAGAATATGCTTAGTATTCACCTTTGTCTGTCATTTTTTAGACATGTAGGCAACACAAAAATTCTCTGAAGCACCTGTGTGGGACACCCAAAAAAGGTGGGTCTGGTGGCCCACACTATAGTGCTCCAAAGTACAGATGTGGAAGCAGCTGCTGAGTGTCCTCTCCTTTACACTGACAAAAGTTTGCATTTCATTCTCTTTACAAACACATCATCTAGCCTAAAACTTTGTGCCCCAAATTTGCGAAAAAATGGCAGATGTCTAATTACTTTTGTGGCTGTAAAATAATCCAAAACAGCGGATAGTGGCCGAACGAAGTGTCTGTAACGTAACAAACGATTACTGTGCCCAACCAAGTTCAAAATATAACATTTTGGAAGGGAGTCCAATAAGAAAAACAAAAAAAAAACAGCAACATGTCAGTTTAGAAAAGGATTAATAGCAGAAAAGTCTACATTTTACTTACTTTTTGCGAGCATTCTCTTAATGCTCCTTAACTGCTCTGGCTCCCTCAGTTTGAGGTCTGACCACCTCTTTCTGAGCTGCTCATTTGAGCGTTTAACCCTGAAATTCGTCTTCAGACTCTTCACGACTTTAGTGAGGATTTTGGCCTTCCTTCTATTTGGTTTGCTATACGGCCCATGCTTTGCGTCATAATCAGACTTCAGCAAGATGTCCACCATCTCCGCCATCTCCGCAAAAGACATATTCGATGCCTTGAATCTCCTCCTTGATCGTGACGTTTCCTCGGTCTCCGGGCTTGTCTCCTCCTCGTTAGTTGCGGAATTATCAGACACCTGCTGTAACTCCGCCATATCTGTCTGCGCGCCGAAAGAGAAGGGGCGGGGAAAAGATGTTAGTTAGAACGTCATGGGCGGGCGACGTGTGCGGAGCGACGTGTTCGAATTTTGACGCATGCATGGTGTGTGTATATAGCAAACACACATGTGACTATAGTACGTTCGGTGTGCGGCGAGAGGAGTTCAAGTGACGGACGTGCGAACGAAGGTATGTGATTTTGTGACTTGTACAAATTGTTGGCCTATACTGTTTTGAGAATGTTGTAGGATATATATGGTGACTACGATGTTAAGGAGGTTAGACTGTTTGCCTCACATTAGTTATATATTATTTCTTAAACTTGCAGATACAATATGAATGTCTTTATTAGCGACAAAGAGTTCCTGGCGGAATTTATTGACCGGGTAAGGGAGCTGCCCGCTCTGTGGGAGACGAAAAACCCCATCCATAAAAAAAGAGGGGTGAGAAAAGCAGCGCTGGAGAAGCTGCTCCCATTTGTGCAGACCAAGGTGCCCACAGCCACAGCAAAACAAGTGGACACTAAAATTGGGAGCTTGAGAGGCACCTACAGGACTGAACGCTCTAAGGTCCTGGCTTCTCAGAGGTCAGGAGCAGCAGCAGATGATGTGTATGTCCCGAATTTGTGGTACTACAGCAGGATGTCCTTCCTGGATGACCACATTGAGACAAGACCATCACTCTCCACTCTTCCCCCCAGACTTCCCTGCAGCCAACCTGAGCCTTCTCTGGAGCAAGAGGAGGCAGCCATCCTGGATGATCCTGATTTGGCCATCTGGAGCCAGGTATAGTATTAAATGAAAATGTATTGGGATAAAATTAATGTTTGACAAATATGTCAAGATGAGAAACATACAATATTTTGGGTTCCACAAGTGAAATCAAGATCTCGAGACATTAGTCTGCACTTAATTGGATGCTAAATAGTCAATCTGATGTAGGTGTAAATTAGAAAAAATTATTTCTGGATTTACATTCTAATTGCTTCAATCATGTTTATAAAGTTTGATGCAAAGATTAAAACAACATATTAAACTATGTCCCTTTTTCATACACAGGATGAAATCAGCCAGGAGGAGGGTCTGGAAACTGTCAGGCAGGAGGAGGAAGGGCCCAGTGGCAGCCAGGAGGTGGCAGGGCCCAGTGGCAGCCAGGAGGTGGCAGGGCCCAGTGGCAGCCAGGAGGTGGCAGGGCAAAGGAGAAGCACCAGATCCCAGGTGCCTCCGATCCGGCTTCCCAAAAGAGGCAGGAGGGACAGGACCACCAGTGAGGCAGCAATGGCCCTTATTAAAGAGGCCCATGCCACCCTCAAAGAGCCCACATCCCCTGAAGAGGCCATTGCCGGCCTAGTGGAGGCAAAGTTCAAGGTGATGAGCATGGAGCAACGCCTCCTATGCGAGCCCCTGCTCATCACCTTGCTCAACAAGGGGGTGATGGAAAAAATTACCCCCAATACCGCCATTTGTGAGGTGGCACAACTGTCCCAACCTCAACCTCCTCCTCCACCTCCACATTCTTCTTCCGCCCCACCCCCTTCTCCTCCACCTCCACCTTGTTCTTCCGCCCCACCCCCTTCTCCTCCACCTCCACCTTGTTCTTCTGCGCCACCCCCTTCTCCTCCACCTCCTCCTCCTCCTGACAGGAGTACCCTTCCAGTGGCCCAGCCTCCAGCCAAACGAAGAAGGAAGGCTGCAGGGAAGGCTTCAGGAAAGGTTGCAGGGAAGGTTGCCAGGAAGACGAGGAAGTGATGGCCTTGCTTCATTGTGGTCGGACAGAAGGCAGCCTGTTGTAGTACCACACACTTGGGACATATATATCACCTGCTGCTGTTCCTGACCTCTGGGAGGCCAGCATCAGATTGTGTTCAGAAATGTTGGCCTTCTCAAGCTCCCAATTTTAGTGTCCACACAGGGTTGCTGTGTGCTCTGGGGTCCCTGGGATGCACAAATGGCAGCAGCTTCTCCAGCGCTGCCTTCTCTTTATTTTAGTTCAAACATGAATAAATGTTATTTTTCTTTAAGTTCATACTTGACTATGTGTATTTGTAAAAATGTAAAATCTAGCTTTGGAGTAAGCAGATACATTTGACTGAAAAAAAAGGGACAGATAACAACCCCCCAAAAAAATAACTAAATCGTGTTTCCCAAAAAAGTGTGTAAAATTTAAATAATATATATTAAAAGATTCAATGGGAGATCACTACCAAAATATTGCGAAATTACAATTAACATCAGTTAGAAAAATAACAAATTTTTAAATATTCCTAAAAACTTGCACGATATAATACACATAAATCTTCTTAAGAGCAACAAGAAAAATGTTTAAAAAAGATAGTCATAACTCTGTGTGAATATCAGCAGCAAAAGAAGTTCATTCGTTTGGATTAATGTCACATTCTAACGAAGATTTCAATGCACAACATTTAAACGATGCAAAAATTTGGAGCGTGACGAATGTGCTATCTCCATTACGAAGGCTTGTTTTACCAGAAGATGCGCTCCCGTCTCATAGTTGCTTGTGAGCATGCGCGCTTTTGGAAGAGTCGTAAAAGCATACACACGAACCATTTTCTCGTCACAAAACAGGCCGACGAGAAACACGACGAGGAAATCTGGAATCCTGACGAGAAAATAGAGAGCAGGTTCTCTATTTTCTCGTCGAGATTCACGGCAATTTTCTCGTCGTAAAACCATACACACGAACAGTTTTCTCGACAAAAAAGCTCACGCGGCACTTTTCTTGCCGGTTTTGGACGAGAAACTCGGTCGTGTGTACGAGGCTTTACTTTTTAATATCGTTATAAATGATATTGGGTCTGGGATTAAAAGTAACATTTCTGTCTTTGCAGATGACACCAAGCTATGCAGTGGAATAACGTCCTTACAGGATGTCTCCAAATTACAAGCCAACCTCAATGCTCTGTCTAATTGGGCGACTATGTGGCAGATGAGGCTTAATGTTGATAAATGTAAAGTTTTGCACTTGGGGGCAGGCCCGGACTGGGACAAAAAATAGGCCCGGGCATTTTAGACTGACCAGCCCGGGGGGCGCGGCGCCGGCGCTTCGGGGCGCCGGTTAATGATGGGATGTGGGGATCCAGCACCTTGTACCTCTGGACCTCTTTACATTACACAGTACCCTGCACCTCTGGACCCCTTTACATTACACGGCACCCTGGACCCCTTTGCATTACATAGCACTGCACCTCTGGACCCTTTTACATTACACAGCACCCTGCACCTCTGGGCCCCTTTACATTACACAGCACCCTACACCTCTGGACCCCTTTACATTACACAGCGCCGTGCACCTCTGGATCCCTTTACATTACATAGCACTGCACCTCTGGACCCCTTTACATTACACAGACCCCCACAGTTTGTTACACGGACACCCCCTAACAGTTCTGGACCCCCTGCATGTTACACAGACCTCCCTACAGTACAGACCCCCTCCCTACAGTACAGACCCCCTCCCTACAGTGCAGACCCCCTCCTGCACCTCTGGACCCCTTTACATTACACAGCGCCGTGCACCTCTGGATCCCTTTACATTACATAGCACTGCACCTCTGGACCCCTTTACATTACACAGACCCCCACAGTTTGTTACACAGACACCCCCTAACAGTTCTGGACCCCCTGCATGTTACACAGACCTCCCTACAGTACAGACCCCCTCCCTACAGTACAGACCCCCTCCCTACAGTGCAGACCCCTCCCTTCAGTGCAGACCCCCCTACATTACAGCCCCCTCTACATTACAGACCCCCTACATTACAGACCCCCCTACATTACAGACTCCTCCCTACAGTACAGACCCCCCCTACATTACAGACCCCCCTACATTACAGACCCCCCTACATTACAGACCCCCCTCTACAATACAGACCCCCCTCTACAATACAGCCCCCCCTACAATACAGAACCCCCTATAATACAGACCCCCCTACAATACAGAACCCCCTACATTTCAGAACCCCCCCTACATTACAGAACCCCCCTACAATACCGGCGAACCCACCTACAATACAGACCCCCCTACATTACAGACCCCCCTAAAATACAGACCCCCCCTACAATACAGAACCCACCTACATTTCAGGCCCCCTATAATACAGAACCCCCTACATTTAAGGCCCCCTACAATACAGACCCCCCTACATTTCAGACCCCCTCTACAATACAGAACAACCCTACATTACAGACCCCCCTACAATACAGAACCCCCCTACATTTAACACCCCCCTACATTTCAGACCCCCCTACAATACAGAACCCCCCTACAATACAGACCCCCCTACAATACAGACCCCCTTACATTTCAGACCCCCCTAAAATACAGAACCCCCCCTACATTTCAGACCCCCCTACAATACAGAACCACCCTACATTACAGACCCCCCTACAATACAGAACCCCCCTACATTTCAGACCCCCCCCTACAATACAGAACCCCCCTACAATACAGACCCCCCTACAATACAGACCCCCCTACATTACAGACCCCCCTTACATTTCAGACCCCCCTAAAATACAGAACCCCCCTTCATTTCAGACCCCCCTACATTACAGAACCCCCTACATTACAGACCCCCCCACAATACAGAACCCCCCTACAATACAGACCCCCCTACAATACAGAACCCCCCTATATTTCAGACCCCCCCACAATACAGAACCCCCCTACAATACAGAACCCCCCTACAATACAGAACTCCCCCACAATACAGAACCTCCCTACAATACAGAACCCCCCTCTACATTTCCGACCCCCCCTACAATACAGACCCCCCCTACATTACAGGCCCCCCTTCAGACCCATAATGTACCTCAGATCAGTGCGCGACTGCATGTTGGGTCCCCTCCTCCTGTGTGGACATAAAGGAGGAGGTGGAGGCGGCTTCACTCTGATCATCAGTGCCACGGCCACCTTGCCAGAGAGAAGGGGATCGTTGCGGGTCCCGGCCCCCTGATGTGCCGATGGGTGTCACTGTCACTCGAGTGCGGCTCCGACTCGCAGCTGAGAGTGCACTGGGGCAGTGGCGTCACTAGGGTTGGTGTCACCTGGTGTGGCAAAACATGGTGTCACCCCCTCTTGTCTATCCTGCCCAGCGCCCTGCAGGCAGCGCATGGTCACGAGGCTCACCCCCAAATGACCCCTGTAAATTAAAGTATAGGGTGGTATTGGGCTGGCTGGGGCGATATAGGGCAGGTTGGGGTAATATAGGGCAGGTTGCGGTGGTATAGTGCAGGTTGGGGTGATATAGGGCAGGCTGGGGTGGCATAGGGTAGGTTGGGGTTGTATAGGGCAGGCTGGAGTGGTATAGAGCAGGTTTGGGTGGAATAAGGCAGTTTGCGGTGGTATAGGGCAGGTTGGGGTGGTATAGAGCAGTTTGCGGTGGCATAGGGCAGGTTGTGGTGGCATAAGGCAGGTTGCGGTGGCATAGGGCAGGTTGCGGTGGCATAGGGCAGGGTGCGGTGGCATAAGGCAGGTTGCAGTGGCATAAGGCAGGGTGCGGTGGCATAAGGCAGGTTGCGTTGGCATAGGGCAGGCTGCGGTGGCATAAGGCATGTTGCGGTGGCATAGGGCAGGGTGCGGTGGCATAAGGCAGGTTGCGGTGGCATAGGGCAGAGTGCGGTGGCATAAGGCAGGTTGCGGTGGCATAGGGCAGGGTGCGGTGGCATAAGGCAGGTTGCGGTGGCATAGGGCAGGGTGCGGTGGCATAGGGCAGGTTGTGTGGCATAGGGCAGGGTGCGGTGGCATAGGGCAGGTTGCGGTGGCATAGGGCAGGGTGCGGTGGCATAAGGCAGGTTGCGCACCCCCAAATGACCCCTGTAAATTAAAGTATAGGGTGGTATTGGGCCGGCTGGGGCGATATAGGGCAGGTTGGGGTAATATAGGGCAGGTTACGGTGGTATAGTGCAGGTTGGGGTGATATAGGGCAGGCTGGGGTGGCATAGGGCAGGTTGGGGTTGTATAGGGCAGGCTGGGGTGGTATAGAGCAGGTTTGGGTGGTATAGGGCAGTTTGCGGTGGTATAAGGCAGGTTGGGGTGATATAGGGCAGGCTGGGGTGGCATAGAGCAGTTTGCGGTGGCATAGGGCAGGTTGCGGTGGCAGAAGGCAGGTTGCGGTGGCATAGGGCAGGTTGCGGTGGCATAGGGCAGGGTGCGTGGCATAAGGCAGGTTGCGGTGGCATAGGGCAGGGTGCGGTGGCATAAGGCAGGTTGCGGTGGCATAGGGCAGGGTGCGGTGGCATAAGGCAGGTTGCGATGGCATAGGGCAGGGTGCGGTGGCATAAGGTAGGTTGCGGTGGCATAGGGCAGGGTGCGGTGGCATAAGGCAGGTTGCGGTGGCATAGGGCAGGGTGCGGTGGCATTGGGCAGGTTGTGGTGGCATAAGGCAGGTTGCGGTGGCATAGGGCATGGTGCGGTGGCATAAGGCAGGTTGCGGTGGCATAGGGCAGGGTACGGTGGCATAAGGCAGGTTGCGGTGGCATAGGGCAGGGTGCGGTGGCATAAGGTAGGTTGCGGTGGCATAGGGCAGGGTGCGGTGGCATAAGGCAGGTTGCGGTGGCATAGGGCAGGGTGCGGTGGCATAAGGTAGGTTGTGGTGGCATAGGGCAGGGTGCGGTGGCATAAGGCAGGTTGCGGTGGCATAAGGCAGGTTGCGGTGGAATAGGGCAGGGTGCGGTGGCATAAGGCAGGTTGTGGTGGCATAAGGCAGGGTGCGGTGGCATAAGGCAGGTTGCGGTGGCATAGGGCAGGCTGCGGTGGCATAAGGCAGGTTGCGGTGGCATAGAGCAGGGTGCGGTGGCATAAGGCAGGTTGCGGTGGCATAGGGCAGAGTGCGGTGGCATAAGGCAGGTTGCGGTGGCATAGGGCAGGGTGCGGTGGCATAAGGCAGGTTGCGGTGGCATAGGGCAGGGTGCGGTGGCATAGGGCAGGTTGTGGTGGCATAGGGCAGGGTGCGGTGGCATAGGGCAGGTTGCGGTGGCATAGGGCAGGGTGCGGTGGCATAAGGCAGGTTGCGCAACCCCAAATGACCCCTGTAAATTAAAGTATAGGGTGGTATTGGGTCGGCTGTGGCGATATAGGGCAGGTTGGGGTAATATAGGGCAGGTTGCGGTGGTATAGTGCAGGTTGGGGTGATATAGGGCAGGCTGGGGTGGCATAGGGCAGGTTGGGGTTGTATAGGGCAGGCTGGGGTGGTATAGAGCAGGTTTGGGTGGTATAGGGCAGTTTGCGGTGGTATAAGGCAGGTTGGGGTGATATAGGGCAGGCTGGGGTGGCATAGGGCAGGTTGGGGTTGTATAGGGCAGGCTGGGGTGGTATAGAGCAGGTTTGGGTGGAATAAGGCAGTTTGCGGTGGTATAGGGCAGGTTGGGGTGGCATAGGGCAGGTTGGGGTGGCATAGAGCAGTTTGCGGTGGCATAGGGCAGGTTGCGGTGGCATAAGGCAGGTTGCGGTGGCATAGGGCAGGGTGCGGTGGCATAAGGCAGGTTGCGGTGGCATAGGGCAGGGTGCGGTGGCATAAGTCAGGTTGCGGTGGCATAGGGCAGGGTGCGGTGGCATAAGGCAGGTTGCGGTGGCATAGGGCAGGGTGCGGTGGCATAAGGCAGGTTGCGGTGGCATAGGGCAGGGTGCGGTGGCATAAGGCAGGTTGCGGTGGCATAGGGCAGGGTGCGGTGGCATAAGGCAGGTTGCGGTGGCATAGGGCAGGGTGCGGTGGCATAAGGTAGGTTGCGGTGGCATAGGGCAGGGTGCGGTGGCATAAGGCAGGTTGCGGTGGCATAGGGCAGGGTGCGGTGGCATAAGGCAGGTTGCGGTGGCATAGGGCAGGGTGCGGTGGCATAAGGCAGGTTGCGGTGGCATAGGGCAGGGTGCGGTGGCATAAGGTAGGTTGCGGTGGCATAGGGCAGGGTGCGGTGGCATAAGGCAGGTTGCGGTGGCATAGGGCAGGGTGCGGTGGCATAGGGCAGGTTGCGGTGACATAAGGCAGGTTGCGGTGGCATAGGGAAGGGTGCGGTGGCATAAGGCAGGTTGCGGTGGCATAGGGCAGGGTACGGTGGCATAAGGCAGGTTGCGGTGGCATAGGGCAGGGTGCGGTGGCATAAGGCAGGTTGCGGTGGCATAGGGCAGGGTGCGGTGGCATAGGGCAGGTTGTGGTGGCATAGGGCAGGGTGCGGTGGCATAGGGCAGGTTGCGGTGGCATAGGGCAGGGTGCGGTGGCATAAGGCAGGTTGCGCACCCCCAAATGACCCCTGTAAATTAAAGTATAGGGTGGTATTGGGCCGGCTGTGGCGATATAGGGCAGGTTGGGGTAATATAGGGCAGGTTGCGGTGGTAAAGTGCAGGTTGGGGTGATATAGGGCAGGCTGGGGTGGCATAGGGCAGGTTGGGGTTGTATAGGGCAGGCTGGGGTGGTATAGAGCAGGTTTGGGTGGTATAGGGCAGTTTGCGGTGGTATAAGGCAGGTTGGGGTGATATAGGGCAGGCTGGGGTGGCATAGGGCAGGTTGGGGTTGTATAGGGCAGGCTGGGGTGGTATAGAGCAGGTTTGGGTGGAATAAGGCAGTTTGCGGTGGTATAGGGCAGGTTGGGGTGGCATAGGGCAGGTTGGGGTGGCATAGAGCAGTTTGCGGTGGCATAGGGCAGGTTGCGGTGGCATAAGGCAGGTTGCGGTGGCATAGGGCAGGGTGCGGTGGCATAAGGCAGGTTGCGGTGGCATAGGGCAGGGTGCGTTGGCATAAGGCAGGTTGCGGTGGCATAGGGCAGGGTGTGGTGGCATAAGGCAGGTTGCGGTGGCATAGGGCAGGGTGCGGTGGCATAAGGCAGGTTGCGGTGGCATAGGGCAGGGTGCGGTGGCATAAGGCAGGTTGCGGTGGCATAGGGCAGGGTGCGGTGGCATAAGGCAGGTTGCGGTGGCATAGGGCAGGGTGCGGTGGCATAAGGTAGGTTGCGGTGGCATAGGGCAGGGTGCGGTGGCATAAGGCAGGTTGCGGTGGCATAGGGCAGGGTGCGGTGGCATAGGGCAGGTTGCGGTGACATAAGGCAGGTTGCGGTGGCATAGGGAAGGGTGCGGTGGCATAAGGCAGGTTGCGGTGGCATAGGGCAGGGTACGGTGGCATAAGGCAGGTTGCGGTGGCATAGGGCAGGGTGCGGTGGCATAAGGTAGGTTGCGGTGGCATAGGGCAGGGTGCGGTGGCATAAGGCAGGTTGCGGTGGCATAGGGCAGGGTGCGGTGGCATAGGGCAGGTTGCGGTGGCATAAGGCAGGTTGCGGTTGCATAAGGCAGGTTGCGGTTGCATAAGGCAGGTATATAGATCTCTCCTCAATCTTCAACCGAGGATGAGGAGAGATCCATACATTTATATAATATATAATGGACTGGCACGATATTTCCAATATTGTTTGATTTATATAAGGACATTATATGGAAAATTTGCACACTGCACTTTATTATTAATTATATTGTTTGATTTATTTAACTACAGTAGTCAACCTCACTTCTGTGTTTCCTTCCCCCACCCTTGTTGTTTGCCTTTCCTCTCCCTTGTTTTTGTAAACTCAACTATCTCCTACAATGCCAATGCATGCTCACATTACTTTTTCTTGTATAATGTTCCACACTACCAATACGAGTTCAAGGTAATTATTTCCTATACAACCTTTTTATCTGAACAAACTCAACCATTTATGCATTGTATGTTTGTAAAATTGTATCCCGGTAAAATTCAATAAAAATATTTTAAAAAAATTGAATAAAAAAAATAAAATAAAAAGTCAGTGCTAAAAAGTTTCTCCTAATAAATGTAATCAAACCTACCTTGTAAGTTTGAAAGCAGAGAGCGAGAGGAAGTCATGCACAATTCACTTAAGGAAGCACATTCCCAGTATACTTTAAGTAGACTGCATGGAGGCTAGTTGTTAGGCTGCAAGGGAGCTAATTGACAGGCATGAACGAGTCTGTGGGAGGAGTGGAGGGGGCAGCCACACCCCCCAGTTCTGCCCACCAACTCCGGCTGCCTCCGGAGACATTGGAGATCCCCGAGGGACTGGGAGTATTACATGCAGGCTGGAGACGTGACAGGCGGGCCGCCGAGGGCCACTGGCGGCCCGCGGGCCGCCGCGGCCCACCGGGCATATGCCCGGTATGCGCTATGGCCAGTCCGGGCCTGCTTGGGGGCTAAGAATACTTGAAAAATTTTCCTCAAAAGCTCACATCGCACTTTTCTTGTTGGAAAAACTGATTGTGTGTACGAGGCATAAGAGTGAAATCAATTGATCCTCAACAATTAGCCATGGCAGGTAAATTTAGGAGCAACCATGCCTAAACACCAGGGTGCTACATCAGGAAGGTACGACAACAGAAAGAAAAATCTTTGGTTGTTTTTTCTTTATATAGTAAAACACAAAAAAAATGTGGTTATTGATGTAGTGGGTATGTGCTTTTTCTGTTTGAATCTGGTGGGGAAACTGTGATGTATGGTTCCCTGGGGCCCACCGGGTGGCGATGTCACTTTAAGCCCAGGGTTGAGCCATCGTTGCAGTGTCGTACCTCTTTTGGCCTCTCTCGGCGGGTGTATGGTGGGGCGGGGAGCCTGCCGTGCTTGCTGGGAGAGGGTATAAAGAGGGCGGCCATTTTTGGTGGCGGGAGTCGAGTCCCAGGCACCTTCAGCCTGAGGGCGGTGGTTCGTGTCGGGAGTCTAGGCGGCCTAGGCCTAGAGGACGTTCGGAGGTCGTGTTCCATCCCAGGCACCTTTAGCCTGGGGTGAGGTACTTGGATGGAGGTCTGGGACTGAGTGTCCCGGATTAAGGCTCCACGAGGGATGGACTTCCCAGGGGACCCCGGGAGTGGGTACCCGAATCCAGTGGCGTAAGGGACCGGAGGGGGTACTTACCTGAAGACCTGGTGCAGCAAATTGCCAGTGACGGGTGAGCCTCCGGAGACGATGTCTTCCTCGATTGGGAGCAGGAATCTACTTCTAGGAAGGAAGTAAGAGAGTTTATTGTGTCTGGGCCTACTCTCATCCGCACCCCTTGTCTGTTCTGTTCGTTGAGGGAGTCCAACTGATTGTGTTCACTTTTACACTGAGAAGAATAAAGGAGTGTTGGACTTTATTGGTGTGGGGCTCATTTACTGGCAGACACTGTTTAAGAAACCAGGAGGAGGCTCCAGATGAAGAACACCGACCCGAAGGTAAAAGAGGATTGTCTCCCACTACACACACACATCTGCAGTGGGAACATTGGCGTGGTGACCCCGCACTCTCTCCCCCAAGGTACCCCTAGACAAAAGCCAGAGACAGAAGAATTGATACTAGAGGGAGAGAGTGGAGGCCGCTACATTAAATTCTACAAAAAAAAATTAAATCAAATTCTGTCTAAAAAATTCTAAAAAATTAATTTAGGCAAGTGTTGAATGGCCAAGTACCCAGATTTAAAAATGACTTGCTAAGCTATTACTAGACTTGTCAGCAGTGCTTAAAGGGGTTGTAAATTGTTATTTCAAAAATAAATTAAAAAATTAACATGTTATACTTACCTCCACTGTGCAGCTCATTTTGCACAGAGTTGCCCTGAACCTGGTCTTCTGGGGTCCCTCGGTGGCTGTCTCTGCTCCTCCCCGCAAGAACTCACCACCTATATGCAAGCTTGCATGGTGGTGAGTCCTTTCGGGCACGCTCCAGTGATACAGCCGACGGCTGTATCACTCGGCCCCGCCCCCCTGCACGCCGTGTCATTGGATGTGATTGACAGCAGCTCGAGCCTATGGCTGCACTGCTTTCAATCCATCCAGTGTAGCCAATCAACGGCCAGGCTCAGAAACGAGGAGGATGTCGGGGGCGAGCGCGGGACTTTCGAGGGCTCGGGTAAGTAAAACGGGGGCTCGGGGGGGGGGGGGGCGGTATTGTCGGATGTTTTTTCACCTTAATGCATAGGATTCATTAAGGTGATTTTTTTTTTTTACCTTTACAACCCCTTTAAAGTGTTACTAAACCCGCAACAGTAATTTAATCTGTATTTGCAGTAAAGCATGCTTGTTATACTCACTGTGGAACCTAAGGGGTTAATCCTTTGCATTGTGTATAAAGGCTGTTTGATCCTGTCTCTTATTCCACCGTCTCCAAAAAATAACCTGATATTTACAGTAGGCTTGTGCAATTCGTTTCGTAACAAATCAAAATTCGTCCCAATTTAGCAACTTTCGGACATTCGGAAGCATTCGAATTTCCGAACAAAGCAATTACGAATAAAGCCGAATCCGAAAAAAATTATATCGCAAATAGCGAATGCCCGAATGTCTTCGGCATAATTCGTTATGAAAAAAGTTACGAATGTACGAATCCATTCGAAGCACAATAACACTCACTCTGCTCTCTGCTTCTCCCTCACCGTGCTGAACTCCCTCTCAAAATGGTGTACAGGGGCGGAGGCTATAGCCGCATGTAAAAAACGAAAGTAAAATACGAGATTTCAAATCGTTACAAATAACCGCTATGTATTTAGAAAAGTACAAATCCATTCGAAGCACATTAGGCATAATAGGCAGCGTCGTTGTTAGAGAGACACGGAAAATTACGAATCAACGAACCCAAAAAAAGTTACGAAAGTAGGAGTTGTGTCCAGAATCAACGAAAAACAATGTACTCTACCGAAAGTACGAATTAGTCCGAAGACGAAAAATCCCGTCTAGCAAAATTAGGAACGATTACGAATCAACAGAACTGAAAAGAAACGAACCGAAACTAAACACATTTTTCCATTGTGCACAAGTCTAATTTACAGAGCCAGGGGACGGGCTGCACATGCTCAGTTTGGTGTGTATTGCTTGAGAGTTTTTATTTTTTTTTCTTGGGAGGGTGCATGCGATCAGCACAGCGCCAATCAGCACTGTCCAGACAGAGGATCAGAGGAGAATGAAAACTCCTCCTACAAGCTTTACTAGGAACTGATAGAAGTCACAAGACTGCTTTATACTGCTGATGAGAAAAGGTATTTATTAAAGTGAATGCAGGCTCCTGGGTTTAGTAACACTTTGACTCTTTTGCGCCCTAGGGCGTTCGGCCGGGGTGTCGTTGGTCTTGTCTAGGGCTGCGCAGGTGACAGGATCAAAGAGCGGACTCACCAGACTTAGCAGCTATATTCACCTCCTCCGCCAACCTCGTGCCCACCGACAGCTGTCCCCGCGTCCTCAGCCAACCTCGTGCCTGCCTCTTCAGCTGTGCCCACCTCCTCCACCAACCTCGTGCCTGCCTCTTCAGCTGTGCCCACCTCCTCCACCGACCTTGTGCCCAGCTCCCCAGCTGTGCCCGCCTCCTCCGCAGACCTCTTGCCCGCCTCCCCAGCTGTGCCTACCTCCTCTGCCAACCTTGTGCCCGCCTCCCCAGCTGTGCCCGCCTCCTCTGCCTCCTCCTCTGTGCCCTTCTCACAGGCTAAGCTGCTGCTGACCTCCTATTCAGCAGCCATGACGAATGTCCGCCACGGCTGCTGCTTTCTCTGCAGTCAGTCAGCGCCCCAGCCCTGTGTAGGGCCTCTCGTGTTACCCCGGCCAGGCTAATGGGGAAGTCAGCGGCCGTGGCTGCGCCCCCCTAGGCAGCAGTGTGCCCTAGATGGCTGCTTAGTTTGCCTAGTGAAAGCACCGGCCCTGCTTGCCAGGCTTTACAAGTTTGTTGCACAATTGCAGCAAGTCCGCATTGCATGACTCCAGATCGACTTTCTTTGCAAACATTCTGTAAGTCTGCTGCAAGTTCTGGTTCAGTTATGTTGTGCAATAGTCATCCCACCACAGGGGGGCACTGTGGCTGAATTTTAATGCTGTAGACTTGCAGAGCTCTTGCTGTAGACTCACCACTGCAACTTTTGCTCTTTCCTATGCAAATTTGCAACAAATTGGAAACGTGTCAACTAGAACTTATGCTTCAAGTTGTCTGCAAGTGTACAACTCGCCAGTGGAAACGTGCAGCAAGTTAAAGCGGGGGTTCACCCTAAATTTACACTTTATATTCCTATGCTATGTACATTAACATGTCACCAACCTTTTTAACTTTTGGATGCTGTAAACGAAGATAATCTTGTGTATTCTGTTATACTTCCTGCTTTTCCTCCCGCGGGAGTAGGCGGGTCTTTTTGTTTGCCCGGCGGCGCTATGTGTGCTGGGATGTCGGCGCAATGTCTCCTGGGAGCAAAGTGTCATGCTTCCCAGGAGACGCCGTCCCAGCGTAATCCCTCGAGATTTCACTCGTTCACTCGGAGACCCGCATTCACCGCTACCCGGAAGTCTGGCAGAAATCTGTGCTTTTGGGCTTCACGATGCCCACAAGAAAGATGGAAAAGCACAGCAAGCTTTTTTATAAATCTTTATTTTTTACGAAAACGGGCAGGGGATGAATTAAAGCAATGGACGGGTGAGTACTACATAGTGATATGTAACCACATGTAAAGGACTAAAAATATATATATATATATATGGGCAGCGGAACCTCCGCTTTAACAAGACTTACGATTCAACACTGCCACAAATTTGTGGCAAGTTGTCTTTGCTATCTGGGTAATTGTCATTCAAACTATTGCAGCGTTTTAAAATGCAGAGGTATTACAGGCTGGTACTGAAGTGGATAAAAAAAAAACATGCTTGGGACCAACATAGATCTATACTCATAAAAAAAGGTTGGAAAAAAAAATAAACAAAAAAAAATCCAAAAAGGGGTCCACTAGATGAACCACTTGGTCTTTATTTGCCATCATTCCTCTATATTTCTAAAATCTTTCAAAGTAATAGGGTACTGTATATGAATTAGTGTGAAAGGGCCCTTACTTATGATGTTAACCTCTTTGGCACAGACTGCTGGAACAAACAAACAGCAGCTGGTAGAAGCAATTAACAACATTTAATTTATTA
This sequence comes from Rana muscosa, assembly GCA_029206835.1. Classification (NCBI taxonomy): domain Eukaryota; kingdom Metazoa; phylum Chordata; class Amphibia; order Anura; family Ranidae; genus Rana; species Rana muscosa. Next base: position 36,475,496 of record CM055117.1, read on the forward strand.
ATTAACAAGTTTAGAGGCACCTTAATACTCCTACAAAGTACAAAAGATTACCGCCTGTGGGAGACTCCCTGGTGTATATGCAGATGAATGCACATTAACTTTTTTTGCCGAACACTCTTCTGCATCTGGCAATCTGTCTTTAAACGGGGGGGAAAAAGGAAAAAAATGGTGAAAAAGGATTTTGCTCAATCTCAGCATATGTCCCTCTGCCAGTCTGAAAAATTGAAGCATTCAATGACAAGTAAATTCACAGATGTTTGCGTGAAAAGAGAAATTGGATGTTGTGTAAGTAATTGCTCCACGAAAATTGCACGGGAAAAAGGAATCAAAAATTAAGGGCCATAATCCATTTGACCCCGTTGTCAGAACTCGGTCATACCTCCACTAAATCCCCCCTAGGAGAATTGGGGCAGGTTGAGATAGATATATATATATATATATATATATATATATATATAATTTCTTTTTTTTTTATATAAAAAAAAAAGTTGCAGGATTTTATCTACAAAAAAAAATCCACTCAAAACCAAATCAATTTGTTGCTTTTTTTTTTTTTCAAACTGTTTACGGAATTTGGATGTAGCATCGGCTAAAATCATTTTTTTTTTCCTTGGCATTAAAACAGAGTGGACTGTACATGGATTTAAAGCCCTTGTGTATGTAGCAGAGAACAGAAAGTAATTATAGCTCTCCGTATTACAGGTCCGGGCGCACGTCCACCTGTATCCCAGTATTGATCGGTGGACTAGTCAATCAGGGCGTTCAGGAACTATACTACATAAAGGTCTCGGTCCAGTTCTCCTTATTTTTTTTTTCCCTTCACTCTATGACCTTTCTGTGTGACATTTTCTTTTGTCTTTACTTCTTGGCAATGCCAGTGTATTTTTTGCTCTTTCGGAAAACATACGATGTGACCTCAAATATTCATAAACGTTTCCACTTCCGTTTAAAGCAGAACTCCAATCAAAACAAAAAACAAAAAAATTATAACAATAATAATAATAATAATAATACCCCATTAACCACTTGGCGCCCGCTCTATAGACAAAAGACGTCTACAGCGCAGCGCCTTCCTGCCAGGAGGACGTCCATGGACGTCCCCCTGTTTACTTCCACGATGCGCGCCGCCGCAGGGAAAAGCTGTGCCCGCCGTGTCACGTGGGTGCCGATGCGTGTGCCTGTCGGCCGCGATGTCCGCCAGGCACCCGCGATCAGCTGTCACAAAGCCAGGACGTGGATCTCTGTGTGTAAACACAGAGATCCACGTCCTGTCAGGGAAAGGAGACGGATGGTGTGTCCCTTGTACATAGGGACGACCATCGGTCTCCTCCCCCAGTCAGTCCCCTCCCCCCACAGTAAGAATCACTAATAGGGAACACCTTTAACCCCTTCCTCGCCCCCTAGTGTTAACCCCTTCCCTGCCAGTCACAGTTATACAGTAATCAGTACATATTTATAGCACTGTTCGCTGTATAAATGTGAATGGTCCCAAAAATGTGTTTGGGATATTTATTATAGCAAAAAGTAAAAAATATTGTGTTTTTTTTTTTTCAAAATTGTCAGTCTTTTTTTTGTTTATAGCACAAAAAATAAAAACCGCGGAAATGATCAAATACCACCAAAAGAAAGCTCTATTTGTGGGAAAAAAAGGACGTCAATTTTGTTTGGGAGCCACGTCGCACGACTGCGCAATTGTCATTCAAAGCGTGACAGTGCTGAAAGCTGAAATTTCGCCTGGGCAGGAAGGGGGTATATGTGACCAGTAAGGAAGTGGTTAAAGGATAAATTAAGTCCTGATAAGGAATGGGCTATCTGTTCGACTCGACTCGTCTCCTGTGGTTTTTAACATTTTGACACTTTTTTTTTGTGAAATAGTAGGGGTACAATGTACCCCTTATCAATTCACATAGGAGGGGGGCCAGGATCTGGGGCCCCCTTTGTTAAAGGGGGGCTTCCAGATTCTGATAAGCCCCCGGCCCGCAGACCCCCACAACCACCGAGCAAGGGTTGTGGGGATGAGGCCATTGTCCCCATCAACATGGGGACATCCTCCCCATGTTGAGGGCATGTGACCTGGTACGGTTCAGAAGGGGGGGGCGCTCTCTCGTCCCCCCTCTTTTCCTGCGGCCTGCCAGGTTGCGTGCTCGGATAAGGGTCTGGTATGGATTTTTGGGGGGAACCCCACTGCATTTTTTTTTTAAATTTGGCGCAGGGTTCCCCTTAATATCCATACCAGACCTGAAGGTCCTGGTAATGGAATTTTGGGGGACCCCCACACATTTTTTTTTTCAATGACTTTTATCTGTATTGCCGGGACCCGACAATTCATTATAGCCGCAAGTAGTTTTAAATGACTTTTTTTCCTTTAGAAATGTAATTTTGTGCAGAGACTGTTATAAACATGGGAAACAAGCGCTACTTTACAGGCATACTATAAGACACCCCCCAGGTACGATATTTAAAGGAATATTTCACTTTTATTGTTTCACTTTAAGCATTATTAAAATCACTGCTCCCAAAAAAACGTTAGTGTTTAAAACTTTTTTTTGCATTGATACATGTCCCCTGGGGCAGGACCCGGGCCCCCAAACACTTTTTATGACAATAACTTGCATATTAACCTTTAAAATTAGCACTTTTGATTTTTCATGTTCGTGTCCAATAGACTTTAACGGTGTTCGCGTGTTCGAACAAATTTTTTTCCTGTTCGCATGTTCTGGATGCGAACCAAACCGGGGGGTGTTCGGCTCATCCCTAGTCCTTATTAGGGATGAGCTTCGAGTTCGAGTCGAACTCATGTTCGACTCGAACATTGCCTGTTCGCCCGTTCGCCGAACAACGAACAATTTGAGGTGTTCGCGGCAAATTCGAAAAGTCTATGGGAGAAATCTAAAGTGCTAATTATAAAGGCTTATATGCAAGTTTTTGTCCTAAAAAGTGTTTGGGGACCCGGGTCCTGCCCCAGGGGACATGTATCAATGCAAAAAGAAGTTTTAAAAACGGCCGTTTTTTCGGGAGCAGTGATTTTAATAATGCTTAAAATTAAAAAATAAAAGTGAAATATTCCTTTAAATTTCGTACCTGGGAGGTGTGTATGATATGCATGTAAAGTGGCGCATGTTTCCCATGCTTAGAACTGTCCCTGCAAAAAATGACATTTTTGAAGGAAAAAAAGACATTTAAAACTCACTCGCGGCTATTAATGAATTGTCGGCTCCCGGCAATACATACAAAAGTCATTGATAAAAAAAAAAAAAAAGCGTGGGGGTCCCCCAGAATTCAATTACCAGGCCCTTCAGGTCTGGAATGGATATTAAGGGGAACCCTGCCGCAAATTTAAAAAAAAATGGCGTGCGGTTCCCCCTAAATATCCATACCAGGCCCTTCAGATCTGGCATGGATTTTAAGGGCAACTCCCCCCCAAATTAAAAAAAAATGGCGTGCAGTCCACCCAAAAATCCATACCAGACCCTTATCCGAGCACGCAACCTGGCCGGCCGCAGGTTGAAGAGGGGGGGACGAGAGAACGGCCCCCCCTCCCTCCTGAACCGTACCAGGCCACATGCCCTCAACATGGGGAGGATGTCCCCATGTTGATGGGGACAAGGGCCTCATCCCCACAACCCTTGCCCGGTGGTTGTGGGGGTCTGCAGGCGGGGGGCTTATCGGAATCTGGAAGACCCCTTTAACAAAGGGGACCCCCAGATCCCGACCCCCCCATGTGAATTGGTAAGGGGTACATTGTACCCCTACCATTTCACGAAGAAAGTGTAAAAAAATGTAAATAAAAACACACCAACACCTTGGAAAAGTCCTTTATTAAAAAAATAAATAAAAAAAAAAACATTCCAGCGATGAAATCCAGTGTCCCGCGGCGATCCGATGTCCAGCGCTGTCCGTCATTGGTTGTGCCTGAGCGGACCTGATGGGGAACTTCCTTCGCAGTGTTTTAAATGTATAGACCCGCCCCTTCTAAAGTTCCCCATCAGCTCCGGTAAGCGGACCAGATGTGGAACGTGAGAAGGGGCGGGTCTATACATGAATTACACAGTTAAGGAAGTTCCCCATCAGGTCCGCCCCCTCGGTATGTCAGACCGTGCCTACGTCATTGGCCTGAGCGGACCTGATGGGGAACTTCCTTCACTGTGTAAATTTAAATTACACAGTGAAGGAAGTTCCCCGCTCAGGCCAATGACGTAGGCGGGGTCTGACATACCGAGGGGGCGGACCTGATGGGAACTTCCTTCACTGTGTAATACGTGAATAGACCCGCCCCTTCTAAAGTTCCCCATCTGGTCCGCTGAGCGGACCTGATGGGGAACTTTAGAAGGGGCGGGTCTATACATTTAAAACACTGCGGTGGAAGTTCCCCATCAGGTTCGCTCAGGCACAACCAATGACGGACAGCGCTGGACATTGGGATCGCCGCGGGACACTGATTTTCATCGCTGGAATGTTTTTTTTTTTTTTTTAATAAAGGACTTTTCCAAGGTGTTGGTGTGTTTTTATTTAAACTTTTTGACACTTTCTTCGTGAAATGGTAGGGGTACAATGTACCCCTTACCAATTCCCATAGGGGGGGCGGGATCTGGGGGTCCCCTTTGTTAAAGGGGTCTTCCAGATTCCGATAAGCCCCCCGCCCGCAGACCCCCACAACCACCAGGCAAGGGTTGTGGGGATGAGGCCCTTGTCCCCATCAACATGGGGACATCCTCCCCATGTTGAGGGCATGTGGCCTGGTACGGTTCAGGAGGGAGGGGGGGCCGTTCTCTCGTCCCCCCCTCTTCCCCTGCGGCCGGCCAGGTTGCGTGCTCGGATAAGGGTCTGGTATGGATTTTTGGGTGGACTGCACGCCATTTTTTTTTTAATTTGGGGTGGAGTTCCCCTTAAAATCCATGCCAGATCTGAAGGGCCTGGTATGGATATTTAGGGGGAACCGCACGCCTTTTTTTTTTTAATTTGCGGCGGGGTTCCCCTTAATATCCATTCCAGACCTGAAGGGCCTGGTAATTGAATTCTGGGGGAACCCCCACGCTTTTTTTTTATTTTTTTATCAATGACTTTTCTATGTATTGCGGGGAGCCGACAATTCATTAATAGCCGCGAGTCAGTTTTAAATTACTTTTTTTCCTTCAAAAATGATACTTTGTGCAGGGACAGTTCTAAGCACGGGAAACATGCGCCACTTTACATGCATATCATACACACCCCCCAGGTACGAAATTTAAAGGAACATTTCACTTTTATTTTTTCATTTTAAGCATTATTAAAATCACCGCTCCCGTAAAAACGTCTATTTTTTAAACTTTTTTTTGCATTGATACATGTCCCCTGGGGCAGGACCCGGGTCCCCAAACACTTTTTAGGACAATAAATTGCATATTAGCCTTTATAATTAGCACTTTAAAATTCGAACGTTCGAGTCCATTGTATTTAATAGGGTTCTAAAGTTCACGCGAATATTCTGCCTGTTCGCAGGTTCTGGTGCGAACCGAACAGGGGGGTGTTCGACTCATCCCTGGTCCTTATCCTCCAGGGCAAGCTGCAGGGGCGAGCACTGACTATTGCAAATGTTTACGCCCCTAATGACTACTATTTGAATGTATCTCAATCTACCCTCTATACTTACCAGGCTTACTTTGGGCTACTAAGATACAGCCTAAGGAGCTCAGCTCTCTGAACAGTATAGTGAGCCAAACAATTCATTTATGGTCCCTGTACCACCAGAAATTAAAATTGCGGTTTTGCAGACCCCCCCCCCCCCCCCTTATCCTCATTTATGGGAGAGGCCAGATTCCATCCAGCGTATGTATCCCCCAGTGACTTTCTCTGGTGGGAAATTAACACTCTGACTACACTTAACGCCCTAACTCATAATGCACAATTTTGCTCCTTTTCACACCTCCAGGACCAATTTGATATACCAAGAGCTGAATTTTACAAATATCTTCAAATAAGACACTTTTTTGAATCATTATTAGGGATGATCCGAACCCCCCCAGAATGTTCGCGTGAACTTTAGAACCCTATTAAATACAATGGACTCGAACGTTCGAAATCTAAAGTGCTAATTATAAAGGCTAATATGCAAGTTATTGTCCTAAAAAGGGTTTGGGGACCCGGGTCCTGCCCCAGGGGACATGTATCAATGCAAAAAAAAGTTTTAAAAACGGCCGTTTTTTCGGGAGCAGTGATTTTAATAATGCTTAAAGTGAAACAATAAAAGTGAAATTTTCCTTTAAATTTCGTACCTGGGGGGTGTGTATAGTATACCTGTAAAGTGGCGCTTGTTTCCCGTGCTTAGAACTGTCCCTGCACAAAGTGTCATTTCTGAAGGAAAAAAAGTCATTTTAAACTCACTTGCGGCTATAATGAATTGTCGGCTTCCGGCAATACAGAGAAAAGTCATTGATAAAAAAAAAATAATTTTATTTTTTATTTTTTTATTTGCGGCAGGGTTCCCCTTAATATCCATACCAGACCTGAAGGGCCTGGTAATTGAATTTGGGGAGACCCCCACGCTTTTTTTTTTTTTTTTATCAATGACTTTTCTATGTATTGCCTGGAGCCGACAATTCATTATAGCCGCGGGTGAGTTTTAAATTTTAAACTTTTTTTCCTTCAGAAATGACACTTTGTGCAGGGACAGTTCTAAGCACGGTAAACAAGCGCAACTTTACATGCATACTATAGACACCCCCCAGGTACGAAATTTAAAGGAATATTTCACTTTTATTGTTTCACTTTAAGCATTATTAAAATCACTGCCCCTGAAAAAACGGACGTTTTTAAAACTTTTTTTTGCATTGATACATGTCCCCTGGGGCAGGACCCGGGTCCCCAAACACTTTTTATGACAATAACTTGCATATAAACCTTTTAAAATTAGCACTTTAGATTTCTCCCATAGACTTTTCTAATTTTCCGCAAACACCCCAAATTGTCCGATGTTCGGCGAACGGGCGAACAGGCAATGTTCGAGTCGAACATGAGTTCGACTCAAACTCGAACCTCATCCCTAATCATTATACTCATTGAATGCCAGGCCTAGATTCTCTTCATTTGAGTCAACCTGCTCTAATTCATCCAGGGAGAGAGGGATCATTTCAATGATCTACAGGTACCTTAATGAGTTGTACTTGCCTGATAAATCTTCTGCTATGGCCCGTTGGGTGTCGGACATGGGGTAAGAATTTTCGATTGAGGAATGGTTGGATATGATATCAAATGTGCATAAATGTACACGCTCTATAGTCTCTTAAGGAAACTGTGGTGGAACTGTGGTACCTTACTCCTGATAAAGTACATCAATACTAACCAGATGTCAAGGAAACCTGCTTTAGGGGCTGCCCAGCCACAGGTACATTTCTCCATACATTTTGGAGCTGTCCTCACCTTAGACAAATCTGAAGGCAGGCAGCTTCGATAGTCGCTCAAATGGCGGCGTCATTGATCACCTTGACACTACCATCTGTGCCTATTGTTCGCCCCTATCCCTGATATCCCTGCCCCTGCCAATCAGGTTGCGGTTCCTGAGACCCGATTGGCCAGGGAGTCTTAGGACTCCCGGCCAATCGGGTCTTAGGACCCACTTCCTTTTCGGCCGGGAGGAGAAGCAAATGCCTCGGCTCTTCCTTTGGCAAGCTGGAGTGAGAAGCAGCAACGGCCTCCTAAGGTAAGGCCATTGATCGCTGCTGACTGTCTCCTGCGGGGGGTCCACTGATCGCTGCTCTTTGGACAGGTCTGTTTGCCGCCCCCCAAACCCCCCGCCGGATATTGAGCACCAGCCACCACTGCAATAAGGGTGCATTTTTTATGCATTCTTGCTGTGTTTTCAATGCATTTCAATGGAGAGGTGCTGACCAAATATGCACCACAAATGCAGCAAGCAGGATTTTTAACACCGCTTCAAAAAGTGCCCATAATGGCCGACAATAAATTCATATTCATTTAAATTCCTGATATTAACCACTTCAATACCGGGCACTTTCCCCTCTTCCTGCCCAGGACAATTTTTAGCTTTCAGCACTGTTGTACTTTGAATGACAATTGCGCGGTCATCCAACCCTGTACCCAAAATAAATGTTTATAATTTTCTTCCCACAAACAAAGATTTTTTTTGGTGGTATTTGATCACCTCTGCGGTTTAATTTTTGCGCTATAAACGAAAAAAGATCAACAATTTTGAAAAAAAAAAAAAACTGATGGGCACTGATAGGCAGCACAGATAGGCAGCACTGATAGCACTGATAGGCGGCACTGAAGGGCACTGATAGGCGGCACTGGATAGGCAGTACTGATGAGGAGCACTGATTGGCACTGTTGTGGGCACTGATCTGCACTTTTATGGGCACTGACAGGCTTTATATAGGGGGACAGGCTGGCAGCTGATGGGCACCTTTTGATGGGGGCTGTGCTGATCATCAATGTGCTGATTATCAGCACCAGTGTTGCCAACCGTACGTAGATTTACGTACAGCCCGCGATTTAACCCCTTTTTCGGGCTGTACGTAAAAGTCCGTTTATGGGCACCGGCGCCCATAAAAAAGATGGCCGCGAGCCGGCCATACAACTGCGCATGCGCCGTTCCGAATGCACCGGCCGAGCGCAATCGGAACTCGGCCGAGTGGCGGCGGCGCACACGCAGTAACGTGATGGCGCCGCTGGCGCCATTTTTGAAAAGGCCACAGTGGCTGGCGGCAGTGGCGGGACACCTGCAGTGAGTGCATGCCATGCACTCATCATAGGTGGTCTGTGGAGGACTCGGAGCACTGACAGGGCCCAGGCAGGAGTGAGGAGGACGGACTCAAGGTCAGTGAAACAGAGGGGGATACAAGGGGACAGCGTCATCAGTGTGCTGTATCCTCCTCTGGTTCCTGTGTCCCTTTCACCTCTTCACAGGTCAGGGCAGCACAGTGCTGCCCTGACCTGTGGAGTGGTGAAAGGGGCACAGGAGGAGGACACAGCACACTGATGATGTGCAGAAGTAATATGGTGGTGTCCGCAGCCTCTGTCCCCCTCCTGTAGTGTGTCCGCACCTCTGTCCCCCTCCTGTAGTGTGTCCGCAGCCTCTGTCCCCCTCCTGTAGTGTGTCCGCAGCCTCTGTCCCCCTCCTGTAGTGTGTCCGCAGCCTCTGTCCCCCTCCTGTAGTATGTCCGCAGCCTCTGTCCCCCTCCTGTAGTATGTCCGTAGCCTCTGTCCCCCTCCTGTAGTGTGTCCGCAGCCTCTGTCCCCCTCCTGTAGTGTGTCCGCAGCCTCTGTCCCCCTCCTGTAGTATGTCCGCAGCCTCTGTCCCCCTCCTGTAGTGTGTCGGCAGCCTCTGTCCCCCTCCTGTAGTATGTCGGCAGCCTCTGTCCCCCTCCTGTAGTATGTTGGCAGCCTCTGTCCCCCTCCTGTAGTATGTCCGCAGCCTCTGTCCTCCTCCTGTAGTATGTCGGCAGCCTCTGTCCCCCTCCTGTAGTATGTCGGCAGCCTCTGTCCCCCTCCTGTAGTATGTCGGCAGCCTCTGTCCCCCTCCTGTAGTATGTTGGCAGCCTCTGTCCCCCTCCTGTAGTATGTCGGCAGCCTCTGTCCCCCTCCTGTAGTATGTCGGCAGCCTCTGTCCCCCTCCTGTAGTATGTCCGCAGCCTCTGTCCCCCTCCTGTAGTATGTCCGCAGCCTCTGTCCCCCTCCTGTAGTGTGTCGGCAGCCTCTGTCCCCCTCCTGTAGTATGTCGGCAGCCTCTGTCCCCCTCCTGTAGTATGTTGGCAGCCTCTGTCCCCCTCCTGTAGTATGTCCGCAGCCTCTGTCCTCCTCCTGTAGTATGTCGGCAGCCTCTGTCCCCCTCCTGTAGTATGTCGGCAGCCTCTGTCCCCCTCCTGTAGTATGTCGGCAGCCTCTGTCCCCCTCCTGTAGTATGTCGGCAGCCTCTGTCCCCCTCCTGTAGTATGTCGGCAGCCTCTGTCCCCCTCCTGTAGTATGTCGGCAGCCTCTGTCCCCCTCCTGTAGTATGTCCGCAGCCTCTGTCCCCCTCCTGTAGTATGTCCGCAGCCTCTGTCCTCCTCCTGTAGTATGTCCGCAGCCTCTGTCCCCCTCCTGTAGTATGTCCGCAGCCTCTGTCCCCCTCCTGTAGTATGTCCGCAGCCTCTGTCCCCCTCCTGTAGTATGTCGGCAGCCTCTGTCCACCTCCTGTAGTGTGTCTGCAGTCTCTGTCCCCCTCCTGTATCGTGTGTCCGCAGCCTCTGACCATCTCTTGTCATGTCTACAGTCTCTGAGGGGATCCTAGAAAGGAGTCAAGAGTGGGTGTGCCGCCGGGATGGGGGTTACGGCCCAGGAAGAAACAGACGTGTGGACTGGGAAGAGGAGATCAGAGCCACCAAGCTGGAGCCGTCTGACTGAGCCCCACACTGTGCACCCGAGAGGAGGTAAGTGACAGTGCCGCCAGGCCATTCTGAGGGGGGGGGTCACTGTCTGATGTAAGGAGGTGAATGAATACAATAATGTAAGGGGGCACTGATATAAAGGTTTCCCCCTTATATTAGTACCCCCCCTTTACCTTAGTGTATTCACTCTGTGGAAGGTGGTCTCTATTCACCAGAGCCCCTCCCCCCACATCAGAGTTCCCCCTTACATCATGATCTGCAGCGTTCCCCTTTACATAAGAGTTCCCTTGCACTGTAAGGGGGCATCCTGCAGACTCTGATGTAAGAGGGAACTCTGTGCTGGCTGGGTTATAGTAACCTAACCTTCATGTGAATTGAGAAATATGTTTTTTTACTTTTGTTTAACTTAAACACATTGATATTAGCATTAGCTATGTGTTTTTAGTTCAAATATTGATATTTGCACTGTTTAGCACTAAAAACCGTAATTTTAGGTACTTTTTTGCAGCATCAGTAAAAAATGCGGCTCTGCCAGTAATCTTCATTATTTTTGCCAGTAAGAAATTGGTGCCGTACAGAAATTTTGGCATCCTTGCCAGTAAATTTCACTTCAGGGGGTTGGCAACACTGATCAGCACAGACATCCCCCCCCCCCCGACACAGAGAGCCGCCGACTGACTCTCCCTGTCAGCGTGAACCGAGGAAAGACGTTTACTGGCACTTCCTGGTTCACGCGATGATCACCTGTGATTGGTCACAGCTGATCACGTGGTACGAAGCCTCTGTCAGAGACTTCATACCACGATCGGAGTTGAGGTGTGTCAGGCTGACACACAGCACCTCCGATCGCAGTGCTGCTAAAATTTTGCTATACGGCGGGCGGCAAGTGTTTAAATAAAAATTTGAATACAATACAATTATTTATGTAGCGGGTACTTACTTTCCCGGGTGCATTTTTTTAATCTGGCTGTGACATCAGTGCTATGTTCCCTGCGGTCCACCAGGTGGCGCTGTCACCGTGGTCGGAGGGACGAATATCACTGTGTGCCGAGCTTTTTTTTTGTCCTCTCTCGGCAGTGGTATGGTGGGGCGGGGAACCCGCCGTGCTTACTGGGAGAGGGTATAAAGGGGCCGGCCATTTTTGGTCACGGGGTCTTCGTCCCAAGCACCTTCAGCTTGCAGACGTGGGTTCGTGCTCATCCTCTAGGAGGCCTCGGCCTAGGGGACCAACGGAGATCGTGTTCTACCTCAGGCACCTTCAGTCCTGGGGTGAGGTACTTACAAGAAGGTCCGGAGCTCAGTGCCCAACACTGAGTTCCGCGAGGGAAGGGTCCTAAGGCACTTCGGGGATGGAGGCCTGAATCTGAGTAAGACGCAATGGACCGGGGAGAGCTCCTCACTCGAAGACCCGGTGCAGCAGACTGCCGGTGACGGGTGAGTCTCTTGTCGGAGACCGTCCAGAAGGATCCCCTTTACCTTGTGCGGAGACCATAGCCCACTCTCCAGGAGGAGAGTGGAGAACCGAATTTGTGTCTGGGCCTATTCACACTCACACCTCCTTTTCTGTTCTATCTATCAAGGAAGTCCCTGTATGGTGTGTTCTAATAAAGGAGTGTTGGACTTTAATGGTGTGAGGCTCAATTCCTGGCGGACGAAGTTCACGGTGACTCTTGGAGGGAGGATCCGGGTGCACAGCACAGACCCGAAGGTGAACAAGACATTGCTGATACCACAGGTATTCCCACGTGGTGGAGGCTAGGCGTAGCCCACCCGCTCTCTCTCTCTCCACCATCAGATACCCCTAGACAAGAGACAGTGCGAGCCGCACGGAGAGAGAAGAGGGGAAGGCGCTACACGTGGGGGCTCGGGTCCGGTATTGTGTTGTGCATCACAGTACTGAACAAGTCTGCTGGATGAGTTAACTGAATAGGCCAAAGTGCAGCCCTGCTCGAAGTCGTGGAATTGACCCTAGACAAGGGAAAGGCCCGCGCAGGAAGAGCAGTGAACGGGGGGAGGCCCAGCCGTGTGAGGTACTACACGTGGGGGCTTCTAATTGCACTGCGCCAACAGACACAACCCCCGCCGCTTAGTTCGTGGGCGTGGCTCAACCAAAGAAAGTGAAAAAGCCTGCGAACTGGAGGAAAGGGGAGGAGTCCAATACGTGAGAGGGCTACACGTGGGACATTGACGCGAAAACTCTGCAGTGTGCGATGGACCAGCAACAAGTCACCATGTTTGGACATACTTCATGGATTCCAGTTCACCCTGCTACTACCACGATGACTGCTGCTGCTCCGATAACGGATACCGGGATCCGGCTGAAGCCAAGGGGTCGATTCGCCCTGTATTCGTGCATGGACGTAGAGGCCCTGGGTGTAATTTGTCCCGGGTGCTCGAAACTGGTGTGCCATCTGAAGCCCTTCGGACAATGTGAGGCCTGTGGGGAGTTCCTGTTCGAGGTGGATCCGGTAGTAGACAGGCCGAGGACCATCTACCCAGGCCGGGCTTCAGGTAACACTACTCGCAGAGGAGGAATTACTGCTGTAAAAGCCATCCCAGCGCACACTGCAGCGACCGCGGAGGAGGTCGTTAAAACTCAACGGGAGAAATCCGAGGATGCTGACTCGGTCACCACTGTCTCACAGCGTCCGCCACCGAAGAAGAGAACCAGCGTGGTGGCCCCGACCAGCGGTGGTGGCGGACCATCTCGCCAGCTTACGCCAGGCCTAGACGGATCCGTTGACGAGTGTTCCGGACGTCCCGCTTCAAGGAAAGGCTGAGGTGAGCCGGGCAAAGAGACTTGGTGCATGGGCGGAGGTGCCGGGAAGGCATGGCCCAGTACGCCCGCGGGAGGTGTTAGCTTCCTCTCTACAACGGGCTACATACCCACGGAGGAGTGTGATACCTCGGATCTGGAGTCGCTCTCTGATCTGGGAGACGACACCGCTATTGACGAACTGTTTGCAGAGAAGGGCTGGGACAAAGTACCGCTAGCTTCATTCTGAAGGTCACGAGGTTCACCCATGTCCACGGGGGAGAGTACACCCCGGGTGGAGGCACCAGCGCCTGAACAAGGGTCCTGTCCCCAGCCCACATCTGCATCTCCGGTGCCACCTGCATCAGGTACTGGGGAACAGAAGTTGATGCTACAGGCACCTATGCCCCAACCAAAAGTGGTCAAGGCCCCTCGCCACCCGGACTCTATAGTTCTACCCGGCGAAGGGGACAAAGTCACAATGCCTCCGCTGTCAAGGCTTCAGAGACTCTTCTGCCAGAAAGTTGCTGCTGACTACGGGTGGGAATATCCGTACCTCTCCAAGGAGTTACTCTACGAAGTGGAGGTGTACCGAGAGCGCTGGTATAATGACTTCGTGTGGACCCACCTTAAGGTCCCACACGCCCGCAGGTATTTGACATGCTCTCCAAAGACATCTCAGCGGTTCAAAGACTGCAAGGCCGAGTGGATGTTGGGAAGACACATCCATGCGGATAAAGTGTTGATCCGACGCAAAGAAGGTGAAGATGTGGAGTACCATTTGGAGACCATGGATCGGCATTTAAAACCTGTCGTTCTGCCGCATCCCCGCTTCTACCTCTGAGGAGAAAGAGACTCCATTTGTTTGCTTTTCAAAAGGACTTTGCACCCCCTGAACTTTGCTGTTTGACTTTCTTGTTGGTGCTATCATCAGTGTTTTGCCCCGCAAGAGGGGTGCTTGTGTCATTCCGAGGAAGAACTGTTCCAGTTGTTGTTCTTTCCTCTCCGGTGAGAAGTTGCAGACTTTGGGGTAGATAGGGCCCGGAGTCAAGCAGCAAGAAAAGAGAAGATGGTTCAACGGGTGCAGTTACCGCAAGGCTGTCACCAGGTGGCAGTCTTGTGCAACGTTACACATTGTACACACTCTCACTGGAGGAAAAGATATTTCTTTTCGGAGGAATTTCTTTTTCTCTCACACATACACATGTGTCAGGGTTTTATTGTTTCTTTTCTCTTCCCTCTGCAGGAGAGCGTCCCGTCAAGATTATGGAACCTGGGGTGGTTCTTAGTTAGGATGGGAGGGAAAAGTGTAATGTTGGAATGTGATTTTATGTTTTAAATGTTGCCTTTCACTCCTCTTTGTTGCAGGGGCTCAGACACAACTTCTCCGTTAGGATAGTTTCCTAAAAATGTTTGTTTTTCAAATTGTTAGTTGGTTTCTGGATTGGATTATGTCAGCCGTTGAGGGCGTGATTCACTCCAGACACTGGGGTCCAGTGTCAAAGGACAGGGGGGAGAGTGTAGCGGGTACTTACTTTCCCGGGTGCATTTTTTGAATCTGGCCGTGACATCAGTGCTATGTTCCCTGCGGTCCACCAGGTGGCGATGTCACCGTGGTCGGAGGGACGAATATCACTGTGTGCCGAGCTTTTTTTTGTCCTCTCTCGGCAGCGGTATGGTGGGGCGGGGAACCCGCCGTGCTTACTGGGAGAGGGTATAAAGGGGCCGGCCATTTTTGGTCACGGGGTCTTCGTCCCAAGCACCTTCAGCTTGCGGACGTGGGTTCGTGCTCATCCTCTAGGAGGCCTCGGCCTAGAGGACCAACGGAGATCGTGTTCCACCTCAGGCACCTTCAGTCCTGGGGTGAGGTACTTACAAGAAGGTCCGGAGCTCAGTGCCCAACACTGAGTTCCGCGAGGGAAGGGTCCTAAGGCACTTCGGGGATGAAGGCCTGAATCTGAGTAAGACGCAATGGACCGGAGAGAGCTCCTCACTCGAAGACCCGGTGCAGCAGACTGCCGGTGACGGGTGAGTCTCTTGTCGGAGACCGTCCAGAAGGATCCCCTTTACCTCGTGCGGAGACCATAGCCCACTCTCCAGGAGGAGAGTGGAGGACCGAATTTGTGTCTGGGCCTATTCACACTCACACCTCCTTTTCTGTGCTATCTATCAAGGAAGTCCCTGTATGGTGTGTTCTAATAAAGGAGTGTTGGACTTTAATGGTGTGAGGCTCAATTCCTGGCGGACGAAGTTCACGGTGACTCTTGGAGGGAGGATCCGGGTGCACACCACATACCCGAAGGTGAACAAGACATTGCTGATACCACAGGTATTCCCACGTGGTGGAGGCTAGGCGTAGCCCACCCGCTCTCTCTCTCTCTCCACCATCAGATACCCCTAGACAAGAGACAGTGCGAGCCGCACGGAGAGAGAAGAGGGGAAGGCGCTACATTTATAAAAAAATATATACCGGTATATATTTTAAAAAAACATCAATTTCGGTTTTCGGCCAAGTGCATGCTGAATTTTCGGTTTCCGCACCAGAATTTTCATTTCGGTGCACCAGTATTTAAAAGATAAAGATGCTGCATACTCATCAAGTAATTAAATCAGCTGCTGAACGTGCTCCAAAAATGTGTTTTAGCCCTGGTTCACACTGCTGCGTTTTGACATGCGATTTGACATGTCCAATGGCATGTCAAATCGGCGGCATTTTCCGGCAATTGCAGGCAATGACACCGTCCTAATCGGTGTGACGCCGCATCTGCGGCGCTGAACCGATTTCAAAAAGTAGTTTCTGTACTACTTTTTGCGATTTCGGCCCGCAATTTACATTGACATCTGTGCAGAAACCTGCACAGATGTCTCTGTAATTGCTGCCGAAATCAGGACTGACCAGCGGGAGTGAAATCGTGTGAGTTCAGCTGAGCTCGCACAGCTTTATTCCCGCAGCCCAGTGTGAACCTGGGCTCAGCCCACGTTCCACATTGGGCTGATTTGGCATGCGATTTCACATGGTGGCTATTGCCGCAATGGCACCATCCGAATCAGTGCAAAGCCGACTTTGCGGCGCCTCACCGATTCCCAAAAGTAGTTCCTGTACTACTTTGGCGACTTCAGGGGAAATTTGAATAGACATCTGTGCATGAACCCCGCACAGACGTCTGTCAAATCGCCCCTCCAAAGTCGGACTGCATTGCCGGGTTTGAAATTGTGCAAGTTCAGCTGAACTCACATGATTTCTAACCCGTATCAGCGTGAACCCGGGGCTTAATATCACTTTAACTGCATGTCCACCGCCCACCGTCAAATGACGGCGGGCAGAAGACTCTATTGTTCTGATCGGACGTCATATGACGTCGCACCTTCAGAAGCCACTAGGGGGCGCGCCGCATTGCTGGGGACCCGATGCGCGTGCCCGATGGCCGCCGGGCACCCGCAATTACCCAGTAACTGAGCAGGAACGTGGATCTCTGTGTGTAAACACAGAGATCCACATCCTGTCAGGGAGAGGAGACCGATGGTGTGTCCCTTGTACATAGGGACAACCGTCAGTCACCTCCCCCAGTCAGCCCCCTCCCCCCACAGTAAGGGAGGGGGCTGACTGGGGGAGGGAACACATTTAACCCCTCCCCCACAGTAAGAATCACTCCCTAGGGAACACATTTAACCCCTTCCTCGCCCCCCTTCCCTGCCAGTCACATTTATACAGTAATCAATGCATTTTTATAGCAGGGATCACTGTATAAATGTGAATGGTCCCAAAAATGTGTCCGATGTGTCCGCCGCAATATCGCAGTCACAATAAAAATCGCAGATCGCCGCCATTACTAGTAAAAAAAAAAAAAAAAAAAATGCTATAAATCTATCCCCTATTTTGTAGACGCTATAACTTTTGCGCAAACCAATCAATATATACGCTTATTGCGATGAATTTTTTTACCAAAAATATGTAGAAGAATACGTATCGGCCTAAACTAAGGAAAAAATAAATAAATGGATATTTATTATAGCAAAAAGTAAAAAATATTGTGTTTTTTTCAAACTTGTCCCTGTTCTTTTGTTTATAGCGCAAGAAATAAAAACCGCAGAGGTGATCAAATACCATCAAAAGAAAGCTCTATTTGTGGGGGAAAAAATATAAAAATTTCATTTGGGTACAGTGTTGCATGACCGCGCAATTGTCATTCAAATTGTGACAGCGCTGAAAGCTAAAAAATGGCTTGGGCAGGAAGGGGGTGAAAGTGCCCTGTAGGCAAGGGGTTAAAGGGCCCTTAATTTTTACATTGTTGTTTTCATATAAAAAAACAAAAAACAAAAAAAAAACACACACACATATATATATATATATATATATATAAAATATATAGATTTGCATGTGTGCTAAAAATGGCTCTGACAGCAAAAGCATTAATTGATGTGTTTTCGGATTAGTGGAGGAATATTTTTAACATTTCACACAATTTTTTTTTTTTTCTTACCTTGTGATTAAGTGCTAATGCATGAAAAGTCAGAAGGCTCCAGCGGGATGACACATGACGAGAGTTTCCTAATATGTAAATGTATCTGTAGAAGAGCGTGTGGGCTTACCTTGCTTTTGTAGAATGGTTTTTTTTCTCCAGCAATCCTCTTTTCTTTTTTTTTTTTTGCTAATGATCATTTTTATATTTTTTATTTTTTAAGGACTGCCCTGCCTGCTCCATAGGCCATAGGCCACAATCCATGCATTGCTATGGAGCTGCTGGATGCAAAAAGTCTAAAACTGGCCATACATTATACAATTTTCTTGTACAAATTTCCTTTAGATTTACCAAAACCATATACAGAAAAACCTTGGATTGCGAGTAACGCGGTTTACAAGCGTTTCGCAATACGAGCAGGATTCAAGCCTCTGTGGTGTGCAGTACCACATTTGGCCAGAGGTGCGGGGGCGCCGGTGATGCTCGGAGCCGCTCGGAGACAATCGGAGCTGCTCGGAGACACTCGGAAACTGTACATCTGTTCATATTTTGTATTTGACTCCTTATTAATTACTACATTATAGATCAGTGTTTCTCAACTCCAGTCCTCAAGGCGCCCCAACAGGTCATGTTTTCAGGATTTCCCTCAAATGAAATGGCTGTGTGGCAATTACTAAGGCAGTAAAACTGATCAAATCACCTGTGCAAAATAATGGAGAGCCTGAAAACATGGCCTGTTGGGGCGCATTGAGGACTGGAGTTAAGAAACGCTGTTATAGATGTATGATTGACCTTCTTGTAAACATCCCTGAAGAAGGAGACATGGATACTCTGAAACGCGTCGGGTGAATTACTAGAATTTTACAGTCAATCATTGTGGTGATTTTGTATTCAATTACAATATATATATTTTTTTACCGTGCTAAGGCCCCTTTCACACTGAGGAGTTTCTCAGGCATTTTAGCACTAAAAAAAGCGCCCAAATACCGCCTGAAAAACTCCTGTCCTGCAGTCTCAGTGTGAAGGCCCGAGGGCTTTTACACTGAGGCAGTGCGCTAGCAGGACCGCTCCAAAAGTTCTGCTAGTCGCATCTTTGAAGCGGCGAGAGGAGCGGTGTGTATACCGCTCCTGCCCATTGAAATCAATGGGACAGCGCGGCTATACCGCCGGCAATGTGCCTCTTCAGAGGTGGATTGCGGGCGATATTAACCCTTTTTCGGCCGCTAGCGAGGGTTAAAACCGCACCGCTAGCGGCCGAATAACGACACCGCAATTCCAGCGGTATAGAGCCGCTAAAAATAGTGGCGCTATACCACCAGCGCACCTCCCGCCCCAGTGTGAAAGGAGCCTTATTGTGTTTAATAAAATAAGTTTTTTTCTACAAATTAGGTTCGTGCCTTAAAAGTCCACTTAGGGGACACCCTTCTTCTGTGGAGACACTCGGAAACACTCCGTTCCCGAGTGTCTCCGATTGTCTACAAGTGGTCTCCGAGCTTCTCCGAGTGTTTCCGAGTGTCTCTGGCGCCCCCCTCTGGCCACATGCGGTACTCAGGGGAGGGCTGGGCCAGGGGGCAAGGTGGCAATTGCCTCCCAGGCCGCTCTAACTTATGTTCAAAATGGCCGGCAGCCGCTGCCCGCTACCATTTTATTTTTTATTCTGGTCTAGGAAGTCGGGCCGGGGGCATGGCCATGGTGGCCGACCACTAGCTGTTGCATTCCGGGAGTTGTAGTCCGCACTCAAGCTTCCGGTGGGTGGAAAACACAGCAGCGCAGAGGAAACTACAACTCCCTGGGACCGGATTCTTGGAAGCAGGCAGAGGCAGGGCGTGCCAGGGAGTCGGGACGCAGAGCTGCAGGGCTGGGCACTGGCTGCAACTTGACCACAGGATCAGGAGCATTACCCCCCCAGGAGACCGTGGCCTGCAAGGACCTGCTAAGCTGAGATCGCTGAGGTGAGAGACCCTGACACCCTTAGCTGACCCCCCATCTCCCCCACCATACACCCCATGTAACCTGTCCCAGTGATCAGGCTGCATTGATGGGCATTGGAGTTGGCTGCACTGATAAGCACTGGTGAGTAGGCTTGTGCACAACGGAAAAATTCGTTCCGTTTCGGTTCGTTTCTTTCCGGTCCTGTTGATTCGTAATCATTCGTAATTTTGCTAGACGGGATTTTTCGTGTTCGGACTCATTCGTATTTTTGCAAGCGACATTTTTCGTTGAATTTTTTGTTGCTTTATAATTCGTACTTTCGGTAGAGTACGTTGTTTTTCGTTGATTCTGGACACAACTCCTACTTTCGTAACTTTTTTTGGGTTCGTTGATTCGTAATTTTCCGTGTCTCTCTCACAACGACGCTGCCTATTATGCCTAATGTGCTTCGAATGGATTTGTACTTTTCTAAATACATAGCGGTTATTTGTAACGATTCGAAATCTCGTATTTTACTTTCGTTTTTTACATGCGGCTATAGGCTCCGCCCCTGTACACCATTTTGAGAGGGTTCAGCACGGTGAGGGAGAAGCAGAGAGCAGAGCAGAGTGTTATTGTGCTTCGAATGGATTAGAAATCTCGTATTTTACTTTCGTTTTTTACATGCGGCTATAGCCTCCGCCCCTGTACACCATTTTGAGAGGGAGTTCAGCACGGTGAAGGAGAAGCAGAGAGCAGAGCAGAGTGAGTGTTATTGTGCTTCCAATGGATTTGTACATTCATAAGTTTTTTCATAACGAATTATGCCGAAGACATTCGGGCATTCGCTATTTTGCGGTATAATTTATTTCGGATTCGGTTTTATTCGTAATTGCTTTGTTCGGAAATTCGAATGCTTCCGAATGTCCGAAAGTTGCTAAATTCGGACGAATTTCGATTCGTTACGAAACGAATTGCACAAGCCTACTGGTGAGGCTGCATTGAAAAACCAGGTGGGCCATGGATGGTGAGCTGATTCAGTGGGCCACTTGACTGGACTTGCCCCCCCCCAGGCCTAAGGCTACCAGCCCTCCCCTGGCGGTACTGCATAGACAAGCAGTGACTGTGGAACGGATAATCTGAGTTTCTATTGATTCCTATGAGGAAACTTGCTTTGATATACAAGTGCTTTGGGTTACAAGAATTCTTCGGAAACGGATTATGCTCGTAATTCAAAGTACTACTGTAATAGGAGGTCACACCTAAACACTTTCCATTTGTATGCAATCAGGCAAGGCCGTTGCACTACATAGTTGAAAATAAATTTAGAAGAAATTGAATAAAATAAATTGTAGCCAGCTTAAGGTTGGCCATGCACTAGTAGAATTTTGAACAAATGTTCCAACGAAGATTCTCAGTGCATTCAATGGTTTGAAGAATGTGGTTCAAAAGTAGTTCAAAATTCAGTTTGCTATTAACATTGGATTTTCCCGGACGAAAAAAAAAAATAACACATACACTGTTAGAAATTCTTCCGTTTGAGGAAAAATTTCCAACCTGCTCCCTTAAATTTTACCATCACTGTGGTAAAAACTGAATGTTGATTTAACACCACCAATGATTATAAAAAAAAAAAAAATGTTCTTAAAATTTATAATTTTGAATGAGATACTACTAGTGTATAGCCAGCTTAACCACTTGCCGGCCGCAATACGTTCCTATACACTATATCACCAAAAGTATTGGGACGCCGGCCTTTACATGAACTGTAAAGGCATCCCAGTCTTAGTCCATTGGGTTTAATATTGAGTTGGCCCCGCCCTTTGCAGCTATAACAGCTTCAACTCTTCTGGGAAGGCCGTCCACAAGGTTTAGGAGGGTGTCTATGGGAATGTTTGACCATTCTTCCAGAAGCGCATTTGTGAGGTCAGGCACTGATGTTGGACGAGAAGGCCTGGCTTGCAGTCTCTGCACTAATCCTTCTAATAAGGTGTTCTAGCGGGTTGAGGTCAGGACTCTGTGCAGGCCAGTCAAGTTCCTCCACCCCAAACTCGCTCATCCATGTCTTTATGAACCTTGCTTAGTGCACTGGTCCAAATCATTTGGTGGAGGGGGGATTATGGAGTGGGGGTTGTTTTTCAGGGGTTGGGCTTGGCCCCTTAGTTCCAGTGAAGGGAACACTTAAGCCGTCAGCATACCAAGACTTTTGGACAATTTCATGCTTCCAACTTTGTGGGAACAGTTTGGGGATGGCCCCTTCCTGTTCCAACATGACTGCGCACCAGTGTACAAAGCAAGGTCCATAAAGACATGGGTGAGCCAGTTTGGGGTGAAGGAACTTGACTGGCCTGCACAGAGTCCTGACCTCAACCCAATAGAACACCTTTAGGATGAATTAGAGCAGAGACTGCGAGCCAGGCCTTCTCATACAACATCTGTGCCTGACCACGGCAGTGGCGACGGGGGGGGGGGGGGTGTGGACTGGTCAGTATTCGCTCCATAAGATCTTATGAAGCAAAAAAAGAACAAAAAGGTACCATATATACTCGAGTATAAGCCGAGTTTTTCAGCACATTTTTTGTGCTGAAAATGCCCCCCTCGGCTTATACTCGAGTCACCTTTTTTCACCTAATCTCCCGGACTTTGGGGACCCAAAGCCGCCAACCCTTCCATAGACTCCCATGTTAAACATAATTTCTCTGGTGAATTTGGGGACCCGGAACCGGCCGGTCGTAGGTCCCCTGGACCAGAAACTTGGCACACATGTAGCCCCACTCCTCCTCTATAAGTGTGCAAAGTTTGTTGTCTGGGGGACCTACGGCCGGGGAGCACCGATTTTTCAAACCCGGGCACCCCTTCCATAGACTCCTATGTTAAATGTCAGTCTAGTCATGGGCACAGTGAGGCATGCACATGGGCACAGTGAGGCAAAGTGAGGCACAGTGAGGCATGCAGATGGACACCCTAGGCTTATACTCGAGTCAATACGTTTTCCCAGTTTTTTGTGGTAAAATTAGGTGCCTCTGCTTATATTCAGGTCGGCTTATACTCGAGTATATACAGGTACATTTTTATTTATTTATTTATTTATTTATTTTATCTTTTGCTTTTAAAAGGTAAAGGAGAGATTTGAGGTCTTTTTGACCCCAGATCTCTCCATAAAGAGGACCTGTCATCCCTTCTATTACCAGGGATGTTTACATTCCTTGTATTAGGACTAAAAGTGACCAAAAAAATCGAAAGGGACAGTGTAAAAATACGAAACGTTAAGCGAGAGCAACAATACTAGCGCTAGACCTGTTAAGTATCTATTTACTTAAAGCGGAGGTCCGCCCAATTTTTTTTTTTTAAAGTCAGTAGCTACAAATACTGCAGCTGCTGACTTTTAAAATAAGGACACTTACCTGTCCAGGGAGCCCGATCTGTTCCTCAGCTCTCGGGTGCTGCCGCCGCCATCTTCGGTAAGGGAATCAGGAAGTGAAGCCTTGCGGCTTCACAGCCTGGTTCCCTACTGCACATGCGCGACTGCCAAATGTGACACTGGAGGGGGGGGGGGGGGGGGGCTCCGAAAAGCGGAAGTAAAATTTTTGGTTGAAACTCTACTTTAACGTAACATCTTTCACATTATACAAAAGATTGGGGTAAATATTGTGTTTTAAAAAAAAAAAAAAAATTAATGTAATTTTTTTTCACAAAAATTTGCATTTAAAAAACTTCTGCACAAATACTGTGTGATATAAAAAATGATGGGCACTGATAGGTGGCACTTATGGGCACTGATAAGATGGCACTGATGAGGCAGCACTAATATGCGGCACTGATGGCCACTGATAAGGTGCAGCCCATCAGTGCCCATTAGTGCAGCTCATTAGTGCCACCTATCAGTGCTGATCAGTGCCACCTATCAATGCCGAACAGTGCCACCTATCAGTGCCAGTGCCACCTATCAGTGCCGATCAGTGCCACCTATCAGTGCCAGTGCCACCTATCAGTGCCAGTGCCACCTATCAGTGCCGATCAGTGCCACCTATCAGTGCCGATCAGTGCCACCTATCAGTGCCAGTGCCACCTATCAGTGCCCATCAGTGCAGCTCATCAGTGCCACGATTAGCATGTGGCCATCTTTGTGGTGCAATAGAGTGAAGATGGACTGTTACGCCAACCAACTGGCAGAGCAGAGTCTGGAGCAGTACTGGGGAATCTGCTGTTATGGAAGTAGAATTTAAATTAAACATCATCACTGTTTCAAAAAAAGCTGCCTGTGGCCGATCCAAATGACGCGTTTCGCCCTGCTTAGGCTTAGTTAATCAGGGAGAAACGCATAAATGTGGCATGCCAATGGGCAGAGACTGTTAGACCAGGAACCTGGAATTAAAGCGGAGCTCCACCCTAAAGTGGAACTTCCGTTCATTGGATTCCTACCCCCCCCCCTTCGGTGCCACAATTGGCACCTTTCAGGGGGGAGGGGGGTGCGGATACCTGTATAATACAGGTATTTGCACCCACTTCCGGGCATAGATAGTTGCAGAATCTGCGGCTATTACGCCCCTCCCCCCCGTTGTGTTCTGGGAAACACACAGTTCCCAGAACACAACGGGGACCAGTGAAGATGCGCGGCACGACTCGCGCATGCGCAGTAGGGAACCGGGCAGTGAAGCCGCAACGCTTCACTTCCTGATTCCCTCACTGAGGATGGCGACGGGGGCAGCCGAGAGACGAGCGACTGATCGGCTTCGGCTGCCGACATCGCGGGCACCCTGGACAGGTAAGTGTCCATTTATTAAAAGTTAGCAGCTGCAGTACTTGTAGCTGCTGGCTTTTAATATTTTTTTTTTAAGGCGGAGCTCCGCTTTAAGCTTTTTTTTTGAGACAGTGATGTGATCAGCGTGCCGCCATCTTTGCGGGCTCAAATCCCCAACTGGGGAAGAAGAGCAGAGTCTGGAGCAGTGCTCAACATAGTGGATGCTACAACAATCATCCGCTGTTATGGCAGCGGGATTTAAATAAAACTCTAGCATTGAATTTAGTGAATACCTCGGGCTGCCTTCACGTCAAACTATCCTCGACTTTTTTCGCTGCATCAACGCTGGGATTGGGAGCTGAGCATTCTGTTGTCTGCTGAGCGACACACGCGTTTTTCCACTCATCGTTCGTGAAAAAACCCGTTAACGACTCCAGTAAAGTAATATAAAGTGGAAACGAGGACTGTAAATTATCCAAATGATCCATGACATATTGCAGCAATTCATCCTCCGTATTCCATCAAAACAGAACAATTTGTATCAATTATACACGCGGCAAAAAAAAACGTGCGGGGCCGCGAATCCGCAGTCACGTGACCTCATTTACATACATCACATTAAACAGAGCCGAACGTCAACATTTCAGCTACGCTGCAGTTACTGGCGGCTTTATCCCGACGTTGAACGATGGAAAATATTTGAAGCCAAAAACTTTCCTTCTTACCGCATTGTATCCTTTATGGCGCCGCTTTTTATATGATTTTTGATTCATTGATGAGAGCAAAGCACACTTGAGATGACGGCGTGCGTTTTCTTTGGCATGTTGAATGGATGTCTGTTCAGTTCACAGCTGGAGACAAAATATTATCCTTTCCTTATCGCTGTGATGCATGGTAATGAACCCACAGACATTTTTGCTTCTATGGGTTTTTTTGTTTGCAGATTTTAGGCCTGAAGATTAGTTAAAGCCCCCCAAACATTCAATTGTTTTCTGAAAGCAGAGACCCCGGAGAAATGGCTGTAGTGGCACACAATGAGCAACGGGGTTATCAAACGTACACTATATTGCCAAAAGTATTGGGACGCCTACCTTTACACGCACATGAACTTTAACCACTTAAGCCCCGGACCATTTTGCAACTAAAGGACCAGGCCCCTTTTTGCGATTCGGCACTGCGTCACTTTAACTGACAATTGCGCGGTCGTGCGTCATGGCTCCCAAACAAAATTGACGTTCTTTTTTTTCCCACAAATAGAGCTTTCTTTTGGTGGTATTTGACCACCTCTGCGGTTTTTATTTTTTGCGCTATAAACAAAAATAGAGCGAAAATTTTGAAAAAAAATGCAATATTTTTTACTTTTTGATACAATAAATATCCCCCAAAAATATATAAAAAAACTAATTTTTTTCCTCAGTTTAGGCCGATACGTATTCTTCTACATATTTTTGGTAAAACAAAAACCACAACAATCGTTTATTGATTGGTATGCACAAGAGTTATAGCGTCTACAAAATAGGGGATAGTTTTATGGCATTTTTATTAATATTTTTTTTTTTACTAGTAATGGCGGCGATCAGCGATTTTTATCGTGACTGCGACATTATGGCGGACACATCGGACACTTTTGACACCATTTTGAGACCATTGTCATTTTTATTATAAAAATGCACTGATTACTGTGAAAAAGGGCACTAGCAGTGAAGGGGTTAACCTGTAAGGGGCGCTGAAGTGGTTAAGTGTGACCTAAGGGAGTGATTACTACTGTGTGGGGGCGTGGCTTGGCGTGTGACATCACTGATCGTCGTTCCCTATGACAGGGAACAGACGATCAGTGACACTCACACTAGGAAGAACAGGGAAAGGTTTGTTTACACTTACCTCTCCCCATTCTTCAGCTCTGTGACCCGATCGCGGGACACCAGCAGCAAACGGGTCCGCGGGTCACGGAGCTCAGGACCGGGTCGCGAGCGGCGCGCACACGACCCACGGCTGGGCTTCTTAACCACTTAAGCCCCAGACCATTTGGTAGCTAAAGGACCAGAGGTGAATTCAGAATTTTGCACTGCGCTGCTTTAACTGTAAATTGTGCGGACATGCAATGTTGTACCCAAACAAAATTTCCTTTTCTTCCCACAAATAGAGCTTTCTTTTAATGGTATTTGATTGCCTCTGCAATTTTTATTTTTTGCGATATAAACGGAAAAAAGACCGAAAATTTTGAAAAAAATGATATTTTCTACTTTTTGTTGTAAGAAAAATCGAATAAACTCAATTTTAGTCATACATTTAGGCCAAAATGTATTCAGCCACATGTCTTTAGTAATAAAAATGTCAATAAGCGTATATTTATTGGTTTGCGCAAAAGTTATAGCGTCTACAAACTAGGGTACATTTTCTGGAATTTACACAGCTTTAAATTTATGACTGCCTATCTCATTTCTTGAGGTGCTAAAATGGCAGGGCAGTACAAAACCCCCCCAAATGACCCCATTTTAGAAAGTAGACACCCCAAGGAAATTGCTGAGAGGCATGTTGAGCCCATTGAATATTTTTTTTTTGTCCCAAGTGATTGAATAATGACAAAAAAAAATAAAAAATTACAAAAAGTTGTCACTAAATGATATATTGCTCACACATGCCATGGTTATATGTGGAATTGCACCCCAAAATACATTCTGCTGCTTCTCCTGAGTACGGGGATACCACATGTGTGGGACTTTTTAGGAGCCTAGCCACGTACGGGACCCCGGAAACCAAGCACCGCCTTCAGGATTTCTAGGCACAAATTTTTGATTTGACTCCTCACTACCTATCACAGTTTTGAAGGCCATAAAATGCCAAAATAGCACAACCCCCCCCCCCCCCAAATGACCCCATTTTGGAAAGTAGACACCCCAAGCTATTTACTGAGAGGCATGGTGAGTATTTTACAGATCTCATTTGTTTTTGAAAATGAAGAAAGAACATTTTTTTTTTCTTTTTTTTTTTTCAATTTTCAAAACTTTGTGACAAAAAGCGAGATCTGCAAAATACTCACAATACCTCTCAGCAAATAGCTTGGGGTGTCTACTTTCCAAAATGGGGTCATTTTGGGGGGGTTTTGTGCTATCTGGGCATTCCATGGCCTCCGAAACTGTGATAGGCAGTGAGAAGTGAAATCAAAAATTGACACCCTTAGAAAGCCTGAAGGCGGTGCTTGGTTTTTGGGGTCCCGTACGCGGCTAGGCTCCCAAAAAGTCTCACACATGTGGTATCCCCGTACTCAGGAGAAGCAGCAGAATGTATTTTGGGGTGTAATTCCACATATGCCCATGGCATGTTTGAGCAATATATCATTTAGTGACAACTTTGTGCAAAAAAAAAAAAAAAATTGTCTTTTTTCCGCAACTTGTGTCAACATATAAAATATTCCATGGACTCGACATGCCTCTCAGTATATAGCTTGGGGTGTCTACTTTCCAAAATGGGGTCATTTGGGGGGGTTTTGAACTGTTCTGGCATTTTATACACAACATTAGGAAGCTTACATCCACTCTTCTAACCACTTGAAGACAAAGCCCTTTTTGACACTTTTTGTTTACATGAAAACATTTTTTTTTTTGCAAGAAAATTATGTTGAACCCCCAAACATTATATATATTTTTAAAGCAAAGGCCCTACAGAATAAAATGGTGGGTGTTGCATTTTTTTTTCTACACAGAATTTGCGCAGCGATTTTTCAAACGCATTTTTTGGGGAAAAAATACACTTTTTTAATTTTAATGCACTAAAACACACTATATTGCCCAAATGTTTGATGAAATAAAAAAGATGATCTTAGGCCGAGTACATAGATACCAAACACGACATGCTTAAAATTTCGCACAAACGCGCATTGGCGACAAACTACATACATTTTTAAAAGCCTTTAAAAGCCTTTACAGGTTACCCCGTTAGATTTACAGAGGAGGTCTACTGCTAAAATTACTGCCCTCGATCTGACCTTCGCGGTGATACCTCACATGCATGGTGCAATTGCTGTTTACATATGACGCCAGACCGACGCTTGCGTTCGCCATTGGGCAAGAGCAGGGCAGAACAGGGGTGCTCTTTTTGTTTTGTTTTTTATTATTAATTTTGCTTTTTTATTTTATTTCTAAACTGTTGCTTCCATATTTTTTTTTTTTTTATCACTTTTATTGTTATCTCAGGGAATGTAAATATCCCCTATGATAGCAATATGTAATGACAGGCACTGGCGTAGCGTGGGGGTGGCAGGGGGGGCCGTCGCACCGGGCGCAACATTTAGGGGGGCGCCCGGCAGTATGTGTCCCAGTGGCTGCCTCCTAAATGTACTGTGTCCCCGTGTCCCCATGCCCGCCGCCATGTTCAGTCTCAGGCGCCCTGTGATTGGGCATATGAGGTCATGTGCGGCGGCGGGGCTGGCCTGTCCACAATTGCGGTAGATCCTGGAGTCCCGCCTTCGCCCAATCACAGGGTGCAGGAGACTGAACATGGGTGGAGGCGGGACGCCAGGATCTACCGCGATCGTGGACAGGCCAGCCCCGCCGCCGCACATGACCCCATACGCCCAATCACAGGGCGCCTGAGATTGAACATGGTGGCGGGGAATATCGCTGATCAGAGGCTGCAAAGCAGGTGCCGAACATGGCAAGCCGGATTACTTCAGCAAGGTACCGGGGATCGGGAGGAGGGCAGCCGCTGACACTCTTCCAGGCAGGCTGAGCCAATGCTGGGGAGGAAGGAGAGCACAGAGCCGGGAATAGAGCGCAGGCAGCAGGGGGTGGAGGAGAGAGGAATGCGGGAGAGGGAAAGTCACAGCATGGAGGAGAAGAGAGGAATGGAGAGGAGAGGGGGAGCAGCCTGGAGGAGAGATGGAGGGAAGAGAGGAAAGACACACTTCTATATACACATGAATGGGACAGGAGGAAATCAGTGGAGCTGGGATTGTCACATCCATGGGGGGGGGGGCATGGAATCAGTGGGAGATGACATTAACAGGAGCTGGGACTGTCACATGAGATGAGGGGTCCATGGATGGGAGCTGAGAGGGGTCCATAAATAGGGGTACAACACACACAGGGACAGGAGAGAAAGTGGGTGGAGGCATGGACCCTTACTGTGTGTTCTATGAACAATGAGATCCGCAGGACTTCCACACACCAGCCCACTCCCCCCACCTATCATACAGCTATGCCATCCTGGACATCACAATCCCAGTACACCTCCACTACACCGCACAGCACACCTTCACTACACCGCACAGCACACCTTCACTACACCGCACAGCACACCTTCACTACACCGCACATCACACCTTCACTACACCGCACAGCACACCTTCACTACACCGCACAGCACACCTTCACTACACCGCACATCACACCTTCACTACACCGCACAGCACACCTCCACTACACCACACAGCACACCTTCACTACACCGCACATCACACCTCCACTACACCGCACAGCACACCTTCACTACACCGCACAGCACACCTCCACTACACCACACATCACACCTCCACTACACCGCACAGCACACCTCCACTACACCGCACAGCACACCTCCACTACACCGCACAGCACACCTCCACTACACCGCACATCACACCTTCACTACACCGCACAGCACACCTCCACTACACTGCACATCACACCTTCACTACACCGCACAGCACACCTCCACTACACCGCACAGCACACCTCCACTACACTGCACATCACACCTTCACTACACCGCACAGCACACCTTCACTACACCGCACAGCACACCTCCACTACACTGCACATCACACCTTCACTACACCGCACATCACACCTTCACTACACTGCACATCACACCTTCACTACACCGCACAGCACACCTCCACTACACCGCACAGCACACCTCCACTACACTGCACATCACACCTTCACTACACCGCACAGCACACCTCCACTACACCGCACAGCACACCTCCACTACACCGCACATCACACCTTCACTACACCGCACAGCACACCTCCACTACACCGCACAGCACACCTCCACTACACCGCACAGCACACCTCCACTACACCGCACAGCACACCTCCACTACACTGCACATCACACCTTCACTACACCGCACAGCACACCTCCACTACACTGCACATCACACCTTCACTACACCGCACAGCACACCTCCACTACACCGCACAGCACACCTCCACTACACTGCACATCACACCTTCACTACACCGCACAGCACACCTTCACTACACCGCACAGCACACCTCCACTACACTGCACATCACACCTTCACTACACCGCACATCACACCTCCACTACACCGCACAGCACACCTTCACTACACCGCACATCACACCTCCACTACA
The DNA here is from genome assembly GCA_029206835.1 of Rana muscosa. Taxonomy (NCBI): domain Eukaryota; kingdom Metazoa; phylum Chordata; class Amphibia; order Anura; family Ranidae; genus Rana; species Rana muscosa. The sequence goes on from CM055117.1 coordinate 36,506,089, forward strand.
CTGCACAGCACACCTCCACTACACCGCACAGCACACCTCCACTACACCGCACAGCACACCTCCACTACACCGCACATCACACCTCCACTACACCGCACAGCACACCTCCACTACACCGCACAGCACACCTTCACTACACCGCACAGCACACCTCCACTACACCGCACAGCACACCTCCACTACACCGCACAGCACACCTCCACTACACCGCACAGCACACCTCCACTACACCGCACAGCACACCTCCACTACACCGCACAGCACACCTCCACTACACCGCACAGCACACCTCCACTGCACCGCACAGCACACCTCCACTACACTGCACATCACACCTTCACTACACCGCACAGCACACCTCCACTACACCGCACATCACACCTCCACTACACCGCACAGCACACCTCCACTACACCGCACATCACACCTCCACTACACCGCACAGCACACCTCCACTACACCGCACAGCACACCTCCACTACACCGCACAGCACACCTCCACTATAAGGCGGGGGGGGGGGTCATTGGAAGGCGCCACAAAAATCTCCACCTACACCATATAGTCAGGGGCAGAGCCAATGGGGGTGTCAAAATTAGGTTTCAACTAGGGTGGCAAAAATCCTTGCACTGGCCCTGGTCAGTGTAGTGGTCAGTGTAGTACAGTGGTCAGTATAGTGGTCAGTGTGGTGGTCAGTGTGGGAATCAGGTAGGTCAGTGTAGTATAGTGGTCAGTGTGGGAATCAGGTAGGTCAGTGTGGTGGTCAGTGTGGGAATCGGGTAGGTCAGTGTAGTGGTCAGGGTGGGAATCAGGTAGGTCAGTGTAGTGTAGTGGTCAGGGTGGGAATCAGGTAGGTCAGTGTAGTGGTCAGGGTGGGAATCAGGTAGGTCAGTGTAGTGGTCAGGGTGGGAATCAGGTAGGTCAGTGTAGTATAGTGGTCAGTGTGGGAATCAGGTAGGTCAGTGTAGTGTAGTGGCCAGTGTGGGAATCAGGTAGGTCAGTGTAGTATAGTGGTCAGTGTAGTGGTCAGGGTGGGAATCAGGTAGGTCAGTGTAGTGTAGTGGTCAGTGTGGGAATCAGGTAGGTCAGTGTAGTGTAGTGGTCAGTGTGGGAATCAGGTAGGTCAGTGTAGTGTAGTGGTAAGTATAGGAATCAGGTAGGTCAGTGTAGTATAGTGGTCAGTGTAGTGGTCAGTGTGGGAATCAGGTAGGTCAGTGTAGTGTAGTGGTCAGTGTGGGAATCAGGTAGGTCAGTGTAGTATAGTGGTCAGTGTAGTGGTCAGTGTGGGAATCAGGTAGGTCAGTGTAGTGTAGTGGTAAGTATAGGAATCAGGTAGGTCAGTGTAGTGTAGTGGTCAGTGTGGGAATCAGGTAGGTCAGTGTAGTATAGTGGTCAGTGTGGGAATCAGGTAGGTCAGTGTAGTGTAGTGGTAAGTGTAGGAATCAGGTAGGTCAGTGTAGTGTAGTGGTCAGTGTGGGAATCAGGTAGGTCAGTGTAGTGTAGTGGTCAGTGTGGGAATCAGGTAGGTCAGTGTAGTATAGTGGTCAGTGTAGTGGTCAGTGTGGGAATCAGGTAGGTCAGTGTAGTGTAGTGGTCAGGGTGGGAATCAGGTAGGTCAGTGTAGTATAGTGGTCAGTGTAGTGGTCAGTGTGGGAATCAGGTAGGTCAGTGTAGTGTAGTGGTAAGTATAGGAATCAGGTAGGTCAGTGTAGTGTAGTGGTCAGTGTGGGAATCAGGTAGGTCAGTGTAGTGTAGTGGTCAGTGTAATGGTCAGTGTGGGAATCAGGTAGGTCAGTGTAGTGTAGTGGTCAGTGTAGTGGTCAGTGTGGGAATCAGGTAGGTCAGTGTAGTGGTCAGTGTGGGAATCAGGTAGGTCAGTGTAGTGTAGTGGTAAGTATAGGAATCAGGTAGGTCAGTGTAGTGTAGTGGTCAGTGTAGAAATCAGGCTGGTCAATACTATTGTGGGAAGGGACAGGACTCGGGGAGAGCTAAATGTCCGCAGGTTAGGGGGGCGCAAATTACTTGCCTTGCCCTGGGCGCTGACAACCCACGCTACGCCACTGATGACAGGTACTCTTTTTTGAAAAAACTGGGGTCTATTGGACCCTAGATCTTTCCTCTGCCCTCAAAGCATCTGACCACACCAAGATCGGTGTGATAAAATGCTTTCCCAATGGCGCTTTTTATATCCGGGGGGGGGGGACATTCCCTCCCACTGCTTGTAAAAGCAGTCCAGAGGCTAATTAGCCACTAGGATTGCTTTTACATGAAAGCCGGCCGCTGGCTGAAAAGAATGATACCAAGATGATACCTAAACCCGCAGACATCATTCTGGTATAAACATTCAAAGTCCAGCAACATACCAGTACGTTGCTGGTCCTTGTTGGACATGTATTGTAATCTTTTTTTTCATGCAGCCTGTTGGCTGAACGAAAAAAAAAGAAGATTGATCGGTGGGTATGCCCACCATTAGAATACCGCCCTTCATCCACCCACTTCTAATGATGGGCATACATGCACCATTTATATATCCCGAAGCATGGGGGCATCTTCTCGCAAAAGTTATGCCGCGTACACATAGTCAGACTTTTCCACGGGCAAGTCTCCGTCGGAATTTCGATCATATGTACGCGGCATTAGGAGCAAAATCGCTCCTCCGCCCCTGCTGCCCCAATGCTTCGGCATATATGCTTTTTTTTTTTAACTGTGGTGGTGAAATCACCTCCTTCAGCACTGGAGTCGCAGGGATCAGGCCTGTCTCTGCGAACGCTGCAGTTATGTGTGTTGTGTTTTGTAAGTGACAGTGATCGATCGATAGATACTGCGCTTGGGTGGCCTGGGCTGGACGGAGGGGCAAAACGCAGGTGCTAGCAGGTATCTGGGCTGATCCCGCTAACACTGCGTTTTTGGGAACCCGAAACTGCTGGGGACGCTAGTATAGATCTGATCAGATCAGATATTGAGCTGATCAGATACTATACCACTAAGGGAGGTGTATGCTTCACGCGTGGGTGTTAGCGCTACTGGCACTAACCTGACGCTGCCTGGGGTGTGACGCAGACCCTCTCTGACGCTAAAACCTAATTGATATCACCCGCCGGGCGATCAGGGGGTTAAACCTTTATTGGGTTATATACGGCGGGTGCCCTGACACTATAAAAAGCAAACTAACTAACCAGCGTCACCCGTAATGCCCCGTACACACGATCGTTTTTAATGTAATTTTTTAAACCAACGTTTTTCACGTCGTTTTTTTTCATGTTTCCTCTCAAGCCTGCCTTGCGTACACACCATCATTAAAAAAAACGATCAAGCAAAGCGCAGTGACGTTCAACACGTACGACGGCACTATAAAGGGGAAGTTCCGTTCGAATGGCGCCACCCTTCATGTTAGTAAAGTTTGTTGAGCGACGATTCGCTCTTTTCAGTCTCGTGCTTTTCAGTCCGTGACTGCGTGACGAATGTGCTATCTCCATTACGAACGCTAGTTTTACCAGAATGAGCGCTCCTGTCTCATACTTGATTCTGAGCATGCGCGTTTTTTTTCACGTCGTTAAAGCATACACACTATCGTTTTTCACGTCGTTAAAAAAAACGACATGAAAAACGACGTGAAAAAAGAGAGCATGTTCGAAATTTTTAATGGCCGTTTTTCACGTCGTTAAAAATGCTCTGGAGCCTACACACGATCGGTTTTAATGGCCATTTTTTAAAATAGCATTTTTAACGGCATGAAAAACGATCGTGTGTACGGGGCATAACACTTATATGATGATCACTGGTGAAAGGGTTAACTAGGGGCAATTAGGGGGTTAAAACCTTTATTAGGTAATATATGGGGGTACCTGACGCTATATAAAAACCTGACGGCGAACCTAAAAAAAAATTACTGGCTACCTATCGGCATCACCGACACTAAGACAACGATCATAAAAACGATCGCTTAGCGACAGTGGTGATAGGGGGTGAAAGGGTTACCTGGGGGGTGATCAGGGGGTTAAACCTTTATTAGATAATATATGGGGGTACCTGACGCTATAAAAACCTGCGGCGAACCTAAAAAAAATTACTGGCTACCGATCAGCATCGCCGACGCTAAGACATCGATCAGAAAAATTATTGCTTAGTGACAGTGGTGATAGGGGGTGAAAGGGTTACCTGGGGGGCGATCAAGGGGGTTAAACCTTTATTAGGTAATATATGGGGGTACCCGACGCTATAAAAACCTGCGGCGAACCTAAAAAAAATTACTGGCTACCGATCAGCATCACCGACGCTAAGACATCGATCAGAAAAATGATCGCATAGCGACGGCGGTGCTAGGGGGTGAAAGGGTTACCTGGGGGGTGATCAACGGGGTTAAACCTTTATTAGGTAATATATGGGGGTACCCAACGCTATAAAAACCTGCGGCGAACCTAAAAAAAATTACTGGCTACCGATCAGCATCGCCGACGCTAAGACATCGATCAGAAAAATTATCGCTTAGTGACAGTGGTGATAGGGGGTGAAAGGGTTACCTGGGGGGGCGATCAAGGGGGTTAAACCTTTATTAGGTAATATATGGGGGTACCCGACACTATAAAAACCTGCGGCGAACCTAAAAAAAATTACTGGCTACCGATCAGCATCACCGACGCTAAGACAACGATCAGAAAAATGATTGCTTAGCGACGGCGGTGCTAGGGGGTGAAAGGGTTATCTGGGGGGTGATCAGGGGGTTAAACCTTTATTAGGGGGGGTTAGGGGGCTACACTGGACCTAAAACTAAATGTAGTGACACTTTTACAGTCACAAATGTCACTCATTGCAGTGATCACTAAATAAATGGTCACTGCAATCAGTGACACTGTGACTGGGGGCTGATCTGGGGGTGTCTGGGGGGCGATTTATGTGCCTATGTGTTCTGGTGTCAGTGTAGTGTTGTGTGCACTAACCTGGCATCTTCTCCTGTACGGCGCTCGGTATATGTGAGCGCCGCAGGAGAGATGACATCACTTCCTCCTGCCTGGCAGGCAGGGGAAGCTCTCTCATTCACCGGGAGCGATCGAGAGGGGGTGGCCGGAATCGAACGGCCGTCCCCTCATGCCGGATCGCTCCCGAAGGTAAAACGACCGACCACTGTGTAGCGCTACCCCCAGTTAAGAGAGCCGCTGATATTGATTTGGGCCCTGTAGTGCACTGCTGTCAACCCCTGGCAATCGGCTCTAACCTCCCGTGGCACAGCTGGTGATAGAGGGATAGGACCGCGTGACCGCAACTGTTGGTGACGCAGTCCTATAACAAACATACACAGAATATACTTTAAAACTCCTATTAAAGTAAGCGGAACTGACACCAAATGTACTTTACCCAGATATTTTACTGAGGCTAATGGGCAAGTAATAAACAACAGTATAACAAGTTGCAGATCCCTGCAATAAACAGTAATAAAGATAAACAGAGTAATCAGAATAATAAAGTATTGCTATGCAACTCTAGCGCTGCCCTTTTACAGCTACTTCCCCTCATGGGTAGACTAACACCCAGCAATGTCTACCTATGCAGTCAGGCCTGACTGATCTAGATGGAAGTTCAGTGAAACAATATTCGCTAGCAATCTTTTCGGTGGTGCACTTGAAGAACAACTTTGTAATCCCAACGAATAGTAAAGATAAAGTATCTGTCTTTAAACAGCTCTCACCACCTGGACAAGTCCAAATCCGTTTCCTCCATCGATTCGTCTAGGAACAGGAATCCACCGACATCCAAGTCTTCAATCCTTCTGGTGTACTGCAGCAAGGAGGATTAGATGTCTCTAAGGCTCTGCTAGGCTGGCAGAGGGCTCTTTGGAAAGGAGCACACGGCCCAGGCTTCAGGCCTTGTGCACACAGCAGTTCAGCACAGACATCCTCTTGTTAGGAGAGGGGTGTCCAAAAAGACCGACCAAAACTCCGCCTCCCCTTTATAAAGTCTCCCCCAGCAGTCTCTGTTCTGGAGCAATGCACCCTGGGTGCTGCAAGATGTACTGGGAGATGTAGTCTCTCTCTCCTCTGCTTTCACTTCCATAATGTCTCTTTACTTCCTCCCGACTCACCTCTCACCTGGAACTTCTTGTCTCTCTGCATTAAAGGGGAACACCCCGCTACACACTCCCCCCACTTGAACTCTTTGGTCCCCAAAGATAAACTTCAACAAATACTGTTTACCATTTTGGACAATGTCGAGCATGATGTTGGCATAGGGAATTCCCACCAAAACTTTGGGATGGAACTCTCTTGCCCACAGGTCACACTACCATGAGTGGCCTGCCTAACTGTGCCAGAGAGTGAGCTGGGGTTGCCCTCCACCAAATGGACGGTGGAAGGATCAGGTTGTTCAACACTTCTCCTAGCCGTTACAACAGAGTCCTCTGAGCTCGTCCCCTTTTGGGGGTAAGTTAGTTTCTTGGGAGGCCTGATGACTCTGCGAGCCCTCTGCTCTCTTGGTGCTTCTGACTCTGGCACCACAGGCTCTTCTTCAGGAGTAAGTTCAGGTAACATTGCTGGTTCTGGAACCTCTGATTCAGAAGTCGACTGACGTATGGAATCTCTAGAGTCCTCCTCTGCGCAAGTGTCAGGAACATCTTCCCAGTAATCAGCTGAGGGACTGAAGGGTATGAATTCAGTAGCCTCCGGATTCAGCGTTGCATCTGGGGTATCCCCTCCATTTGGGAGATCTATGGAGGACGTTCCCAGAGTCGAGGGAGGCCACAGCCAGTCCAGTTCTCCACCTTCTTCTGTACTCAATTGGGAGGCCTCCCCATCTTTGGCTCGAGAGGTCTGGGACCGAGTGTTCGGCCTAGGAATATCCAGGATAGAGGCCGGTTCAGGGGAGTCTCTCACGGGAGGTATTCTGACTGCCTCAGCAAGTGGGAGCAGGTGGTTCCGATGCCACGTCTTCAGTGGACCCACCTTTCCTTCTGGCTTTAGTTTGTAGACAGGCAAACCGGGCAACTTCCTACAGACAACATAGGGCTCAGATCTCCACCTGTCGGCAAGCTTGTGTTTTCCAGGGACCCCCTGATTGCGTAGCAGTACTCGGTCCCCGGGCTGCAGATCTTGCACTCGAACCTTCAGATCAAAATTTCTCTTGTTGCGGGCCCCCCTTTGATCCGAAGCCGCCTGGGCTTGTTCATAGGCCACCTGCAAGCTACGTCTAAGTCTGTCCACGTATCCCTTGTGGGATGTAGCTGAGGTATTGTCTATAGAAGTGCCAAAGGCCAGGTCCACAGGTAGCCTTGCTTCTCTCCCAAACATAAGTCGATAAGGGGAGTAGCCAGTGGCGTCACTTGTGGTACAGTTATAGGCATGTACTAGGGCTGATATGTGCTGACTCCAGTGTTGCTTCTTCTCTGTTTCTAAGGTTCCCAACATGTTGAGCAGGGTCCGGTTAAATCTCTCCGGCTGAGCATCTCCTTGTGGGTGGTAAGGCGTGGTTCTGGTCTTCTTTATTCCTAATGAATCCAAAAGTCTTCGGATCAACCGACTCTCAAAGTCCCTTCCTTGATCTGAGTGGAGTCTCTGTGGTAGTCCGTAATGGACAAAATACTTCTCCATAAGTATCTTGGCCACGGTGGATGCCTTCTGGTCTTTGGTTGGGAAAGCTTGAGCATAGCGGGTGAAATGGTCGGTTATTACCAGAACATTCCCCAATCCACTCAGGTCGGGTTCGAGGCAGAGAAAGTCAATGCATACCAGATCCATTGGGCCTTGACTCTGTAAGTGGCCCATTGGGGCAGCTTGATGGGGTAGGGTCTTTCTCTGAATGCATCGTGCACAGGAATGGCAATACTCCTCTACTTCTGCCCTCATGCAGGGCCAATAGAACCGATTTCTGACGAGCTGGAAGGTCCTTTCTGCCCCTAGGTGACCATGATGGTCATGCAGGGCAATTAGTACAGTCTCTCGGTGCTTCTCTGGAAGAAATAACTGCCACTTATCTTCTGAGTCATCAGAGGGGCCCCTTCGGTAGACCACTCCCTGATGTACCTGTAGCCTGTCCAATTCCTTCCTCAACAGGCGAGCCTCCTTTGAGGGGTGATGTAGGAATTTGTTGGGATCCTGATTCTCCAGGGCTTCGAGGACCAATCTCCCCATGGGGTCTTCCAATTGGTCACACCTCAACTCCTTCTTGGACAGTCTCGGTAGGTTGTCTTCCTCCAGTTGAGTTACCCCACAATAGTGTTTGGGGACTCCTACCATGGTAACCCCTATTTCTTCTGCTCTGGAGCCTCCTCTGGCTTGGAATTCAGCCCCTTGACAAAGGGCCCGCACCCCGTCCGGTGCCACTTGGGTCCAATCTTCCCAGTCATTTGTCGTGGCATGAGACCTCCGGGACAGGGCATCTGCATCCCTATTTCCGGCTCCTGGTCTGTACTTCAGACTGAAGTTGAATCCAGACAATGCGGCCAACCACCTGTGTCCGGTGGCATCTAGTTTCGCGGTGGTGAAGAGGTACGTCAGGGGGTTGTTGTCTGTCTTCACAGTAAACTCTGCCCCATACAAGTAGTCTTTTAGCTTGTCTACTACCGCCCATTTGAGGGCCAGGAATTCCAGCTTATGAGTGGGGTAATTCTTTTCTGAGGGGGTCAGGCTCCTGCTCACATAGGCCACTGGTCGCAGTTGTCCTTCATGTTCTTGGTAGAGTACACCACCTAGACCCTCATGGCTGGCATCCACATGTAATTCATAAGGTCTGGTAGGGTCGGCGTAGGCCAGGACTGGGGCAGTGGTTAAGCTCCTCTTCAGAGCATGAAAGGCCTCTTCACACCTTGGGTTCCACTGATCTTGAACTGACTCACCAGGCCTCCTGGGCCCTGAGTCATCCTCTTCCCCTTCTGCCTTTAGCAATTAATTCAACGGGCGGGCAATCCGAGCAAACCCCTCCACAAACCTCCTATAATAGGAGCAGAACCCCAGGAAGGACCTGAGCTCTGTTACTGTGGTGGGTCGTGGCCAGGAAGTGACTGCTTCCAACTTCTCAGGATCTGTGGCCACCCCTTCTTCAGACACTATGTGCCCCAGATAGTTCACAGAAGACTGGTAGAACCGACACTTCTCGGGGGAAAGCTTAAGTCCCTCTTCGCTGAGTCTTCTCAATACTTTCTCCAACCTGGCTTCATGTTCTTCCAAGGTTCTTCCAAAGACAATGACATCGTCCAAGTACACAAGGACTTCTATAAGATTCATGTCTCCAACAGTCTTCTCCATAAGGCGTTGAAAGGTAGCAGGAGCTCCAGACAGACCCTGAGGCATCCTATTGAATTCGAAGAATCCCACCGGGGTTATGAAGGCTGTCTTCTCCCTGTCTTCTGGGTGCATAGGGATTTGATAGTACCCACTCTTGAGGTCCATCACACTGAACCATTTGGCTCCAGACAAACTTTGTAGGGCATCTTCTATCCTTGGCGTGGTGTATTGGTCAGGGATGGTTCTCCTGTTGAGAGTCCTGTAATCGATACAAAGCCTCAACGACCCATTCTTCTTTCTGACCACCACGATTGGGGAGGCATAGGGACTTCTAGACTCACGGATAACACCAGTCTTCTTTAGTTCTACAAGTTGTTCCCTCAGATCCTCCAGATCTGCCAGGGGGACCCGCCTGACCCTCTCTCGGAAGGGCTTATCTTCTTGGAGGCGGATCCGATGGGTGGCACTTCTTGCACACCCCACATCGAATTCATCTTCGGAAAAGATCTTCTCCCACCTGGTCAGCTGGGCCTTGGCTCTTTCTTTCCAAGCCCTGGGTAGGTTCGGGTTTTCCACGGACAGTTTCTCCCAAACATCTCCTCCGTCACCCGTCCCCTTGACTTCGGACCAAGTGACCGGGGCAGCAGGGCTCACCTGACCAAGCAACACTCTGGCAGGGATCTCCATGGGTCCTCCCGTAGTGTTCCTAACACTCATCGGAACTCTGCCATGGGCCTTCTTCAGGGCCTTGAACGGAATCACTTCTGGTATCACTTCCAGGCCTGAGGACTCTTCCCTTGGGTCTGATTCCAGCATGACAAAGGGGCCAGGTTGTTCCCACAAAAGCTTCACAGTGGCCCTAAGACAGGTTACTTCTCCGGGCTATAGCACTACTCCTTCTCTGCCAAGTCTCCACACCTTCCCTATCCCCTCTCCCGGGGTCTTCTGCTCTAAGACCAGTCGTTGGTAGGCTGTCTTTAGCATGGGATGGATTTTGGTGGCTGAATGGTTTCTCTCTTTCACTAGAGGGGTCAGGAGTCTCCTGACTAGATCCGTGTTTGTCCCAATGATCAGGGAAATCTTGCTGGCTCCAGGCGGCCGGGGACACACAACTGCCAGGGTGTCAAACACTTCAGCCTTCCCAGCCACGGATGGGTCGAAAGTCATCTTTATGGGCAGGTACCCATCATAAGGGAAACTCTGGGTTCCAAGTCCCCATATCTCCAGCTCTTCTATCTTCTGGATAGGCAGATGACTCAAGTGCCTATCATAGAAGTCCCGGTATAGTAAAGTCACCTGTGCTCCGGTGTCCAAAAGAGCTTTAGTATAGACTCCTTCCACTTGAATGGGAACAGTAGGAGACGGGCCCACCAGTTCCTTTGGGTATGGCCGGACTGGGGTCACCTCTTTTTTTTTGCTTTCGACCCTTGCCCTGCTCCTTTTGGACTTTAATTTTTCCTGAGCCTGGCATGCATTGACTTTCTCCCTCTCAATGGGGGCACAAACCCGCTGAGGGATGTTATTGTTCCTTTTAGGTGGATGTTCCTTCTTTGGGGTGCTGTACTTCCACTGAGGGGTCTTGCCCCCTCCCTCTGGGGTACATCTTGGTGGGGGTGTACTATACCTCCTCCTAGGAGTTTTGTCTCCTCCATTCTTGGCCTTTTTTTTTAGTTTGGAGCGCACTGAAGATGATGGGCACCCGGTTGACTCCTTCACCGGGGCCCCTTTGGAGTTTCACGCCGGCTTGCAATTATCTGTTCTCTTCTTCTTTGGGCTGGAGCATACATTAGCAAAGTGGCCACTCCCTCCGCAGTTATAGCAAATCACCTCTTCTCGGTCCTGTAGGGAGGCCGATGCTGAGGTGTTCGGGAACAACTCCTTTCTTGGGCTTGGTTTCTCTCGTCTTCTCTGATCTTTCTCCATCAAAGAGGTCAGCATCTCCAACACTTGGGCCATTTGCGATTTCAGAGTGTCAACCTCCGCATCTCTTTCTGGGCTCTTGACCGAATGGACCAACACTGGTACAGGTGTGACATTCGCCTTGGCCACCTGCTGATCTTCCTCCAGCGCCTCTTCGTCCCTAATAATTTTTATTAGATCAGAGTAGGTTAGTGACATTCCTCCTCCTGAGGTTTTCAGGTGCAGCCAGACCGGGTCTGAGCGCCGCGCTCCCCTCATGATCTGCTTCATCTGCATCTTTGGGCAGCATTCCCTTCTTCAGTACAATCTTGCATAACTGCCTGTTCAGCCTTCTAACATATTCTGACAGTTTCTCATTCGGCTGCTGGAGAGTGTGTTCAATTTGATAAATCATCTCTGACACCTTCTCCAGCTGACCAAACTCTTCCTGCAGCATGGCCAGGCAATCTTGAGCTGTACAGTTTTCATTTCCAAACCGGAAGCTCTTCACCGCTTCTGCCGCGGCACCTTTCAGACTTTCTAAGACTCGCTGTCTCTTCTGTGCCTCAGGCACCTCCCATGCTTCTACTGCCTGCAATGCCTGTTCCACCCAAGTGTCAAAATCTTCCTCCCCCGCAGGGACGGGGAGCTTCCCTGAGAAGGTGCTAAGCTTCCGGTAACCGGCCTCCACATGCACCGTACTGCTTTTCTGGCACTTAATTACAAGGTCTCCTAGAGCATTCAACAATTCAGGCCCTATAGCGGCCAGCGGTGATCCCGGGCTTAATAGTTCCTTAAGCTTTTCTGCTTTAGGGGATAGTGGTGGAGACAATTGTGGGAGTGATGGCTTTGGTGTCTGAAACCATTCTTCCTTCACTGGCAGCGTATGTATCAAGTGATAGATCTGATTATCTATGGCTTGTATACTCTGACTTTTAAAATGCTCTGGGATTTTGTTTTTCCATTCTACCAGTGCGTATGTAAACGAGATCACTGGATCTGGCCTAAAATCCATCACCCATGCTTTGTGGCTCGGAGACAGTAACAATACGAGCTGTTTTATCTCCTCTTCCTTCCATCTTTCCCCCGGGAGTACAATGACTACCGCCGCGGTTGGATCGGCGCCAATCGCTGCGCACCACTGTGACATTGCCAGCGGGTCCATGCTGGTACTTCTGACCGGCTTGATTGCAGCGTGCAACGTACAAGGATCCTGGACTTGAGCCCCCACGTGTAGCGCTACCCCCAGTTAAGAGAGCCGCTGATATTGATTTGGGCCCTGTAGTGCACTGCTGTCAACCCCTGGCAATCGGCTCTAACCTCCCGTGGCACAGCTGGTGATAGAGGGATAGGACCGCGTGACCGCAACTGTTGGTGACGCAGTCCTATAACAAACATACACAGAATATACTTTAAAACTCCTATTAAAGTAAGCGGAACTGACACCAAATGTACTTTACCCAGATATTTTACTGAGGCTAATGGGCAAGTAATAAACAACAGTATAACAAGTTGCAGATCCCTGCAATAAACAGTAATAAAGATAAACAGAGTAATCAGAATAATAAAGTATTGCTATGCAACTCTAGCGCTGCCCTTTTACAGCTACTTCCCCTCATGGGTAGACTAACACCCAGCAATGTCTACCTATGCAGTCAGGCCTGACTGATCTAGATGGAAGTTCAGTGAAACAATATTCGCTAGCAATCTTTTCGGTGGTGCACTTGAAGAACAACTTTGTAATCCCAACGAATAGTAAAGATAAAGTATCTGTCTTTAAACAGCTCTCACCACCTGGACAAGTCCAAATCCGTTTCCTCCATCGATTCGTCTAGGAACAGGAATCCACCGACATCCAAGTCTTCAATCCTTCTGGTGTACTGCAGCAAGGAGGATTAGATGTCTCTAAGGCTCTGCTAGGCTGGCAGAGGGCTCTTTGGAAAGGAGCACACGGCCCAGGCTTCAGGCCTTGTGCACACAGCAGTTCAGCACAGACATCCTCTTGTTAGGAGAGGGGTGTCTAAAAAGACCGACCAAAACTCCGCCTCCCCTTTATAAAGTCTCCCCCAGCAGTCTCTGTTCTGGAGCAATGCACCCTGGGTGCTGCAAGATGTACTGGGAGATGTAGTCTCTCTCTCCTCTGCTTTCACTTCCATAATGTCTCTTTACTTCCTCCCGACTCACCTCTCACCTGGAACTTCTTGTCTCTCTGCATTAAAGGGGAACACCCCGCTACAACTGTAAAGAAGGGGGGTCCGATCGGACCCCCCAACTATACAAAGGCAATCACGTATATGTACGTGATTCTGCCTGTCGGTGCCATTCTGCCGACGTATATTTACAGTGGGCGGTCGTTAAGTGGTTAAAGAGGACGTACCTGTACGTGCTTGTGCCCAGCTGTGCCATTCTGCTGACGTATATCAGCGTGAGGCGGTCCTTAAGTGGTTAAAGCGGAGGTCCGCCAATTTTTTTTTTTAAGTCAGCAGCTACAAATACGGCAGCTACTGACTTTTAAAATATGGACACTTACCTGTCCAGGGTGCCCGCGATGTCGGCACCCGAGGCGGACCCGTCCCTCGGTCCTCGGATGCTGCCGCCGCCATCTTCGGTAAGGGAATCAGGAAGAGATGCCTTGCGGCTTCACTTCCTGGTTCCCTAGAGCGCATGCGTGACTCGCGCTGCGCAATCCAAATGGTCCCTGCTGTGTTCTGGGACCTGTGTGTCTCCCAGAAGACAGCGGGGAGGGGGGGAGGGTGTCGTCTATGCCGAAAGTGGGTGCAAATACCTTTTATTATACAGGTATCTGCACCCTCCTCCCCCCTGAAAGGTGCCAAATGTGACACCGGAGGGGGGGAGGGTTCCAAAAAGCGGAAGTTCCATTTTTGTGTGGATCTCCGCTTTAATAGCATCCCAGTATTAGTCCGTAGGGTTCAATATTGAGTTGGCCCACCCTTTGCAGCTATAACAGCTTCAACTCTTCTGGGAAGGCCGTCCACAAGGTTTAGGAGTGTGTCTATGGGAATGTTTGACCATTCTCCCAGAAGCACATTTATGAGGTCAGGCACTGATGTTGGATGAGAAGGCCTGGCTCACAGTCTCCGCTCTAATTCATCCTAAAGGTGTTCTATCGGGTTGAGGTCAGGACTCTGTGCAGGCCAGTCAAGTTCCTCCACCCCAAACTCGCTCATCCATGTCTTTATGGACCTTGCTTTGTGCACTGGTCCAAATCATTTGGTGGAGGGAGGATTATGGTGTGGGGGTTGTTTTTCAGGGGTTGGGCTAAGTTGACCCCCTTAGTTCCAGTGAAGGGAACTCTGAAGGGCTCAGAATACCAAAACATTTTGGACAATTTCATGCTCCCAACTGTGGGAACAGTTTACATGCAAAACTATTCAACACATTAAGTCACTTCTGAAGTTGTATTCTGTCGTACGAGAATATTCGTATGGTGAGTAACCTCTTCACTTTCGACGTGAGACTAGCATGCAACAAAAAACGGATGTTCGGTCGTCCGAAAATCTGATCGTGTGTACGAGGCTTTAACCACTTTAGCCCCGGAAGGATTTACCCCCTTCCTGACCAGAGCACTTTTTGCGATATGGCACTGCGTCGCTTTAACTGACAATTGCGCGGTCGTGCGACGTTGTACCCAAACAAAATTGACGTCCTTTTTTCCCCACAAATAGAGTTTTCTTTTGGTGGTATTTAATCACCTCTGCGTTGTTTTTTATTTGCGCTATAAACAAAAAAATCGACAATTTGGAAAAAAATTCAATATTTTTAACTTTTTGCTATAATAAATATCCCCAAAAAATGTCTTCCTCAGTTTAGGCCGATACGTATTCTTCTACATATTTTTGGTAAAAAAAATTGCAATAAGCGTATATTTATTGGTTTGCGCAAAAGTTATAGCGTTTACAAAATAGGGGATAGTTTTATGGCATTTTTATTATTATTTACTAGTAATGGCGGCGATCAGCGATTTTTATTGGGGCTGCGACATTATGGCGAACACATCGGACACTTTTGACACATTTTTGGGACCTTTGTCATTTATACAGCGATCAGTGCTATAAAAATGCAGGGATTACTGTGTAAATGACACTGGCAGGGAAGGGGTTAAACACTAGGGGGCGAGGAAGGGGTTGAGTGTGTCCTAGGGAGTGATTCTAACTGTGGGGGGGGGGGAATGGGCTACCTCTGACATGACAGCGATCACTTCTCCCGATCACAGGGAGTAGTAGATCACTGTCATGTCACTAGACAGAACATGGAAATGCCTTGTTCTGACCTCAACCAGATAGAAACACCTTTGGAATAAAATAGAGCGGAGACTGCGAGCCAAGGTTTAGGAGTGTGTCTATGGGAATGTTTGACCATTCTTCCAGAAGAGCATTTGTGAGGTCAGGCACTGATGTTGGATGAGAAGGCCTGGCTCGCAGTCTCTGCTCTAAATCATACTAAAGGTGTTCTATTAGGTTGAGGTCGGGACTCTGTGCAGGCCAGTCAAGTTCCTCCACCCCAAACTCGCTCCTCCATGTCTTTATGGACCTTGCTTTGTACACTGGTGAGCAGTCATGTTGGAACAGGAAGGGGCCATCCCCAAACTGTTCCCACAAAAGTTGGGAGCATGAAATTGTCCAAAATGTCTTGGTATGCTGGCGCCTTAAGAGTTCCCTTCACTGGAACTAAGGGGCCAAGCCCAACCCCAGAGGAGCCAAGCCCAACCCCTGAAAAACAACCCCACACCATAATCCCCCATCCACCAAATGATTTGGACCACTGCACAAAGCAAGGTTCATAAAGACATGGAGGAGACAGGTGGGTAACGCTCAGGTTGAGAGGTACTGTAAAGCCCAACTAGACTGCTGTGAGCGCAGGCAGGGACAGGGATCTCCACCTACAGTAGGTGCCGCCGATTTTGTGCCAATCTCGCCTCTTCTAGCGACGAGATTGACACCCTACGAGCCCCGTCGCGAGAGCCAGCGCCGAGTTGTCTCGTCATCGGGAAAGGAAAAATGTTGTTTTTCCTTTCGCAATGAGCGACACACATTACCGACATTGAGGCCGGTAGACGGAGATCCGACATGGATTCCTGCCAATACCAGGCACTGTGTTTGGTATGAATCGTGAGCGGCAACTCCACGCAAATTTTTAAATAAAAAAACGGCATGGGTTCCCCCTCCAGGAGCATACCAGGCCCTTGGGTCTGGTATGGATTTGAAGGGGAATACCCTAAGCGGAAAAATCCAAACCAGACCTTTATCCGAGCACGCAACCTGGCAGGCCGCAGGAAAAGAGGGGGGGACGAGAGAGCGGCCCCCTCCCTCCTGAACTGTACCAGGCCACATGCCCTCAACATGGGGGGTTTGGTGCTCTGGGGCAGGGGGGCGACCTGCGCCCCCCCCACCCCAAAGCACCCTGTCCCCATGTTGATGGGGACAAGGGCCTCTTCCCGACAACCCTGGCCGTTGGTTGTCGGGGTCTGTGGGCGGGGGCTGATCGGAATCCGGGAGCCCCCTTTAATAAGGGGGCCCTCAGATGCCAGCCCACCACCCTATGTGAATGAGTATGGGGTACATCGTACCCCTACCCATTCACCTGGTGGAAAAAAAATGGCAATAAAAGAACACACGCAGCTTTTTAAAGTAATTTATTACACAGCTCCGGGGGTCTCTTCCGACTTCGGGGGTCTCCGGTGTCGTCTCCGTGATCTCCGGTTCTTCTCTCGCTCTCCGGTTCTTTCTTCCTTCTGCCGAGCCTCCGCTATCTTCTTCCAGCTCTTTTGCTAGCGGAGAGGCCCGGTCTTCCCCGTCGTCTCGTCCAGCTCTCCGTTGTCCTTCTGCCGGCCCCTCCACTATCTTCTTCCAGCTCTTTTGCTAGTGGAGGGCCCGGTCTTCCCGTCGCCGTCAGCGTCTTCTTCCCTCTCCTCGATGTTGACTCGTCGCTTCCTCCCGCTGTAATGCTGGCTTTTCGGTCCGCATCGATTTATATAGGCTTCTCATGACGTCACAGTCACATGCTCCGGGTGGCCCCGGAGCATGTGACTGTGACGTCACGGGAACATGTGACTGTGACGTCATGAGAGGCCTATATAAATCGCTGCGGACCGAACAGCAAGCATTACAGTGGGACCGGGCCTCTCCGCTAGCAAAAGAGCTGGAAGAAGATAGCGGAGACCCGGCAGAAGGAAGAAAGAACCGGAGAGCACGGAGACGACACCGGAGACCCCCAAAGTTGGAAGAGACCCCCGGAGCTGTGTAATAAGTTACTTTAAAAAGCTGTGTGTGTTCTTTTATTGCCATTTTTTTCCACCAGGTGAATGGGTAGGGGTACGATGTAC
Organism: Rana muscosa; assembly: GCA_029206835.1. NCBI lineage: Eukaryota > Metazoa > Chordata > Amphibia > Anura > Ranidae > Rana > Rana muscosa. The sequence continues at coordinate 36,523,538 of CM055117.1, forward strand.
TCCCCCTGCCCCAGAGCACCAAACCCCCCATGTTGAGGGCATGTGGCCTGGTACGGTTCAGGAGGGAGGGGGGCGCTCTCTCGTCCCCCCTCTTTTCCTGCAGCCTGCCAGGTTGCGTGCTCGGATAAGGGTCTGGTTTGGATTTTGAGGGGGACCCCCACGCCGATTTTTCAGCTTAGGGGATTCCCCTTCAAATCCATACCAGACCCAAGGGCCTGGTATGCTCCTGGAGGGGGAACCCATGCCGTTTTTTTATTTAAAAATTGGCGTGGAGTTCCCGCTCAGGATTCATACCAAACACAGTGCCTGGTATTGGCGGGAATCCACGTTGGATCCCCGTTCAATACAGTGCCGCATCTCCTTCTCGCTATTGCAGCAAATGCGAGATGTCGCCACCCTGTTGCCGAGAATCTCCGCGATGGGATCGCGATGAATATACAATGTCGGCGGCACCTACTGTAGCTCCAAGCTGCAGTAATGTCAAAGGAAAGGATCAATAAGCTGCACATCATGAAGCAGACCCATGTGCATGAAGTGAGATGAACGGCAGCCTCAGCCAAGCCAAGCCAGGCCACGCCCCCAATGTGTTTCACTCTGCTCCTTGGAGCTCCCCCATAATTAAGCTCCAATGGGCGGAGAAAAACACATTGGGGGCGTGGCCTGGGTGTAGACATGTGCACTGCCGAAAAATGTGTTAGTTTTAATTTTATTCTGAATGTCTGCGCCAATGGTGGTGATCTGATCAGTGACTTATAACGGCACTGCGATATTGCGGCGGACAATCAGACACTCTTACAGTACCTATAGGTAAGCCTTATTCTAGGTATACCTATAGGTGCAAGTTCTAAAAAGAGGTTTACAACCACTTTAAGACGGCTCTCATAGGGAACCATTGATTTTGACAGGTCATGCGACTAGGGTTGCCACCTCATCCCTTTAAAACCTAACACATATTTACTACACCTCTGTGGCGGATTAACCAATTGCCGACCAGCGCACAACGATATACGTCAGCACAATGGCATGGCTGCGCAAATGGGCGTACAGGTACCTCCCCTTTAAATCGCGGCTTAGTGGGCGCACAGTGTCCCGCGATTGTCTCACGGAGAGGCAGAATGGGGAGATGCCTGTGTAAACAAGGCATTTCCCTGTTCTGCCTAGTGACAGGACACTGATCTACTTCTCCCTGTCATCGGGAGCAGTGACCAATGTCGTGTCACTGGTAGCCCATCCCCCCCCACAGTTAGAATCACTCCCTAGGACACACTTAACCCCTTCCTCGCCCCCTAGTGTTTAACCCCTTCCCTGCCAGTGTTATTTACACAGTAATCAGTGTATTTTTATAGCTCTGATCGCTGAAAAAATGACAATGGTCCCAAAATAGTGCCAAAAGTGTCCAATGTGTCCGCCGCAATATCGCAGTCACGATAAAAATCGCAGATCGCCGCCATTACTAGTAAATAAAAATGTATTTAAAAAATGCCATAAATCTATCCCCTATTTTGTAGACACTATAACTTTTGCGCAAACAAATCAATATGCACTTATTGCCATTTTTTTTTTTTACCAAAAATATGTAGAAGAATACGTATCGGCCTAAACTGAAGAAAAAAATAGTTTTTTTATATTTTTTGGGGGATATTTATTATAGCAAAAAGTAAAAAATATTGCTTTTTTTTTTCAAAATTGTCGCTCTTTGTTTTTTTGTTTATAGCGCAAAAAATAAAAACCGCAGAGGTGATCAAATACCACCGAAAGAAAGCTCTATTTGTGGAGAAAAAAAGGACGTCGATTTTGTTTGGGTGCCACGTCGCACGACCGCGCAATTGTCAGTTAAAGCGACTGTGCAATTGTCAGTTAAAGTGGCGCAGTGCCGAATCGCAAAAAGTGCTCTGGTCAGGAAAGGGGGAATAATTCTTCCGGGGCTGAAGGGGTTAAGACGGCTCTCATAGGGAACCATTAATTTTTGACATGTCATGTGACTAGGGTTGCCACCTCATCCTTTTAAACCCGAACACATATGAATTACACAGCTTCTGTGGCTGATTAACATGGTAATTAGACTCACTTGGTGCCTTATCTGCATTCAAATAGCCTCAGAACCTGAGTAATTCATGTGTGTTCAGGTTTAAAGGGATGAGGGGGCTACCCTACATGCGACTTATGCTCTGGAAGTCGGAGTGCATATCGGATCAGTGTGAACCGTCCCTCATGCAAATTCTGAGGGTTTACATTGAGGCTGGGTTCACGCCATCACCGCATGCGGTTCCCAGCAGGGGTCGGTGCGTCCCGGTTCACCAATTCAGGTCCTATTTCATCCCACATTTTTGGCTGAATTTGGACCTGAAACGGACCACAAAACACACAGGACCCCTGTGCAAATTCGCACCGGAGCCGCAGCGGGGATATGTTAACCGGCTTCATAGACAGCCGGTCAAAGTCTTCTGCTATTGCGAATTGGATGCAGGGAACCCAGCCATAAGTCTATGGCCCTCAAGTTGCATGAAAGTCGTACCAAAGTGGTGAATGAACTACTTTGAAGTTGCTGCAACTTTAACCACTTGACGACCGCCGCACGACGATATACGTCGACAGAATGGCACGGCTGGGCATAAGGGCGTACAGTAGGGTGACCAGACATCCCCAGTTTCAGGGGACATTCCCCGGATTGAGGACACTGTCCCCGGACCAAGTCTGTCCCCGGTTTTGTCCCCGGATTGGATTTGAATAGGGGCTGGGGTAATTTCAAAGACAGTCAGTGCAGAATAAAAAAATAAAATCCAGAATTACCCCCCCCCTCCTGCTCTGCCGCTCCTCCTAGCTTAGCGGGGTGTATTTTTTCCATTATCTGTGCCCCTTTCTGATGATCATGTGCTGGTCGGAGTGGAGGGAATATTTCTTCAGTTTCTGGTTCATACCCGTTCCGTTCCGCTCGCATGTTCTTCTGAATTGGCTCAAGTCCCAGCCAGCCGCTTGCCTGCTTATATCCTTGCTTGCCTGGTGGAGTGATCTTCCTCCGCTCCCCACCCAGTAGTAGCCGGGGGCCCGGAGAGTAAGACTTGACAGGCTGTGAGGCGGGCGAGGGCGGCGACGGGCAGAGAGTTGCTGATTGCCGCCATTACTAGTAAAAAAAAAATATGTCCCCGGACTTCATTTTTAAAATCTGGTCACCTTAGCGTACAGGTACGTCCCCTTTAAGATTCCAGCCGTGGGTCGTGCGTGCGCCACCGGTGGCGGCACGCTCGAGACCCGGTCAGGAGCTCCGTGACTGCACCTGCGGACCCGATTGCCGCCGGTGTCCCACGATCGGGTCACAGAGCTCAAGAACGGGAAGAGGTAAGTGTAAACAAACCTTTTCCCGCTCTTCCTAGCGGCAGTGTCAGTGATCGTCTGTTCCCTCTCATCGGGAACAGCAATCAGTGATGTGTTACGCCAAGCCACGCCCCCTAACAGTAAGAATCATTCCCTAGGTCACACTTAACCCATTCAGCGCCCCTTACAGGTTAACCCCTTCATTGCCAGTGCCCTTTTTACAGTAATCAGTGCATTTTTATAGCACTGATCGCTGTAAAAATGACAATGGTCCCAAAATGGTGTCAAAAGTGTCCGATGTGTCCGCCATAATGTCGCAGTCACGATAAAAATCGCTAATCGCTGCCATTACTAGTAAAAAAAAAAATATTAATAAAAATGCCATAAAACTATTGCCTATTTTGTAGACGCTATAACTTTTGCGCAAACCAATCAATAAACGCTTATTGCGATTTTTTTTACCAAAAATATGTAGAAGAATATGTATCGGCCTAAACTGGCGATATTTATTATAGCAAAAAGGAAAAAATATTACATTTTATTCAAAATTGTCGCTCTATTTTTGTTTATAGCGCAAAAAATAAAAACTGCAGAGGTGATCAAATACCACCAAAAGAAAGCTCTATTTGTGGGAAAAAAAGGACGTCAATTTTGTTTGGTAGCCACGTTGCACGACCGCGCAATTGTCAGTTAAAGCGACGCAGTGCCGAATCGCAAAAAGTGGCCTGGTCTTTAACCAGTGAAATGGTCCGGGGCTTAAAGTGGTTGTAAACCCACTTTTTTTTTTTTTTTTTTGGCCCACCTGCAAGAGAAAGGCATAATGAGCTATTATGACTAGCATAATAGCTCATTATGTTCCACTTACCTTAGATCGGGGCCCCCGAAGCCGTCCTCGTCCCTCTGTCCAGCCGCAGACATCACTGCGGCGATAGCCGGAATGTTACTTCCGGGTATCGCCGCAGCAGCCAATCACAGCGCCGCTCCGGCGCTGTGATTGGCCGGAGCGGCGGAGACGTCACTCTGCGCATGCGCGCGGGAGGCGTCCCACTCGGCTACGCCCAGCGATTGCTGGGAAGTAGCCGAGTATGTGAATGGGATTAACCCCATAAATGCGCCGTTGTCTACGACGCGCATGCGCCGTAGATAGCGGCGCTTGACATTTTAGTAAATATCTCCTAAACCGTGTAGGTTTAGGAGATATTTCTTGCACCTACAGGTAAGCCTTAATCTAGGCTTACCTGTAGGTGCAAGTTGAAAAAGTGGGTTTACAACCACTTTAAGTGGTTAGGTTGTACATATATGAATGGTTATCATTGGAAAACGACTTGTCATGCAACTTTGCTATCCAAAGTTGCATGAGAAGTTGCACACCTCCCAACATTTTGAGATGGGAATGAGGGACACCTACTAACAAACATATGTAGGCATAGGACACGCCTCTTGCCACACCCCCTTAAAGGAGAATTAACCAAAAAAAGGGTTAATTAAATCCACAAGTGCTTTTTTTTACCACTACTATTCATTTATAGTGGCTTTGTACAAATGCAGCAATTTAGAAATCGGATGAAAGGTTTAGCACTGGGAAACATTTTTTGAAAGATAAAAAGTGCATTTTATATACAACTATATGGATCAGACCAAAATGAGGGACAAATGAGGGGAAAAGAGGGGACATTGCTCCAAATCAGGGACAGTTGGGAGCTATGCAAGTTGCACAAGTGTGAGTGGAGCCTGAAGAACCGAGTCAACAATAGCAGCCGTCATTTGCCAGCACCGGCGTCCTTCAGGGCGTAGTATGCAGCACGTGATATGGGGGATAAGCTACTTCTACCAGGGCCTAATCACACAGGTGTTTTATGTCATAGCTGAGTGATCCTAATGAACAAAACCAATATAACCTGATCTGTGCTGAGGCTTTACTTTTTAGAGGGTGAGGGGAGAGACACAGGAATGGTGAGTAAGTCCAGAATGTCACCAAATAGTCAGTAGGACCCATTGACACCATGCGGTGTATTAATGTGCGGACTCTTAAAGTGGTTGTAAAACCTTATGCTACAGGTAAGCCTATAATAAGGCTCCCCTGGATATCTCCTAAAACCTGAACGATTTAGGAGATATCCCCTGTATTTGCAGATGTCATCGGCACATGCGCACTGAAGCAATGGCACGTGTGTGCCGTCTCTTTCAGTGACTGTGCCATTACTGGCAGGTCCCGCGCATTTTCATCGGCTCCGACCAATCGCAGCGCCGGAGCCGCGATACCCAGAATTAACTCCGGGACGACATGTCGCCGGCCGATGCTGTGTCGGGGCACCGCTGCGGGGGCTTCAATCTCAGGTGTATTGCATAATGAGCTAGTATGCGATGCACACTAGCTCATTATGTCTTTGTCTTGCAGGTGTTAGATTTTTATTTTTTTCCAACGTGGGTTTACAATCACAATGCAGCTTATTACTTGGCTACCAACGCATCCCAATGGCTGAAAAATACTACTACTTTTTTCAAAGAGCAGTGCACAAAATGCACTTTATATGTATTGTGCTGTACATCGGGTTCTACTGTTCAGAACAATTGGCACGGCACAACCGCAAATCGCACATAGAGCAGGTGCATTGTCATGTGGTGTGGTAGCGTTCGAGTTGCCACCTCATCCCTTTAAACCCGAACACATATGAATTACACAGTTATGTGGCTGATTAATGTGGTAATTAAACTCGGTGCCTTATCTGCATTAAATTAGCCTCAGAACCTGTGTAATTCATATGTGTTCGGGTTTAAAGGGATGAGGTGGCAACCCTAGGTAGCGTGCATGAGTCCCGGTTAACACTGGTGCGATATCGCATGCGATCTCTGTGCGATGCGAATTCAGCCACACAGATAGTATGGCTGAATTCCCATTGCATTTTTTAGTCCACACCAGAATCGGATTGCGATAGGCAAACTGATTTGGTGGTGTCATTAACTTTCTATTGACACTCCCAGCAGTTCACATAGGGCAGTGTGAACTGACTTGCGAGTTGGGTGCGATGCGGGAATCAGCAGTGGATTCGCAGGGTTCTCTCATAGCACCAGTGTGAATCGAGCCTCTATGCACATGCAGGGCCGGTGCTACCACTAGGTAAACTAAGCAGCCGCCTAGGGCGCACTGCTGCCTAGGGGCGCCTGGCCACTGGTGTTCCTACTCTCTTCTCTCTGCAGCAAGCAACTAATGGCCCGTACACACGATCCGAATATCGTAAGACAGATCGTACGACTTTTTTTGGTTAATAGTAGAAATTGAATAGGTTACTAAAGTCACGAAAATTCTCGTACAACAGAAAAAAAAAATCGGAAGTGATGTTGTGTTGTAATGTATTTGTGTTGTATTTTCAGACGGCAACTATACTGACTATAGAGCAATTGGACCAGGTGAGCATATGATGGCGGCTGCTAGTCAGGGCCACCATTAGGGGGGTACAGGCAGTACACCTGTATGGGGCCCGGAGGTCCCCAGGGGCCCGGATGGCATCCCCCTTTTTTTTTTTTTGTAAGGGGCCCGAGGGTCCCCAGGGCCCCGGATGGTCACCCCCCTTATGTATTTTTTATTTTTATTTTTTTTTATTTTTTGTAAGGGGCCCAGAGGCCCGGAGGTCCCCAGGGCCCCTGTGTGGCAACCCCCTTTTTTTTTTTGTAAGGGGCCCAGAGGTCCCCAGGGGCCTGGATGGTCACCCCCCCTTATGTATTTTTTATTTTTTTATTTCTTTTTTGTAAGGGGCCCAGAGGCCCGGAGGTCCCCAGGGCCCCTGTGTGGCAACCCCCTTCTTTTTTTTTTTGTAAGGGGCCCAGAGGTCCCCAGGGGCCTGGATGGTCACCCCCCCTTATGTATTTTTTATTTTTTGTAAGGGGCCCAGAGGCCCGGAGGTCCCCAGGGCCCCTGTGTGGCAACCCCCTTTTTTTTTGTAAGGGGCCCAGAGGTCCCCAGAGGCCTGGATGGTCACCCCCCCTTATGTATTTTTTATTTTTATTTTTTTATTTCTTTTTATTTCTTTTTTGTAAGGGGCCCAGAGGCCCGGAGGTCCCCAGGGCCCCTGTGTGGCAACCCCCCTTTTTTTTTTTTGTAAGGGGCCCAGAGGTCCCCAGGGGCCTGGAGGTCCCCGGCGCCCCAGATGGCAACCCCCTTTTTCTTTTTTCTTTTTTTTCGCCAGCACCCAAAGCCCCCCCGACCTCAACAATTTGCGGCGGCAGCACCAAGCCACTTCTCAATTGACAGCTGCCCCCCCTCCCCCAGTTCTCCTCTGCTCCAGGGGGCCCATGCCTGAAGCTGTGTAAGGGCCCCAAAATTCCTGATGGCGGCCCTGCTGCTAGTACCGCTAAAACCAATAAATGGTCACCTAGAAAGGGGGTGTAGGTTGGACTTTATCGGTACTGATAACAAAAACACAAAAATTATCATGAAAAAATGTTATTGCACATAAAACTGTACAAAATTAAAAACACATGAGCCAGACTCCACATTCAAAACAGCTGCTCAGCCACTTCTTCAGGAGGATGATCTGTGTAGCAAATAATTATTTGCTACACAGATCAGCGGCTGAGCCTGTGAAACCGGCAGAGGTTTTTGGCCATTCTCCACTGCGACAGACCCCTTACGGGGTCACCCGTTATTAGTAACTGCTGTTTTGAATAAGGGGCCTGACTCATGTGTTTTTAATTTTTGTACAGTTTTATGTGTGTAGCGGGTATATGCTTTCTATTTTTTTGAATCTGGTGGGGAAACTGTGATGTATGGTTCCCTAGGTGGCACTGTCGCTTTGGGCCCGGGGTTGAGCCATCATTGCGGTGGCGTACCTCTTTTGGTCTCTCTCAGCGGCTGTATGGTAGGGCGGGGAACCCGCCGTGCTTGCTGGGAGGGGGATAAAGGGGGCGGCCATTTTTGGTGGCGGGAGTCGAGCCCGGGTGCCTTCAGCCTGAGGGCGGTGGTTCGTGTCGGTCCCCTAGGCGGGTCTAGGCCTAGAGGATGTTCGGAGGTTGTGTTCCATCCCAGGCACCTTTAGCCTGGGGTGAGGTACTCGGGAGATCTGGAGCTCAGTGCCCAACACTGAGTTCTGCGAGAGCAGGAGGTCCAAGGGAACCCCGGGTGTGGGTACCCGAATCCGGAAGGCATAATGGACCAGTGGGAGATACTTACTTGAAGACCCGGTGCAGCATATTGCCAGTGACAGGTGAGCCTCCCATCGGAGACCGACTGGAAGGAAATTTCCTCTCACTCGGAGACCGCAACCCACTTTCAGGGAAGGAAAGTGGAGAGTTCATTGTGTCTGGGCCTATTCGCATCCACACCTCCTTTCCTGTTCTGTTCTACAAGGGAGTCTAACTGATTGTGTTCATTCAGGAAGAATAAAGGAGTGTTGGACTTTAATGGTGTGGGGCTCATTTTCTGGCAGACATTGTTCAAGGTGACTCTCATTGGAGGTTCCAGGTGCAGAACACTGACCCGAAGGTAAAACGAGAACTTTGCTTCCACCACACAAACATCTGCGGTGAGGGCTTGGAGTAGAGACCCCGCTCTCTCTCTCCTCTAAAGTACCCCTAGACAAGAGACAGATGAGCTGATAGAAGAGGGGAGAGAGGAGGCCGCTACACGTGTAAAAAATATTTTTTATGATAATTTTTGTCTTTGTTATCAGTACCCAGAAAGTCCAACCTACACCCCCTTTCTAGTTGACCATTTATTGGTTTAGGCGGTACTAGCAGCCGCCACCATATGCTCACCTGGTCCAATTGCTCTATACTCTTTTTTTTGGATGATGGTACTTGTCTATGTAATTACTAATTAGTTTTACTTGAGGCTATACTCAAAAAATGTTGTCAACTATACTGACTAAACGAAAACCGTCCGATCTGGTATCGTATTATGAGGAAAATTTTCGTGCTTGTCCAATCGAATAATATCGGACGAACTGTCGTGATCGGCTCTCGAAAGTAGTGTACACATGATCCGAAAATCGGACGATCGTTTTCGTCCGATATTCGGATCGTTTGTACGGGCCATAAGTCTCAGCATCAGCAGGCAGCCGCGGCTCCGATCGCACATAGTGTCAGAGGCGCGGTGGAGGACTGTCTGTGTCCCGACTCCCGAATGAATGGAAGCAAACATTCATTGATGGGCGCTGGTGAGGCTACATTTGATGGGCACTTCATTAAAAAGGTGGGGTTTAAAAGGGGGTGGAGCCAGGGGGCGGCAGCAAAATGAGGTTTCGCCTAGGGTGGAAAAAATTCTTGCACCAGCCCTGTGCACATGTTGGTGTGCGAGGTCTTATCACAAGTGCTAATGGACCCTGCATTGTATGGTTTAACGTCATGGCCCGTACACACGATCCGATAATCGTAAAATACACTTTCAAATCGATTGTACGATAATCGGATCGTTGGTACAGCGCTTTCGAGAGCCGATTATGACAGTTCATCCGATGTTATCTGATTGGACAAACCTGAAAATTTTACCCGCACAGTACCAGATCGTACGATTTTTGTTTAATCAGTACAGTTGTCACCTGAAAATACAACACATGACTTCCCTTTTTGATCATTTTTTTTTTTTTGTTTTTTTTTTTGTCGTACGAGGATTTTCATCACTTTAGTAACCTCTCCGTTTTCTATGTGACTAGCATGCAAAAAAATGGACGATCTGTCGTCCGATTTTGGGATCGTGTGTACGGGCCATAATGGTAGTGTATGGAGCGAGTCGTTTTCTGGCCATTAAAACCTTAAAGATATTTAACCCCTTCATGCCTTTTTCTGACACTTTGCTTACAAGTTAACCACTTCAGCTCCAGATGGTTTACCCCCCATTTTTTGCGATGCAGCACTGCGTTGCTGTAACTGACAATTGTGCGACGTTATACACAAAAAAAATTGATGTCCGTCTTTTTTTTTTTTTTTTTTTTTACACAAATGGAGCTTTCGTTTTTGGTGGTATTTGATCATCTCTGCGGGTTTTATTTTTTACGCTATAAACAGAAAGACCAACAATTTTTGCTATAAAACCTATCCAATAAAAAAAAATGTCTAAAATCAATTTAGGCCAATATGTATTCTGCTACATATATTTGGTAAAAAAAAAAAACACACACTATGTGTATAATTGTTTTTCACAAAGTTACAGCGTCTGTAAACTATGGTATATTTGTATTATTTTTGTTGGTCTTTTTTTTTGTTAACTAGTAATGGCGGCGATATTGAATCGGACACCCAACACTTTGTGGGGACCAGTTACACTAATGGTCATCAGTGCTAAAAAAATATGCGCTGTCACTGTACTAATGACACTGGCAGGGAAGCGGTTAACATCAGCGCTCAAAGGGTTAAATGTGTAACCTGAGTGTGCTTACTAACTGTGGGGGGGGGGGGAGGTGTGTTGACTGGGGGAATGTAAAGATCTGTGTTCCTGCTTAGCAGGAACACAGGATCGGCACATTCCGCTCTCGCAGAATGGTGATCTGCCTTGTTTACATAAGCAGACCGCCGTTCTGCCTTTCTCTTGAACGATCGATGGGTCCTGGTGTGAACATTGCGTCCCCCGGACCCACTGATTGGCTCACGCTGTGTCCAATCACAGCAGGAGCGAGTCGCCGGCGGTGTGCCCCAGACCCCAGGTACGTGATCTGGTGCAGAGCGGCGGCTCTGCCACAGGGTCTATGGTGGCGGTCGCCATAGGCGTGCGCACAGGGTGTGCCGGATGTGCCCGGGCACACCCTAATCATTCTGTGCAGCACAGATTCCCCCTATCACCCTGGCTCCCCACTCCTTCCCTCTGCAGCACAACCGGCTTCCCTCCTCTCCTGCCGGCTATTGCTGTGGAGATGTTTTAGGATGAGTGAGGGAAGGGGCCAGTAAATATGTATTTATCAGCCTCTTCCCTTTCTGAATTAATAGTGAGTGATCGGTGGTGTGTGTTTGAGCTTGGGGGTGCACACCCTAATGCAATAGGCTGCGCACACCTATGGCGGTCGCTAAGCGGTTAAAATCCGTTGTTTTTGCTAGAAAATTACTTAGAACCCCCCCAAACATTATATCTACAGTAAGTGCATTTTAGTTTTGTTTTTTTAAGGTTATTTTGTAACCTTTATTTAAAGTATAATTAAAGGCAAAACCTTTTTAGTTTTGGATGGAGAGGGATTGGAATGCTTGTCAGTTTTTATTGCTATCTAGACATGTGCACTGCCAAATTCTTTTGTTTTCATTTCATCCTGTTTTTTTGTTTTTTTCGTTTTTCAGGTCATTTGTTATCGAAATTTGTTCCTTTAAAATTTGGCTGTTAGCGAAGGTTACAAATTTATCCAAATTTATCCGAAGTTACGAATTATCTGAAATAACTAATGCTGCCTCTAAACAACTGAAATGTAACAAATTAACCACTTAAGGACCGTGCCTCTTTCTGAGATTTGGTGTTTACAAGTTAAAAACGTATTTTCCCCCAGTCGTCTTCCAAGTCAGCCCTTGAGAGATGGAGCTCCTCCTCACAATCAGGAAACACATTGCCATTAATTTTTCCCTCCCTTTAAGAGGCGGTCCCTCAGGTCCCTGGTCAGTCTTAGTGTTTCCTCCGTCTGGAGGAGACATGTTGCCAAAAGGACCTGAGGGGGGGCTCCATCTCCCATGGGCTGACCGGGACAGGTGTCTGCGGGTGCAGCAGTGGGTGTCAGCAGGGCTGACTGTGTGGAGTCTCTGCGGCAGGGGGTCAGTGGACCTTACCGGAGCCGCATCACTGGCGTGGAGGAGGACGGTTCTTTGACCACGGGCAACCCTCCTTAGGCTGTGGGCAGGAGGTGTCCCGGGTTCGAATTTCCTCTGTGCCCAGGTGAGGAGAAAGGCGCCATTGCTGCGTTCCCTTGGCGGCGTCAGCGGGGGGGCGTGTACCCACGTCTGAACGCCGCTTGACCCGGAAGACGCGGGGCGTCACTTCCGGGTAGGAATGACGCAATCGGCGTGCGCCGGGGAAGCTGGTCCAATCCCCTTAAAGGCGCGGGAAATTCGAACGGTCGGCTGGTGCTAGTAGCGTGGACGCGGCTGCAGACGGCAGTATCGAACGCCACAGCAAGCCAGGATGCTGGAAGAGGATGAGATTCCATCGGCCCAGGCTCCAGAAGGCAAAAGCACCAGCAGGATGCAGGTAGGCACCAGTGGGTGACCTTTGTATCCTTTGTATTGGGACAGCAGCTAGGTGGTGATGGTGCACTAGCAAGCTGGGGCCAGGGGGTTACTAATGTCACTGGGTGTGCACTTTAGTATTGTTTGGTGCAGTGTGTATTTTTTTCTCACCGCCATGGGTCCCCCTGTGTTTATCTTTTGGCAGGTGAAACCACCTAAAGAGCCAAAGCCCACTCCCAAGAAGCGGTGTGCAAAGTGTAATACCAAGATGCTCTTGGAAAACACAGAACCGCTATGCAAAACATGCATTGATAAACTGATTGAACAGTCAGATGCAGTTTATGCGAAGATTTTTGGATCCGTAAGAGATGATATGGCTAACACCTTTAAGGATCTCAAAAAGTTTATCGCAGAAGTTAAACCTCCAGCAGTTCCTACTGGAGTTTCCTCTCCCATGGCCTCACCCAGATCAGAAGTCGCCTCAGGGTCGCACGAGTCGGTGAGCGAGCGGGCAGCAGCACAGCTAGTGTTATGGCTACCGATAGCTCAGATCCAGAGCAGGAAGATGGGAGAGAAGAAAGAAAGGGACCCAAATACAAGTTATCTCTAGAAGACGTGGATGATTTGCTTGGGGCCATTTACGAAACTTTGGAAATTGAGCAGGAAAAAGAACTGCCTTCCAAACATGACCTGATGTACCAGGGTCTGAGGAAGAAAAAATCCAAAGTATTCCCAGTTCATCCGGTAATGTCAGATACCGTGAAAAACGAATGGGCAGACCCAGAAAGGAAACCTTTTTTTGCGGCCAGTCATAAAAAGCGATTTCCTTTTAGTGAAGATCCAAAAGAAGTTTGGAATAAAAATCCCAAATTGGATGCGCCACTTTCTAAGGTCTCAAAAAATTCTTCATTGGCATTTGAAGACATGGGACACCTAAAAGATGGCATGGATAAAAAGGGCGACATTATCCTAAAAAGAGCTTGGGAGACAAGTGTCGCTAGTCTGAAGCCAGCCCTAGCCACCACTTGCGTGGCAAGAAACTTAGAGTTTTGGCTCTCACAGCTGCAAGACCATATTAAAAATGGTATGCCTAGGGAGGAGATTCTGAATACACTTCCAGTTCTCTCCAAAGCGGTTGGTTATATTGCGGATGCATCCGCAGAATCAGTCAAGCTAGCAGCAAGGTCAGGTGGACTAGCAGTTGCAGCAAGACGTGCGATTTGGATGAAGACCTGGACAGGCGATGCGGCATCCAAAACAAGGCTGTGCAATCTCCCATTTACTGGGGATTTGCTTTTTGGTTCCGGCCTGGATGAGGCCTTGGAAAGAACAGCGGACAGGAAGAAAGCCTTTCCGGCTGAAAAACGAAAACCTCCACAAAAGAGGTTTTTTTCGTGGGCGAAGAGATCGTCCCCAAGAACAAAAGAAAGAGTACCCTAAGAAAAACTGGACAGGTCACAAGGGGAAACCAAAGAGTAATGTCCTCTTTGGCTCTTCTAACCAAGCTGCCAAACAATGACAACAGAGTGCCAGTAGGGGGAAGACTGGCTACCTTCCTACCTTAATGGCAGAAGGCGACAGCCAATCAGTTTATTCTGGACATTATCGCAAGGGGCTACTCTCTGGAATTCAACTGTCATCCTCCAGAGAGATTTCTAGTAACGAGACTTCCCAGGGATCCAGAGAAAGCCAAGGCTCTTCCACTGTTGCTAGGGGAGATGGTGGACCAGAAGGTCCTTACTCCAGTCCCAGAGAAGGAAAAAAGAAGGGGTTTTTACTCACATTTTTGTGATCAAAAAACCTTCCGGGAAGTTTCGGTTAATACTAAACTTAAAACCGTTAAACCAAGCGATTCAATACAAAAAAAATTTGCATGGAATCCATATTTTCGGTCAAAAACATTCTACAACCAGAAACCTTCATGGCGACCATGGATCTCCGAGATGCATATCTCCACATTCCCATCCGACAGGAGTCGCAGAAATATCTGAGGTTAGCAGTGGAGATAGAGGGAAAGGAATATCATTTCCAGAGCAGAGCTCTCCCTTTCGGGTTATCCTCATCCCCAAGGATATTCGCCAAAGTGTTAGCAGAAGCTCTGGCCCCTCTAAGGTTAAAAAAGATGACCGTAATACCATACTTAGACGATCTACTATTTGCAGCGCCTTCGAAAGCACAGCTGACAAAAGACCTCACAGAAGCTCAACTGTGGTTAAGGTCACTAGGCTGGATTCTAAACGTAGAAAAGTCCAATCTGTGTCCCACTCAGAACATTCGGTTCCTGGGATATCTGCTCAACTCCATAGAACAGAAGACTTCCCTACCGGAGGAGAAAATCCAAAACCTCATCAAGCGGGTGAGTTTAATACAGAACAACCTCCCAATATCTATCAGGGAGCTGATGTCGGTTCTGGGTCTGATGACATCATCAATACCAGCAGTCCAGTGGGCAAAATACCATCTAAGGTCACTTCAAGTATTTCTCTTAAAAAACCAAAGAGAAGATCTGGACATGTCAGTTTTACTCCCGACATCCGTAAAAAGGTCGCTGTGGTGGTGGAGGATCCACACGAACCTAAATCAGGGTCTGGCTTGGTCATTTCCGACCTCACAGAAATTGACCACAGACGCAAGCAGTTGGGGTTGGGGAGCTCACCTAGCAGGGGAGATGGTCCCCAGAAGAAGCCAAGGCATCTTCGAACTGGAGAGAACTTATGGCGATAGCCAAGGCCATGGAGTTTTTCCAAAACCAACTCAGAAGTCGTCACATTCTGATTCTTTCGGACAATGCCACAGCAGTGGCTTATGTGAACAAGCAAGGGGGCACAATAAGCCCATCCCTAAGCCACATCTCCAACCAAATTTGCAGGTGGGCAGAAGGGAATCTGCTGTCACTAGGAGCAGTCCATCTAAAAGGGGAAGACAACAAAGTAGCAGACTTCCTCAGTTGCCAGGAGATCTCCCAAGAGGAATGGGTATTACACCCAGAGGTGTTCAGGGAAATTACAGCCCGCTGGGGAATGCCAAACATAGACCTGTTTGCCTCTCAGAAGAATGCTCAGGTGAAACATTTCTTCTCGCTAACCCAGCAAGATCAGCCTCTTGGGATAGACGCTCTACAAAACCCTTGAACTTCAAGCTATGCTATGCCTTCCCTCCGGTTCATCTGATACCGCGGGTGGTAAAGAAGTTTCTACAGGAACAGACGAAACTGATCGCACCATACTGGCCCAAGAGAACCTGGTTCTCTCAACTCCTCCAGTCTCTCGGCAGCAGAGCCCTGGCTTCTACCTCACAGGGAAGACCTGATGTGTCAGGGACCCCTGACAGGCCTAAAACAAGAGTTTCAAATGGGCGGCCTGGTTACTGAGGAGGACCTCTTGAGATCTAAAGGACTCTCAGATAAGGTGGTGACAACGCTTCTGAGCGTTAGGAAACCAAACACCAGAGCCATCTACAGAAAGACCTGGAGAAAATTTAACAGTTGGTGCACTGAAAATAAAAGACTAAAAATGGATACACCCACCATCCTTGAATTTTTACAACAGGGAGTTGATAGAGGGTTAACGCTCAGTACTTTGAAAGTACAAATTGCAGCGCTATCGGTGTATCTAGAAAGGACACTACAAGAGGACCCTTTGGTCTCTCGTTTTTGCAGGGCATTGGCAAAATACAAAAAGCCCAAGATACAAAAATGTCCCACTTGGGATTTGTCAGTGGTCCTCAGGGGAATCATTAAACCTCCCTTCGAGCCACTACAAGATACATCTTTAAGATTATTGACTCTTAAAACAGTTTTCTTAGTAGCCATCACAACGGCACGTAGGATAGGGGAAATACAGGCTCTATCCGTTAGAGAACCTTTTTTGAAGATTCACGACGATCGAATCGTCCAAACAGATCCGGGATTTACTCCAAAAGTGACGTCAACTTTTCACAAATCCCAGGATATAGTCTTGCCTTCATTTTGCAGTTCACCCAATAACAGCAAAGAGCAGGAACTAAGTCTTCTTGATGTCAGAAGGTGTCTACTTCAATATTTAGAAGTCACTAATGAATTTAGAACATCAGATGCCCTATTTGTCTTATACGCAGGCCAACTAAAGGGTAAGCAAGCGTCCAAAAAGACAATAGCTAGATGGATCAAGCCAGCCATATTAGAGTGCTATAGTGTCATGGAAATTACACCACCTAAAGAACTTAAAGCTCATTCAACAAGGGCTTCAGCAGCCTCATGGGCAGAAAGGGCAGGAGCCACTCCAGAACAAATCTGCAGGGCTGCAACCTGGTCAAGATTCTCGACCTTTGTTCAGCATTACAGACTGGATCTGATTTCCAGCCAGGATCAGGCTTTTGGTAGGAAAGTCCTCCAAGCCGTTGTCCCACCCTAGATTTGGTGAGTTCTTGGTTATCCTCTCAAGGGCTGACTTGGAAGACGACTGGGGGAAAAGCAGAGTTAGTTTCTTACCGGAAACTCTGTTTCCAGTAGTCTTCCAAGGCAGCACGATCCCACCCTAAAATGTCTAACCTCGTGGGGTTGTGTTGTGTATTATATCATTTCAGATTCCGGCCTTCGGTTCTCGTGGATGACTGACCAGGGACCTGAGGGACCACCTCTTAAAGGGAGGGAAAAATTAATGGCAATGTGTTTCCTGATTGTGAGGAGGAGCTCCATCTCTCAAGGGCTGCCTTGGAAGACTACTGGAAACAGAGTTACCGGTAAGAAACTAACTCTGCTTTTTTTTGCTAGAAAATTACTTGGAACCCCCAAACTGTGTGTGTAACACCCTAGAGAATGAAATGGCGTTGCAATACTTTGTCACACGGTATTTGCGCAGCAGTCTTACAAGCGCAATTTTTGTAGAAAAAAAAAACTTTAAGTTGCGCCTGTTTGTGGAATGGCGACAAACTTCTAACCTTAAAAATCTCCATAGGCGACGTTTAAAAAATCCTACAGGTTGCATGTTTTGAGTTACAGAGGAGGTCTAGGGCAGGAAATTATTGCTCTTGCTCTAACGTTTGCCGCGATACCTTACATGTGTGGTTTGAACACCGTTCATATGCGTTCGCTTCTGCGCGCAAGCTCGTCGGCATGTGACGCTTTAAAAATTGTATTTCTTATTTAACAAAAAGACCTCAGATCTCATATTTACACTAAAATGCATTCTAAAAAAAAATGGCCCTTTAAGAGCATTGGGCGGAAGTGACGTTTTGAGGTCGCTTAGGCCTGCAATGGTAGGGAGACCGGTGGGGGCCATCTTCCCCTCACTCGTCTCCAGGCCACTGACGGAAGAGGATCCGGTCGCCACCGGGGAGGGGGGGCCCCTCTCCTGCCGCCGATAAAAGTGATCTTGCGATGTATCCGCCGCAGAGACCACTTTATCTGATAGAGGACCGCCTGCTCTTGAAGAGGGTACCGGGGTTATGGTAGCTAGCTGCCCAACGGCGGGCGGTCCAGAAGTGGTTAAAGTAATTTGTTGTGTTCCATTCATTTAGATGTGCCATTTTATTTTGGATAAATTTGTATTCGTTATGTTTACTAACAGCCAAATTTGAAAGGAAATTCCAATACCAATAATTTAATAGTAATGGCTATTAGTTACCGGTAGATTAGGTTTTTGGGTTTTCGTTCTTTTCGATTTGTCCAAATTTTTGGCCTTTCGAATTTCGGAAATTTGTTAAAAGGGTTTTCATTAATTCGAATGCCGTCTATACTCGAGTATAAGCCGAGTTTTTCAGCACTTTTTTTTTTTTGTGCTGAAAATGCCACCCTCGGCTTATACTCTAGTCACCTTTTTGCGCCTCATCTCCCGGACTTTGGGGAGCCGGTAACGGCTGGCCGTAAGGTCCCCTGGACCCCAAACTTGGCACACATGTATCTTCCTCTACAAGTGTGCGAAGTTTCCTGTCCGGGGGACCTACGGTCAGGGAGCACCGATTTTTCAAAGCTGGGCACCCCTTCCATAGACTCCAATGTTAAACGGTCATTTCTCCGGTGATTTTGGGGACCCGAAACTTGGCACACATATAGCCTAATTTCTCCTCTATACGTGTGCAAAGTGTTTTGTTTGGGCGACCTACGGTCAGGGAGCACCGATTTTTTTTTTTTTTTTTTTTTTTCAAAGCCTAGCACCCCTTCCATAGACTTCCATGTTAAATCGTCAGTCTAGTCATGGGCACAGTGAGGCAAAGTGAGGCACACCCTAGGCTTATACTCGAGTCAAGTTTTCCCATTTTTTTTTTTTTTGTGGTAAAATTAGGTGCCTCGGCTTATACTCGGTCGGCTTATACTTGAGTATATACGGTAATTCCAAATTAACGAATTTGTCAAATTCGGAACTAAACTAATTGCACAGGTCCATTGCTGTCTGTGCCCCCGTTGGGGAGATTTACCCTCTTGATTTCTCCTGTTTGCCACGATCATTGAAAGTCAAAATTCCACTATTTGGGTTTTCCCCAGAAAAGTAAAAGGTGAAATCTTCCAATAGGGTACACTAGTTCTGGTAACCTGGGGGGTCCCCAAGGAAATCCCTTAATTTTGCAGGAATTTCCTCTCACTTTCTGTTTGGCTATGGGACAGGAAGTGAAGGGAAATCTCTTTAATGGGACACAGATGTTGGGGTGGGAATCTGACAGGGGTTTTAACCCTCCCTTGCTATATATATATATATATATATATATATATATATATATATATATATATATATATATAAAATGTGGGGGGCAGGAAAGTTTTTGGCCTATAGTTCTACTTTACATTATAGAACTGTGTGTCTTGAAAAAGTATTCATACCCCTTCATTTTCCACGTTTGTTACAACCAAAAACATGAGTATTTTTATTGGTATTTTATGTGATGGGCCAACACAAAGTGGCACATAATTGTGAAGTGGAAGGAAAATGAAAAGTGGGTTATATATATATAATTTTTTTTTTTTTTTACAAATATCTGAAAAGTGTGGCGTGCATTTGTATTCAGCCCCCTTTACACTGATACCCCCAACTAAAATCCAGTGTTGGCCACGTTCACATTGGACTGATCTGACATGTCAAATCGGCAGCTATTGCCGGCAATGACAGTCTTTGCGGCACCGATTCAAAGCTGACTTTGCGGCACCGATTCCCAAAAGTAGTTCCTGTACTGAGTTGAAAAAGGGATTTCCCCATTATGTCAGAATTTTGTTGAACCCCTTTTGGTTGAATTCCAGCTTTTAGTGTGTTGGTCGCTACTAATTTTGCACATCTAGACTTTGCAATATTTGCCCACTATACTTTATAGAACTGATCAAGTTCAGTTACATTTGATGGTGACTGTTTGTGGACTGCAGTCTTCAAGTCATTCCACAGATTTTCAATGGGGTTTAAGTCTGGGCTCTGACTAGGCCATGCAGGGACCTTCACCTTTTTTCTCCTTCAACCCACTGTGTGGTCATTGCTGCTGTGTGCTTTGGGACATTGTCATGTTGGAAGGTAAACCTTCTTCCCATTGACAGCTTTCTAATATAGGGCAGCAGGTTTTCCTCCAGAACTTGATGGTATTTTTCCCCATTCATTTTTTCTTCTATCCTGACAAGTGCTCCAGTCCCTGCTGCAGAGAAATGCCCCATAACAGGATATTGCGCCCCCCCCATAACAGGATATTGCGCCCCCCCCATAACAGGATATTGCGCCCCCCCCATAACAGGATATTGCGCCCCCCCATAACAGGATATTGCGCCCCCCCATAACAGGATATTGCGCCCCCCCCCCATAACAGGATATTACCCCCTCCATGCTTTACTGTAGGAATAGTGTTATTTGGCTGGTGAGCTGTATTGGATTTTCGCCAGACATATATTTGAGGCTTTTTATGAGATTGTATTACTGATGTGCCAGAAACGCACCACTAATGCATGTATGTTAATAGGCTTCTGTATCTGTGCAGAGTAGTGAAGTGGACTGCCAAAGATGCCAATACAAAAGTAGCTTGCACTACACATGTGCACACTCTTGCACTTGAGCTGCCATTCCTCCTTATAGGTTAAAGTATACTATAGGCAGCCCTCAAATTTTCCACTCGCATTTTGCGATTGGAAAATGACTACTGGCGAGCGTGGTCTGCCTGGGGGGGGGGGGGGGACGAGCGAGCACCACCGGCAGGCGTGGTTGAATGGGAGCTCTTTTCCCAGCGATCACCCCAGGGAAAATAGCGCGGAGGAAGAGTAGAGCCGGCCGAAGTAAAGACCGGGGTTTGCCCGCTATAACGGCTTACATTTGAAATGCCATCTGCTCGCGGTCACACACAGCCTCCGCCTCCTGACCCCGCGCCAATGATAAACAGAACGCTGGTCCAATGTCAGGACGTGTTCTGTCTGTCACAGGAGGCGGCGGGGCTCTCTGTGACAGTGAGCAGGCGGCAATTCAAATGTAAGCTGTTACAACGGGCAATCCCCGCTCTGTGACCTGCCCGCCCTCTCTCCCTCTGCACTGGTCACGCTGCAATCGTGGGCACTGATAAAGTTGTTAATCATTTTTGGAACTTAAAGCGGAGTTCCACCCAAAAATCAAACTTCCGCTTTTTGGAATCACCCCCCCCTCCGGTGTCACATTTGGCACCTTTCAGGGGGGGAGGAGGGAGCAGATACCTGTGTAATCCAGGTATTTGCTCCCACTTCCAGGCATAGATCACTGCGGTGACCTATGCCACATCTTGCGCCTACTCCACCCCCCCCCCCGCTGTCTTCTGGGAGACACACAGGTCCCAGAAGACAGTAGGGACCAGTGGGATCACGCAGCGCAACTCGTGCATGTGCAGTAGGTAACCAGGAAGTGAAGCTTCACTTCCTGATTCCCTTACCAAAAATGGCAGCGGCAGCACCCGAGGGACAAATCGGCTTCGGGACCCGACATCGCAGGTGCCCAGGACAGGTAAGTGTTCATATGCTAAGTCAATAGCTGCGGTATTTGTAGCTGCTGACTCTTCATTTTTTTATTTATTTTTCCCCGGAACGCTTTAATTCTGCATAAAATATTTAAGTGTCATTTCATGTGATAATTTATGAGGGTGTGTTTAGGGGTGGAATTGGGGGCTTGTCAGGGTGGGGAAACTAGTGGCGAGTAACCCTAAAGGCCTGGCTAGTAGCTTTGCTATAGGTATCTGGCACCCACAGTACAAGGGTATGGATATTGGGCATGGGGAAGAAAAATATCAAAAGCTCCCAATTGGGTCCACATGAAGCCTACACTTTTTTTTTTTTTTCTTCCATCCCTATTTGGCTTCTTTAATCCATTGTTGGGCATTATAACAGAAGTTAACATTGGGGACCACAATAACCTAGGCCCCATAGAGCTCCCAATGTACATTTCTACTTGGCCCTTTCTATCGAGGACTATTGGGCATGGAAAGTGTAATTGATATTGGGGTAAAAGATTACCTAGGCCACATGGGGCTCAGTTACTTAGACCCCCTTGTAGCCTAATATGTGCACTACTACTTGTCCCTTTCTCTCCATTGAGATAATAGAGTATTGGAAGAGTAATTGACATTGGGGCTCAACAATGTGCATTTCTCAAATCGCCTTTCAGGACAACCTTGGAGAGAGCGCAGCTCCACCTCTTTAACAGGAAACACATGCAGCCTTTAAATCTCTCCTCTTCCACCATGGCCTCCGTTATTGTGTTTCCTCCGCCATGGTGAAGGCAGCATGCAGGAACCAGGGAGCTGAGTTTCTCTCCAAGGTTGGAGGAGATGGGCTTACCTTTCAATTTTTCCGCCTGGAGTGCAGCGACCATCCCAGCCCCCCCCCCACCTCAAGCAGGGGGTGTTCCGGAGTCCCCAGTCTCTCCTGCTCATGGGAGCGAAGGACCCACCGGAGGCGCAGTGTCTCTGTGCCCGGAGTCTGCTGGCATGGCTCTGGTGGCCGGGCGGGTGCCGCTGTTGGTCAGCGGCGTGTACCGCATGTCGGTTCCAGGTCCTGGCGGCGGGTGACGTCAAGTCCACTGAGGTGGCCTCCTGTGGGGGCATGGCGCTCGTGGTTCCAAGCGCCTGGGACCAGGGCGTGGGTCTTTCGACCGGCGCTTCCATTTCCACCCCTCGTTGATGACGCGGGAACCAGGAACATTAAAAAAACTCAGCGTTTTCCTAGACCCAGCTGCGATCTCTACCAAGATGTAGGAGAGACAGCAATGGCAGAAGCAGGCGACGCAAGCACCGGTCAGGCCCAGTTAAGAGGGGTACAGTGGGGCCTTTATTCTGATCCTTATAGGCTTATGTTTGCTGTTTTTTCTTGATTCCTCCATGAAGGGAGCCTGTGGCTGCTTGGTCAGAAGTTACTTCTTTCTGACCTTGCAGTCTGGTTTGGGTGGTTGCTATTTGTTACACTGCTGGGGACACTCCCCTTTCTCTGTCTGCTGGTGGCCTAAATGCACTAAGGCTTGATTTAGGTTTAGAACACTAGGAGAGTTTAATGTTTGTCTCGTTTCAGGAAAAAACTATAGGAAAAACTAAGCATTTAAACCCACCAAGACAGAGGAAGTGTCCCTCCTGCAAGAACCCTCTTAGGGATTCATGGCAAAAAGCAATGTGTAGATCATGCATTAAAGACTTGGTTGAAGAGGAAACGTCCCAATAGTATAAAGACTTCTTTTCCTCAGTACGGGAGCTTACAAGCTCACTCAGTTCAATCAAATCTTTTCTGGTACAGAGTCCGGCAGTCCAGGCTGAACCCCAGAAACCACCATCCAGCCAAAGAGCCTCCACATCTAGACCAGCAGAAGTGGACTCTGGGGATGAAGGGGCAAGTACTCTTCCCTCTCTCAAGGATTCAGATGAGGAAGATGATAGTCTCCAGATACAAACTGTTCTTAGATGATGTGGACGATCTGCTAAAAGAAATCTACACTACTCTGGATATTCAGGAGGAGAAAGCACAATTATCTGTCCATGATAAAATGTACCAGGGTCTGGATGATTTCAAACATAGTGTTCCCAGTCCATAGAGCCATATCGGACATGATTAAAAAAGAATGGAAGGATCCTGAGAAGGACCCTTTTTCTTTCCATGACCCTCAGGAGAAGATTTCCTTTTGAAAATAAAGAGTTGGAGGTTTGGAACAAGAAACCACGAGTAGATTCTGCTTCCTCACAGGTTTCCTGACGTACAGACCTTGCTTTCGAGGACATGGGGGTATTGAAGGATGCAATGGACAAAAGGGCAGACTCCCTCTTGAAAAAGGCATGAAACTCCACATCAGCCAGTCTCAAACCTGCTATGGCCTCCACAGTGGTGGCCCGGAACCTAGAATGCTGGGTAGAAAAGCTGATGAGCCATGTAGAAGCAGGTACCCCAAGGAAAGACCTTTTGGAATCTTTTCCTCTGATACTGAAAGCAGTCAAATACATGGCTGATGCATCGGCCGAGTCAATTAAAATGGCAGCAAGGTCCTCGGCACTGGAGAACTCAGGCAGACGAGCAGTCTGGCTAAAAACTTAGTAAGATGACAGCCTCCAAGATCAAGCTTTGCGGCCTACCCTTTTCAGGGGATTTTCTTTTTGGACCAGACCTTGAAACAGTCCTGGCCAGAACGGCCAACAGACTTTCCCCTCCAAAAAGAAGCAGACTTTTAAAAACAATTTTCATGCTGTTCAGCAGCCCCACAAGAATAGGGAAGACAACAAATGGCGTTGGGTTCCCCAAAGGGGTAAGGGAAGGAGTTCTTTTTAGATCTCCCCCAGACCAGCCCCCTAAAAATAAGTGAGTCTTACCCCAGTGGGGGGGGGGGGGATTGTCTGCCTTTCTTCCTCAATGGAACAGAATGTCCACAAGTCCGTTTGTAAAAAACTTCATTTCACAGGGGTACAGGTGGGAATTTTCGGAATCCCAAGCTGATTTTATGTTGCAGCCCCTCCACAGGATCAAGAATAATCTTCCGCTATGATGAGCCTGTTGCAGGACCTGATCCAACAAGAAGTGATTGTTCTAGTCCCGAAACACCAGGAGGGCCGAGGTTTCTATTCTCACATATTCCTGGTGAAAAAACGTTCAGGGAAGTACCGTCTGATTCTGAATCTAAAGATCCTAAACGGATCAATACGGTACAAACACTTCCGCATGGACACAATCCATAACAAAGTTGTTAACTCCAGACTGCTTCATGGCCTACCTGGATCTAAGGGACGCCTACCTACATGGGAAGCCTGAGCCATCGGTACAACGGTTTCTCCGACCTGGTGATCAATCTAGGGACCTCAGTCTGGCATCTCCAATTCAGGGCTCTGCCGTTCGGCCTATCATCCTCCCCCAGGATATTTACAAAGATAATGGCGGAAGCCCTGGAGCCTCTGAAACTGAGAGGGATCTTGGTCATTCCATATTTGGACGACCTATTGTTTTTTGCGGGTTCCAGAGATCAGGTTGTGACAAACCTTCAAATGTCAAACTCATCTCAAGAGTCTAGGTTGCCTGTTAAATCTAGAAAAGTCAAATCTAGATCCAACATAGGATATGAGGTTCTGGGTTACACCATAAATTCAGTACTTCAAAAAGTGTTTCTTCCACAGGGAAAAGATAAAAAAAATCTATTCTGCAGCGAGTCAGATTCAGACGAACCTTTCGGTTTCAGTCCAGTCAGCCATGGCAGTGTTTGGCCTTCTCGCGGCCTCGATCCCAGCTGTGCAGTGGGCGAGATTGCATTCCAGACCCCTTCAGATGAACATCTTACAGGTTTGGTCTCACCAGGAGTCGCTGGAAAAATGCTTCAAACTAACCTTGAATGTAAAACGAGCACTCTGGTGGTGGAGGGACTCAACCAATCTGACAAAGGGTCTCTCATGGGTCTTTCCTCCAGACAAACATCTAACAGATGCAAGAGCCTGGGGTTGGGGAGCCCACCTGGATGGTCAAACCACACAAGGGACCTGGTCCCAAGAGGAAGCAAGAAAATCAAACTGGCAGGAACTAAAAGCCATCTTCCTGGGTCTCCTTGCTTTTCAACAAGCAGTGACGGGACATCATGTACAGATCCTGTCGGACAACACGACAGCGGTAGCTTACGTGCTCAAACAAGGGGGAACCGGGAGCAGAGGTTTCATGGAACTAGCCAGTCAGTTATTATCCTGGGCGGAGCTAAATGTGACCTTATCAGCAGTCCACCCAAAAGGATCTCAGAATCTGCTAGCAGACCTAAGCAGAAGAAGGGTAGTAGAAGCAGAGTGGAGTCTGAACCAGGAGATTTTCATGATTCTCTCCAAGGAGTGAGGGCAACCTCAAGTAGACCTGTTTGCCATCCAGAAAAATTCAAAGGTTCTGAACTTTTTCTCTCTCCACAGAGGGGACCAGGCTGTTGGCATAGACGCCCTAGCACACCCGTGGCATTACCAACTGTGTTGCGCCTTTCCCCTGTTTCCACTAATGCCATTTAGTCCTAAGAAAATTCAGGGAAGAAAATACAAACCTAATCCTGATCACTCCCTATTGGCCAAAAAGGCCTTGGTTCCCGACACTCCTAAACTTGGCTGCAAAACCTCCATGGAAACTACCATCCAGGAAGGACCTACTAACACAGGGCTCTGTGAACCATCCTTAAGCAGACCGGTTATACCTAACTGCTTGGCTTCTGAGGAAGACCTCTTAAAAGCTAAAGGACTGTCCGATAAAGTAGTAAAGACCCTACTCTCTAGTAGAAAGGAGGTAACTCAGGCCATTTACCAAAAAGTGTGGAAGAAGTTCAACTCTTTGTATACTTCCAAAAGCCTTAAAGTCAAGAGTGTTGTATCAGTATTGGAATTTCTCCATGAAGGAATGGAGAAAGGACTGGCAGCCAGCAACCTGAAAACCCAGGTGGCGGCTCTATCAATTTATTTTGAAAAATCTCTGTCCAGAGAAGCTTTCATTTCTATATTATTATTTTTTTTTTTTTTTTTTTTTTTTTTTTTTTTAGGGCACTTGCTTGGAACAGGCCTGTAGCCCTCAAAGTTTTTCCCAGTTGGGACTTTATTGTTTTGCAGGGTCTCACGGGAGTTCCGTTTGAACCTTTACAAGATATATCCTTAAAAAAAATGTAGTTCTCAAAACAATTTTTTTAGTTGCAGACGAGTCAGTGAGCTCCAGGCTCTGGCAATTACAGAACATTTTCTTAGAATCTTTTCAGATAGGGTGATCCTTCAAATGGATCCAGCCTTCCTACCGAAAGTGTCTTCAACTCTCCATCGGTCACAAGAAATAATCCTACCCACTTTCTCCTCAGTTCCTACCAATGCAGGAGAAGAAGCTTTAAATACACTGGATGTGAGAAGATGCCTGCTACAGTTTCTCTTAATTACCAAAAAATTTAGGAAGTCAAACGCTCTTTTTGTAATATTCTCAGGCCCCCGCAAAGGGGAGAAAGCTTCTAAAAGTACGTTGGGCAGATGGCTTAGACAAGCAATTACAGAGGCCTATCAAGCTAAAGGAGAAGTACCTCCCTCAAGTATTGCTGCTCACTCGACGAGGTCAACGGCAGTTTCCTGGGCCGAAAGGGCCAGTGCTACGCCTGATCAGATTTGCAAGGCTGCCACTTGGTCCAACTACTTAACATTTCTCTGGCATTATAGGTTGGACTTGCTGTCCGCCGCAGATCAAGCCTTCGGCAGGAAGGTATTTCAGGCACTAGTCCCACCCTAGGGTAAGTTACTCGGCTATCCTCTCCAAGGTTGTCCTGAAAGGTGATTTGAGAAAGACTTGATTAGTCTTACCGGTGATGGTGTTTCTAAGAGCCTTTCAGGACAACCGCTATTTCCCTTCCTATTATATCTTGGAAGTATTGGTTAAGTGTCTATCATGGTGTTGTGGTTCTTCTGTGCTTTGTTTTCCAGTTTGTCAGAGGCCACACAATAACTAAGGCCATGGTGGAAGAGGAGGGATTTAAAGGCTGCATGTGTTTCCTGTTAGAGGCAGAGCTGTGCTCTCTCCAAGGTTGTCCTGAAAGGCTCTTAGACATACTGTTACGTCTAAGTCTTTTTTTCTATGTGGCCCCTTCTAGCCTTTGAGACTATTGGGCATGGAAAGGGAAATTGTCAATGGGGCTAACAATTACCTAGTTCCGCATAGAGCTCACAATTTGCATTTCTACATGACCTTTCTATTCACTACCCAACTACATAAGCACAAATGCAATTTAACCCATGTATCTCACTGCACTTTAAATATTGGGTGTCAATAGTATATTTTGGTAACATGCAATATTTTTTTTCTTAGGCTGGAACTAGTAAAAAGAATTCCGCTTCGTACATGGTTCAAAAAGTTGAGTTTGCCAAACGCATTCCAGTGGGCTCTACAGGACAGTTGCATAGCAGATGGACTTATGTATTTGCATGTTTAATCTTTCAAGCTTGCACCACCTATTTGTTATTTACTGTGTTTTGTGAAAACTGGAAGTCTGGAACAAAAAATGACCAGCCAAAGGATGCCCTGACCATTTCAGTAAATCAGTCAATGGTGACCGAAATCTCTCTCCCACCAGAAGAGCTGCAGTCATCTACAAAATCTACTGTGCCTTTAATCATCCTGCTTTGGACATGGCCTGGTGGGCACCTTTTCCCTCTTAACCAATGCCCACCGTCAGTTGATTCATCTGGCTGTTTGTTCACAGTGAACCGCAGCTTGTACTTTGATGCAAATGCTGTAGTTATTCACCACAGGGATGTGTCAACTTCTATAACGAACTTGCCACCAATGTCTAGACCACCTGGCCAGTACTGGATCTGGTTTAGTTTGGAGCCACCGGAACATCTGAGCAACGTCACCATGATGGAGAATATCTTCAACCTTACTATGTCTTATAGGTCAGACTCTGATATCTTTACCCCTTATGGTTGGATTGAAAAGAATGATGGAACAGAAAATTTTACAGTTCCTCCAAAAACCAAGCTTGTGGCTTGGGTAGTCAGTAACTGGACACCAGAGCTAAAGAGGGTAAAGTACTATGAGCAGCTGGCAAAATATATTAAAATTGATGTCTATGGGAAGCACCGTATGCCATTGCCAAGAGAGAAACAATTTCAAACTCTGTCAGAGTATAAATTCTACCTTGCTTTTGAGAACTACGTCCATGAAGACTACATTACAGAAAAGCTCTGGTTTAATGCTTTCTGTACAGGAACACTGCCAATTGTAATGGGACCTCCACGTAAAAACTATGAGCGTTTCATCCCCTCAGAATCCTTCATTCATGTTGATGACTTTTCTTCTCCCAAAGAAATGGCTTCTTATCTTCTGAGTCTGGACCAGGATGATCAGCTTTACCTCCAGTATTTCAGATGGAGAGCCAACTATAAACCAGGAGAGCTAAGAAAAACTTGGGTGACAGAATACTGCAAAGTATGCAAAACTATAAAAGAGGCTCCTCCTTATAGGACTTTTCCAAGTATTTTTGCCTGGTTCAAATAATTCTAGAATGTTTAAAACTTTAGGTCATCCTGATCCTTGCTATAATACCTAGTAAGCCATTGACACAGCACAAGTGGGCATCTTGTGATGCCTGAATAGTCTGAACTCTGTAAGCTTGTTCAGATCAGTGTCTTTCTAGGTAATCAAGTGAAGATTAGGGTCACAGACCCTAAAAATGGCACACACAAACTTTTATACATTTCCACAGAGTAGTAAAGGTTAAAGCCACAATCCGTTTATTTTCCCATCTCTGTCCCAATGGCTTTTTTTTTTTTTTTTTTTATTCCAGTTTGGCACATTTCTTCTTGGTAAATTGTCATTAAAGTGTTGCCATTGGAATCTTTTTTTTTTTTTCTCTATTCTGGTAAAATTATTACTTTTTTTTGCCTTTTTTTAAATAATTTCCCCCATCCATTTCTTGATCTCCTCCAGTTCTTTCCCATCCCGTGTTCAGGGCTGGTGCAAGGATTTGACACCCTAGGCGAAGCCTAATTTTGCCGCTCCACACCCCTAACTCCACCCCCTTTGCCCTGCCCATGTATACCCACCTTTTTAACGAAGCGCCCATCAAATGCAACCTCACCAGCAGCCCATCAAATGCAGCCTCACCAGCGCCCATTAATGAATGTATGCTTGCTTCCATTTATTCGGGAGTAAGGACAGAGACCCAGTTCTCCATCACCGCTGCACCTCTGACACTATGCGAATGGAGCGGCGGCTGCCTGCTGATGCTGAGACTTGGTTGCTTGCTGAAGAGAGAAGGAACACCCGTGGCCGGGCGCCCTAGGCAGCTGCCTAGTTTGCCTAGTGGTAGCACTGGCCCTGCTCTCACCTTCTCTTGCGCTCTCACCTTCTCGCTTTCACCTTCTCAATTCACTTAAAATAAGCTTTGACAGGACCTAATACATTTAGAGCATTGCCAAAGCAGTTGAGTTTTTGTATATGGGGGTGGGGGGGGGGGTAATGGACAATATAAAGGAGATGGGGGTGAGTCCCTGTAAGGGATTTTTAAGTCCAGTTTTTCATGTCCCTCAGTCTGTGACACTGTCGCATCTCTCTAGCCCTCTCGCCCTCTTGTTTTTTCTTTCTCGCCTTCTCCCCTGCCCTCTCTTGCTCTTTTTTTTACCTTGCCCCATCTCTCTCACCCTCTCGTCTTCTATCATTCTCGCCCTCTCTTTCATCCTCTCCTTCTCCCCTGCCCCATCTCTCTCTCTCTCGCCCCTCCCTCTTGCTTACTCTTGCTCTCTCTTCAACCCTCTTGAGTTTAACATTTAGCCCTCGGCATAAAATTTGTAGTTTTTTTGATTAAAACACATTAATAAAAACTTAACTGGTCAGTTTTTTATTCAAGAGTCCGAAGAGAAGATTCAATAACTGCAAATCCTCAGGAGAATAGAGCACTTGGACTGCCTGTGCCCAATTATGAAGGTCCAACTCTGTAGTGGACTCCACAGCATCATCACTGTGTTCACATGTAGACTCACATCAGAAAGAAAAAACAGTAGCCAGGAGCCCTAGGCAGCAGGGCACCTGTGGTCCATTCCACTCTGGCCACTATAATAGCTCAGAATGGAGTTTGTATATGTTTTTTCTAATTAAGCTAAACTCCAGCCAAAAAACCTTTGGCCTTGGATACAGTGCAGAAAGGTTGGGACCTCCGTTACATTTTTTTTGTTGCCATGTAGGGTAAATCCTCTTCATTTCCTGTCTTTGAGAAGTGTTAGACCAAACCGAAGGCAATCACCCCAGGGGACACAGAATTTATTACCTGAAATGTATTTAACCTTCCCAATTTTTTTACAAAATGTAAAGTTTGCCTGAAGCTGGGCTTTAATTTTAAAGGTGTGTTTTTTTTTTTTTTTTTTTGTTTTTTTTTTGTGTAGTGATTACATTTTATACAATATTGGCACTGTAAAATGTAAATTTTTACTGGAGATTTTGTAAGAAAAAAAAAAAGTTTGGAACAAATTGGTCTGCAAATAAACAGCTTGGTGCCTTTTTTTTATCCTACAACGATTTGTCTGTATTTTGTATGTCTGGATCCAAAGATGTAACCCAGTGTTCACAATGTTTTTTTTTTTTTGTTTTTTTTTTATCAAAAAGGAGGTATTAGGAAGCACATTATCACATTCACAATCCATTGAATACATTATTTTATACATTATTTTCCATCATTAGTACATTTAAGCCAACATAGTGATCCACAGTGTTTATACCTACGGTATATAATTTGCTTTCACCTCCTAGGGCTTAAAAGTACTTATGACCAATATCTCCCCTTTTCCCTTCTAGCTTCTCTATTCTTCCTCTCTTTTTGTTATTTACAAAATGTCCCCCCATACCCATTCCCTAAAAGAGATAGAGGGGTTCAGTTTCTATTTTGTCCTTTGTACCAGCAAACACTTTATTTTGGGCAGTCTGACTCCTCATTCAGGTTCCCCCATCCAGCATTCTCTTCCCCTCCTCCGAATACATAAATAGATAACATGCTGTCCATATTTTATTATACTGTTCTTTCTTGTTTTGAGCTGAAAGGACTAAATCCTCCATGGCCCCTGTCTCTCTAACTCTATTGAGCCACCCTGCAATAGAGGGTGGCCTAGGATCTCTCCAGTGCAGGGTCACACCGGCTTTAGCAGCATTTATCAGATGACACAACACCAATTTTTTTTTTTTTTTTTTTTTTTTTTTTTTATGTCTGCACCGGAATTTGTAAGCAATGAAGCAGGAAGAAAGTGGGGTCATCTGGTAATAAAAATTATTTACATTTTTGGGAGATCCTCTGAATCTCTAGCCAATATTCTCTGATCTTAAAACGAGACCAGAATAAATGCAAGAGTCCCCCGCTCCGCCTTGCAGAGCCAGCAGCGATCTGAAGTTTCAGTAGAGAATTTATGGAGCCTTACTGGCGTTTAATACCATTGCGTCAAAAGTTTATAATTAGATTCCTGGATCCATGTACAGATCGAGGAATTCAATGCTAAATCAAAGATATTCTTACGTTGGATTGGGGTAAAGGTCCTGTTAAGGTCTCTATCCCACTTACTAATGCTTGGGATCACAAAGTCCTGAGAAGGGTTATTAACCACTTAAGCCCCGGACCATTTGGTAGCTAAAGGACCAGAGGTGAATTCAGAATTTTGCACTGCGCTGCTTTAACTGTAAATTGTGCGGACATGCAATGTTGTACTGAAACGAAATTTGCATCCTTTTCTTCCCACAAATAGAGCTTTCTTTTAATGGTATTTGATTGCCTCTGCGATTTTTATTTTTTGCGAGATAAACGGAAAAAGACCGAAAATTTTGAAAAAAAATTATATTTTCTACTTTGTTATAAGAAAAATAGAATAAACTCAATTGTAGTCATACATTCAGGCCAAAATGTATTCAGCCACATGTCTTTAGTAAAAAAAATCTCAAGAAGCGTATATTTATTGGTTTGCGCAAAAGTTATAGCGTCTACAAACTAGGGTACATTTTCTGGAATTTACACAGCTTTTAATTTATGACTGCCTATCTCATTTCTTGAGGTGCTAAAATGGCAGGGCAGTACAAACCCGCCCCCAAATGACCCCATTTTGGAAAGTAGACACCCCAGGGAAATTGCTGAGAGGCATGTTTAGCCTATTGAATATTTTTTTTTTTGGTCCCAAGTGATTGAATAATGACAAAAAATAAATAAATTACAAAAAGTTGTCACTAAATGATATATTGCTCACACATGCCATGGTTATATGTGGAATTGCACCCCAAATACATTCTGCTGCTTCTCCTGAGTACGGGGATACCACATGTGTGGGACTTTTTAGGAGCCTAGCCACGTACGGGACCCCGGAAACCAAGCACCGCCTTCAGGATTTCTAAGGGCGCAAATTTTTGATTTCACTCCTCACTACCTATCACAGTTTCGAAGGCCATAAAATGCCAAAATGGCACAAACCCCCCCCCCCCAAATGACCCCATTTTGGAAAGTAGACACCCCAAGCTATTTACTGAGAGGCATGATTAGTCCATGGAATATTTTATATTTTGCCACAAGTTGCGGGAATATGACAAACTTTATTTTTTTTGCACAAAGTTGTCACTAAATGATATATTGCTCACACATGCCATGGACATATGTGAAATTGCACCCCAAAATACATTCTGCTGCTTCTCCTGAGTATGGGGATACCACATGTGTGGGACTTTTTGGGAGCCTAGCCGCGTACGGGACCCCAAAAACCAAGCACAGCCTTCAAGGTTTCTAAGGGCATAATTTTTTGATTTCACTCCTCACTACCTATCAGTTTTGAAGGCCATAAAATGCCAAGATGGCACAAAACCCCCCCAAATGACCCCATTTTGGAAAGTAGACACCCCAAGCTATTTGCTGAGAGGCATGTTGAGCCCATTGATTTTTTTTATTTTTTTGTCCCAAATGATTGAATAATGACAAAAAGGAAAAAAAAAAGAAAAAATGTACAAAAAGTTGTCACTAAATGATATATTGCTCACACATGCCATGGTTATATGTGGAATTGCACCCCAAAATACATTCTGCTGCTTCTCCTGAGTACGGGGATACCACATGTGTGGGACTTTTTGGGAGCCTAGCCGGGTACGGGGCCCCAAAAACCAAGCACCGCCTTCAGGCTTTCTAAGGGTGTAAATTTTTGATTTCACTCCACTACCTATCACAGTTTTGAAGGCCATAAAATGCCAAAATAGCACAAAACCCCCCCAAATGACCCCATTTTGGAAAGTAGACACCCCAAGCTATTTGCCGAGAGGCATGGTGAGTATTTTACAGCTCTCATTTGTTTTTGAAAATGAAGAAAGACTTAGACTTTTTTTTTTTTTTTTCAATTTTTAAAACTAAGTCTTTCTTCATTTTCAAAAACAAATGAGAGCTGTAAAATACTCACCATGCCTCTCGACAAATAGCTTGGGGTGTCTACTTTCCAAAATGGGGTCATTTGGGGGGGTTTTGTGCCATCTGGGCATTCCATGGCCTCCGAAACTGTGATAGGCAGTGAGGAGTGAAATCAAAAATTTACACCCATAGAAATCCTGAAGGCGGTGCTTGGTTTTCGGGGTCCTGTACGCGGTTAGGCTCCCAAAATGTCTCACACGTGGTATCCCCGTACTCAGGAGAAGCAACAGAATGTATTTTGGGGTGCAATTCCACATATGCTCATGGCATGTTTGAGCAATATATAATTTAGTGACAACTTTTTGTAATTTTTTTTTTTTTTTTCTTTTTGTCATTATTTAATCACTTGGGACAAAAAAATAAAAATATTCAATGGGCTCAACATGCCTCTCAGCAAATAGCTTGAGGTGTCTACTTTCCAAAATGGGGTCATTTGGGGGGGTTTTGAACTGTCCTGGCATTTTATGCACAACATTAGGAAGCTTATGTCACACATCATCCACTCTTCTAACCACTTGAAGACAAAGCCCTTTCTGACACTTTTTGTTTACATGAAAACATTTTTTTTTTTTTGCAAGAAAATTATGTTGAACCCCCAAACATTATATATATTTTTAAAGCAAAGGCCCTACAGATTAAAATAGTGGGTGTTGCATTTTTTTTTCCACACAGTATTTGCGCAGCAATTTTTCAAACGCATTTTTGGGGGGGAAAACACACTTTTTTTTTATTTATTTTTTTAATGCACTAAAAAACACTATATTGCCCAAATGTTTGATGAAATAAAAAAGATGATCTTAGGCCGAGTACATGGATACCAAACACGACATGCTTTAAAATTGCGCACAAACGCGCAGCGGCGAGAAACTACATTCATTTTTAAAAGCCTTTACAGGTTACCACGTTAGATTTACAGAGGAGGTCTACTGCTAAAATTACTGCCCTCGATCTGACCTTCGCGGTGATACCTCACATGCATGATGCAATTGCTATTTACATATGACGCTAGACCGACGCTTGCGTTCGCCTTTGCGCAAGAGCAGGGGGGGACAGCGGTGCTTTTTTTTTTTTTTAATTATTTATTTTGCTATTTTATTTTTAAATTGTTCCTTCCATATTTTTTTTTTTATCATTTTTATTGTTATCTCAGGGAATGTAAATATCCCCTATGATAGCAATAAGTAGTGACAGGTACTCTTTTTTTGAAAAAAAAAATGGGGGGTTAGACCCTAGATCTTTCCTCTGCCCTCAAAGCATCTGACTACACCAAGATCGGTGTGATAAAATGCTTTCCCAATGGCGCTGTTTATATCCGGGGGGGCATTCCCTCCCACTGCTTGTAAAAGCAGTCCAGAGGCTAATTAGCCACTAGGATTGCTTTTACATGAAAGCCGGCCGCTGGCTGAAAAGAATGATGCCTGCGGGTATCAATCTGGTATAACCATTCAAAGTCCAGCAACATACCAGTACGTTGCTGGTCCTTGTTGGACATGTATTGTAATCTTTTTTTTCATGCAGCCTGTTGGCTGAACGAAAAAAAGAGATTGATCGGTGGGTATGCCCACCATTAGAATACCTCCCTTCATCCACCCACTTCTAATGATGGGCATATATGCCGAAGCATGGGGGCATCCTCCCGCAAAAAAGTTATGCCGCGTACACACGGTCGGACTTTTCCACGGGCAAGCCTTCGTCGGAATTTCGACCGTATATACGCGGCATTAGGAGCAAAATCGCTCCTCCGCCCCTGCTGCCCCCATGCTTCGGCATATATGCTCTTTTTTTAACTGTGTTGGTGAAATCACCTACAGCGTTGGAGTCACGGCTTTATGTATCGTGGGAGCAAACGCTGTTGCTGTCAAGATAAATAAATCCGCGATGCAACTGAATGGCATACCTGCTAAGCAAATGATGGTTAACATTAAAACAAAGTAACATTACAGTACAACAGTAAGACCTTACCATACCTGCAAAGCAAATACCAAAACAAAACCTAGTAAAAAAGAAAACATTTTTTTAACGCAACCTGTGCCTAATAAATATATATATATATATATATATGCCGAAGCATGGGGGCATCCTCCTGCAAAAAAGTTATGCCGCGTACACACGGTCGGACTTTTCCACGGGCAAGCCTTTGTCGAAATTTCGACCGTATGTACGCGGCATTAGGAGCAAAATCGCTCCTCCGCCCCTGCTGCCCCCATGCTTCGGCATATATGCTCTTTTTTTAAACTGTGGTGGTGAAATCACCTCCTACAGCGTTGGAGTCACGGCTTTATGTATTGTGGGAGCAAACGCTGTTGCTGTCAAGATAAATAGATCCGCGCTGCAACTGAATGGCGTACCTGAAAACAAAAAAATTACATACCTGAAAAGCAAGCATGATAAAACATTGCAGAATAGAATACAGTAAAAAAGAGCAGAACAATAGAGAGAAAATAGAGAGAGAGAACAATAAAACGACAACTATTTTTGGTTTTTTTATTTTATATTTTTTTTGTGTTTTGTTTTTTACGTTTTTTTTTTTTTTTTTCTTTTTTACACTTTTTTTTGTAACTTTAACAACTGTAATGGTTCGGGTCTCTCAAAATGTAATGGCATCTTGGGAGACCCTGTGTAAGTGTGTCCTAGTCTGTGAAATGCTGTACCCTACGCTAAAACTTCACTTTTGAGTGGTAGCGATCAAAACATTCACCAAGGCAAAGACCAGGTTTGTCAGGACAGAGTGGACAAAAAACACGGGTGTCACGCCTAAATCCGCGCTTGCTACAGACACGACATCTTTTTTGGGGGGTTCGTTGGGTAGGGGTACTCGGGAGGGCATACGGATAATGCCTTTAATGCTGCCAGCTTACTGCATTTGGTAGGGGATGGTGAGGTGCAGAACCGCCTGGATACAGGAGTTCTGTGACTATCTCATTCTGGAATTTTAGAAGAGATAACGTCCCGCCCGAAGCTCTGTATAGCACATGAGCATTCAGCAAAGCCAATTGGAATAAGGATAGAGACACTTTTTTGTACCAGCGTCTCGCCTTACGGTCAATTAGATACGGCGCCATCAACTGGTCGTTGAGGTCCACCCCTCCCATATTTTTGTTATATTCGTGGACACAGAGGGGTTTCTCCACAACACCAGTCGCCGTACGAATTTGGACTGTCGTGTCTGCATGAAGGGAGGTAAGAAGGAAAACATTCTTATTGTCCCTCCACTTCATAGCGAGCAAGTTATTACACTTCAATCAGGCTCTCTCCCCCAGCCTAAGACGGGCATCTACAAGCCGCTGGGGAAAGCCCCGGCGATTAGGTCGCACGGTGCCACATGCTCCAATCTGATGATCAAACAAGTGACTAAACAGTGGCACGCTCGTGTAATAATTGTCCACATACAAGTGGTACCCCTTTCCGAATAAGGGTGACACCAATTTCCACACTATCTTGCCAGCGCTCCCTATGTAATCCGGGCAGTTGACCGGCTCAACCTGACTATCTTTTCTCTCATAAACCATAAAGCTCCATACATAGCCTGTTGCCCTGTCACAGCACTTATAGAGCTTGACCCCGTATCTGGCACGCTTGCTGGGAAGGTACTGCTTGAAAGCCAAGCGGCCAGAAAATTTAATCAGGGACTCATCAACGCAGACAGCTTGATCGGGAATAAACAAGGCTGCAAAACGTTCGTTGAAGTGGTTTATGAGGGGCCGAATTTTATAGAGCCGGTCGTACACAGGGTCCCCACGTGGACGACAAAGTTCATTGTCGTTGAAGTGCATGAACCGCAAAATCTCCTCGTATCGTGTCCTGGGCATGGAGGCAGAGAACACGGGCATGTGGTCAATTGGGTGCGTGGACCAATAAGCACGCAATGACGGGAATTTATGTGTGCCCATGTTGAGGGAAAGGCCCAGAAAGGTCTTAAATTCGGAAACCGTAATTGGTTTCCAATCTTTGGCAATTTTAGGCAACTGGGGGTTAGCGGCGATGAATTGACCAGCATACAAATTACTCTGGTCCACAATAGATCTATAGAGATCTTCCGTGAAAAACAGCGAATAATAATCGATTGGCATAAAATCAGCTGTTTCCACCTGAATACCGGGTTGGGCAGTGAATGGGGGAAGTACGGGTTCTGCAGAAGTGGTGGGGACCCAATCAGGATAGGCAAATTCTGCAGGAAGGGCAGTATGGGCACGACGGGCCTGCCTTTGTCTTCTTGGTGGCAGCGGGACACTACTTGTGCTTGCCACCTCGCCAGCTTGAACTGCACTTATGGGACTCGCCACGTCACCACGTGATACTGCAGTGCTGGATGTACGCCCAGGCTGTACTAGGCCGCTGGTGCTTGCCAATTCACCAGAAGGAATAGCGGCGCTTGTACTACTCTGCTCCATGATACAAGAGCCCTGCGGTTCTTGCTCCTCAACAACCTCAGAAGATCGGGATCAGGTACACCTGACCTTAGCAGGGACCTCAACTTCGTCGTCAGAGCTATCTGACGTGGGGCCGCTGACGTCACTGTCTTCTACGGGAAGATATTCTGAGCCTGAATCTGACAGATACGTGACCTCCTCTTCACTATCTGTCATGCTCAGAATCTCGTAGGCCTCTTTACTAGTGTACCTTCAACTTGCCATTTTGGGCTCTAAATTTAGGGGTACACTAGTAAGATTCACAGGTAAAAAAAGCACCTGACTGTCACCAAATGTATCAAACGCTACAAAAAAAACTGTTAGCGATCGCAGGGATCAGGACTGTCTCTGCGAACGCTGCAGTTATGTGTGTTGTGTTTGGTAAGTGACAGTGATCGATCGATACTGCACTTGGGTGGGCTGGGCTGGGCGGAGGGGCTAAACGCAGGTACTAGCAGGTATCTGGGCTGATCCCGCTAACACTGCGTTTTTGGGAACCCTAAACCGCTGGGGACGCTAGTATAGATCTGATCAGATACTATACCACTAAGGGAGGTATATGCTTTGCGCGTGGGTGTTAGCGTTACTGGCACTAACCTAAAGCTGCCTGGGGCAACGCAGACCCTCTCTGGCGCTAAAACCTAATTGATATCACCCGCCGGGCGATCAGGGGGTTAAACCTTTATTGGGTTATATACGGCGGGTGCCCTGATGCTATAAAAAGCAAACTAACCAACCAGTGTCACCCGTAACCTTTATATGGTGATCACTGGTGAAAGGGTTAACTAGGGGCAATCAGGGGGTTAAAACCTTTATTAGGTTAAATATGGGGGTACCCGACGCTATATAAAAACCTGACGGGTTACCTAAATAACGAAATAACTCACTGGGTAACCAGTGTCACCAGTGACGCTTATACGGTGATCACTGGTGAAAGGGTTAACTCTAGGGGCAATCAGGGGGTTAAAATAATATATGGGGGTACCTGACGCTAATAAAAACCTGCGGCGAACCTAAAAATAATTAACTGGCTATCTAGGACACCAGCGACAAGAAAAAAGCGATCGGAAAAACGATTGCTTAGTGACGCTGGCGTTAGGGGGTGAAAGGGTTACCTGGGGGGTGATCAAGGGGTTAAACCTTTATTAGGGGGGGTTAGGGGGCTACCTAATCCTAACTGCCCTGCAACTTTTTACAGTCACAAATGACACTGATTGCAGTGATCAGTAAAAAAAATGATCACTGCAAACGGTGCACTGTGACTGGGGGTACTGGGGGTGATCTGGGGGTGATCTGGGGGTGACTGGGGGGTGATTTGTGTGCCTACGTGTACTGGTGTCAGTGGGCTGTTGGTGCACTTACTATGTGATGTCTTCTCTCCTCGCGCCGGATCGAAAATACCGACACAAGGAGAGATGACATCACTTCCTCCTGCCTGTGTTTACATTACAGGCAGGGGAAGCTCTCTCATTCGCCGGGAGTGATCGAGAGGGGGTGGCCGGAATCGAACGGCCGTCCCATCATGCCGGATCGCTCCCGAACACTTAACCACCGCTCACTGTACAGAAGGGGGGTCCGATCGGACCCCCCAACTATACAAAGGCGATCACTTTCATATACGTGATTCTGCCTGTCGGTGCCATTCTGCTGACGTATAATTACAGTGGGCGGTCGTTAAGTGGCTAAAAGCGCATACATCTTTGAAACCATCCGAGAGAGTGTTTCCTTGTCTTCGCAATATGATTCAAATGCAGTTAATTGGCATTGGAAATTTGTTGGTGATCCCAGGGATCTTAACTGGCTTAATTGTAGTGCCTGCCAGAAATTTATTTTGAAGGGCCCCCCTGGTTGTATCAAAGCATTAATTGTAGGCCAGGTCTCTGACTGCAGAAAATGTGATGCCTGAATACTGCCTTTCTCTTTAAGATTATTGAATGCTCCTGCCTCCATACCTGGTATAAAACTAGGGTTCCCCAGAATGGGGAACAAAGGTGATTGTCTCTGAGTTTACAATCGCAGCATATCTTGGCAGTGATTCGTAAAGTCGGGCCTATTGTAGGATGTCTCTTGAGGGAAGTCGGTAGTACTGCATAGCACCGAGGTACCAGGCTAAGCTGTTCCATGTCTATCCATCGTTTTGAAGTCTGTGTGTCTGCACCAGTCGACTGCCCTCCCTAGATGGACTGCTCGGTAGTATTCGATTACATCTGGGACTGCCATCCCATTCCCGCCAAAGCACTTGAGTATCGTCATCAGGCCTCTATTAATCCTTGACCGTTTCCCCGCCCATATATATTTCATAAAAAGGGTACATATTTGGCGAAGAAAAGCTGCTGGAACAAATACAAAATTTTCGGTAAAATACTCATCTTAATAATATTACAACGGCCAAACCACGAATATAATCTGTGGTGCCATTTATCTAGAAGTGATCGTATTGAGTTATATAACGGTGGAAAATTTACCTTAAAAGTGTTCTCTACCTTTGATGGTATATATGTACCCAAGTACTTTAGCTCAGACTCCCATTTAAAACGAAAGTTTGGTTGTATGGTATTGTGCAACATGGGGGGCATTGCCACATCCATTGCTTCGGACTTGGTATGATTTATTTTCAAATTTGATAGAATTCCATAATTGTCGAACTCCCTCAAAAGGTTGGGGAGCGAGACACGTGGATTAGACATGGAAAACAGCAGATCGTCTGCTGAGACCTTATGCATATGGTCTCCTATCTGTAATCCCTGAATGTCCGGGTTTTGACTAATTTTATTCAATAGGGTCTCTATCGAAAGGACGAAGAGTAAAGGTGAAAGAAGGCATCCCTGACGTGTGCCGTTTGAAATCTTAAAGGATTTTGAGAATACACAGTTTACTCTCACTGTGGCATGGTGTAAGCACTAGTAATCCACCGGATCATGTGGTCCCCCAAACCCACATGTCTACTTCAAAAAGAAAGTGGCAGTTTACTCTATCAAACGTTTTCTCTGCGTCGGTATTCAAAAAACACAGGGAGAGTTTGTCTTGTTGGCATAATGGACCAAGTTGAGGACTTTTATATTATCCCTCGCTTCCTATGCGAGGATAAATCCTACTTGGTCTAGATCAGGGGTCTCAAACTGGTGGCACTCCAGCTGTTGCAGAACTACAATTCCCATGAGGCATTGCAAGGCTAAACAGTTACAAGCATGACTCCAAAAAGGCAGAGGCATGATGGGACTTGTAGTTCCGCAACAGCTGGAGGGCCGCAGGTTTGAGAACCCTGGTCTAGATCAATCGGATGCGAAAGCCATGGTTGGAGATCAGAGGCCAGCACTTTGGTAAAGAGTTATAGGCCAATTTCATTATTGAATATGGACCTAAAACTGCCGCACTCCGACGGGTCCTTCCCTTTTGTGATTACCGTGATGTGTGCTAAAAGTGCATCCGAGGGTAGTGCAGCAGTCTGGCCCAGTGCATTAAAGACCCTTGTCATCTGGCAACTTGGCAATGGAGAAAATTCTTTATAATATTGTATGGTAAATCCGTCTGGGCCGGGGGCTCTTCTGGATTTAACCGTTCTGAATAACGCATTCAGTTCCTCGCTAGAAATAGGGGTCTCTAAAATATGGCGGGCTGGAGATTGTAGTCTTCTAGGGAGACATGCTGAGGAAAGATATTCCTCTGACAGACGGTGAAGCAGATTGGTCCAAATTATATAAAGAGGAATAGTATTCTCTGAATGTCTGAGCCATGTCTTTTGGTAACAAAATTAATTGTCCCTCTTTCTGTTTTTATTTAGGGTATGTATGCTGACATATTTTTCTTTGTTTCCCGGCTAACAGTTTACTGCATTTGTCTCCTAGTTCATATTTTGCCTTCTTACCCCGTTTGTATTGTTGCTTTGGCTTTAAAGCGAAGGATGACCGTGACCTGTCTACTCAGATGGTCTAAGTCCCTTCCTATAGAGGGTGTTTGTGTCTTCTTATGCTGAAGTTCCAATACCTGGATTTCCTCTAATAATTTCTTGATCTGCTTTTCTCGCTTCTTCAGTATTGATCCGTGTTTAATCAGGATTCCCCTGATCAGTCTTATGTGCCTCCCATACCCGGGGTCGCTCCCCGGAGTGTCATTTATTTGAAAGTATGCTGTAATCTCTTTAACCACGTCTTCCCTAATCTTGGGATTCTGTAGCAGGCTCTCATTTAGACGCCAGTCTCTTGGGAGAGGACCGTGTCGGACAGGGAGAGACACAAGCTGACCGAAGCATAGTCTGACCACATTCTACTACCTATTAGGGATGAGCCGAACACCCCCGGTTCGCACCAGAACCTGCGAACGGACCGAAAGTTCACGCAAACTTTAGAATCCTATTAAATACAATGGACTCGACCGTTCGAAATCAAAAGTGCTAATTATAATGGCTAATATGCAATTTATTGTCCTAAAAAGTGTTTGGGGACCCGGGTCCTGCCCCAGGGGACATGTATCAATGCAAAAAAAAGTTTTAAACTCCTGTTTTTCCGGGAGCAGTGATTTTAATGATGATTAACCACTTGCTTACTGGGCACATATACCCCCTTCCTGCCCAGGCGAAATTATAGCTTTCGGCACTGTCACGATTTGAATGAAAATTGCGCGGTCGTGCGACGTGGCTCCCAAATAAAATTGACGTCCCCTTCTTTCCCCACAAATAGAGCTTTCTTTTGGTGGTATTTGATCATCTCTGCGGTTTTTATTTTTTGCGCTATAAACAAGAAAGCGACAATTTAGAAAAAACATTTAACTTTTTTTTCCTCAGTTTAGGCCGATACATATTCTTCTACATATTTTTGTTAAAAAAAAAATCGCAATAAGCGTATAGTGATTGGTTTGTGCAAAAGTTATAGCCCCTACAAAATAGGGGATAGAATTCTGACATTTATCTTTTTTTTTTTTTTTTTTTTACTAGTAATGGCGGTTATCTGTGAATTTATTTTTTATTTTTTTTATTTTTTTCAGGACTGCGATATTGCAGCGGAGACATCGGACACGTGACACTTTTTTGGGGACAATTCACATAGCGATCAGTGCTATAAATATGCACTGATTACTGTATAAATGTGACTGGCAAGGAAGGGCTTAACACTAGGGGGTGAGGAAGGGGTTAAATGTATTACCTATGAATGATTCTTACTGGGGGAGGTGACTGATCTGTGTCCCTATGTACAAGGGACACAGCATCGGTCTCCTCTCCCTGACAGGACGTGGATCTGTGTGTTTACACACACAGATCCACGTCCTTGGCTGTGTATTGGCCGATCGCAGGCACCTGGCGGACATCGTGGCCGCCAGGCAAGCGCACCGGCATCTCAGTGGGACGCTCTTCCCCCAGTGGTCGGAGGAGCCGAGGCCATAAAAAGACAGCCTCCCGGATTTGTAGAGCCACCTTGTGGCCGTCTTTTTACAATGGCCTGGGTCTGAAGAAGCTAAAGTGAAAAAAAGTCCCCGCACCCAAAGTAAAGGCCCTATATACTCTGAACAGCAGTATACAGGCGGTGCAAACAAGACAGGTACTGTAGGTTTGTTCTTAAGTAGAATCTGTAATTTGTAACAGGTAAAAAAAATTTAAATGTAGCTCCAGCCAAAACTTTTTTAAGCTTTTTGGAAAACATAGGGAGGGGTTATCACCCCTGTAACATTTGTTTTGCTGTCTGTGCCCCTGTTCAGAACATTTCACCTCACTTTCTGTCCCAATTAGAGTTGAGCGGACACCTGGATGTTCGGGTTCGAAGGGTTTGGCCGAACTTCGGAAAAAAGTTTGGGTTCGGGACTGAACTTTAACCTGAACCCCATTGAAGTCAATGGGGATCCGGACTTCTAAGGACTAAAAAGGCTCTAAAAAAGTAATGGAAAGGGCTAGAGGGCTGCAAATGGCAGCAAAATGTTGTTAAGAGCATGGCAAGTGCTCTGCAAACAAATGTGGATAGGGAAATAACTTAAAATAACATTAAAAAAATATGCTGGAGGCCCCCTTTTCAGCAGAAGAGGTACGGGAAGTCATTAAGAACCTCAGAAACTCAACGGCACAATGCCACACATATGGTGGGAATGCCCCAGAATATGCCCTTTCTGGAATAAATTATTCAATTTAATGGATAAGCTAGTGGGAAAATAAAATACTTTGAAATAAAAATGTAGCGGGGTGTTAAATTTAAGGGAAGTGTTTGAGTGGTAAATAGGCTCAAACACCCTAATTCTGTAGGATTCATGGACCATTTTGGCCTTGGACAGTATTGGTGTGCAGTTCCCTGCGGCCTACAGGTGGCGCTGCCATGGTAGGCTAGGGTTGAACCGCCGATTCAGTGCTGTGCCTTTTGTGTCCCCTCTTGGCAGTAGTACAGCGGGGCAGGGCGGGGAACCTGCTGTGCATGCCGGGAGAGCATATAAAAGGGGCAGACCTTTGGCCTGGGGGCTGATGTCCAGTGGGGTCCACGCCCAGGTGCCTTCGGCCTGGGTGCATGTGTTCCTGTTCCATCTCGGGTACCTTTTAGCCCGGGGTGAGGTACTATCCTGGAGTTCCTGCTGCCCTGGGTATGGAGGCCTAGGTGCGGGAGTAAAGTCTGTAGTCCAGAGCCTTCGTCTGGAGTCCGCTAAGGGTCGAGGAGTCTTAGGGTGCCGCCTTGTGTAGGGGACCATGTTCCAGGGAAGGGAGGATCATTCTGATGGACCGATGTGGGAGTCATGGTGAAGGAAGGGTCTGTTGACTCCCTGGAGAGATGTCTTCCCCTTGATATGGGCTAGGTTCGTAGAAGGAGAAGCTCAAGGTCATCTTGACTGTATCAGAGGC
Organism: Rana muscosa; assembly: GCA_029206835.1. Classification (NCBI taxonomy): domain Eukaryota; kingdom Metazoa; phylum Chordata; class Amphibia; order Anura; family Ranidae; genus Rana; species Rana muscosa. The sequence continues at coordinate 36,568,513 of CM055117.1, forward strand.
CTTATTCACCCGGCCCGTGGCAGGGGCCTTATACACCCTGGTCTGTGGCAGAGACCAAAGTTCTCCAGGTCCGTGGCAGGGGCCTTGTACACCCGGTCTGTGGCAGAGACCAACCTCAAGGTCTGTGGTAGAGACCGTGCACCTAAAACTGTTTGAGAAACCTAAGCAGTGAAGTGAATGTGCTACGTTTGTGCCTGGACCTCCTCCACACCTTAAGCTGTCCTGTTTCTTTGCTCTAACCTTTTCTATCCGAGTAGAGTTTATTTTGCCATGAGAGAATAAGAGTTGTAATTTCAGTTGGTGTGGACATTGACTTTACTGGGAATTAAAGGACTTGCCTCTACCTACAGTAGAGGTGAGAATCATCCTCTGGAGGAGTTTTGACTCCGGCTGTGGACACGGCCCGTCAAGTACACCGCTCAACCTCTTTATATAGGAGGGTACGGGCTGGTAGTGCGGTGTGCCTTTCTCCCTCCTGCGAGGAGCCAACAACATAAAGGCAGGTAAGGGGGAAAGGATCTGTGCGCTACAAAAAAATAAAATACAAATTATAATCTTGACCTAGGAGGACGAGGTCCATATGGAGTAGGAGGTTGAGGTGGCGGTGGATGTGGCTGTGTAGGTGGAAGCGGCGGTGGAGGAGGACGAGGTAGCCAACACTGGTTCAAAAATACAACAATGGCTGGGTAAGGCCGGTGATGTGTCGAATTCTGTCCCCCGTCAAATAGTGTGCACCCTGTACTGCGCTTGCTCAGTATGTAGAACAAGGGGATTTCGAAAATCTCCCAAGACGAACGCCGCCTGCGTGGTGAGTTCAGGTGAAGGCCACACCATCCGTGGTTCAAGCCGAGCCAAGTGAGGCCGTGCCCGAAGCGTGACGATCGAACCGAGCCCGTGAGGGGCCCTGTTACTATGTGCTACCGTATGTCCACTTGGATGGTGGGGCTTGAACCTGCACTCACAGCGCAGGCGCCGTTCATCTTCGGAGATTTTGTGAATCTCCTTGTCCTCTGTACTGCGCAAGCGCTGCGCCTTCGCAGTACGGGCCGGACACAATCCGATGGCCGGACAGTTTTTGTCACAACACCGGTATACATGTCTATTCTGCACAAGGTATGGACAAGTCCTGTGGGATCCATGCCTGGTTCATTTTAATGAACGTGAGCTTGTCCACATTGGCTCTGGACAGGCGGCTGCGCTTGTCTGTGATAACGCCCCCTGCCGTGCTAAATACATGTTCAGATAATACACTGGCTGCAGGGCAGGCCAGCACCTCCAAGGCATAAAGGGCAAGCTCAGGCCATGTGCCCAATTTGGAGACCCAGAAGTTAAAGGGGGCAGACCCGTCATCCAGTACGTGTAGACCTGTGGACACATACTGCTCAACCATGTTGGTGAAATGCTGCCTCCTGCTAAGACGTTCCATCTCAGCTGGTGGTGCTGGTTGTTGTGGCGTGCTGACAAAGCTTTTCCACATTTCAGCCATGCTAACCCTGCCTTCTGAGGTGCTGCCGGTGCCCCGGCTGCGTTGGCGACCTCTTCCTCCTCCTCTGCCTTCACCTTGTGCTTCCACCGTACGCCTGCTGTCAGGTGGGAATGCCACCAGCAGCCCATCTACCAGCGTGCGCTTGTACTTGCGCATCTTACGATCCTGCTCCAGTGAGGGAATTAAGGACGGTACGTTGTCCTTGTAACGGGGATCCAGCAGGGTGGCCACCCAGTAATCAGCACCAGTTAAAATGTGGGCAACTCGGCGGTCATTGCGGAAACACTGCAGCATGTAATCGCTCGTGTGCCAGGCTGCCCAGAGGCAAAGAAAAGCTGTCCTCTGTGGGAGGTGTATCGTCTGTGTCCTCTGTATCCCCCTAGCCACGCACCAGTGATGGCCACGAGCTGGTCTGGGTGCCACCCTGCTGTAAAAATGGCTCCTCCTCCTCCTCCTCCATCTCCTCCTCCACCTCGTCATCCTCCAGAACTGTGCCCTTTCTGCCGGACAATTGTGCACCTGAGGTTTGTTGGTGCAGGAACCCACCCTCGTAGCCACTTGTGAAAGACTGCCCTGAAAGCCATTGAAATGATCCCGCTTCCTCCTCCTCCTCCTCCTCCTGTGCCACATCCTCTTCCATCATCGAAGCGTTTTTTCAAGGAGGCATAGAACTGGGATAGTAACGCTGAGAACGGCGTCATTGGCACTGGACATGTTGGTGGAGTACTCGAAACAGCGCAACAAGGCACACAGGTCTCGCATGGAGGCCCAGTTATTGGTGGTGAAGTGGTGCTGTTCCGCAGAGCGACTCACGCGTGATTGCTGCAGCTGAAACTCCACTATCACCTGCTGCTGCTCGCACAGTCTGGCCAGCATGTGCAAGGTGGAGTTCCAACTTGTGCGCACGTCACATATGAGGCGGTGAGCGGGAAGGCCAAAGTTACGCTGCAGCGCTGACAGGCGAGCAGCAGCAGGGTGAGAACGCCGAAAGTGCGCACACACAGCCTGCACTTTCTGCAGCAGCTCTGGCATTTTGGGGTAATTTTTAAGGAACCTCTGGACCACCAAGTTCAGCACATGCGCCAGGCAAGGGATGTGCGTCAAACCGGCTAGGCCCAGAGCTGCTACGAGATTTCGCCCATTATCGCACACCACCAGGCCGGGCTTGAGGCTCACTGACAGCAACCACTCATTGGTCTGTTGTTCCATGTCCCTCCACAACTCCTGCGCGGTGTGGGGTTTTTCCCCCAAACAGGAAAGTTTTAAAACTGCCTGCTGTCGTTTACCCCTGGCTGTGCTGAAGTTGGTGGTGAAGGTGTTATGCTGACCGGATGAGGAGGCGGTAGAGGATGAGGAAGCGGAGTAGGAGGAGTTAGCAACAGGAGGCAAAGTGAAGCGCCCTGCAATCCTCGGTGGTGGAAGGACATGCGCCAAACTGCTATCTGCCTCAGGCCCAGCCGCCATTGCATTTACCCAGTGTGCTGTTAGGGAGATATAACGTCCCTGACCGTGCTTACTGGTCCACGCATCCGTAGTTAGGTGGACCTTGCCACAGATGGCGTTGCACAGTGCACACCTGATTTTGTCCCCCACTTGGTTGTGCAGGGAAGGGATGGCTCGCCTGGAAAAGTAGTGGCGGCTGGGCACGACGTACTGTGGGACAGCCAATGCCATCAGGCTTTTAAAACTCTGCGTCTCCACCAGACGGAATGACAGCATTTCAAAGGCCAGGAGTTTTGAAATGCTGGCATTCAGGGCCAGGGATCGCGGGTGGCTAGGGGGGTATTTCCTCTTCCGCTCCAATGTTTGGGAGATAGAGAGCTGAACGCTTCCATGGGACATTGTGGAGATGGTTGGTGACCCAGGTGGTAGTGTTGCTGGCAGATCCTCTGTTTGCGGGGTGGCAGGTGCCACTGTCCCTACAGAGGTGGATGAAGAGGCCGAGACTGCAGCAGAAGAGGAAGCAGGAGGAGCCAGAGACCTTTCTTGGTTTTTGAGGTGTCTACTCCACTGCAGCTCGTGCTTTGCACTTAGATGCCTGGTCATGCAGGTTGTGCTCAGGTTGAGAACGTTTATGCCTCTCTTCAGGCTCTGATTGCACAGCGTGCAAACCACTCGTGTCTTGTCATCGGCACATTGTGTGAAGAACTGCCACGCTAGGCAACTCCTTGGACCTGGCTTTGGTGTGCTCGGTCCCTTGCTGCGTTGGGCAGTAGCAGACATACTGTCTAGGGGACGGACGCTCCGCTTTTGCACCCTGCTCCCTCTTCTGCTGTGCTGGTGGCTCTGTGCGACCACCGCCTCTTCCTCCAAACTACACTGGTCACCTGCATAATGTTGATTCCATGTGGGGTCGAGGACCTCATCGTCCTCCACATCATCTTCCCCCCAGTCTTCACCCCTGCCCTCCTTGTCTGTCTGCACAATTGCGAAAGCAGCAGCAGTTGGCACCTGTGTTTCGTCATCATCCGAGACGTACTGCGATGGTCCTCCCATGTACTCATCATGAAACATAAGTGGTTGGGCATCGGTGCACTCAATCTCTTCCACTTCTGGGGCAGGGCTAGGTGGATGGCCCTGGGAAACCCTGCTAACAGAGTCATCGAAAAGCAGAAGAGACTGCTGCATGATTTGGGGCTCAGACTGCTTGGCTGATTTGCAAGGGGGTGAGGTGAAAGACTGATGGACATGGGTTTCAGGTGCCAACTCTGATCTTTCATCAGAAGAGTGGGTGAGAGACAATGTGAAGGAACCCGAGGCACTGTCAGCAACCCAATCTACTATCGCCTGTACTTGTCCTGGCCTAAACATTCGTACAGCCTCATTAGGCGCAACAAAATACCGCCGCAGGCTTGGTCGCCTACTCGCACCTGAGGAAGGTGTTTCACTTGTGCGTGTATCTGGCACAGATCCACCACGTCCTCTCCCTGCAACAGGAGCTCCACCAGCAGCACCACGACCGGGCCACCACGTCCCTTTGACCTTCTCCTCATATTTTCCAAATTTAGGATCTTGCCCTAAATGGGTGTTTTTGGAAGAGCAGAACACACCCACAGTACATAACCGCTGAATCGCACAGCTACAGAACTGCAGAAAATGCTATTAAAAAAAAATGTTGTTTTTTTAGTATAGCACAGTAGGAGAAAACTATATAGAAATTGTTTATTTCACACACCTCCACATATGTATAACACACTGCAAACTATTTTTTGTGGCCCTGAATGGCTCTTTTTGCAAGCGTACATTAAAGTGCAAATTTTTTTATTTTTATTTTTTTGCCCTAAACGGGTCTTTTTTTGCACGAGCAAAATAAAATGCAATTTTTTTATTTTTTTTGCCCTATGGGTCTTTTGGAAAAGAGCACAATAAAGTGCCTTTTTTTTTCCCCTAAATGGATCTTACTCTTTCGTCCATGGACCGACACAGCTTCTCTATTGACAAAGTGGGTATTATCCGTTAATTAGGAGTGACTAGGCAGAAAAACTTGTAAAAAGTGTTACATCACACCTTCTACAGTACCGCCCAGGGGGCGGACCCTCTGGGTATACCCTCTCAGTCTGCACATCGCACATCAGTTTTTTTCTGTCTAGCAAGGAGTAGGACATGGCTCCCTTCGGGCCCATTGGTCCGGGGAAAAAAGGATATATATATATATATATATATATATATATTTTTTTTTGCTACATTTGTTTCCTGCGATCTTCGATCAACTGCCGACTGGGTGACAGGCTGGATCCTCGATCCTTGTAGTCTCCCCAGTTTCGGCCATCGAGCGTGTGCCGACCCTAGCTACGCGCTGGGTTTTCCACGACATGCCCGTCGCTCCACGGGTGGCCGGTGAGCCTACGCTCCAGGGCCTGCATCGGACCGCTCAGCTTCGGCTGACCTTACGGCCGAGTCGCAGCAGCCTGGCCGGTGAGCTTACGCTCCAAGGCTTGCATCGGACCGCTCAGCTTCGGCTGACCTTACGGCCGAGTCGCAGCAGCCTATCCGGTGAGCGTCATGCTCCAGGGCATACATATGATCGTCCCTTCTGGGTCCAATCACAGCATGCCTGGCCAATAGTGATGAGCCGAACACCCCCGGGTTCGGTTCGCACCAGAACCCGCGAACGGACCGAAAGTTCGTACGAACATTAGAACCCTATTAAATACAATGGATGCGAACGTTCGAATTCTAAAGTGCTAATTATAACAACTATTATGCATGTTATTGTCCTAAAAAGGGTTTGGGAACCCGGGTTCTGCACCAGGGGACATGTATCAATGCAAAAAGAAGTTTTAAAAAACGGTAGTTTTTCGGGAGCAGTCATTTTAATGATGCATAAAGTGAAAAAAAAAAAGTCAAATATTCCTTTAAATATCGTACCTGGGGGGTGTCTAAAGTATGCCTGTGAAGTGCCACGTGTTTCCCGTGTTTAGAACTGTCCCTGCACAAAATGACACTTCTAAAGGTAAAAAAAGTCATTTAAAACTGCTTGCGGCTTTAATGTAATGTCTGGTCCCGGTAATATGGATGAAAATCTTTAAGAAAAATGGCATAGCTACCCCATGACCCCCCCCCCCCCACCCCAGCCCATTACCAGCCCCTTTGGGTCTTGTATGGATATTAAGGGGAACCCCGCACATAAAATAAAAAAGGCCCTATATACTCTGAACAGCCGTATACAGGCGGTGCATACAAGACAGGGACTGTAGGTTTGTTCTTATGTAGAATCTGTTTGTAATTTTGAACAGGTACATTGTTGAAGTGTAGCTCCAGCCCAAAAATCTATTTTTAAACTTTTTGGAAAACATAGGTAAGGGTTATCACCCCTGTAACATTTGTTTTGCTGTCTGTGCCCCTGTTCAGAACATTTCACCTCACTTTCCGTCCCAATGACAACTGTTTTTGAAATGTGGTGTTTTTCTTGAAACAAGGATTGCTGATAAAGCATCAGTACAGAGGAGACACCTTTCTCCCATATTTATTCTTACAGGAGAGAATTTTCCTTCCTAGTGGTAGATTTCCTCTCACTTCCTGTTGTCTTCTTGCGTTTGCATGTAGGAGTCGTTTGTAAGTTGGATGTTTAAAAGTAGGGACCTGCCGTATATACTCTGCAGAAATAGGCCCCTTAGTTGTTGGTGTTGGCACAACACTGTAAGCACTCACAGTTACTCTTGGTTGGTGCTGGAACGCCCTGCTGTCAACTATTATATCAGGAATTTTAATTACATATAATTGTTGAACAGTGGTAGTAAAAATTGGGCCTTTGATGGTGGTGCTGGTGCCACAACACTGTAAGCCCTGACAGTTACTCTTGGTGGGTGCAGCAATGGGCCCTGCTGTGAATTATTAGATCAAGAATTGTAATTACATGCCCCTTTTGAACAGGGGCTGAAAAATTGGGCCTTTCGTGGTGGTGGTGGTGGTGGCGTTGCCACAACACTGTAAGCCCTCAGAGTTACTCTTGGTGGGTGCAGCAATGGGCCCTGCTGTGAATTATTAGATCAAGAATTGTAATTACATGCCCCTTTTGAACAGGGGCTGAAAAATTGGGCCTTTCGTGGTGGTGGTGGTGGTGGTGGCGTTGCCACAACACTGTAAGCCCTCAGAGTTACTCTTGGTGGGTGCAGTAATGGGCCCTGCTGTGAATTATTAGATCAAGAATTGTAATTGCATGCCCCTGTTGAACAGGGGCTGAAAAATTGGGCCTTTCGTGGTGGTGGTGGTGGTGGTGGTGTTGCCACAACACTGTAAGCCCTCAGAGTTACTCTTGGTGGGTGCAGCAATGGGCCCTGCTGTGAATTATTAGATCAAGAATTGTAATTACATGCCCCTTTTGAACAGGGGCTGAAAAATTGGGCCTTTCGTGGTGGTGGTGGTGGTGGCGTTGCCACAACACTGTAAGCCCTCAGAGTTACTCTTGGTGGGTGCAGCAATGGGCCCTGCTGTGAATTATTAGATCAAGAATTGTAATTGCATGCCCCTGTTGAACAGGGGCTGAAAAATTGGGCCTTTCGTGGTGGTGGTGGTGGTGGTGGTGTTGCCACAACACTGTAAGCCCTCAGAGTTACTCTTGGTGGGTGCAGCAATGGGCCCTGCTGTGAATTATTAGATCAAGAATTGTAATTGCATGCCCCTGTTGAACAGGGGCTGAAAAATTGGGCCTTAGGCACTGGTGGCACAACACTACAACCCCTCACAGATACTGTACTTGGAGCACAGCAATGAGCCCTGTTGCAAAGTATTGCTTCAAAAATTGTAATGACACGCCCCTGTTAAACAGGGGCTGAAAAATTGGGCCTTAGGCACTGGTGCCACAACACTCCAACCCCTCACAGATACTGTACTTGGAGCACAGCAATGAGCCCTATGGCAAATTATTGCTAAAAAAATTGTAATTACACGCCCCTGTAAAACAGGGGCTGAAAAATTGGGCCTTAGCCACTGGTGGCGGCACCCATAAACAAAAATGATCTTCCAAGCTATCATCATCAATCGTATCATTGAGGACTCGGAGGAGGAGGATAGCCAGTCAACATAACAGCACAGGCACTCAGCATCAGCATCAGTCTTGAAGGGATGTGACATGTTAAAATCAATTAGTCTGTTATATCAGCATCAGGTGTGTGGTAGCTGGTGGTGATCCAAGACTGGTTCATCTTGATGAAAGTCAGTCGATCAACCGAGTCGGTGGACAGGCGCACCCTGTGATCCGTGACAAATCCTCCAGCAGCACTGAATGTGCGTTCCGAAAGAACGCTGGATGCAGGACAGGCCAGTAGCTCAATTGCATACTGTGCAAGCTCTGGCCAGTGATCCATCCTCAAGACCCAGTAAGCCAGAGGATTTTCGGTGGGGAAGGTGTCCAAGTCTGACCTTGCCCTTAGATATTCCTGCACCATGTTTATCAGACGCTGGCGATGGTTGCTGGAACCGATCATACTTTGGGGCTGCGGACTAAAGAATTGTCTGAACGCATCGGTCAGACGGCCACCTTCCCCACCGCTCCTTCTTTGACTGGCCGAAGCCTCAGCAACTCGTTGTCCAGGACCAGGAGTTTGTAACCTCCCAGTCTCTGGGAACGCGTTGCACAGACCTTTCTGCAAGGCCTCCCGGAGTTGTCTCATCCTCTGCTCCCTCTGCGACGGTAACATAAGGTCCGCAACCTTACCCTTGTACCGTGGATTAAGGAGAGTGGCCAGCCAGTAATGGTCCCTCTCCTTGATCCGAAGAATACGAGGATCCTTCCGCAGACTTTGCAGGATCAGGGAGGCCATGCAGCGTAGGTTTGCTGAGGCATTCGCTCCGGAGTCCTCTGGGTCACTAAGGACGACATGATCCGCAGCCACCTCCTCCCAGCCACGTACAAGTCCACTGGTTTCTTGGGACTGTAAATCATCCCTAAAAGACTGCTGCTGATGATGCTGAGTGCCAGCCTCCACCTCCATGCTGACACAATCCTCCTCCTCCTCCTCCTCCTCCTCCTCTTCCTGTGCGATGGGTGGGACAGAAGGAACACTGTCTGGGTAAAGGGGGCCTTGAGAGGCAAGGAAGTCCTCCTCTTCCTGCCTCTGTTCTGCCTCAAGTGCCCTGTCCATTATTCCACGCAGCGTGTGCTCCAACAGGTGGACAAGAGGTACAGTGTCACTGATGCATGCACTGTCACTGCTCACCATCCTCGTGGCCTCCTCAAATGGTGCCAGGACAGTGCATGCATCCCTGATCATGCCCCACTAGCGTGGAGAAAAAAAACCAAGCTCCCCTGACCCTGTCCTGGTGCCGTAGTCGCACAGGTACTCATTGATGGCCCTCTGCTGCGTGTGCAGCCGCTGCAGCATGGCCAACGTAGAGTTCCACCTGGTGGGCATGTCACATATAAGGCGGTTCTTGGGCAGGTTCAACTCCTTTTGCAGCTCAGCCAGGCGAGCACTGGCATTATAAGAGCTGCGGAAATGCACACAGACTTTCCTGGCCTGCCTCAGGACATCCTGTAAGCCCGGGTACCTGCCCAAGAACCGCTGCACCACCAGGTTAAGGACGTGAGCCACACAGGGCACATGGGTCAGTTGTCCCTGTCGGAGGGCGGAGAGGAGGTTGGTGCCATTGTCGCAAAGCACCATTCCTGACTTAAGCTGGCGTGGCGTCAACCACCTCTCGGCCTGGCCCTGCAGAGCAGACAGGACCTCTGCCCCAGTGTGGCTTCTGTCCCCCAAACACACCAGCGCAAGCACGGCATGGCATCTTTTTGCCTGCGTACTTGCGTAGCCCCTTGAACGCCTACGGAGCACCGCTGGTTCCGAGGACAAACCACAGGAAGAGGCCATGGAGGAAGAAGAAGAGGAGGGGGTGGAGGAGAGAGGTGTGTCACAACCAGTAGTAGCATTTTGGAGGCGTGGCGGTGGAACAACCTCCAACACTACTGCACCTTGTCCTGCATCCTTCCCAGCTGCCAAAAGAGTGACCCAATGGGCCGTGAAAGAAAGGTAACGTCCCTGTCCATGCCTGCTGGACCATGAGTCAGCGGTAATATGCACCTTACCGCTGACCGCCCTGTCCAGCGAGGCCAAGACATTGCCTTCCACATGCCGGTAGAGACCCGGAATAGCCTTCCGTGAGAAAAAGTGGCGTTTGGGAACCTGCCACTGAGGAACCGCACATTGCACAAACTCACGGAAGGGGGCCGAGTCTACCAACTGAAAAGGCAGCAGTTGAAGCGCTAGCAATTTAGCCAAGCTAGCATTCAACCGCTGGGCATGTGGATGGCTGGGAGTGAACTTCTTTCGACGGTCCAGCAGCTGGGGCAGGGAAATTTGCCTGCTAGAATCGGACGTCGGTGTACTGCTAGCAGAGTGGCCGCAAGTACTTGGCTGTGACACACCTAATTCTACACCTTCATTCCTCTCAGTGCATGTTTCAGAGAGGACTGAAGTTATAGTGGGGTTGGAGATCCCAGCTGATGCGGTGCAAGGAGAGGTCCGCTTTGTTCTTTGGTGTGGGTCTTTGAGGTAGGCTTGCCAACGAGCTGCATGGCAGGTCAACATATGTCTGGTCAGGCATGTGGTACCCAAGCGGCTGATGTTTTGGCCACGCGATATACGCTTGAGACATATGTTGCAAACAGCAGCTGTGCGATCTGATGCACTAGCCTCAAAAAAGGCCCACACCAAAGAACTTTTTGAATGACGGGCAGAGGCAGCGCCCTGCACAGGCGGAGCTCTGCGGTGTGATTCCGTCGGTGTACTGCCCTTACGCTGGCCACCAAAGGGCATCCTGCCTCGTTGGAGATGTGCCTCCTCCTCATCCTCCTCCTCTCTCCTATTAGGCACCCACGTGGAGTCAGTGACCTCATCATCCCCTCCCTCCTCATCACTGGAGCCAATCTGGCAGTATGCTGCAGCTGCTGGAACATGACTGCCAGATTGGTGTCCTTCTTGAGCATCCCCTCTGTCTGCTCTCACGCTACTGCCTTCCTGTAGCTGGGTTTCATCATCAGACCCTTTGAAACGCTGGGCATCCTCCTGGAGCATGTACCCAACACTGTGCTCAAACAGTTCGGGGGACTCCTCAGGAGGAGGACATGGTGGGTCTAGGGAAGGAGTGACTGATGATGAGTCTGACATTGATACCAGGGAAGAGGACGCTTTGGCAGCTGCTTTTCCAGTACCCTGAGCCTGGGTGAGAGAGGATGAGGAGGAGGAGGAGGGCTTGGTCATCCACTCTACCAAGTCTTCGGCATGATGTGGCTCAACATGTCCAGCTGCCGAAAAGAAGGACAAGCGTGTCCCATGGCCATGTGCTGATGACAATGCACCGCGTCCACGACCAGCACTGTTGCCCCCAGACACAGAGCCTGCTTGCCCTCTTTTATTGCCTCCTGACTGTCTGCCTCTCCTTGTTTGCCTTCCAGACATTCTAATAGATGGCCTGCAGGGAGATGGGAAAAAAGCAATAAGGGCTACCTTCAGGTGTCCTTCTCTGTCCCTTTACTTAAGGATTTCTAAATATGGTTGAGGATGATTGCTTTTGCACAGAATAGCACAACGACAATTTCCCTGACTGTCCAAAAAAACAAGGATTTCAAAGATGGTTGATGAGGAATGCTTTAGCACACTATAGCACAAGGAGAATTTCCCTCACTGTCCTTCCCTGTCCCTAGAAACAAGGATTCGCACAGTAAAAGACACTGACACTCTTCCTACCTATAGTTTTCTGTCCCTAGAAAAAATGTTTTTTTAAAGCACACTATAGCACAAGGAGAATTTCCCTCACTTTCCTTCTTTGTCCCTAGAAACAAGGATTATCACAGTGAAAGAAACTGACACTCTTCCTACCTATAGTTTTCTGTCCCTAGAAAAAATGTTTTTTTAAAGCACACTATAGCACAAGGAGAATTCCCTCACTGTCCTTTCCTGTCCCTAGAAACAAGGATTCGCACAGTAAAACACACTGACACTCTCCCTACCTATAGTTTTCTGTCCCTAGAAAAAAAGTTTTTTTAAAGCACACTATAGCACAAGGAGAATTTCCCTCACTTTCCTTCTTTGTCCCTAGAAACAAGGATTATCACAGTGAAAGAAACTGACACTCTTCCAACCTATAGTTTTCTGTCCCTTGAAAAAATGTTTTTTTAAAGCACACTATAGCACAAGGAGAATTCCCTCACTGTCCTTCCCTGTCCCTAGAAACAAGGATTCGTACAGTAAAAGACACTGACACTCTCCCTACCTATAGTTTTCTGTCCCTAGAAAAAATGCTTTTTTAAAGCACACTATAGCACAAGGAGAATTTCCCTCACTTTCCTTCTTTGTCCCTAGAAACAAGGATTATCACAGTGAAAGAAACTGACACTCTTCCTACCTATAGTTTTCTGTCCCTAGAAAAAATGTTTTTTTAAAGCACACTATAGCACAAGGAGAATTCCCTCACTGTCCTTCCCTGTCCCTAGAAACAAGGATTCGCACAGTAAAAGACACTGACACTCTCCCTACCTATAGTTTTCTGTCCCTAGAAAAAATGTTTTTTTAAAGCACACTATAGCACAAGGAGAATTTCCCTCACTTTCCTTCTTTGTCCCTAGAAACAAGGATTATCACAGTGAAAGAAACTGACACTCTTCCTACCTATAGTTTTCTGTCCCTAGAAAAAATGTTTTTTTAAAGCACACTATAGCACAAGGAGAATTCCCTCACTGTCCTTTCCTGTCCCTAGAAACAAGGATTCGCACAGTAAAACACACTGACACTCTCCCTACCTATAGTTTTCTGTCCCTAGAAAAAATGTTTTTTTAAAGCACACTATAGCACAAGGAGAATTTCCCTCACTTTCCTTCTTTGTCCCTAGAAACAAGGATTATCACAGTGAAAGAAACTGACACTCTTCCTACCTATAGTTTTCTGTCCCTTGAAAAAATGTTTTTTTAAAGCACACTATAGCACAAGGAGAATTCCCTCACTGTCCTTCCCTGTCCCTAGAAACAAGGATTCACACAGTAAAACACACTGACACTCTCCCTACCTATAGTTTTCTGTCCCTAGAAAAAATGTTTTTTTAAAGCACACTATAGCACAAGGAGAATTTCCCTCACTTTCCTTCTTTGTCCCTAGAAACAAGGATTATCACAGTGAAAGAAACTGACACTCTTCCTTCCTATAGTTTTCTGTCCCTAGAAAAAATGTTTTTTTAAAGCACACTATAGCACAAGGAGAATTCCCTCACTGTCCTTCCCTGTCCCTAGAAACAAGGATTCGTACAGTAAAAGACACTGACACTCTCCCTACCTATAGTTTTCTGTCCCTAGAAAAAATGCTTTTTTAAAGCACACTATAGCACAAGGAGAATTTCCCTCACTTTCCTTCTTTGTCCCTAGAAACAAGGATTATCACAGTGAAAGAAACTGACACTCTTCCTACCTATAGTTTTCTGTCCCTAGAAAAAATGTTTTTTTAAAGCACACTATAGCACAAGGAGAATTTCCCTCACTTTCCTTCTTTGTCCCTAGAAACAAGGATTATCACAGTGAAAGAAACTGACACTCTTCCTTCCTATAGTTTTCTGTCCCTAGAAAAAATGTTTTTTTAAAGCACACTATAGCACAAGGAGAATTCCCTCACTGTCCTTCCCTGTCCCTAGAAACAAGGATTCGCACAGTAAAAGACACTGACACTCTCCCTACCTATAGTTTTCTGTCCCTAGAAAAAATGTTTTTTTAAAGCACACTATAGCACAAGGAGAATTTCCCTCACTTTCCTTCTTTGTCCCTAGAAACAAGGATTATCACAGTGAAAGAAACTGACACTCTTCCTACCTATAGTTTTCTGTCCCTAGAAAAAATGTTTTTTTAAAGCACACTATAGCACAAGGAGAATTCCCTCACTGTCCTTCCCTGTCCCTAGAAACAAGGATTCGCACAGTAAAACACACTGACACTCTCCCTACCTATAGTTTTCTGTCCCTAGAAAAAATGTTTTTTTAAAGCACACTATAGCACAAGGAGAATTCCCTCACTGTCCTTCCCTATCCCTAGAAACAAGGATTCGCACAGTAAAACACACTGACACTCTCCCTACCTATAGTTTTCTGTCCCTAGAAAAAATGTTTTTTTAAAGCACACTATAGCACAAGGAGAATTTCCCTCACTTTCCTTCTTTGTCCCTAGAAACAAGGATTATCACAGTGAAAGAAACTGACACTCTTCCTTCCTATAGTTTTCTGTCCCTAGAAAAAATGTTTTTTTAAAGCACACTATAGCACAAGGAGAATTCCCTCACTGTCCTTCCCTGTCCCTAGAAACAAGGATTCGTACAGTAAAAGACACTGACACTCTCCCTACCTATAGTTTTCTGTCCCTAGAAAAAATGCTTTTTTAAAGCACACTATAGCACAAGGAGAATTTCCCTCACTTTCCTTCTTTGTCCCTAGAAACAAGGATTATCACAGTGAAAGAAACTGACACTCTTCCTACCTATAGTTTTCTGTCCCTAGAAAAAATGTTTTTTTAAAGCACACTATAGCACAAGGAGAATTTCCCTCACTTTCCTTCTTTGTCCCTAGAAACAAGGATTATCACAGTGAAAGAAACTGACACTCTTCCTTCCTATAGTTTTCTGTCCCTAGAAAAAATGTTTTTTTAAAGCACACTATAGCACAAGGAGAATTCCCTCACTGTCCTTCCCTGTCCCTAGAAACAAGGATTCGCACAGTAAAAGACACTGACACTCTCCCTACCTATAGTTTTCTGTCCCTAGAAAAAATGTTTTTTTAAAGCACACTATAGCACAAGGAGAATTTCCCTCACTTTCCTTCTTTGTCCCTAGAAACAAGGATTATCACAGTGAAAGAAACTGACACTCTTCCTACCTATAGTTTTCTGTCCCTAGAAAAAATGTTTTTTTAAAGCACACTATAGCACAAGGAGAATTCCCTCACTGTCCTTCCCTGTCCCTAGAAACAAGGATTCGCACAGTAAAACACACTGACACTCTCCCTACCTATAGTTTTCTGTCCCTAGAAAAAATGTTTTTTTAAAGCACACTATAGCACAAGGAGAATTCCCTCACTGTCCTTCCCTATCCCTAGAAACAAGGATTCGCACAGTAAAACACACTGACACTCTCCCTACCTATAGTTTTCTGTCCCTAGAAAAAATGTTTTTTTAAAGCACACTATAGCACAAGGAGAATTTCCCTCACTTTCCTTCTTTGTCCCTAGAAACAAGGATTATCACAGTGAAAGAAACTGACACTCTTCCTACCTATAGTTTTCTGTCCCTAGAAAAAATGTTTTTTTAAAGCACACTATAGCACAAGGAGAATTCCCTCACTGTCCTTCCCTGTCCCAAGAAACAAGGATTCGCACAGTAAAACACACTGACACTCTCCCTACCTATCCTTCTCTTTCCCTAAACTAAAGGAATCCAGGTTAAGCAAGAAAAAAATAAATGTCACTGTCCCTGCCTATGCTTCTCTTTCCCTGCTCCGGAACACACTA
The DNA here is from genome assembly GCA_029206835.1 of Rana muscosa. Lineage (NCBI taxonomy): Eukaryota > Metazoa > Chordata > Amphibia > Anura > Ranidae > Rana > Rana muscosa. Next base: position 36,583,970 of record CM055117.1, read on the forward strand.
CACTAGGCCGCCGTGCTGGCGGCCTTTTATAGTGTGGGGCGTGTACTAAACACCCTCAGCAATAATTGGCCACAGGCATCCTGCCTGTGGCCAATCATTGCTCTCCTCGCTGCCGGCGCTGTGATTGGCCAAGCATGCGGGGTCACAGTGCATGCTTGGCCAATCACAGCGCCTGGATGACACTGCGATGGCATAGTGCATTGTGGGCCGTTCGCGTCACTCGAATTTGGCGCGAACGGCCCAAATCGTTCGATCTTCGTCGAACGATCGAACAGCCGATGTTCGAGTCGAACGTATGTTCGACTCGAACACGAAGCTCATCCCTACTGGCCAACAGTCACCTTCCGTGCCCGGACGATGATCTGTTTGGAATGTCTTCCAGCAGAATACATGCAGGATAGGTAAGTAAAACTCCCCTGCCTCGGCTGGGTGATTTAGCTGGACATTCCTGGAGAGATCAAGTAAGTGGTTGTGGCCCCTTTCTTCCCTCTCTCCCTGCCTTTCCCTCCTCCCTGGGCTTCTAGCTAAAGGTTGCTGGGTGCTGGGTGTCACCTAGGGGGTCCCACTGGAGCGGGGCTGGCTGTAACTAACATTTAAAAGAAATGTCATTTTTGCTTACCTGTGTTTGTGTCTCCATGCTGTCGGCGGCCATTTTGAGGTGGTCCATGCCAAGTTTGGCCTCTTGTAACTGTCTGGCGGCCATCTTCCTGTGGTTCGGCCACACCCACTGGCCCCTATCAGGTGATCGGCGGCCATGTTGGTCCACCCTGTATGCAGATATTGCCGTTCGGCGGCCATCTTTTTGTGGGCTATGGCTGCCTGACCTCTATCTTCTGTCGGCGGCCATTTTCTTAGAGCCCACATTATCTTCCATACAGACGTTTTTGGCAACCATTTTGCGAGAGCCTCCGGCCTCTAGGGTGCATTACACTGGCACGAAAATTCACACAGGAAGTGCTGATAAAAGAAGCAGACTGACACAGCAGCAAGGGGACAGCATCCCAGGCGCAGCATAGCAGTACCTATCCAGGGTGGTGAGTCCTCTGGGTAACCCAGCATCTCTGCAGCGCAGGAGGGTGGCCTATTGATATCTTGCCTGGAGCCCTGTGAGTGTCAGCGTGTGGTCAGCATGGCATCTGAGCCAGATGTCTTCTCCCCTGAAACACCAGATTTAGCAGCTGGTGTCCCTGAGGTGTCTATGGACGCTATGTCGGCAATCCTAGAGGCGTTTGCTGCCAGGGTGGAAGCAGCACACGGGAATACAGGGGGTAATAAACGCCCCCATCCCCTGCAATCTTCTGGGGATATTTCTGATGCAGAACCAGGTCCAGCTACGGCTCATGGCCCAGATTCTGATGCATCAAAGACTGCAGACCGTGACCGATCGGACAGTGAGGAGGACTCCAAGTCCAGGTCAGTACGCGAGACGGCTTTGGTATCTGACCTTATTACTGCAGTGCGGGATACGCTAAAGTTGGAAAGGACTGAAGAAGTAGCAGATACTCCAGTCCCCTTTGGGTTTCGTAAACCTGCCCGCACTGCTAAGGTGTTCCCTTGTGTGTCTTATTTTGACAAACTCTTATACAAGGAATGGGAGAACCCACTGATGGTCTTTACAGCCCCAAAGAGGTTTGCAGTACGGTACCCCTTTGAGGAGAGTTTTCTGAAGATATGGACCTCTCCCCCTATAGTGGACCCTTCGGTGTCCAGACTTAATAGAGCCACCACTATTCCAGTAGAAGGGGCTCCTGTTTTCAAGGACCCTGTGGATAAGAAGGCTGAAGCACTCGCTCGCTACCTATACTCAGTGGTAGGCTCGGCAGTACGCCCGGCATTTGCGGGGGCCCTAGTGTCTCAGACACTTACTGAATGGGCAAAATTGCTACTCCAGGGGTTAAAGGAGCGAGATGCTCCTCCTAATGAGATAACTTTGGCCGACCAGTTGGTCCAGGGCCTTAAGTTTGTCTGCGAGTCAGACATGGATACTATTCCCCTGCTGTCAAGAGCTTCGGTTTATGCAGTAGCAATACGCCGCCTGATCTGGCTAAAGGGCTGGTCTGCGGACCAGACTTCCAAGAAAGCCCTATTGGATCTGCCTTTTAAGGGCGACAGACTTTTTGGGGCTTCTCTGGATGACATCATCAAGGATGCCACAGGAGGTAAAAGCACTTTGCTTCCCCAAACTAGCAAGGGTAGGGGACCATGCCAAGGGCAAGGGCCCTCCTTTACTTCACATAAGCGTTTTTTTCGCCCCCTTAAGGCGACAGGGAAAAGACCCCAGGCCGATAAAGCGCCTGCCCAAGGACAAAAGCGTCCTTGGTCCCGAAGACCCAACAAGCCTGCGGACAAATCTGCGTCCACATGAAGGTCCGCCCCCACCCAGCTCTCGGGTGGGGGGACGTCTTCGCAAATTCGCGACTCAGTGGACTGCTCTAGTCTCCGACAGGTGGGTTTGCGAAGTAATCTCCTCAGGCTACAAGATAGAATTTCTCTCTTGTCCACCAGACAGATTCATCACCTCCAATCTCCAGCTACTACCGACCCGTCGGGAGGCCCTGTATGGGGCGGTCCAGGGTCTACTGGAATGCGGGGTAGTTATTCCAGTTCCAGAACAGGAACGGGGTCAGGGTTTTTACTCAAATCTGTTCATTGTGCCAAAGAAGGAGGGGGTTCGTCCAATCTTGGATCTCAGAGCCCTCAATTGCTTTGTGAAGGTACAAAGATTTCGGATGGAGTCGGTTCGATCCGTAGTCACGGCTCTCCATCCGGGGGACCTTCTGGCCTCCTTGGACATCAAGGACGCATACCTGCATGTCCCCATATACTCCAGACACCAGAGGTTTCTGCGATTTGCTATCGGGAAGAACCACTACCAGTTTGTGGCCCTCCCGTTTGGCCTTGCCTCAGCACCCAGGACGTTCACCAAGGTGCTCGCTCCGATTCTGGCACTTCTAAGACAGCGGGGTATCGCTATCACAGGTTACTTGGATGACCTTCTGCTGAAGGCCCCTTCAAGCTCAGAATTAGAGGTAAGCGTGTCCATTACCTGTCAGACTCTTCAAGACTGTGGTTGGATACTAAACACGCAAAAGTCAGTATTGGTGCCCACTCAACGCCTAGTGTACCTGGGGTTGATTCTGGATTCCTCAGAGGCAAAGGTATTCCTCCCTGTGGAGAAGTTGCAGACCCTCCGGGCTGCAGTACGGCAGCTGACTTCCAGGAATTGGTCGTCACTCCGTTTTTGCATGCGAGTGTTGGGCCTCATGGTAGCCTCCTTCGAGGCGGTCCCATATGCTCAATACCACACTCGAGTGTTACAGAAGGAAGTTCTGTCCAGATGGAACAGATGCCCTTCATCTCTGGATTATCAAATCCGAGTGAGCCACCTAGTCAGGAGATCCCTGGTATGGTGGCTGACAGCACCGGCTCTAATGGCCGGGAAGTCATTTCTTCCGGTTTACTGGATAGTGATCACGACGGACGCCAGCCTTACAGGTTGGGGGGGAGTCTGGGGTGTCCAGTCGGCGCAAGGTCGCTGGACCCCAGAGGAAGCCCTCCTGCCGATCAATGTCCTGGAGATCCGGGCGATCAAGCTGTGCCTCTTCAAATGGTCTCAGAGACTGCAAGGGCGTCCAGTCAGGATCCAGTCAGACAACGCCACAGCAGTGGCATATGTCAATCATCAAGGAGGAACAAGAAGCTCAGCTGCAGCATCGGAGATCGCTCGCATCCTGAAGTGGGCAGAGAGGAGCGCACCGGCACTGTCGGCCGTGTACATTCCGGGTGTGGAAAACTGGCAGGCGGACTACCTGAGCCGCCAGATGCTGGACCAGGGAGAATGGTCCTTACACCCGGAGGTGTTCCAACTCCTCTGCCAAAGATGGGGCACACCAGACGTAGATCTTCTGGCTTCCCGACTCAATCGGAAGGTATTGAGGTTTGTGGCCCGGTCAAGAGACCCATGGGCAGACGCAATGGATGCGTTGGTAGCATCGTGGGGTCAGTATCGGCTAATCTATGCCTTCCCTCCCTTAAGGCTTCTTCCTCTTCTGCTCCGCAGAGTGGAGGCAGAGGGAATTCCAATGATCCTAATCGCTCCAGATTGGCCTCAGCGTCCTTGGTACGCCGATCTAGTACGTCTGGTAGCAGACGTCCCCTGGCGCCTACCACTACGGAAGGACCTGCTATCGCAAGGTCCCATATTCCATCCTGCTTTACAGTCATTGGCTTTAACGGCATGGCTGTTGAGAACCAGGTACTGAGAGATCGGGGCCTGTCAGACTCAGTAATCTCTACTATGAGAAATGCTCGGAAACCGTCCTCTAGGAAGGTCTATCACCGCACTTGGAGGGCCTACATCTCCATGTGTGAGGAAATGAAATGGCATCCGCGTACCTATTTGGTTTCCAGAATCCTGCTGTTTTTACAGCATGGGGTAGACCAAAGGCTTGCCCTTAGTACGATTAAGGGAAAGATATCTGCCCTGGCTGTCTTTTTTCAGCGACCCCTGGCGACTCACTCTCTCGTGAGTACATTTGTGCAGGGGGTTCAACATGTGGCCCCTCCGGTCCGCCCCCCGTTACCTCCGTGGGACTTGAACCTGGTCCTCTCGGTGCTTCAGACGGCACCGTTTGAGAATATTAGAGATATTCCCCTGTTGACACTTTCTCAGAAGGTGGTCTTTTTGGTGGCTGTTACGTCAGTTAGACGAGTCTCTGAGCTGGCAGCCCTGTCCTGCAAGGCTCCCTATTTGATTTTCCACAAGGATAAGGTGGTGCTGCGGCCGCAGCCTTCCTTTCTTCCGAAAGTCGTTTTGGCTTTTCATCTCAACGAAGACATTGTACTTCCATCCTTGTGTCCTCAGCCGTCGAATCCTAAGGAGTCGGCGTTGCATTCCTTGGACGTTGTCCGAGCTTTGAGAGTATACATATCTGCTACTTCCCTGTTCCGGAAGTCAGACTCACTGTTTGTTTCGGTGGCTGGTCCCAAGAAGGGCCAAGCAGTCTCATCGGCCACCATCTCTAGGTGGATTCGACAGATAGTAATCCAGGCTTACGCCTTAAAGGGTCAGGCGCCCCCCTTTCCTGTCACGCGCATTCGACCAGGGCAATAGGTGCCTCTTGGGCTTTCCGACATCAAGCGTCTGTTTCCCAACTATGTAAAGCGGCGACTTGGTCGTCCGCTCACACTTTCACAAAATTCTACAAAGTTGATGTAGGTGCATCTTCGGATGCCTCTTTCGGTCACAAGGTTTTGCAGGCGGCTGTTTAGAGTTGCAACTCCTCCGTTGGAGGAGTGCTGTTTTGTGTTTTGGGGTGAAGTTTGTTTTTATGCTGTTACCACCCATCGTTTTTTCTCTGACGCTGCTTTGGGACGTCCCACTTTGTCAATAGAGAAGCTGTGTCGGTCCATGGACGAAAGAGTAAATAGGATTTTTTACTCACCGTAAAATCCTTTTCTCTGAGTCCATGGACCGACACAGCACCCACCTCTCCTTTTAAGTTTGTACTGCTTTTTGACGAACTGATCTGCGATGTGCAGACTGAGAGGGTATACCCAGAGGGTCCGCCCCCTGGGCGGTACTGTAGAAGGAGTGATGCAACACTTTTTACAAGTTTTTCTGCCTAGTCACTCCTAATTAACGGATAATACCCACTTTGTCAATAGAGAAGCTGTGTCGGTCCATGGACTCAGAGAAAAGGATTTTACGGTGAGTAAAAAAATCCTATTTTTTCAAAGAGCAGAATACATCCACAGTATGGAAACGGTGTATCTCTCAACGTAATATATGCAGTGCTGGTGCACTGAGCTTGCAGATAAAAGTTAGATTTTCTCTGACACTGGGCTCATGGCAGTGTAAAAAGACTGTGCACTGCAACACAAACAGGTAAACCTATGCAGATCGTTGATTTTAATCTCTGAATCTGGACTCCTATATAATATATCTCTCTCTCCCTGAAAGCACCAACAGGAACCTGGCCCTACACTACACTATCTCTCTATCTTTTCCCTCAGATTGCAGAATCAGGACTACCTCATGTATTTTACAATCTCTCCCTATTAGCAACAGCAGCAGCCAAGATCCTCTCCCTATCTATTCTGAAGCAGAGTGACGTGTGTGCTGTGTGCCTCTAGCTTATATAGAAGCTGGGTCACATGTTGCACTGACCAATCACAGCCATGCCATTAGTAGGCATGGCTATGATGGCTTCTAAGGGCACACCAGCTAATCAAAAGGTGATTGGCTGGCCCCTGAAGAATTTCTAACTGCGTAATTAGATTGCCGAACCCGAACCCGGACTTTTGCGCAAAGTCCGGGTTCGGGAAAAAGCTAAAGTTCGGTACGGACCCGAACCAACACTAGTCCCAATGACAAATGTTTTTTGAAGATTTTGAGTTTTTATTGAAACAAGGATTGGTGATAAAGCATCAGTGGGGAGGAGACACCTTTTTCCCATATTAACTCTTACAAGAGAATTTCCCTTCCTAGGGGTAGATTCCCTCTCACTTCGTGTTGTCTCCTTCTATTTGTACTCTGCAGAAATTTGGCCCTTAGGTGTTGGTGTTGTCACAACACTGTAAGCCCTCAGTTACTCTTAGTGGGTGCTGGAACGCCCTGTTGTGAACTATTATATCAAGAATTGTAATCGCATGCCATTGTTAGGAAAAATTGGGCGTTTGGTGCTGGTGCCACAACACTGCAAGTCCTCAGTTACTTTTGGTGTGCGTGGAAATGGGCCCAGCTGTGAAATATTAGATCAAGAATTGTAATTACATGCCCCTGTTGAAAAGGGGCAGAAAAATTGGGCCTCAGGCACTGGTGCCACAACACTGCAACCCCTCACAGATACTCTAGTTGAAGCACAGCAATGAGCCCTGCTGCAAAGCATTGCATCAAAAATTGTAATTGCACCCCCCCCCCCCCCCCTGTTAAACAGAGGCTGAAAAATTGGGCCTTAGCCACTGGTGGCGGTGTCCAGAACCAAAAATATTTTTCAAAATATCAGCATGATCATTGAGGAACAGGATAGTCACTCGGCATAACAGGATAGTCACTCGGCATAACAGGATAGTCAATAAAAGGTAACAACTGCGCTAGCAAACAGTTAAAAAACTTCTAAACATTAGGCAGCAGAAATAGTGTGACAACACCTCAAACAGTAAACAAAGGAAAAACTGCGCCACTTTTAAACAAAGTCTATTAGGAATTCGGAACTTATTTCGATGTGTATGGAAATCTATCAGGCATCACACCAGACTAGTCCAGTGGCATTTAACCAATCATCTACATTAGTCCATAGGTCATTAGGGTGACCCCAAGTTTCACACCACCGTGATTACTCAAAGCAAGCCGTGAAAAATCCACCACCAAAGAGAGGGGGAGCAGCTTACCAGAAGCCAAACGGTTAATGGCATTGAACTTTTGACCCAGCTGCAGCCTTTGGTGATGCAAAACGTCCCTTCCACAGCCAGTATTCTCACTCAGATGGTCCGTACACACAGTATCCAAATCATACACCCAGCATGGAATAAAAAAGGGCAGGCCAATAGCGTAATTCCGTATGGTAATTTATTAAAAGAATATATAGATCATACTCACAAAGTAAAATCAGCATGTAAACAATAAAATGCCGGCCGGCATGTCGGAAGCCTCACTCCTCGAACGTGGTGACGTCACTGAGCGTCCTCCTAGACGCGTTTCGTCATTCAATGGACGTTTTCAATAGGAGTGGGCGCTACAGAGACGCACCACGCTTAAGAAAGGCCGGACCACAATGTGAAGTACACGGTTCGGCCATCTTAGTAGTGGGCAAATATGCCCATATATTTAAAACTGGTTACCCCGCTCCACACACCTACATGTAAGGGGGACTAATTACAGCTAGAACGCTCATCTAGACGAAAACACAGGACTTATCCTGCGGGCAGAAAATAGTTTAATTTTTAGTTTTTTGGCCTGGGCCGTGATTAATCCCGAAAGTAGATATCCATAGGGGTAGGCTCACGATAATTAAACGGATATCTAATTTGAGGAAATTGATTACTAGTTATAGAATGTGTATAGTGTAAAAATGTAAAAATATACATATTAGTGCACATAAATATCATTTTTACACACATTTGAAAAACAACGTGAGGGTGACCTCTACTGGCGAAACCAGAAAGTGACATTAACCTGAAATTTGATCAAGGATATTGGCAGTATTCTGTGTAAACTAATGTGAAGAAAGAAAAAAAGAAGAAAAGAAAAAAAGGAAGGAAAACGACATCCAATGGCAGAACCCATAGTGTCATTACCATATAAATAATTCAACATTTATATTCAACCCCACTCCCCCAAAACGCAAACCCCACTCCCCCTTCCTTTTCTTCCTTTTGGGATTCCAATCTATGCGTTTTGGGGGAGTGGGGTTGAATATAAATGTTGAATTATTTATATGGTAATGACACTATGGGTTCTGCCATTGGATGTCGTTTTCCTTCCTTTTTTTCTTTTCTACTTTTTTTCTTTCTTCACATTAGTTTACACAGAATACTGCCAATATCCTTGATCAAATTTCAGGTTAATGTCACTTTCTGGTTTCGCCAGTAGAGGTCACCCTCACGTTGTTTTTCAAATGTGTGTAAAAATATTTATGTGCACTAATATGTATATTTTTACATTTTTACACTATACACATTCTATAACTAGTAATCAATTTCCTCAAATTAGATATCCGTTTAATTATCGTGAGCCTACCCCTATGGATATCTACTTTCGGGATTAATCACGGCCCAGGCCAAAAAACTAAAAATTAAACTATTTTCTGCCCGCAGGATAAGTCCTGTGTTTTCGTCTAGATGAGCGTTCTAGCTGTAATTAGTCCCCCTTACATGTAGGTGTGTGGAGCGGGGTAACCAGTTTTAAATATATGGGCATATTTGCCCACTACTAAGATGGCCGAACCGTGTACTTCACATTGTGGTCCGGCCTTTCTTAAGCGTGGTGCGTCTCTGTAGCGCCCACTCCTATTGAAAACGTCCATTGAATGACGAAACGCGTCTAGGAGGACGCTCAGTGACGTCACCACGTTCGAGGAGTGAGGCTTCCGACATGCCGGCCGGCATTTTATTGTTTACATGCTGATTTTACTTTGTGAGTATGATCTATATATTCTTTTAATAAATTACCATACGGAATTACGCTATTGGCCTGCCCTTTTTTATTCCATGCTGGGTGTATGATTTGGATACTGTGTGTACGGACCATCCGAGTGAGAATACTGGCTGTGGAAGGGACGTTTTGCATCACCAAAGGCTGCAGCTGGTTCAAAAGTTCAATGCCATTAACCGTTTGGCTTCTGGTAAGCTGCTCCCCCTCTCTTTGGTGGTGGATTTTTCACGGCTTGCTTTGAGTAATCACGGTGGTGTGAAACTTGGGGTCACCCTAATGACCTATGGACAGATGATTGGTTAAATGCCACTGGACTAGTCTGGTGTGATGCCTGATAGATTTCCATACACATCTAAATAAGTTCCGAATTCCTAATAGACTTTGTTTAAAAGTGGCGCAGTTTTTCCTTTGTTTATTGATAACAGGATAGTCACTCGGCATCAGCATAGGCAGTCTTGAAGGGATCTGACATTTCAAAAAAATTATTCGGTTACATCAGCATCAGGTGCTTGGTAGCTGGTGGTGATCCAAGACTGATTCATTTTTATGAAGGTCAGTCGATCGACTGGTGCACCCTGTGATCGTTTACAAAGCCTCCAGCAGCATGAATGTGTGTTCCAAAAGAAGGCAGGACAGGCCAGTAGCTCAATTGCATACTGTGCAAGCTCTGGCCAGTGATCCATCCTCAAGACCCAGTAACCCAGAGGATTTTTGGTGGGAAAGATGTCTGTCTGATCTTGCCCCTAGTTGTTCCTGCACCATGTAAACCAGACGCTGGCGATGGTTGCTGGAACCGATCATACCTTGGGGCTGTGTACTAAAAAATTGTCTAAATGCAGTGGTCAGATGGCCACCTTCTCCATCGCTCCTTCTTTGACTGACTGAAGCCTCAGCAACATGTTGTCATGGACCAGGAATTTGTAACCTCTCAGTCTCTGGGAACGGGTTGCACAGACCTTTCTGCAAGGCCTCCCAAAGATGCTTCATCCTCTGCTCCCTCTGCGACGGCAAGATAAGGTCCGCAACCTTACCCTTGTAACGTGGATCAAGGAGGGTTGCCAGCCAGTAATGATCCCTCTCCTTGATCGCACGAATACAAGGATCCTTCCGCAGGCTTTGCAGGAGCAGGGAGGCCATGCAGCATAGGGTTGCTGAGGCATTCGGTGCGGAGTCCTCTGGGTAACTGAGGACGACATGATCCGCAGCCACCTCCTCCCAGCCCCGTACAAGTCCATTGGTGTCTTGGGACTGTAAATGATCCCTTGAAGACTGCTGCTGCTGAGTGCTAGGCTCCACCTCCATGCTGACACAATAATCCTCCTCCTCTTCCTGTGTGATAGCCAGGCCATCAGGAACACTGTCTGGATAAAGGGGGCCTTGAGAGGTAAGGAAGTCCTCCTCTTCCTTCCTCTGTTCTGCCTCAAGTGCCCTGTCCATTATTCCATGCAGCGTGTGCTCCAACAGGTGGACAAGAGGGACAGTGTAACTGATGCATGCACTGTCACTGCTCACCATACTTGTGGCCTCAAATGGTGCCAGGACAGTGCATGCATCCCTGATCATGGCCCACTGGCGTGGGGAAAAAAAATCCAAGCTCCCCTGACACTGTCCTGGTGCCATATTGCAACAGATACTCATTGATGGCCCTCTGCTGCGTGTGCAGCTGCTGCAGCATGGCCAACGTAGAGTTCCACCTGGTGGGCATGTCACAGATTAGGCGGTTCTTGGGCAGGTTGTAACCCTTTTGCAGCTCAGCCAGCTGAGCACTGGCATTATATGACCTGCGGAAATGACCACAGAGTTTCCTGGCCTGCTTCAGGACCTCCTGTAAGCCCGGGTACCTGCCCAAGAACTGCTGCACCACCAAGTTAAGGACATGAGCCAAACAGGGCACATGGGTCAGGTGTCCCTGTCGGAGGGCGGAGAGGAGATTTGTGCCATTGTTGGAAACCACCATTCCTGGCTTAATCTGGTGTGGCGTCAACCACCTCTGAGCCTGCCCCTGCAGAGCTGACAGAATCTCTGCCCCAGTGTGGCTCCTGTCCCCCCAAGCACACCAGCTCAAGCACCGCATGGCATCTCTTTGCCTGCGTACTTACATAGCCCCTTGAACGCCTACGGAGCACTGCTGGTTCCAAGGACAAAGCACAGGAAGGGGCTATGGAGGAGGAAGAAGAAGAGGAGGGGGTGGAGGAGAGAGGTGTGTCAGGATCACCAGTAGTAACATTTTGAAGGCGTGGTGGTGGAACAACCTCCAACACTACTGCACCTTGTCCTGCATCCTTCCCAGCTGATAGCAGAGTCACCCAATGCGCCGTAAAAGATAGTTAACGTCCCTGTCCATGCCTGCTGGACCATGAGTCAGCAATAATATGCACCTTACCGCTGACCGCTCTGTCCAGCGAGGCCAAGACATTGCCTTCCACATGCCGGTAGAGAGCCGGAATCGCCTTCCGTGAGAAAAAGTGGTGTTTGAGAACCTGCAACTGAGGAACTGCACATTCCACAAACTTACGGAAGGGGCAGAGTCTACCAACTGAAAAGGCAGCAGTTGAATTGCTAGCAATTTAGCCAAGCTAGCATTCAACTGCTGGGCATGTGGATGGCTGGGAGCGAACTTCTTTTGGCGGTGCAGCAGCTGGGGCAGGGAAATTTGCCTGGTACAATCGGACGTCTGTGTACCGATAGCAGATTGCCCGCAAGTACTTGGCTGTGACGCACCTAATTCTACACCTTCATTCCTCTCAGTGCAGGTTTCAGAGAGGACTGAAGGTATAGTGGGGTTGGAGATCCCAGCTGATGAGAAGAAAGGAGAGGTCCACTTTGTTCTTTGGTGTGGGTCTTTTAGGTATACTTGCCAATGGACTGCATGGCAGGTCGACATATGTCTGGTCAAGCATGTGGTGCCCAAGCGGCTGATGTTTTGGCCATGCGAGATACGCTTTAGACATATGTTGCAAATGGCAACGGTGCGATCTGCTGCACACGTCTGAAAAAAGGCACACACCAAAGAACTTTTGGAATAACACGCAGAGACAGCAGCGCCCTGCACATGCGGAGCTCTTCGGTGTGATGCAGTCGGTGTGCTGGCCCCTGGAGGGCTTCCTGCCTCATTGGAGATGTGCTTCCTCCTCCTCCTCTCTCCTATCAGGCACCCACGTAGAGTCCGTGACCTCATCATCCCTTCCCTCCTCATCACTGGAGCCAATCTGGCAGTATGCTGCAGCTGGGGGAACATGACTGCCAGATAGCTGTCATTGTTGGGTACCCCCTCTCTCTGGGCTTACGTTTCTGCCTTCCTCCAGCTGGGTTCCATCATCGGAGCCTTCAAAACACTGGGCACCCTCATGAAGCATGTACCCAACACTGGTCAAACAGTTCGGGGGACTCCTCAGGAGGACATGGTGGGGCTAGGGAAGGAGTGACTGATGCCTTTGAGCCGAGGGAAGAGGCCCCTTTGGCAGCTGCTTTGCCAGACAAAGTACCCTGAGCCTGGGAGAGAGAGGATGAGGAGGAGGAGGAGGACGGCTTGGCCATCCACTCTACCAAGTCTTGGGCATGTTGCGGCTCAACATGGCCAGCTGCCGAAAAGGAGGACAAGCGTGCCACGTGCTGATGAGGATGCACCGTGTCCACGACCAGCACTGTTGCCTCTAGACACAGAGCCTGCTTGCCCTCTTCTATTGCCTCGTGACTGTCTGCCTTTCCTTGTTTGCCTTCCAGACATACTAATGGCCTGAGTGAGATGTAGCTGCACAAAGGTGGGATGTGTGTGTGTGTATACATATATATATAATATACATATACTGATTATAATGCAGCTATCAGAATAAACTGCCTGCTGTGGTATTAGTATAGGAAAAGCAGCAATTGTCTTCAGTTAGTTTTAGGTGAAAACTGTGCAGAGTACACAGTAGTACACTAACTGAAAATATTTGCAGCTCTCTGCCTGTGGTTTTATTATGAGAACACCGGTATAATAGTCACTAACGGTATTCAGGTAAGCTTTAGGTGAACGCTATGCAAAGCACACAGTACACTAAGTGAAACACTGACTGCAGCTAGCACAATCACCTGCCTGCCTGTCACAGTATAGAGAATAACAGGAACAGATCTAGCTAAACTGAATACAGTGTATAAATATATATACAACACCTAGGATGCATATATATCCTCTACACACTGTTACTGCAGCTAACTGACTCGCCTGCCTGCTCTATCTAATTCAATATAAATGACACTGTCTCTCTATGATATCTCTCTCTTTTAACAACTCCAACACACTACACAAGGCCATCTAAAATCAGATGTCTGGGAACCCTGTATTTCTCCAAATATCAAGCAGCAATATTTCATTTAACAAAACACCATACCACATTCAAAATGCCTCTTTGGGTGAGTATTGAAGAGGTTAATCATCTTGGTATAGACAATATACTTTTGCCTACTTCCAAAGGATACACCTAAACTACAGAACCCTATTTCATTTCATGCATTCTTTGAGTATGGGACTCTGTTAAATACCCAGGGAATATCTTATCACCCCATCGCCCACTTCGAAAGTACCTACACAATCCCTCTTTCCCTGGAAAAGTTGCAAATTTCATAAAATTCCTGACCAACAGGAAAAAAAAAAAAAGCCTTACATTTCAGCTTTAAGGCCAGGTTCAACACAGGACTACAGAACATTCCTCCTTATGTTATGAAGATAAATGGCAATCAAAATAAATTCATCTATGCTTAAGAATACATGGTAAAGAATATATTTATCACAAAAGCAACTAGCACAATTTTGTAGGCAGCAAATATCGCAGCTGTAATCAAATAATGCAGTGCTTTCTTCCAAAGGTGAAATATATGAAAGAGTCTTTCACAATAGTCCACACAGAGGGGGTTATTTACGAAAGGTAAATCAACTTTGCACTACAAGTGCACTTGGAAGTGCAGTCGCTGTAAATCTAAGTCAGTGGTTCTCAACCTTCTAGTGCCGTGACCCCTTGATAAAATCTCCCAAGTTGTGGGGACCCCTAACAGTAAAATTATTTTGTAGCGTGGGTTGTCAGCACCCAAGGCAAGACCAGTAATTTGTGCCCCTAACCCTCGGACATTTAGTGCTCCCTGAGTCCCTTCCACTTGTACAGTATTAAAACCCCTTATGGTACATTTTAGGATGTACCACTCTTCCTCCTTGTTTTCCTTTCTTTCCCCTTTATCTCTCGCCTTTTAAATTTTTTGTTCCCCCCCCCCCCCCATCCTTCTCTCTAGCCGTCTTTGTTCTCTCTCTCTCTTATTCTTTCTCTCCTTTTTCTTTGTTCCTTCCTCTTTTACTCTCCCTTCCATGTATTCTCTATTTTTACTCCTTCTCTTACTCCTTGGTGGGGGGATGGGATGAGTGGCAGTGCTGGCAGGGAGTTGGGATGAGTGGTACTGCTGGTGGGGGGTGGGATCAGTGGCAGTGCTGGGGGGAGTTCTGATCGGCCAACTTAGGTGTTCTTGAACAAGATCATCTGCTGATCCGAGAACTGTAGTGGGGACTTATAATGGCGACTATAATCACAGGTAGTGTAACTCACTGTGTCTCCGGCTTTGTGGTGTCTCGTAGCAGTGACACCTATGCTGAAATCAGGAAATGGGGTCTCCTCCAGCCCCTCCCACCTCACATTCCTCACCAGTCAGCTGACCTCTAGTCTCTGCCCCCCCCCCCCCCCCCCCAGCCATGCCATAAACTGAATGGGCAGCTGCAGGCTTCAGGAACAGCCCTGCTGTGTGGCTGCGAAAAGGCTGGGAGAGCAGCGCGGGCTTCAAGAACAGCCCAGGATTTGGTGACCCCTGGCAAATCATCATTCGACCCCCAGGTTGAGAACCACTGATCTAAGTGGTAGATCTGAAATGAGGGGAAGCTCTGCTGATTTTATCATCCAATCATCTACAAGCTAAAATGCCCTTTTTTATTTTCCTTGCATGTCTCCCTCGGATCTACAGCAACTTTACTTTCAAGTGCACTTGCAGTGCAAAGTGGATTTGCCATTAGTAAATTACCCCCAGAGTGTTCAATAAAGCCATATATTAGAAGACACATCAGGAGTATAAGAAATGCTACAAGATAGTGTCAAGAGGGAAATAACCTTCACCATGGCACGTAGAGACTCTTATGCCTTGTACACACGATCAGAATTTCCGATGAAAAAAGTCAGATGGACTTGTTTCATCGGAAATTCCGATCGTGTGTGGGCCCCATCTGACTTTTTTCCATCAGTTTTTAGAAATAGAACATGTTTTCAATTTTTCCGATGGAAAAAAAAAACGATAGTAATTTCCTATCGTTTGTGTGGAACTCCGAAGGAGAAAAAACCCACGCATGCTCAGAATCAAGTCAACGCATGCTTGGAAGCATTGAACTTCATTTTTCTCGGCTCGTCTGAGTGTTTTACGTCACCGCGTTTTGGACGGTCGGAATTTAGTCTGACAGTGTGTATGCAAGACAGCTTGAACGGAATTCCGATGAAAAATTCCAACGGATTTTAGACCATTGGATACTCCGATCGTGTGTACAGGGCATTAGGCCTTGTACGCACAACCGGTTTTCCCGGCAGGAAATCTGCCAGGAGAGCTTTTGGCCGGGAATCCCGGCCGCGTGTATGCTTTCCCAACAGGAAAACTGCCGGAAATCACGGCGGGAAAAATAGAGAACCTGTTCTCTATTTTCCCATCGGGATTCCCGACAGAGTATTTCCTGCCGAGAAAACCGGTCGTCTGTATGCTTACCTGTAGGGGAAGAACCCGCGCATGCTCGATAACACTTTGATGCATGCGCGGTAGCATACAACGTTAGTGTGGGATGTAGCAAGGTGGCGGCAACGGAATCGAATGTGACGAGACACCGGCTCGTCGTAGTCGATGATGTCACCGCATTCTTGCCATTCAAAAGAACGGCGGGTTTTTGTGTGGCCGTGTGCATACACGTGTAGCGGCCTCACCCCATCTCTTTTGTCTAGGGGTATATCACACGACAGGGTGAGATGCGCTACGGCCCATGTCCTCCCCATAGCTGTAGGTGAGGTGAAGGCCAGTACCAGATATTTCCTCGGGCCTGTGTGTTTTGTTCTAGAATCAAGTCCTGCTGTGCCAACACTTCCCTTTGCTCCCATTAACCAGAGTTCCACACACGATCACAGTCCAACTCTTGTTTTATTGTACATCTCACAATAAACAGTGCTTCAGTAGCCAACTGGTTGCGACTTGATAACATTTTGATACGGGGGATGAGCAGGTCGAGGCACTATCCTGGTTATCAGCTAAACCACTGCGATCTCGCCAGCGGTTACTATAGCCATAGCTAGAAAGGACTTAGAACTTGAGAGTCTCTACCAGCGACTCAAGAGAACATAGATAGGAGTACCTTCGCTGCGTTGTGGCCCCTGTCAGGGGAAGATGTCCCTCCAAGAGAGTTACCAGAGGCCCATCCGTCGCTGGGTTGATGCTGCTCCAGACTCTCCGAATGGGTATCCTCCCCGGCCTCCTCACCTCAGACATGGGCCCCATCCACTTCAGGGACCCTTGGACGTCTCCACCCTCGCGGGACCCAGTCGAAGTCACTGGGCCCCAGGCCTCCTGGTTTAGTACCTCACCCCAGGCTGAAGGTGCCTGGGATGGACTCCAACTCCATCCCGGTCAGGCCTAGGGCACCTGAGCCAGAATCCGGAACCCCCCCCCCGCACCCAGGCCTAAGGTGCCTGGGTGCGTGAAGAAGACTCTCCAGCAGAGCAAGACCTTGTGACCAGGGCGTTTCCCCCTTTTATCCCCTCCAATGACGCCATGGCAGGTTCCCCGCCCTCGCCGTACCATCTCCGAGAAGGGACAAAAAGGACAGCACTATGGCAGTGAATCTACCTTGAGCCTGTGGGCACCCCGCCACCCACAGGCCAAGGAGATTATTACACCGCCCAATCCTCCACGAATACAAATGGTCATTACTCCCATACCTAAACACCTGAACTTCCACCCAGGTGTACCCCACCTAAATTTAAAGACCACGCTACATACGGCTTTTCAAGGCAAGCCTGCCAGGAATCCCATCGGGAAAACCAACTTTTTTTTCCAGACGGGATTCCCGGTCGTGTGTACAGGGCTTTACTCCAAGCTCCTCTTACCCCAAGCTATGGATCACTTTGGTCGATGATGGCGAACCTTGGCACCCCAGATGTTTTGGAACTATATTTCCCATGATTTTCATGCACTCTGCAGTGTAGTTGAGCATCATGGGAAATGTAGTTCCAAAACATCTGAGGTGCCAAGGTTCGCCATCACTGATATAGTGGGTGGTGTGATAGAGGGGGTGCCAAGGTTTGCCATCACTGAGCTAGATTCTAAGTGGTCAAATGATCAATGGGTATCGCAAAGGCTCCAGCCAAATTGTATGAGGACTGTGGATTGCTAATATTCTTCACTCCAAATCAAATCTCAAGCCTCCATGCCATACCATGCAAATCAAAAGGAGAAAGAAAACCACTTCAAGGTGTAGTAGTAAAAACACTTCAACATTTATTACAAGCTCCATACACTCAATATTTATAGTAAAACAGGCGTGTCATCAATAATAAAGAAGTCTCAAACCGGCAAGATGGTTACTCGTGCGTGATGACGTCGCACACAGTAGCCATCTTGCTGATTTGAGGCCTTTTCTATTACTGATGACATACCTGTTTTACTATGAATATCATTTTTAAATTTCACTTTTGGAAGAAAGTGCTGCATTTTTATTTTATTACATTAGGTTATGAAGATAATGAGAAGGGGATAAATTCTGTAGTTCAACAGGAAAAACTCAGGTAGGGTTGACAAGACTGCTTGAGATTTCAGGGCAGCAGTGGCACTGTGTTTTCAGCTCATTCTAGGAAATCAGGAGCGAGCTACACTGTAAATTTCTAGGAGGATCAATGAGTACTGCAGTTTGATGTAGAGTCAGAGTTGTTTTTTTTTATTTTTGACATATGCTAATAGCTGTTCCTAAAAAGTGGCTACTAAATGTACACTACTCCTATAGCTAATAACAAGTATGAATTAACACTAGAGATATACAGTATATATATATAAAAAAAGGCAGCTATAAAAGAAAGTACAGTACTGTATATGTGTGCAAAAGTAATCAAGCTTTGGGTTTAGAGGAAAAGGCAAACAATCCATTTTGCAAAGTGTTTTGCCTTCTCGGCAGAAAATGGGATGGAGGTAAATTGAGGCAGACAAATGACTCGTAAATAGCTTACGAAGAGACAAAAAGCACAAACCTGTTCTATGGGAACAGATAAAACGCCATTGATCACCGTTCCAGGCCTCATCTAATGAACACTAACCCTGGTTAACGGAGAACTATCATATCGGGTGATAATTGTAAAATATTACAAGATGGAGGAATGAACTTGGCTATAACCTGTTGGCCTCTTGTCTGGGAGTACTATTTCTGAGTGCTTGTAGTTTACAGTCAGTAGTTAAACTCATTTTTTAATGCAGCCATAGCAGCTTCAGCTAATGTATTCTTCATTATATATTGGAATGACCCCCCACAAAGTAGTAAGGCAGGATAGCATTTATCAGGGGCAAAAGCTAACAGTTGGGGGGGGCTCACTTTACCCTTTTCAATGTTTTTTCACCCATTAAACTCATGGAGGGAGAGTTAGGGGCACAGGATACCCAAAATACCAAAATTTTCCACAAAACTGGTAGCATTTGCCATCCGGGGGTTATCCTCGGGATATTGCGGGGGTAAAAACAAACAGTTGGGTTCTCACTTTAATCTTTCAGTGGTTTTTGTCATACATTAAACCCGTGGAGAAAGGGTAAAGCCCTGTACACACGATCGGTTTTATGGACTTTTTTCATCTGACAAGCCGATCATGTATGGGCCCCATCGTTTTTTTTTTCCATCAGTGTAAAAAAAATAGAACATGTTTTAAATTTATCCGATGGGAAAAAAAATGATAGCAAATTACTATCGTCTGTGGGGAACTCCATCGGATGAAAAACCCACGCATGCTCAGAATCAAGTCGACGCATGCTCAGAAGCATTGAACTTTTTCTCGGCTTGTCGGAGTGTTTTACGTCACAGCGTTTGGAACGGTCGGTTTTTTGACTGATGATGTGTAGGCAAGACTGATGGAAGTCAGCTTCATCGGATTTCCGATGGAAAAATCCATTGGTTAAAAATCCATAGGAAATCCGATCGTGTGTACAGGGCTTTAGGGACACAGGATTACCAAAATATCCTGCAAAATTGGTAGAATTTGCCATCCAGGGGTTTATCCTTGGGTTATTGTGGGGTAAAAACAAACAGATGGGTGCCTACTTTAATCTTTCAATGGTTTTCCCCATGTTAAACTCATGGAGATTGCATTTAAAGCACAGGATACCCAAAATATCTCAGGCCTTCTATTAACGAAATTGATGGTATTGGGTTATTGTGGGGTAAAAGCATTCCAACATTACAACATTGGGTGTTCACTTTAACCTTTCTATGCTTTTTTTTATTTTTTTATTATTAAACTCATGGAGAGGGTTGGGGGCACAGGATACCCAAAGTATCCCAGGCTGACTTTTATCAACCAAATTGTTGGTAGCATGTACCATTTGGGGGTGGATCCAAGGGTTATAGTGGAGTATAAACAAACAGTAATGCCTTGTACACACGATCGGACTGTCCGTCGAATTAAAGTCCGACTGAGTTTCCGATGTAATTCCGTCCAAGCTGTCTTGCATACACACTGTCAGACCAAATTCCGACGTCCATAATGCGGTGACGTACAACACGTACGACGGCACTATAAAGGGGAAGTTCAAATCCAACAGTGCCACCTTTTGGGCTGCTTTTGCTGATCTCGTGTTAGTAAAAGTTTGGTGAGAGACGATTCGCGCTTTTTAGCCTTGTGCTTTTCAGTTTGTTACAGCGTGACGAATGTGCTATCTCCATGACGAACGCTAGTTTTACCAGTCCGAGCGTTCCCGTCTTGTACTTGATTCTGAGCAGGCATGTTTTTTTCTCCGTCGGAGTTCCATACAGACGATCAGGATTTCTGATCGGAATTTTTTTTCACCGGAGAAAAAGAAAACATGTTATCTTTCTAAATCCGCTGGAATTTCCGATGGAAAAAGTCCGATGGGGCATACACATGGTCGGAATATCCGATGAAAAAATTCCATCTGACTTTTTTCATCAGAAATTCCGATCGTGTATACAAGGCATTAGGTGCTTACTTTAACCTTTCAATGTTTTTTCACTTATTAAACTCCTGTAGAGAGGGTTAAGCCTCGTACACACGGTCGGACTTCCATCGGACTTTTCCGTGGATTTTTGTCCGAACGGAGTTGGTTGGGAACACCCATAGCATACACACCACAGGACTTTTCTGCAAACTTTCTTAAAACTTATTACAACATCGCAGGTTTTTTCTGCTCTTTTCTGCTCTTTACTGCCACCCTTTGGTCAACTTCTGCTATTGTTGGTTGATTTTAACATTAGTTGTTTTGTCCATCGGACTAAAGTCCGATGGTTATCTGTACACACGGTCGGACTTTGCTCCATTGGACTTTTGTTGGGCAAAAGTTTGTCCGTTTGCAGACCCAACTTTTGTCCGATGAAATCCAAAACCAAACGAAAAAAGTTTGTCCGATGGAGCGTACACACGGTCGGATTGTTGGTCCAACTTGCTTAAAACTAAGTTTGTTGGGTAAAAGTCCGACCGTGTGTACGAGGCTTTAGTGGCACAGAAGGCCCTAAATGCCTCAATTCTTTCTGTTAGCAAAGAAATTGATGGTGGCTTTGCCATCGGAGGGTGGATCCTTGGGTTATTGTGGGTAAAAACAAACAGATGGGTGCCCACTTTAAGATTTCAAAGTTTTTTTCACTCAAATTCTCAAGGAATGGGTTAGGGGCACAGGATACCCAAGATTCTGAAATATCCCACAAAATTGGTAGCATTTGCCATCCGGGGGGCTTAGCCTTGGGTTATTGTGTGGTAAAAACAAACAGGGTGCTTACTTTAATATTTCAATGGTTTTTCACACAATAAACTCATGGAGAGAGGGTTAGGAGCAGAGACCTTCTTTTAGCAATGAAAGTGATGGTAGCATTTGCCATCCAAGGGTGTATTCTTGGGTCATTGTGGGGTAAAAACAAACAGTTGGGCACTTACCCTAGCCTTTTGATAGTTTGTCACTCATTCGACTCATGGAGAGAGAGTTAGGGGCACAAGATACCCAAAATACCAAATTGTTGGTAGCATTTTCTTTTGGAGGGTGGATGCTTGGAGTACTGTAGGGTAAAAACAAACAGTTGGGCGCTTACTTTAATCTTTCAATGATTTTTCACTTATTAAGCTCATGGAGAGAGGATTAGAGGTACAGGATGCTCGAAGTGACCTTCTCTTTGTTAGCAAAGAAAATCATTGTAGCTTTTGCCATCCAAAGGTGGATCCTTAGGTTGTTGTGGGGTGACAATGAACGGTTGGGGTACTGGCTCACAACCTTTTGATGGCCTTTTGTCCGGGAGTACCATTTCTGAGTGCTTTTATTTTATTGTTGAACTCATTTTTCAATGCAGCCATAGCAGCTTCAGCTAATGTATTCTTCATTATATATTGGAATGACCCCCCCCCCCCAAGCAGGATAGCATTTATCATCAAAGGGTAGGTTGTAGGGTAAAAGCTAACAGTTGGGGGCTCACTTTAACCTTTTTTTTTTTTTTTAACAAGAAAAATGTTTATTCAGATTGAACAGTACAAGCGATGCATAGACACAGTTAGTCATAGAAAAAAGCATTATGCAGATTTATCCTAGGTTAGATGTCCTGCAGATATAAACAGGAGGGAAGTGTTGAAAGGCTAGTATACACAATACAGCGAGATATCGTTATGGAAACAAGAAATCCCAACAGGGTTGGTCGGGGAGGTCCAGGGGGGAAGGGGGGGGGGAAGGAGGGGAGGAGGAGGAGTGAGGAATGGGAGGGGGGGGCAGGGGGCAGGGAGGGACCTCATCTAATCAGTCAAATACACCTTGAACAGATAGCGAATAGCTCACTGGGGATCTAACATTGGGCCGTTGTTCTCATTGTCACCCATGAACTCGGTGCCCCAAGAATCTATCCACCCCGACCATATCTTATCAAATTTAGTAGGACAGTTTCGACTAGCAAAGGTGATCTTGTATAGTGGCAGCACCGAGTTCAATACCAAGCGCCACGAGGACACCGTAGGAGGTACCGCGCTCTTCCAGTGGAGGAATATCTCCCTACGAGCATAAAAAGTAGCGTATCTAAGGAAGAGTTTAGTGTATTTACCCCTCACCCCAGGATTAAAGACATTCAGCAGTAGTGATTTAGGGTCAGTTTCCAAATCCAGAGAAGTCACCCGAGCGAGGTCATCCACCACTCCCGACCAATAGTCTCCGAGGCGGGGGCAGGACCAGACCATGTGGAAAAAGGGGGCAGCCTGTAGGCCACATCTGGGACAAGCCACCGGGGTGCTAGGATTCATAATTGTCAACCGTTTTGGAGTGAAATAGGCTCCGTGGAGGAACTTGACCTGCATAAATCGGTCCCTAGCCGAGACCATAGTGGTAACGAAAGAGGACACACATGTCTCCCATTCATCCTCTGACAGATCAGGAATGTCCATCCTCCATTTGTCCATAGTTTTTTCCAGTTTCTTTGTGGGAGTAATGGACAAACGGAGGTATAGGGAGGACAGAGGTTTGTCTATGATCTTGGCATTAAGAAACCCCTCCACAGAGTCTGATTCCAGCGTGAGAGGTGATGGGAACTGTTTCCCGTAGGCATGCCGGAGCTGGTAGTATCGGAACAACATCCATCCCGGCAGTGAGTAGGCAGCCTGGAGATCGGAAAAAGATCGCAGCCTGCCACCCCTGACAATGTGCCTCAGCTTCACTATACCCTTTCTCGCCCAGATCTGCGGATCCGGGACGGAGTTCATGTGCGGCAGATTAGGGTTGCCCCAAAGGGGAATATGAGGTGAGAATGTCTCGGGGGAGCCGAAACGGGATCTGGCCCTGTGCCATATCGTGATGGTTGTACGCATCAAGTCCGTGATGCCAGGGTGGGACCTCGCCCCCCTGAACACCACGTTACTAAGGGAGGAATATGACCCCATTATGGCCGCCTCCAGAGTCACTGCCGGGTTATCGCGGGGTTGGGAGAACCACCATCTAACCGTCACCAGGACGGCCGCCCAAAAGTAGACCTGGAAGTCCGGCAGGGATAGTCCCCCCCTAGCAATGGTAAGCTGAAGGGTGGAGACAGCCAGCCGCGGGGGCCCCCCATTCCAGATAAAGGAGGATATTATACTTTTTAGCTTGGTAAAAAATGAGGCGGGGGGGATCAGAGGGGAATTTCGGAAGAAGTAGAGAAATTTAGGCAAATACACCATCTTAATCAAGTTCACCCTACCCACTGGTGAAAGGGGGAGAGTCCTCCAGGTTGTACATTTCTGCGAAAAGGTTTTCAGCAGTGGTTGGAGATTCAGCTCATAGTATGAGGACAGCGGGGTCCTGACCGTAACTCCCAGATATTTAAATTCAGGTGTCC
The DNA here is from genome assembly GCA_029206835.1 of Rana muscosa. Lineage (NCBI taxonomy): Eukaryota > Metazoa > Chordata > Amphibia > Anura > Ranidae > Rana > Rana muscosa. The sequence goes on from CM055117.1 coordinate 36,607,711, forward strand.
AATTTAGGGGGGTGCTCGTCAGTGGGTGAGGGCCCGACGCATGCAGCGAGAAGAGGAGTGATTTTCCCCAATTAACCTTAATACCCGAGAACGAGGCGAATATATCCACTATTTGAAGTGCAGGTGGAAGGGAGGAAGTATCTTTGAGGAAAAGGAGGGTGTCATCGGCATAGAGGGATATTTTATCCGTAACTGCACCTATCCGAATCCCCTCTACCGAGGGAGCAGATCTGATGCGGGCCGCCATGGGTTCCATGGCTAGCGCAAACAGACCGGGGGAAAGCGGGCAGCCCTGCCTAGTACCCCTAGACAGGGGGAAAGGTAACGACAGCGAATTATTTGTGCGTATACGGGCTGTGGGATTGTGGTATAGCATCTGAATCCATCCAATAAATCGGGGGCCAAACCCAAATTTATGCAAGACGGCCCAGAGGTAGCGCCACTCAACCGAGTCGAAAGCCTTCTCGGCGTCTAAGGAGGCTACCACCTCTGTGCCGCCCTCACTTTCCCTGGAGAGATGAGTGAGGAGACGACGGATATTAATATCAGTTCCTCTGCCCGGCATAAAGCCAGACTGATCTGCATGTACCAATGCGGTGATCACAGTGTTCAGTCGTCCGACCAGTATTTTGGCCAGCAGTTTGGCATCTACGTTGAGGAGAGAGATTGGGCGGTACGAGGAACACTGTTCAGGGGCCTTGCCTGGCTTAAGGATGACAACAATCACCGCCTCAGCCATTGTCGGGGGGAGAGAGTTCTCCTCCGCGGCCTTTTGGAGCATAAGTTTAAAGGATGGGAGAATTTCTGTTGCATATGCTTTAAAGAATTCGGCAGGGATGCCATCAGGACCCGGCGTTTTGCCGCCTTGCAAGGACGCTACCGCTCGTTGAAGCTCCTCCAATGTGATAGGGCCATCCAATGCCTCCCTGTACGAGGATGTCAGGCACGGAAGCTCCGTCTCATCGAGATAGGCTGTAAGCTCTGCATCCGTGCAAATCATCCGAGAGCTGTAAAGCTCCTGATAGAAAGATGCAAATCTGGCATTAATAGCACTGGGGTCCGTCAAAGCCGCCCCATCAGAGTCATATATCAGCGAGATGGTCACTGGAGAGGAGTTCTCCCGTGCCAGCCATGCCAGCATACTACCCGTCTTCTCCCCATGTTCAAATATTCTTTGGGACTGATGCAGAAGCGCATTTTTTGTGGCCGCTGTTCGGAGCAGGAGAACATCCCTCAAAGCTGCCTGGGAATCTGATTAAACCCTGGGGGACCCAGTATTTGAGTATTCTACTTCGAGTGCAGCCACCCTCCTCTCAGCCCCCAGAGTGTCCTCTCTCAGATCCCTCCGGACCCCACGAATGTGGGACTCACTTTAACCTTTGATGGTTTGTTTCACCTATTAAACTCATGGAGAGAGGGACACAGGATACCCAAAATATCCCACAAAACTAGTAGTATTTTCCATTTGGGGGTTATCCTTGGGTTATCTTGGGGTAAAAACAAACAGTTGGGTGCTCACTTTAATCATCCGATGTTTTTTGTTACACATTAAACTTATGGAGAGAGGGTTACAGGCACAGGATACCCAAAATGCCAAAATATCCCAGGCCTCCTATTAACAACGTAATTGATCGTAGCATTTGCTATGCGAGGGTGGATCCTTTGGTTATTGTGGGGTAAAAACATACCAACATTACACAATTGGGTGTTTTATTTGACCTTTCTATGGTTTTTCACTCATTAAGCTCATTGAGTTGGGAGCATGAAATTGTCCAAAATGTCTTGGTATCCTGACGCCTTAAGAGTTTCCTTCACTGGAACTAAGGGGCCAAACCCAACCCCTGAAAAAAAAAAAAAACACCATAACCCCCCCTCCACCAAATGATTTGGACCGGTCCACAAAGCAAGGTCCATAAAGACATGGATGAGCGAATTTGGGGTGGAGGAACTTGACTTTCCTCCACAGAGTCCTGACCTTAACCCGATAGAATACCTTTGAGATAAATTAGAGCAGAGACTACGAGCCAGGCCTTCTCGTCCAACATCAGTGCCTGACCTCACAAATGCGCTTCTGGAAGAATGGTCAAACATTCCCATAGACACCCTCCTAAACCTTGTGGACGGCCTCCTGAGAAGAGTTGAAGCTGTTATAGCTGCAAAGGGCGGGGCCGACTCAATATTGAACCCTACAGACTAAGACTGGGATGGCATTAAAGTTCATGTGCGTGTAAAGGCAGGTGTCCCAATACTTTTGGCAATGTAGTGTATATTATATTTTAGTACTGAGTTTAGATACACTTTAAAACACAGGCACAAAAAAAAAAAAAAAAATCATTATGTGCGCACACTTATAACATGCATGGGAGTTAAATCCAGTGCAGATATTTTTTATATGTGTCTGGACTGCACATGACTGATTTGACAAGCCTGCTAGCTAAAAAAAATAAAAAAAAAATAAAAAAATACATGTATCGCCAGTCTTTCCAGGGAAACAGCCACATGTAAAGTTTTAAAGGTAAACAGCACCACCTGCTGCTAGGTTGCAAAACTGCAGCTAACGCAGCGCACCTAGAGGAGTAGACTGGCCTTGAGATGTGTTTTTTAATTACACCCGCAGCATCTTATCTGTGAAGAAACAGAGCTATTCACCTGAAAGGTGCAGCGCTCTCTGATGAAGCTATTCATGTTTCCAGGAGATAAAACCATTCAAAGCCAGACTGAATCCCCCATCATCAGTGAGACCGGGGAGAGGCAGCTATGGGGTATATAAAGTAACGATACTCCTTATTGCCTTTTTTTTTTACTACTACGGATCCGAGCGCTATCTGATTTCAGCTGTGAAATTTGCTGCGGGATAAAAACTCTCTGGCGTTTATTTATTTGGTATTCCTACAACTCGGGGGGTATCCGTGTCTTTCCTCCAATCTCTTCCTCCATCCCCTGGTTCTCCCTCGCTCACTATACCACTTTCTCCTTGTCTCTCTCTCTCTCTCTCTTTTTTTTCCTCCCATAGTTTCTTTCTCTTGCATCTAGATGAAACAACAGTACATCTCTCCTTTTCTCTGTCTCCTAATCCTTACCCCCTCCCCATCCCCCAACCCACCCATCACCATTTTTTTATCACTCTCTCATCAGAGCCGATTCATTGAAAGTAGAAAAAAAAATGAGCACAAACGCAGAATCGCTGCCGATAGCTACGTATTGAGTTGTTGCCTTTATTTTAAAGAAAGGTTTCAAAAGAAGGGCTGTTGTGTTTATTGTATTTGTCCCAGTTTTCATATTGCAACCACATAGTTTCTATTGCACCCGTCATCCATAATCCTCTCTTTTCCTTACTTCCTTATTTCTATTCCTTCCTCTTTTTCCTTCTTCCCTTTCTTTCTCCTTATTTAACTTCCTTTTCTCATTCCTTCCTTCCTTCCTATCTAACATTTCTTTCTCCTTCCCTTCTTTCTTCCTTCTTGCATTCCTTTCTTCATTCCTCTTGTTACCCCTCCTTCCTTTCTTTCCCCTTCCTTTCCTTTCTCTTCTATTTATTTGTTTTCTTTTCCCTTCCATTCCCTTCTGTTCCTTTCCCTTTCCTTCTTTTCTTTTCCCTCCCCTTTCTTTTTCATTTCCTTATTTTCCTTTCCCTTCCCTTTTCCTTCTTTAACTTCCCCTTCAATTTCTTTATTTTCCTTTTGCTTCCCTTTCCCTTCCCTTTATATATTTGCTTTTCCCTTCTCTTTCTTTCTTTCCTTCTTTGCCTTGTCCCTTCAATTTCCTTCTTTGCCTTGTCCCTTCACTTTCTTTCTTTGCCTTTCCCTTCACTTTGTTTAATTGCCTTTCCTATTTCTCCATTGCCTATGTCTTAATTTCCTTATTTGCCTTCTATTTCCTTTTTTGCATTTCCCTTTCCTTTCCCTTCCCTTTCCTTCCCCTTCCCTTTCCTTCTTTCCCATTCATTCCCTTCCCGTTTCCTCTTATCCTTTCCCTTTTCTTCTTTGTCTTTTCCTTTCCTTCCTTTTCCTATTTCTCCATTGCCTATGTCTTTCTTTTCCTTATTTGCCTTCCATTTCCTTTTTTGCATTTCCCTTTCCTTTCCCTTCTCTTTCCTTCTTTCCCATTCCATCCATTCCTTTTTCCTCTTATCCCTTTCCTTCTTTGCCTTCCCTTTCCTTCTTTGTTTTTGCCTTCCCTTTCCTTTTTTGCCTTTGCCTTCCATTTCATTCTTTGACTTTTCCTTCCCTTTCCTTCTTTGCCTTTTTCTTTCCTTTTTCCTTCTTTGCCTTTCCTTTCCCTCTTTCCCTTTCTCTTCCCTTCTCTTTTCTTTCTTTCCCATTCCTTTCCCTCCCTTTTCCTCTTATCCCTAATTTTCCTTTCCTTTCCTATCCCTTTCCCTTTTTTCCTTTCCTTTCCCTCTTTCCCTTTCCTTTCCCTTCTCTTTCCTTCTTTCCCATTCCTTCCATTCCTTTTCCTTCTTTGCCTTCCCTTTCCGTATTTGCCTTCCCTTTCCGTATTTGCCTTTCCCTTTCCTTCTTTGCCTTTCCCTTTCCTTTCTCTTCTTTCCCATCCCTTCCCTTTTCCTCTTTTTCTTTCCTTTTCCTTCCCTTTTCCTCTTTTTCTTTCATTTTCCTTCCCCTTTCTTCCCTCCCCTTCCCTTTCCTTCTTTGCCTTTCCCTTCCCTTATTTTTATTTATTTTTTCTTCCATGGACTTCCCCTCTTCTAAGAACTCCACTGGTGTTATGGTCCTCTCCGCCTGTGTGCATAATGCTCAGCTACCACCACTTCTCCTAGCAGGAAGTATAGTTTTCTCTCACAACATATTAGTTGCCTTGGCCTATGGTGACAGTGTTTCTCCTCTATAGATACTGTGCAGTGATTGAGCATTGTCAATGGTGGGATAATGAAATGAAAGTCCACACAGGTAAATGTCTGAACTAGATGGACACATGTGGCCACCACTAAGGAGTAAGATGGAGCTTTGTTTGGGCTGAGTCAGGGTCAACACCAGATCATGGCTCATACTTTGCTAAAGCTTTAAGACAAGGCAGAGGCAGATATTGGACCAGAGTCCATAAGCCAGATGTTAGAACCAGACTGGAAGACAGATACATTGTTGGGAAAAGGGCCATTTGTGGCTAGTGGAGTCCTCTAAAAGGTCAGGCAAGTCAGTAATGACTCAGAGCATTAGTCTACCCTCCCTTTCTCTATCTTTATGGAAGCACACATTGGCTTTCTTTAACCGCTTAAGGACCGCCGCATGACGATATACGTCGACAGAATGGCATGGCTGGGCACAAGGGCGTACAGGTATGTCCCCTTTAAGATCCCAGCTGTGGGTCGCGTGCGCGGCCGGCGGCGTGTTCGTGACCCGGTCCTGAGCTCCGTGACCGCGCCCACGGGACCCGCTAACCGAATTGCCGCCGGTGTCCCGCGATCGGGTCACAGAGCTGAAGAACGGGGAGAGCTAAGTGTAAACAAACCTCTCCCCGTGCTTCCTAGTGAGAGTGTCACTGATCGTCTGTTCCCTGTCATAGGGAAGGATGATCAGTGACATCACACGCCAAGAAACGCCCCCCTACAGTAAGAATCACACATTAGGTCACACTTAACCCCTTTAACGCCCCCTACAGGTTAACCCCTTCACTGCCAGTGTCATTTTCACAGTAATCAGTGCATTTTTATAGCACTGATCGCTGTAAAAATGACAATGGTCCCAAATTAGTGTCAAAAGTGTCCGATGTGTCCACGATAAAAATTGCTGTTCGCCGCCATTACTAGTAAAAAAAAAAAATTATTAATAAAAATGCCATAAAACTATCTCCTATTTTGTAGACGTTATAACTTTTGCGCAAACCAATCAATATACGCTTATTGCGTTTTTCTTTTTTTTTTACCAAAAGTATGTAGAAGAATATGTATCGGCCTAAACTGAGGGAAAAAAAAAGTTTTTTTATATATTTTTTGGGGATATTTATTATAGCAAAAAGTAAACAATATTGCATTTTTTTTTTCAAAATTGTCGCTCTATTTTTGTTTATAGCGCAAAAAATAAAAACTGCAGAGGTGATCAATAACCACCAAAAGAAATCTCTATTTGTGGGAAAAAAAGGACGCCAATTTTGTTTGGGAGCCACGTCACACGACCGCGCAATTGTCAGTTAAAGCGACAGTGCCGAATCGCAAAAAGGGGCCTGATTCTTTAGCTACAAAATGGTCCGGGGCTTAAGTGGTTAATATTGCCTTAAGTTAACACCTGGGTCAGGCATTTAAAGCATTAAACGGCTCCCCTGAAGCCCTCTAAGCATCCTTCAGGGACTATTGAAAGCAGATATTTCTAGGAATGCTGAATGTCCTTTTTGTAGGCATTTAGCAAACTGCAAGATATGTTTGTCAAGCTCTGGACCTAGAAAATTGCTAGGTGGGTCTCCTTTAAGATAACTGTTACCATGATCGTGTGTATAAACATTTTTAAAGCCCCACTCCAGGCTACTGTCAAATGTATCTGTAGCACCCTGCCCCTATTGGGTAGGCGCTAGTGTAAATTTAGTTACCTGAGTTATAGTTCAGTTCTGAATGATTGTACCAAATTTTGGGTCTCTGTTCCAGTTCGGCTGGGTTGCACATTTTCCAACTGACTGTGGGTGTCGCTGTCACCACAGGTCAAGGTTGGAACTGCAGCTAGCTGGATGTATTGGGTTCCTCTTGCCCAGAAACAGCTCAGTGGGATTGGTCACCCCGCTGTGCATTCTGGGAGAGACACCGTTTTGGCGGGGTCTTCCGATCCTGAGCTGACAGCCCTCCTGGCTTCAGGGATGTGTTAGCAGTTTTTCTTCCTCTGGGCCTGCAGACCCCCCGAGGCTGCATTACTGAGAGTAGGCCCAGGAGTTGCTGGGACCTACTGATCCAGAGATGGTCCTGTGTCGCCTTACCGGCAGGAAAGGGACCGAGCAATTGAGGATTCAATTGAAGGACGCATCCGGATGGAAATCTACCTCACAGTGCTGCCGGCCTGGCTGAAAGATCCTGGCGCTGTGTGTTGTGTTTCGAAACTTTACCAAGTGTGTGGTTACACAAGTCTGTGGCAGAGACTTTTTGAGCGAGCACCGCACCGGCTGCTAGGTCAGTGAGAGAGGCCTATCCGGTGGATGCTAGATCCAGTGTGGAAGCTGTTGATCCTCTGGATAAAGGAAAGTACCTGAATCTCCCCTAACCCTCCATCCCTCTATCTGGAAGTTCTTTAATAAAACCCTTGAGAAAAAGAGACTTAAGCCCCGTACACACGATCGGTTTGACTGATGAAAACCGTCCGATGGATGGTTTTCATCAGACCAACCGATCGTGTATGGTACCCATCGGTCTTTTTTCCATCGGTTGGAAAAAATAGAACTTGTTTTAAATTTTTCCGATGGATAAAAAAACTATGGGAATTTCCGATCGTCTATGGGCAAGTCCATCGGTTAAAATACCCACGCATGCTCAGACTGAATTAGGAGACGGGAGCGCTCGTTCTGGTAAAACAAGCGTTCCTAATGGAGAGAGCACATTCGTCATTCTGCAAATTATTGCTTCGTTTAATGCAGCGCATGTTTTGTTGCTTTAGAACGGTCCTTAAAATGTCATTTCGGCAGCAGATCTTTCTCCTGAGTTCTGACAAACGTATGTCTTTCTTCTTTCTTGTGATCTTAGGAATAATTAGTTTAATTCTTCAAGGCCGACCTCACAAATTACACAATTTTTTTGGTTTTTGTCTTAAAATTTGTGGTGCATTTTTTGGTGTGTCAATTTCTCCGAACAACATATTTTTTTTATTTTTTACTCATGGAGGTTGGTGTCCCTTGTTATTAATTACACATTGTATTTATGAAATCTTATTGCTACTTCAAAAAAAAAACACATCGGGCATGTATGTTGGCTGAAATCAAATTTCCCTTTATTTCGGAAAAAAAACAAACAAAAACCGAAGGGCAACTATTCAGAAATTAGCAGAGAATATCAAGTCATTAGATCCCAAATGCAGACCTGACTATGATCAATAATAAAATCAACAACAGCATGAAATCAGGAGCAGCAACCAAAGACATACATCATCCCAAGCTGTGGTACTCCATCAACCTTCAATTTCTGGATGAGCAGCTCGAGGCCAGGGAATCACCTCCTGCTCTTCCCTGTAGCCTTCCTTCCACGCCTCTCTGCAGCGTTCTCTCCACGGCCCCGTCCACGCACCCTTGCAGGCTGGGCCACTGTGGGTTGTGATGTGGCAGGAGGAGGAGGAGAAGGAGGAGAGGGATTGGCCTGCTGCGAGATATGGGTGGCCTCAGTCAGCAGCCCCCTCGCCCCCATGTGTACGGCCATATATATGAGGTGCTCACAAAGGGCCTGTTGTCCCGCCTCCATTCTGAGCAATTTATCTGCAAGATAGGTGCTAAAGCCCTCTGTAGGGTTGAGGGGGGCCCTCATAATGGCAGCAGCCTCCTGAATCATCTTTAGTGACTCCTCCTCCACTTGTGTCATCCTCCGTTGTTTTGGCGGTCTGACGTGGAGGGGAGCCACTTGGGAGACGGTGCTGCCACTAGGCCTGGGAACCTGCTGAGTCCCACTTGGCCCTGCCTCCTCCTGGCTGACACTCACCTCTGCCTCCTCCTGCCTGCCACACTCCTGACCCTCTTCCTCCTGGCTTGCCTCATCCTGTTTTTAAAATAAAATAAAAAAATGGGATTATTTGGGGAATCTATCACACACAATTTTGATCTCATTACTGTTTTTTTTTGGGGGGGGGGGGGGGATGATATCATTTATGGCTAATCCAAACAGTTACACAAAATATTACTTAGTGGACAATAATTATGATCAAAAATACTATACCTGGCTGAAGATGCGAAGATCTGGCTCTTCTAGCTCGGGAGGCTCCTCCTCCGCCTCTGCAGGGGTGGAGGGAAGGGTGGAAGGAACGCTGGAGGGAAGGGTGGAAGGAAGGGTTGAGGGAAGGCTGGAAATAGATTCCCTGGCCTTGATCTGGTCATCCAGAAATTGAAGATGTCTGTAGTACCACAGCTTGGGCTTTACTACATCGTCGGCTGCTGCTCCTGATCTTTTTGACTGGCGCACTTCCTTGTATTTTTTTTAATACGAATTACGCAGGTTGTCGATTTTATTATTGATCATAGTGTAGTCTGCATCTGGGATCCATGGCTTCATATCCTCTGCTAATTTGGTAATAGTTGCCCGACGTACATCACTTTTGTGGTACGCTGGGTGTTTCAGTTCCCACAGGTTGCGCTGTTCCTTATATTTTTCTATAAAAATCAGCATCACCTCCGGCTCTCGTAGTTTATGCATCTTTTTGGATCATCAAGTAAAAAAAAAAGTAAAAAAAAGAAAAGGATCAGAATTGATTCTCCTCAACTTATCACAATATTGCCCTTTACAATCATGAACCATTATAGGCCACTGCAGGCCTGAGTTCCCTTCTTACCTTAGTTCACTTCGTTGGTTCACTTCCGGTCGTCCTTACTCCGCGCATCCCTAATAACTTCTTTCCCCTTTTTATACCCTGCGCATGCGTGTAACTCCGCCCTCGTCGCCCGCCCATGACGGACTTTTTCATCATTTTTCGCCCCTTAACGATCGGCGCACAGTGTGAGACGGCGACATGTCGCAGACACAGGTGGCTTCTTTATTAGAAATTACCGACGAGGAAAGCCCGGAGGCGGAAACGTCCCGATTCAGTAAAAAAAGATACAAGGCGACTAATATGTCTTTTTCTGAGATGGCGGAGATGGTGGACATTCTGCGGAGGAAGGATTACGATGGCAAGCATGGCCCATATGACACCCCTAATCTCCGGAAGTCACAAATTATGGACAAAGTGGCGAAGACTCTCTATAAAAAATATGGGGTCAGGAGATCCAAGTAACAACTCCATAAAAGGTGGTCAGACCTGAAGCTCAGGGAGCCGGAGCAGTATATGAAGCTTATAAAAAGCATAGAAAAAAGTAAGTTTATTTTACTGTGTTCTTTCACATTGTAATATGTATTCTTCCATGTTTTGCACCATGTGCTTAGCTTGACTGGTTTCACATTTTAAAATCTCAACTTTTATGTTAAGTGGAGAGTCCACTTATTTGCTAAATGTGTTGAAAAAATATTTGCTGCTCTTCCCCCAAACATGTTTGGCACATATCCACGTAAACTACATGTGGGCATGCCTCATTTTACTTCAGCAATGTTTATCTACACATTGTTGGCTAGATGATGTGTTGTAAGGAAATTTAGAATGTGAATGAAAGAATAAACTGTATTCTGGGTAAAGGAGATGACACTCCAGCAGTTGTGTACTCTTTTTTGTTCTTCATCAAGATACTATACTCTGGGCCACATGACCAAATTTAGAAACGGTGTCACACACAGGTGGTCCAGTGGATACCTTGGTGTTTATCCAAGTGTATTTGTGAATGTCCTCAAAAATAACATGTTGCTTTGTTGAGTTTGCAAGATCTCATATGTTCATCTTGAAACTCAGGGCCAAATATCAATTGGACCCCACTTTAAAACATTGAGAATCCATTTTCAGGCCTAAAAAGTTTGTGTGCTAAAGGATACATTTTTTTTGCTATTCCCATAGGGGAGAGGAGAGTGGGAGGACACCATGCTCATGAGACGAGGAACCCAACACCACAGAAACTCCCCGAAGATCCCAAAGCAGACAAAGTTCAGCAGGTTCAGGAAGCGGAGGGGGAGAAAGTGGAGGTGGAGGAAGGGGAGGTGGAGGAAGGGGAGGTGGAGGAAGGAGAGGTGGAGCTTATCAGCACAACAGGTCAGTGTCTGTCACCACAACTTCAAGGGAAATACAGATGTAGGCCTGCATAGTTTTAAAATATTTGTTTCTTTTTAGGGACTGAACGTGAGGGTGTGTCAGGAAGTCCAAATCCTCCATTCTCGAGTGCCAGCGCCAAAATAATCATTCAGGAAATCATGGAATGCAGTAGCGAAATGGACATTATGAGAAAGAGAATGATTGTGATTGAGCAAAAATATAAAAACATGATAGATATTTTGGGGAGAATAGTGTGACCCCCCCCCTTTTTGTGTGTTTTGTTATGTGTCGGAATTTTTCTATGGGATTTCCACCAGCCCAAATGTGAAGATGCAGACACTGAAGACTCAACATGTGCTATCTGCCGTCACAGGATATCTATGTCCCTGTTTTGGTGGTGCAACCTCTTCCTCCCTCCTCAAGTAGGGGAGAGGAAGGGTTTTCACCCCCAAAGCACGTCCATTGATCCCCCATGATGGCAGATAGCACATGTTTACCCTAGCCATGGGGTCATGTAGAAGATACCCATTTGAGCCCCAAAAAGAAAGTGTGGTTCTTCACATTTGGGATGGATCAGGGGGAACATCACCCCATCTCCTGTTTGTATTTTTCACTGTGTTATTTTTTAACTTTTTCAGAAAAAAAAATGTGGCTTTTGACCCATGCATGTTTCTGCTAAAAAAGCCGCACAAAAACCCAAAAAAAAAAATTTCGAAAAAAAAAAAAACTGTGTTGCAATCAATAAAAACATTTGGGAAGTCGAAAAAAGGTGTGCCTTGTTCTTTCTATGCTCAATAGCAGTTCTGAAGATGCAAAATGAGTGTTTTTACCTCTGAGATTGGAGGCTATTTACTAAGGAGAAATACACTTGGCACTACTAGAACCTGGGAGACACATAAACCACAAATAAAACAATGACAACACAAGTTTGTAGTAAATCAAATATTTTTGTTTATTTAAAAAAGGTAAAATCAAAGGTCAGATGTGGTCTGGCATTGCGATGTCCCCCCTACCCGTGAAGTACTCTACGTATTTCTGACGTACTTCACGGGCACTTTGGGGGGCCAAGCCAGTACGGGCAGTGCTGAGGCCGGTCAGATTTATCAGTTCAGAGGGACCGGCCTCAGGCCCAACTGATGACACATAATTTGTGGAGAATTTCCGTAAAAAATTGTGCAACAAGCAGCAGCAGTACACAATGTTGTTGAGTTTATAATCCGCCAAATTTATAGCTGTCTGGAACAGGCGGAACCGGCTGGCCATTATCCCGAAGGCATTCTCCACAACTCTCCGGGATCTGGCCAGCCGGTAATTAAAAACCCTCCTCTCCGGGGTGAGGGTGCGTTGGGGAAACGGCCGCATGAGGTGTGGTCCTTGTCCAAAAGCCTCATCCGCAATGAAAACGAACGGTAGCCCTTCCACGTTCTCTGCATCTGGAGGCAGTGCAAGACCCCCAGCCTGCAGACGGTGAGCGAACTCCGTCTCAGCGAATACTCCGCCATCGGACATCCGGCCGTTCTTCCCCATGTCCACATACAGGAACTCGTACCGTGCCGACACCACCGCCATTAACACTATGGTATTAAAACCTTTATAGTTAAAATAGTATGACCCCGAACGGGGTGGCGGCACTATGTGGACGTGCTTCCCATCAATTGCCCCTCCGCAGTTGGGGAAATCCCACCGCTGGGCAAATTGGGAGGCCACAGTCAGCCATTCCTGTGGTGTGCTAGGGAACTGTGGAGTCAAACAAAAAGAAGACATTAGTACGGTTTATGTTTACAGTGCAAGCAGATTACACGCAAAAACATTGTTGACCAACATCATTCTAACATTATTATTTAGGGGAGTATTTCCTATCAATGAACAAAGGCCCACTTAGCAGATGCCTCACCCCCGCTGAGTGGACATTCTAAAATAATCTAAGGGGGGGGGGCCTAAGGTGATTGTGGGGGATCCAAAAAAAGACTTTACCACTCTGCTGAGCTTGATTGAGAACTAAAAAATTATTTACATCTTTAGTGGGGGGGAGGGAGGGTTGTCAAACTACGCGGGCAATGACCCCAAAAAAAGGAAAAGGAAAATAGAAGGCTAGCTGGGTTTGCACCCACGATAGCATGCTGGAGAGGTTAGTGAAGGGAAATAGGCATGTAGGGCCCAAAAAGGCCTTTACAGGTAAAAAAATGCATGGGGAAAATGGGGACATTACCAGGATATTACAAACAGGCAAATTTGGGTTAGGAGGGAAAAAATAAGAAGATTCTAAAACAATCAAAACATATAATGTGAGGTTAAAGGAGCAAAATTACCTTCATATAGTCCTTCTGCAGGACCTGAATGATGGCCGAACACGTTTCAGGGATAATGATCCCGAGAGCCTGGGGGGAGATGCCTGTTGAGAACTTGAGGTCCTGCAAGCTTCTCCCAGTCGCCAGGTATCTCAACGTGGCAATAAGCCTCTGCTCGGCAGTGATGGCCTGGCGCATCAGTGTCCTGCCTCGTTATATAGGGGGACAGCAAATCCAACAGACGGTGAAAAACGGGGTCCGTCATCCTAAGATAATTCCTGAAATCATCAGGATTATTCTCATGGATTTCCCGCAGCAGAGGCATATGAGAGAATTGGTCCCGCTGGAGCAACCAATTCTTAGTCCATGAACTCCTCCTCACCCTGTTCACAGACTGAACTCGGGTTACAGTGTTAACTGCAACACCAAGCCCAAAGCCAGCATGAGCTCGAGAACGAGAACGCACTTCAAACATGGTTTTAAACCGGTCGACTGGTCAGAACGCACTCAAACAGAACGCACCGTGGAACAGCAAGGCCTGAGAAGAACAACCTGAAAAACAGTAAACGAACGGCCAAGAAGGCACTGCAAGGCAGTAACGACCTGACTGCACGCACTGAATCACAAATACAAACCCACAAGCACAAACTGAACACCAGGAAAAGATCTGCAAAGCACGGAGACTGAAAAGCGCAAATCGGCTCTCACCAAACTTTTACTAACACGCGGTAACACGAAATCAGCAAAAGCAGCCCAAGGGGTGGCGCCATTAGATTTGTTCGGCCCTTTTATAGCGCGTCGTACGTTTTGTACGTGCCGTCGTTTTCTTGCCGTCGGTTTTTTAACTGATGGTGTGTGGCCAAGACTGATGAAAAACAGTTTCATCGGATTTCCGATGGTCAAATCCATCGGACGAAAATCCATAGGTTATCCGATCGTGTGTACAGGGCTTTAGTGTTTGGTGCAGACATTTGTGAGAAACTCTTCAAGGAAGACCCCTAGGACGGACATGGTGAACAGTAAGGTAACGGCAGACCCAAATCTTAAACCAGCGGCTCTTTGGGGGGTATTGCTACATATCCATGCAGTGGAGTACTCCCTGCTCTACATTGGTTTAACTCACATTCAGCTAGGGGTAGAAAAAATAAGTAAAAAACGTACCTTTTCTCTTATCATCCATGGACTGACACGGTGTCTCTTTACACTTTACACGTGGTTATGTCCCTGCCTGCAGGAGAAGACCTAGGCAGAATGTGAGATGTTATACATACATTCTAAAAGCCAGAGCTGAACAGCCCCACCCAGGGGGCGGTCCCTCCGGGCATAACCCTCCCACTACAGTCAGCAGACTTCAGTTTTTTTCTGCCTAGCAGAAGGAGAAGACGTGGCTCCCTCAGGAGCCAGTCTCCTGACCTATTTTATTCCTTTTTGGGATTCTTTTTTATTTTATTTTTGAGAATCTTCTATCAACTGTCGGCTGGGCAACAGGTTGGGTACAAGATATCCTCGTAGTCTTCCCTGTCCGACCATCGAGCGTGCTGATCCTCGCCTTCTGTGCGTGAGACTCAGTTCACGACAGGCCCCACGACTCCAGGGGTGGCCGGGTTTGCTTTCATGCTCCCACGGTCCTCTCAAGACTGAACAGCTCCTGACTGACTGTATCTTTCGCGGTGGACCGGGCCGACAGCTACTCAGTACTGCACTGTGATAGTCCTGTCAGAAACACCAGTGTGTCCCTCAGGGGACGGGTAAGTAGTCTCTCCTGCCTGCAGGTGAGTACAAAGGGCTGTGTGTTTCTCTGTGGGGGATTTTCCCTGTCTCCCCCTGTATTTTATTGTCGCTCTCTGTCACCATTACTGGCGCTGACTGTGTGGGGTGCTTGGGGGTCACACTGTTCTTGGGGGGCTCATGCTGGTCTGCAATGTATGCCTTGGGGCTTTTTTGTGTGTTTTTTTTTTTGGGGCCTGAGCGCCGAGTGGCGCTGTGCGTGTGTGCTGTTTCATTTTAACTGCGTCATGGCGGCCATCTTGCCGCGGATCGCCTCAGTGAAGTGCGCCGGCCATTTTCTTGTAGCCCGCGCGCTTTTCAGCACTAGTTTGGCCTCTAGCGCTGCTATAGCAGCGCAAATCTCCTCACAGTCTCCTCACAGCTTACCAGCGCTGACACAGCGCGGTACAGACAGCGGAACTAAGCGGTCCCTGGTCCGGTTTGGTGAGTCCCCTGGGCGCCCCCTCCTCAGTCAGCACAGCCTGCGGGTGGACTTTTTATCTGAGAGAGTCTCAGAGAGGGACAATATGGAGTCTGTGTCACCAGCTTCCCCTAAAAATGTCAGTGGCAACAGGCAGTGCTTCAGCACTGCGGTCCCTATGGACCTGTTGTGGGCAGCCCTGGAATCAATTTCTGACCAGGATGGGAGCTGTGTGCAAGCGCAAGGTGCAAAAAGGCGCCCTCTCCCCACTTTATCTACTCGAGGGCAGTGCGCTGATTCAGATATGGGCCTAGCCACTATCGCTCAGGACCCTAGTTCTGAATGTATGGATGGTTTTGAACAGGACATTCCTTATGAGGGAAACTCCAGTTCTGAGTCAGTAAATGACAGGGCGCTTGTTAGTGTGCTCATGACTGCGGTGAGGGACACTCTGAAGCTCAAATGCTGCGGATGCAGAACCTCAGGCGGATACTGTCTCCTTTGGTTCTTTTAAGGCCAGGCCTTCTAAAGGGGTTTTTTCCATTGTACTTTCTTTGACCAGCTCATTGATAAGGTCTGGGAAAAGCCGCAGAATAATTTTTTTATGGTCCCGCGGCGTTTGTCTATCAGGTACCCCTTGAAGATGCCCTATTTAAAAAGTGGGCTTCTCCCCCAGTGGTCGACCCTCCAGTCGCCCGGTTGAACAAGGCCATCACTCTCCCGATGGAGGGGACTCCTGCATTTGAGGACCCCACTGACAGGAGGTCAGAAGTGGTGAGCAGAACCATGTTTGCCTTGTTGGGATCCGCCCTACGACCTGTGGTAGCGGCGACCCTTGTGTCTAAAACACTTACAGGTTGGGCAAAAATGTTGCACCTAGCTGTACAGGAGCATATTCTTCCTCCAGACACAGTTGCTCTGGCCCACCAACTGGTTCAGGGCCTGGTTTCTGTGTGCGACGCCACGCTGAACACGGCCCCTTTAATATCCAGGGCCTCTGTCTCGGCGGTGGTATTGCGTCGTCTTATCTGGTTGAAATGCTGGTCTGCTGACCTAGCCTTAGGAAGCTCCTGACGGATCTACTATTTTAAAGGCGGTAGACCTTTCGGTGCTGCTCTGGATGACATCGTCATGGATGTCACGGGAGGTAAACGCACTCTTCTTCCTTAGACTAGCAAGGGTGAGGAGGCCCGCCGCAAACAGGGGCCTTCCTTTCCAGCAAAACAGGGGTTTTTTCGTCAGTCAGAGTCCACAGGTAGGCCCTCTCAGACTGACGGCAGTGCGGCTGGTGGGCACAAGTGCCCCTGGGTGCGTAAGCCAAACAAGCGGCTCCCAAGCCCGCCTCCGCGTGAAGTCTTGCCTCCGCCCGACTCTGGGGTGGGGGGACGACTTTGCAGGTTCACGGATCGGTGGACCTCCCGAATCTCCGACTGGTGGGTGTGCGAGGTGGTCACCTCAGGTTATAGGATAGTATTCCGATCCTGGCCCCCACACAGATTCTTTCCCTTGAATCTTCCTCTCCTTCCTACCTGTCGGGCAGCCCTCTTGGGGGCTGTACAGGATTTGATCAGGTCCGGAGTGATTGTGCCGGTTCCGTCACAGGAGAGTTTTCAGGGATTCTGCTCGAATCTGTTTGTCGTCCCAAAAATAGGACGTGGTTCGACCTATCCTGGACCTCAAGGCCCTGAATGCCTTCGAGAAGGTGCAGAAATTCCGCATGGGATCCATTCGCACGGTGATCGCTACACTCCACCAAAGGGATTTTCTTCTGGCGTCCTTGGACTTCAAGGACGCCTACTTGCATGTTCCGATCTGCGCAAGTCACCAGAAGTTTCTGCGGCTTTCGATCAGCGAAGTCCACTCTCGATTGTGGCTCTTCCTTTCGGCCTTGCCTCGGCACCAAGGGTGTTCACCAAGGTGCTTGCTCCGGTTCTAGCCTTCTGTTACAGCGAGGTATTGCTGTCGTGGGCTATCTGGACGGTCTTCTGCTATGAGCAGAAAGTGGCTCAGACTTAGAGGAAAGGTGACTATCGTCAATTAGACCCTCAGGGACTTCAGGTGGTTCCTGAACATTCAGGAGTCAGTCCTGGTCCCGACTCAGTGTCTGGAGTCTCTAGTTCTGGTTCTGGACTCCTTGGAGGCAAAGGTATCCTACCTCTGGAGAAGTTGCTGACACTTCAGTCTGCGGTACGGGTGCTGACATCCCGAACATGGTTGTCAATCCGTTGTTTGCATGAGAGTCCCGGGACTCCTGGTGGCCTCCTTCGCGGCCATTCCGTATGCCCAATCACACACCAGGGCATTGCAGAAGGAGATCTTGTCCACCTGGGACAAATCCCCGTTGTCCTTGGATCTTCGGATCCAGGTGATTCACCTGGTCAGGGCGTCCCTGACAGTGTGGTTGGGACCCTCGGCTCTTTGGTTCGGAAAGTCGTTCCCCTCCCATCCAATGGACGGTACTCACGACGGACGCCAGCCTGACGGGCTGGGGTGGAGTCTGGGGAGTCCTGTCGGCTCAAGGCCTTGGACTCCGGACGAGCCCGTTTACCAATCACTGTTCTGGAAATGCGGGCCATCAGACTGTGTCTCTCCTCAGGTCGGAGAGAGTACGGGGTCGCTCCATCAGGAGCCAGTCGGACAACGCCACGGCGGTGGCGTATGTAAACCATCACGGGGGGACTCGGAGCTCAGCTGCGGCTTCCGAGGTAATCCGTATCCTGAAGTGGGCCGGAAGAAACATGCCGGCTCTGTAGGGGCGGACTATCTGAGTTGCCAATCGCCAGACGCCGGACCAGGAAGAGTGGTCCTTGCATATTTCAACTCCTTTGCCGACGGGGGGGCACGTCGGATGTGGACCTGATGGCCTCTCGACTCAGTCGCAAGGGTCGAGGTTGTGGCCAGATCCAGGGATCCTTGGGCGATGACTCGGATGCGTTGGTGGCCCCATAGGGTCCTTATCGCCTGATATAAACTCCGGTGATCCTAATTGTTCCGGATTGGCCTCAGCGTCACTGGTACGCTGATCTGGTACGTCTCGTTGCGGACGTTCCCTGGCGGTTGCCGATGAGGGAGGACCTTCAGTCTCAAGGTCCTATGTTTCATCCGGCTTACAGTCTCTGGCTTTAACGGCAGAGCTGTTAAAAGCCAGGTGTTGAGGGACCGAGGTCTCTCGGACTCTGTCATTTTGACCATGTTAAGGACACGGAAGTCTTCCTCCAGGCAGATCTATCACCGTGCCTGGAAAGCTTATATCGCCATATGCAAAGCGCTGGACTGGCGTCCTCGGACGTATTCCGTCCCCAGAATCCTGCGTCCTCTACAGTGTGGAGTGACCCAAAAGCTTGCTTTGAGTACCATCAAGGATCAGATTTCGGCCTTGGCCGTCTTCTTTCAGCGACCTCTAGCGGGTCATTTCTTGGTTAGCACCTTGTGTTGGGGGTTCGCCATGCGCTCCCTCCTGTCAAGCCTTCTCTCCCACCGTGGGATCTGAATTTGGTGCTCTAGGTCCTCCAGGAACCTCCTTTTTGGGAATATCCGGGATATTCCTCTCTTGTCTTGTCTCAGAAGGTGGCCTTTTAGTGGCAATCACTTCTGTTTGACGAGTGTCTGAGTTGGCGGCTTTGTCCTGCAAGTCGCCATATTTAGTCATCCATAAGGATAAGGCGGTGTTGCATCCGCGACCTTCCCTTTTGCCAAAGGTGGTGTCTACCTTTCACCTACATGAGGACATTGTCCTCCCGTCCTTGTGTCCTCACCCATCGCATCCCAGAGAGTTTGCGCTGCACATATTGGATGTGGTACGAGCCTTACGGGTGTACCTGTCTGCTACTGCTTCTATTCGGAAGTCCGACTCACTGTTTGTGACTGCCCCTGGTCCATAACAGGGCCAAGCGGTTTTGTCTGCCATCATTTTTAGGGGAATCAGACAAACCGTCATTCAAGCCTATGCTCTCAAAGGGCGGGCGCCTCCCTTTCCGGTTACGGCGCATTCCGCCAGGGCAATTGGTGCTTCCTGGGTTTTCCGACATCAAGCGTCGGTTGCACAAGTGTGCAAGGCGGCGACCTGGTCGTCTGTTCATACCTTTTAAGTTTTTTATAAGGTTGATGTGGCTGCATCTTCGGATGCTTCCTTCGGCCGCAGGGTGCTGCAGGCCGCTGTTTAAAGTTGCGACTCCTCCGTTGAGGAGATCTGCCTTCTTGGAGTGAAAGTTTTTGGTTTTTCCATTTATACTGCTCCCATCCCTCTTGACACTGCTTTGGGACATCCCACGTGTAAAGTGTAAAGAGACACCGTGTCAGTCCATGGATGATAAGAGAAAATAGGATTTTTTGTACTCACCGTAAAATCCTTTTCTCTGACATCCATGGACTGACACGGCACCCACCCTTCCTTTTTAAGTTTGTACTGCTTTGTTACGAACTGAAGTCTGCTGACTGTAGTGGGAGGGTTATGCCCGGAGGGACCGCCCCCTGGGTGGGGCTGTTCAGCTCTGGCTTTTAGAATGTATGTATAACATCTCACATTCTGCCTAGGTCTTCTCCTGCAGGCAGGGACATAACCACGTGTAAAGTGTAAAGAGACACCGTGTCAGTCCATGGATGTCAGAGAAAAGGATTTTATGGTGAGTACAAAAAATCCTATTATCTCTCCTGCAGGCTTCCTCCTCTCCATGTGATTGGTCACAAAGTCACTTCACTGCCCAGCCAGTTGCAGCTCTCTTCAGCTTTCTCTCAGAGATTTTATAGGCAGAGCATGCAGGATCAGAAGACCATCCAAATGAAATAGCATACTTCCCCACCAGTGAATCCAGTACTGTCCCCTGCGATCCATTGAAAGCCATTGGATGACAGGTATTTTGTTGTCATCTTCTTGGTTGACATCATCAGGAGGTATCACCTGGTGAAGACTGGAATGTTGTGGAGGCCTCATTTGCGCCTCCCGCGCAACACTCCTGAAGGTGGAGACAGAGAATGTAAGGGCAAGGAGTGGTACGAGTGCCGTAGCAGCTAGCTGGTGATGTCCACTCTCTAGGTGGGTAGAGCTCGTAGTCGTAGTCCTTGGAACAGGATGCAGAAGTCCAAAAGGAAACCGAGTCATACATGAGTATGCAGGTTGCAGGTACGGCAGATCAGGTCTTAGGAACAAGCTAAGGACCATTCAGTAACTGCACATAGACCAGTTTTAATAGGCCACTGGGCGCCAAGTGCTAATTGGTACTGTATGTGCTCACACACGAATATATGCATGATGAACTGACACTGCATAAGTAGCATTGGTCCTTTGCTCAATAAATGAGCATGTGTGCAATGTGCACGAGCATGAATCCGCACTGGCCTTTTGATGCTAGAAATCCAGTTTACCTTACAGGAGGCCAGTAATCTTTTCTGGGTACCAGCCCCCTGATGACACTCCGTGTGCATGCTTAGTGTATTCTACATTGTCCCAAAGTCTCCCGGGATGTCTGTCTTTCTTTCTTTCTTTCTTTCTTTCTTTCTTTTCCTAATTTCTCTCCTTTCTCTTCTTTCTCTTCTTTCTTTTCTTTTCCTGTTCTTTTTTTTTTTCTCTTCTTTTCTCCTTTTTATTCTTTTCTCCTTTTTCTTGTTTTTTCTTTTTTCTTGTTTTCTTTCTTTTTTCTTTCCTCATTCTTTTTCTTCTTTTCTCTTACTTTTTCTTGTTTTCTTTTTCTTCTTTTCTCTTTTTTTCACCCCTCATTCCTTTCTCTTTCTTTTTCTTTCCCCCCTTTTTTTCTTGTTTTCTCTTTCTTTTCTCTCTCTTTTTCATGTTTTCTCTTTCTTTTCTCTCTCTTTTTCTTGTTTTCTCTTTTCTTTTTCTTTCTTTTTCTTTTCTTTTTCTCGCTTTCTTTCACCCCTTCTTGTTTTCTCTTTCCTTTCTCTTTCCTTTTCTTTTCTTTTTCTTGCTTTCTTTTTCTTTCACGCCTTCTTGTTTTTCTTTCTTTTTCTTGTTTTCTCTTTCTTTCACCCCTCCTTCCTTTTCTCTTTCTTTTCTATTTAATAACTTTAATTTCCTTTTCCTTCTGTTCCTTTCCCTTTCATTTCCTTCTATTCCCTCCCATTGCCTTATTTTCTTTTTCCTTTTTCTTTTCCCCCCTCTCATTTTCTCACTCTCCCTCATTTCCTTATTCATCTCAGCACTGTAATTCTTTTTTAATAATTTATGTCTTTTCTTAAATATTTGACAGAGAGACGGGTATGACTGCCATCCAAATGTGCTTTGAAGTCACTTGAAGCAGCTTTATTACTTCAGTGCCAAAAGAACCTATACTACATGGGAACGTAACAAATCAGTTTAATTAGTTTAGTTTGGAGTCTTTATTATTGCCCAAAATTTCTACAAATTGTCTATATATTCAAAGCTAATTTACTACAAAAGTTCACATTTCCATACCTATAATACTGTATATGAGCTCGCTGTGTCTATCCAGGGTCAGCCTGATAACAAACCATTCTGCGGGGATGGGAAGATTTTTAGTTCTTCCAGTTCAACCTTACAAAATATTGGTACTCTATGTTTTGTTCTGTGTGCAAATTGGTATAGATGGGAGACTTGCCGTTCTGTGGTCCTCCAAACTCAGCAAGCATTTGCACCGTACTTATATTCAATTATAATGGAGAAGAATTGTTAAAGGACCACCTGGCCAACTTATCCAGTAATTCCTAGACCAGCTCTCTTGCTGATCTAAAGTGTGTACAAGGGTATATGTTTAGCATGGAAAGGGGAGCGTTATGATTAACTTAATTAGAATATTGGTGTATTTCTGTTGGAGATGCTGTTCTGTGGTCTTTCAACAGAGCATTGGTATCCTATTTATATGCAGTCATAATAGAGATGAGTGGCCACCGTGTTATGCTTATTTTCAATCAATCTCTAATGCATAAGGAGCTAATGTTTCTAACACAGCCAACAAACAAAATAGATCGGGAGGGAAAAGGCACTAATTAAAGCGTTAGCTCTGCCCACCCTAAACTGGCATACACCATATTACCAAAAGTATTGGGACACCTGCCTTTACACGCACATTAACTTTAATGGCATCCCAATCTTAGTCCATGGGGTTCAATATTGAGTTGGCCCACCCTTTGCAGCTATAACACCTTAAACTATTCTGGGAAGGCTGTCCACAAGGTTTAGGAGTGTGTCTATGGGAATGTTTGACCATTCTTCCAGAAGCGCATTAGTGAGGTCAGACGCTGATGTTGGACGAGAAAGCCTGGCACGCAGTCTCCAGTCTAAATCATCCCAAAGGTGTTCTATCAGGTTGAGGTCAAGACCAGTCAAGTTCCTCCACCCCAAACGTGCTCATCCATGTCTTTATGGACCTTGCTTGGTGCACTCGTGCGCAGTCATGTTGGAACAGGAAGGGGCCATCCCCAAACTGTTCCCACAAAGGTGGGAGCATGAAATTGTCCAAAATGTCTTGGTATGGTGACGAAGAGTTCCTTTCACTCGAACTAAGGGGCCAAGCCCAAACCCCTGAAAAACACCCCGCCCCCATAATCCCTCCTCCACCGAATGAAAGTCCCTTCTGTGTTTTAGGGGCTCTTTTAGGAGAGATCTCTACACACCTGCTGTGCCAATTATAAAAGGCTCCCACCATCTCTACCTGCTTTTTTATTTATTTTATTTTATGGAAAATGTAACAGGAGAAACCCGAACCCAAAACTCCCAGATGAATAAGAACAGAGCCAGAGAATATCAATGTTTGAGTATTTAAAACAGGGGCTGACTGGTCTTTGTCTTTAACTAAACAGACCTTAGTCTCTATCTAGAACAAAAATATATTTTGGGAGGACTTGCCCTGTAACCCAACTTTGCATTTGAGCTATTTTGAATGTACATCCAAAGTAGATCTTTATCCAAAGTATGTACATCCAAAGTAGACCTGCAAATTTCTGGGAAGACATACAAACTCCATGCAGGTGGTGTTTCTTGTACAATGTAGCATTGAATCCCAAGAACCAGGACTGCAAGACAGTTGCTAACCACCAAGACACCCACACTTTTTCTAATTTTGTGCTTAGTTTCTAGCTTTCTCAGTATTGGCACCAGTCAGCCTGTTTAAATGCTCTGCCTCTGCTGATTCTGTGAATTAGGGGGCTTTAAAACAGTTTTTTTGTTTTGTTTTGTTTTGTTTTATCAGATGTGTGTTAACTTAATTGTTGTACACTTTTTTTTTTTCAGTTAACTTTATTGCTATTACACTCTAATAGCCTCTAAGTGAAAGCATAAGTGAAATGACAAATCCTTTTCAAGGAGACATCAGGGATCTATTAGACCCCTAATGTCACCTCTAGACCCCACTAAATCTGCTCACACAGTTATCATACTTGATCAGATTCTTTTTCCCTGGTCAGTGCTGCCAGGGAATGACAGTGCTCAACATGGAAAATGTCCCTTCCAGGTTCATTCTCTGGTCTATCTGCTGACACCCGCTATTCTTATTCTGGGCATGCGGGGTGCCTTGTGTGTAATAACATGTGACTAGGGATGTGTCAACAGTTTAGTTCTTTTCCTAGCCTGGCGGGAGCCCAACAGGAAATCTGCTGGGCCTGCATCCCTTTAGACGTGTTCCTATTGGGAGTGTCTCCCCCAAAATTACATTTTTGTTGCAGGGGATGCCTGAAATCTGACTTGTATCTTAGGCATACTTCTGGGAAAATTGGTGAGCCAATCACACAAGCAGGAAATTGTTCCTGGGGAGTGGTCAGTACACACTCTGTGTACAGAAAACTCAACTTTAAATGAGGTAACGTCGTAGTCATTTACCTCCATCCCTATATTTGTATATGAAAGAAGAAAAAAAAAAGGGCGGGACTTTAAATGAAGTATGTACGGGATAAGGGTTGGATTGTTGTAAGGTAACCAACATATCTATGGTACATTGTATATTTTCTAACTTCACATACCGTATATACTCGAGTATAAGCTGACCCGAATATAAGCCGAGGCACCTAATTTTACCACAAAAACTGGGAAAACGTATTGACTCGAGTATAAGCCTAGGGTGTGCTCACTGTGTCCATGCCTCACTGTGTCCATGACTAGACTGACGTTTTACATGGGAGTCTATGGAAGGGATGCCAGGCTTTGAAAAATCGGTGCTCCCCGGCCGTAGGTCCCCCGGACAAGAAACTTTGCACACTTATAGAGGAAGAGTGGGGCTACATGTGTACCAAGTTTGGGGTCCAGGTGACCTACGGCCGGTCCTGGCTCCCCAAATCCAGAAGATCAGGCGCAAAAAGGTGACCCGAGTATAAGCCAAGGGGGGTATTTTCAGCACAAAAAATTGTGCTTAAAAACTCGGCTTATACTCGAGTATATACGGTAATTGTTTCATACATAACTATATTATATTGATAAGAAAATTCATGAATATACACATTTATAGATACCTATATGGTTAAACGTATTCAATTTCATGGCGACAAGAAGGGCAGGAGAATAGCAAAATTAAAATTCAACAACTTTAATGTATAAAATATTGCATAGTGCAGAGCAGTCCATACAATGGATACACCCTAAGAAATTGATAACAAAGACCAGAATACACAAACAAGAAATGATTGGTACAATAAGAAATTGCTGTAGTGACACATGATGGAAACACGATATTTGGTGTCTCTACGCGTTTCGCGACTTAAATGTCGCTCATCAGGAGCAAGCGTGTATTGTGTCTCTGTAATTACATAGTTACATAGTTACCTGGGTACAGGTTAATCCAGTGCATTTACATATTGAGAAACAGTGAACAAGAGGTAGCCATATTGCAATGCATTCTCAGAAAATTACAGCGGCTGCAGATTGAAAAGGTAAGGTAATTTTAATAGCATTCCATTACAATATGACTTGTGTCGCAATTGTATACGCTATATTATTTTTTCTTTATTTGCTATTTTTTCCATTTGTTTCATTGTCTCCAATAACCAGACTAGGGGTTCTGTTTTTTATTTATTTACTTATTATTTGGAGAACTTGGATAGGAGAAGAGAATTAATAGGATACTCCAAATTAACTATTTACAAGTGAGGACAACTTCTTAATAGAACTGTGTAGCAGACTCTTAGTAGCACTATGCAGCGGGCTGTATAGGATGAAGCAAGTCCCTTTGTAGCAGAAGACATTTACTAGACTCTGCTTCTTCAAGACACTAGCCAGTGTCCCATTTATCTCGCACACCCAGTATGTTGACTTCTAGGACCAACAGGGGGATTTCAGTAACACACACAGTCTCAGTGATCCCCTTAGGGGTCTGTACTCACAAAATGTCCGGGGACAGCTGGTAGCCTCCTTCCAACCTCCGAGTGACACCCTATACCAGTAATACCAGATAGGATACATGGACATCCTCCCTCAGTCAGCTTGCAAAGGACCCATGGGTTGTAGCTTCAGTGTTTCAGGCCCTCAGGTCAACCACCGGAGGCCACATGGCCGCCTGTGCTGGGGAGAGGCAGCAGCCCCCTCCCCACCTGGATCTCCCTCCAGAGGTAGACTCAACTCCCCACACTATGTGCTCCTCACATATAAATACAGCAGTGGCGGCTGCTAGTTTTATGTTTTGGGGGGCGGCAAACAACCAAACCCCCCACCCCCACATGGCAACTTAAACCCACCGCTGTCTGCTGGTCCACTGGCCCTTACCCCATCTAGGTGGCGGGCATCGGCGGGCATCCGAGGAGCAACAGCAGGGATCTGGCAATCAGAGGAGCAACGGGAATTGGGCATCCTAGGAGCGACGGCAGGGATCGGGCATCCAGGCATCGGCCAGCGGCTCTTCTCCTCCTCCTAGGCATCCAATAGGATTGCCTGTCCTTTCAGCCAACCGGGTTGACGGGTATCAGACCCGCTTTCTGATTGACCAGGAGGAGAAACAGCATTGCAACAGTGAATATTATTTTGGGTGGGCTCCAGACGCAATGCTCTGCACCCCTAGCCCACCATATTTTGAAGCCTATTAGAGCCTCTGTCTCTAATCAGGTGCTTAAAAAAAAAATGGACAGGGGGGTGGCGCCCGTGCACCCACAATGGAAGGGCCGCCCCTGTTTGGGACACATCCCCTTCTATTTGGCCAGGGCTGTATTGACATCCATGCTCCCATCTCCTAGGTTTCCACCCACTGTTCAATATCCCCTATTACTATTGGACCTGTGTGAAATCTCCAAGACATCATGAGGAGCACCAGAGCACACTGAGCAGACTCTATTTCCCTGTACACACGAGCGGAATTTCCGTCGGAAAAATTGTGGATGGTTTTTCCGACGGAATTCCGCTCAAGCTTGGCTTGCATACACACGGTCACACAAAAGTTCTCTGAACTTTCGACCATCAAGAACGCGGTGACGTACAACACTACGACGAGCCGAGAAACTTAAGTTCAATGCTTCCGAGCATGCGTTGAATTGTTTCCGAGCATGCGTGTTTTTTTTGCACATCGGAATTGCTTACAAGCGAACTGAATTTCCGTCAAGAACTTTTTCCGTCGGAAAAACAGAGAACCAGCTCTCAATCTTTTGCTGGCGGAAATTCAGACAGAAAAAGTTGGATGGAGCCTACACACGGTCAGAATATCCGACCAAAAGCTCCCATCACACGTTTTTTGACGGAAATTCCGACCGTGTGTATGCAGCATCTCAATCAATCACAGCACATTCATCTTCCTGGCTATCTTCCTGTTAAGCAGATAAATCCCAAAAACTATATACACTCACTAGCACCTACCTAGGAGGGCGCGACGTATAATTCTTTTAAAAAATAAATTTCCTATACTTACTTCTCTTTTAAAGAAATTGGGCATATTAAAAAAAATACGGCTCCTAGACACTGGACACATACATTTTTATTTTCTCTTAAGCCCTTTACACACAATCGTATTTCCTATGGATTCTAATCCGATGGATTTTTCCATCGGAAATCCGATGAAGCTGACTTCCATCAGTCTTGCCTACGCACCATCAGTCAAAAATCAGACCGTCCCAAACGCTGTGACGTAAAACACTCCGTCAAGCCGAGAAAAATGAAGTTCAATGCTTCTGAGCATGCGTCGACTTGATTCTGAGCATGCGTGGGTTTTTTTGTCCGATGGAGTTCCACACAGACAATTGGAATTTGCTATCGTTTTTTTCCCATTGGATAAATTTAAAACGTGTTCTATTTTTTCTCACCGATGGAAAAAAGACCGATGGGGCCCATACACGATCGGTTTGTCCGATGAGAAAAGTCCATCGGACTGTTTTCATCGGTAAAACCGATCGTGTGTACACGGCATAAAGCTACTTTCACACTGAAAGTGCCGGACGGCGGCGGTAAAGCGCCTCTAGTTTTAGCGGTGTTGTATCGACGTTTTAGCGGCGCTCTTTGGCCACCAGCGGGGCGATTTTAACCCCCCCCCGCTAGCGGCCGAAGAGAGGGCTAAAAGCGCCCGTGTTGCGATGCTGCCGAAGCGCTTTGGCAGCGGTGCCCATTCATTGCAATGGGCAGGGTGTTTTGGGAGCGGTGCATACAGCGCTCACAAACCGCCCCAAAGATGCTGCTTGCAGGACTTTTCCTAACGTCCCACAAGCGCACCACCCCAGTGTGAAAAGTCACACTGAAATGAATGGGAGGCGGTTTTCAGGGGCTTTACAGGCGATATTTCTAGTGCTAAAACGCCTGAAAACCGCCTCAGTGTGAAAGCAGCCTAAAGCTCGTCAACAACGCATGAACTGAACCCAAGGCAGTTAGGCTCATCCCTACTGCCGACTAGGGATGAGCTCAGGGCCGGTTCAGATCCTAGTCCGAAACCACCTGAGCGACCCTTTTAGGAAGCTGTTACTGTACTTTGCCAATCATAAGTGCCCAAGGCATTCCCTATTCCATTCTCTATACACATCTAAATAAAAAAAAAAATAAAAAAAATATTTGGCTATACATACACTCTAATTAACGAAAAATAAAACACAATAAAAAAAAAAATGTGTAGTACATTTGCGACCGTAACAAATAAAACAATTCCAATTTATGTAAGATTCCTCAGAGAGAAAGACGGGCGCGTCAAAACAATCCACAGCTGGATTATGAATAAGTACGTAAGCGGCAGACAGTTTTACAAGTGTCATTTACAAATGCACTATTTTATTTTTAATTTGTCAGCCATCACCATAAATGTTTCTCTCTAATTTGTTAATAAATATACTGAGCAAGGAAGGAATGGATAAATAGTGCAAATTAAACTGTAAGTTTGTGCTGTTAATTAAATATAGGAAAGCAGCCAGGCTGTCCCTAAAGCCTCGCACAATCTGCCTTATCCGCTCGCTGCAATTAGCATTATTGTAAGACAGGAAATGTCTTGAAAATACAAAAGCGCAATAAAAAAATGACTGCTAAGGATAAGGTTCCGGTTTGCCGCTACTATGGGTTTGGGGTGAATTCTGCGTGTTTAAGGTCTCGTTTAGATTCTTTGGTGCCTCCCAAGACCAGCAACCGTTATGTTCCAGGTACTGGATCAGGGGCTGCCCGTCCATTAAGGGCGCACAGGTGCCACCCCCTCTATCACACCACCCCCTATATCAGTGATGGCAAACCTTGGCACCCCAGATGTTTTGGAACTACATTTCCCATGATGCTCAACTACACTGCAGAGTGCATGAGCATCATGGGAAATGTAGTTCCAAAACATCTGGGGTGCCAAAGTTCGCCATCACTGCCCTATATATGAATAATGGATAGATTGATGCATAGAATCAATCTATCTACGGCCGCAGCGGCCACCCCCTATTCATGGGTCTGGCCCCTTTCAGGACACTGGGCGCATGAATTATAGCGGTGGGGGTGGTTTTTTGAAGCACCTGATTAAAGCCATAGGCTCTAATAGGCTTCAAAATAGGAGTGACCCATGGCACAGAGCATTGCGCTCGGAGACCACCCAGGTGTGTTGGAAAAGCAAATGATTATTCGCTTTTCTAACACTGAATCGCCTCTCTGCCAATCAGATGGGCTCAGTGAGGCTACATACAATGGGCACAGTGGCTGCATTTGATGGCACAGTGGCTGCAATTAATGGACACAGTGAGGTTGCAATTGATGGGCGCAGTGGCTGCAATTTATGGGAACATGGGCTACAATTGATGGGCACAGTGAGGCTGCATACGATGGGCAAAGTGAGGCTGCATATGATGGGCACAGTGGCTGAATTTGATGGCACAGTGACTGCAATTATTGGGCACAGTGGCTGCATTTGATGGCACAGTGGCTGCATTTGATGGCACAGTGGCTGCATTTGATGGCACAGTGGCTGCATTTGATTGCACAGTGGCCGCAATTGATGGACACAGTGGCTGCAATTGATGGAAACAGTGAGGTTGCAATTGATGGACACAGTGGCTGCTACTGATGGGCACAGTGGCTGTAATTTATGGGAACATGGGCTACAATTGATGGGCACAGTGAGGCTGCATACGATGGGCACAGTGAGGCTGCATACGATGGGCACAGTGGCTGAATTTGATGGGCACAGTGGCTGCAATTGATGGGCACAGTGGCTGCATTTGATGGCACAGTGGTTGCAATTGATGGGCACAGGGGCTGCAATTGATGGGCACAGTGATGCTACATACGATAGGCACAGTGGCTGCAATTGATGGACACAGTGAGGTTGCAATTGATAGGCACAGTGGCTGCAATTGATGGGCACAGTGTGGCTGCATACAATGGGCACAGTGAGGCTACATACGATGGGCACAGTGAGGCTGCATATGATGGGCACAGTGGCTGCATTTGATGGCACAGTGGCTACAATTGATTGACACAGTGAGGTTGCAATTGATGGGCACAGTAGCTGCAATTGAGGTGTTGTTCAGAATTTTTCAGTTTGTTTGCACCCCTCCAAAAAAATTGTTTTTATTTTGTTCATTTGTTAATAAATGGCCAAACTGGCATAATTTTCTCCAAATCAGTGGCAGTCATTTTTTGCTTAGGGTTATATGTTTAAGAGGTTTTTGGTGGGAATTACGTATTAAGGGGGAGACATCTGTGGTACCTTAGTCATGCAGCTGCGGCAAAAATTAACCAAGCCCGCTGAACACGGCCTGTTCGAACAATGCACACCGTTGTTGCCAATTGGACAAAAAAGGGATTAAGACAGGCAGTGAGACATCACATTGCCTCCTTGCTACCGGTCAATCGCCTCTGAAAAGCATCTAAATCTAGCCTTAGGTTTTTCGGATACAGTAAAATAAGGCAGGAATTCGCCATAGTAGTCATAATAGGCTGCCTGGCCTTTCAAGGGCCAATCAGGGGGGACTTTGTTTAAACTAGCCCACTCACTATAAAAGGGTGACTTTACAACAGCTATGTTTTAGCTTTGATAGGAAAAGCATAGGGAGTGCTGCAGGCAAACTATATAGGGAGAGATTAGTGCAGACCTTGTAGGCACTGGCTGGTCTCTTGAAGCTGAATTCCAGGAATTCAGACACTTTGTAAAAAGTGAGGGCACACTATGATTTAAGTCCAAGGATGTGCATTACAACTCCAGGACTTATCTCTTTTATTTATATCTGACAAGTCTATGGCTCTGCTGGAGCATACACTGACACAGGGCTGTGAGAGAGGAGAGAGAGGCACACATAACAGCCATGCCCGCCCCTCCCCTTTGCTGCCCATTCAGAGAAGCCTTTGTATTTTGTGAATGAATTCACATAATACAAAGGCATATGTGATTGGGCAGGAGGAGGGGAGGGGCAGGCATGTATTATACTAATGCTAATATTAAAGATGCTCAGACCTGAAGCATCAGCATCGGGTTCCCAGAAATACCATGATAGCCATCTACCAGGAGTGAAAAAAATTGTCGGCCCAGGAGAGGTCATACAGCTCCTTGGACCTAACTCATAGTGTACCTTTACTTTTTACCACCACCACCTTACAGTGGTGGTCAGAATGCTACCTTTACAGATAACTAAAAAGATCACTGATGTAATTTTTCTGGCTTTACCAAAACAATTTTGGCCTGGGAACTATGCCGATGCTATCAGATGGGAGATCAATCAGCCAGAGCTTAAGGAACCCCCAGCAAACCCTGGAGGAACCCCTGGTGAGAATGGCCGAAGTAGACTGTTCTTACCCTGCACTATCATTCCCAATCTACTACTGTGTGTTTGTGTATGTGTATATATACTGTATATATGTGTGCAACACTTTTAACACTACTAAATAAAAGCATTTTTATTTCTGTCTGTGTTGCTATGGAGTGTTTCTTTTATGCCACAACTGGTGAAACCATTGTCACCATGACAGGAAGTGAGGGAAAATCTCCCTAACAGAACCCTGGATAGCAGCAGAACGCAATAGTGGTTCTAATCCTTCCCTGTGCTATCGTAAATTGGAAAATAAAGTTTTTGGCTGGATATACAGTTTATTAACTGCTTGCCAACCAGCCGCCGTATAACGGCGGCAGGTTGGTTCTCCTGCGCGAAACGCCATAGCTGTACGGTGGCTCGTTCAGGCACAGTTGCGGGCGGGTGCACACTGCGGGAGCGTGCCCGCTGGTCGGACGGACTCGATGTCAGCCGGTGACCCATGATCACCTAGTACAGAGGATGTCAATTTTGTTTGGGTACAGTGTTGCACGACCACGCAATTTTCATTTAAAGGCACTGCTGTATCACTAAAAATTGCCTGGTCATTAAGGGGGCAAATCCTCACAGTCCTTAAGTGGTTAATAAATAAGGATTCCCAAAGCACTATGGGGTACCTAAAGAGCCAACATGGCAGAACAGCTTGCTTTGCAGCTTCCTGTGTCTAATTGAAACCTTAGTCCTCTGATAAGGGATAAATCACTGTTGACTCATTCTATAAATAATAGCAGGGCTTTTTTCCAGCAGTTTCGGCACCTCCACCACTAACTGTATGTAATGGCAAGGGTGCTAGGGTGTGCTGCAGGGTCTATTGATGCTCACAGCTGGGGGAATCTGTTCTTTTTTTTTTTTTTGTTAGAAACTTCAACATTTCCATTCAGTATTGTACGTTCTTATAAAAGACACAAATGAACATTACAGAAAAG
Source organism: Rana muscosa (assembly GCA_029206835.1). Lineage (NCBI taxonomy): Eukaryota > Metazoa > Chordata > Amphibia > Anura > Ranidae > Rana > Rana muscosa. The sequence continues at coordinate 36,640,037 of CM055117.1, forward strand.
AACTAGGTACAAAATTGTCTTATCAAAAGTTTATCAATTATACTACCCCCCTCCCCTCCAAGAGAAGGAAAGAAAAAAAGAATAAAAGAGAAGAAAAAAAAAAGGACATAGAAAATAAAGTAATTCCCTCACCTCCCCCCCCCCCTTTTCACCCCTTCCCCGGCTGCGGTGGAGTAAGTCTGCTCTGTCCCTACCCACTCCATTCCTTCTACTTGAGTCGTGTGTTCTCCTACTGTGCCCTTCTGTGTCACTTAAACAAAACCCCTTCCTACTTCCAAAGAGGCCACTGATGGCCATAGTGACTATTCTCATTAAGTGTGGAAAAAAAAAAGTATATGTATATTGTGCCTCATGGTTAATATTAATTACCCGTAATTATGTGTAGCGGCCCCCCATGGCCTGAATCCCCAACTTAAGTAAAAGCAAACAAACTTAAAAAAAAAGAAGAAAAAAAAAAAAGAGGAATAAAGGGGGGGATCCCCTCTCCTACTTCCATGTGTTTATTTATTAATTCCCCCTCAACCCTGAACCTCATAAGAGGCCACCAATGGCCATGGTGTTGAAAATAGATAATTGTACCTTGTGATAAAAGAAAAAATAAAAATAAAAATTATTCGCCCGTGTTTGCATTCAAACGATCCTCCTAACCAACTCTTCCCCCACCTTTAAGTGACAGGCCCATAATTCGCCCCCAAAAAAAAAAAAAAATTTTGATATCCTCACAGTGACCGTGTACAATCTCTGTCCTAATTCTACTTTAAGTCCCTCCTCTCCTGTGTGTGCCCTACTCCTTATCCTCCACCCCCTTTCCCATCCCTCCCCTCACTATTTCAACGTGACTTAACTCCCTTTCTCTCTCCTAATTAGGGGCAGACTTCCTACTCCACACTATCAAAGCAGTAAGAAATTGTAAGGGGGGTCAATGAGAAAAAAAAAAAGAAAGAAAATATAAATATATCAATCCCGGTCAAGGTTCATGGTTCGGCTCTTTATTCTTCTATAGCTAAAACCATAAGCAACTATACTGGGGTCCTTATGGATCTACTACGCCCTCTGCTTTCCCACTCCATGTCTCTTCTCCTCGGCCCATCTCAGGTACACACTGTATCCAGCCTGCCCATGTCTTCTGAAATTCCCCTTTTTTGTCCTTCACTACTTGAGTCCACCTTTCGGCTTTCATTATCCGGTTAACTTCCTTTTTCCAGTCCGCTAGTGTTGGGCAGGTGGTCTGTTTCCGAAATCTGGGGATTAATATTTTAGCTGCGTTCAATAAGTATGGTGTAATACTCTTCCTATCAGCTTTAATGGAACCGGGCGCTACATGGAATAGGAAGCACAGGGGCGTAAATTCCATAGGTCTAGGGGTCAACCTCTCAATCCATGGTGCGATTGCTACCCAGAATATTTTAATCCTGGGGCATTCCCACCACAAGTGGAGAAATGTACCCCTCTGCTCACATCCTCTCCAACACCGGCCATCAGCCGCTGGGTACATCTGAGTTAATCTTACTGGTGTCCTGTACCACCTTGTCATGAATTTATAAGCCATTTCCTGAACGTACGAACTTATGGATGTAGAATGGGTTGATTTAATCATTTTTTAAATTTGTTCCTCTGACATTTCTTTATTTAATTCTCTTTCCCATTCCCTGATAAAGTATGGGACTGTACTCTTTTGGGCTCCTAGTATCAATCTGTACATCTGAGACAACAGATGCCTAGCGTCCCTCAATCTCATGCACTGGTCCTCAAACACTGTAATTGACTTTAATGGTCTCAGTAGGGGTTTCATCTTGCTAAAGAAGCCTGTCATTTTATAGTATCTCCATCCTGATGTGGGTATATTCCCTAGGGCTGTAACCAGCTCCGAAAATGGTTGCTAGGGTTCCCCGCGAGGCGAATTTACCACACGTGGTATCTCCATCCTGGCCCCATGCCCCCAGGAATCCCCCTTTCCGGTGGGAATCTGTTCTAGCAGAAGGGGATCTATTTTTGCATGGGGGTCTATTGTTGCTGAGGAGGTCTATTGTTGCTGGTGGGGGACCTATTGTTTGTGGGGGTGGGTCTTATATTGCTGGGGGGGTTAGTTGTTACTGGGAGAGATCTACCATTGAGGGAGGGGTCTATTGTTGCTGGCCGGGAGTCTATTGTTGCTGGGGGGGATTTTGTGGTGGGTGGTCCATTGTTGTTAAGGGGATCTATTGTTGCTGGGAGGGGGCTCTATTGTTACTGGCTGCAGGGGATCTATTTTACTGCTTTTCTTGTTATAATTATGTAGCGGGTATTTAAATTTAGGGGGGCACATCTGGGTGGTAGTATGACCCGGATGCATTGATTGTTAGGGAATTTGGGACCATTTTCGTTCATGGAGGATCCCAGTGGTGTACAGTTCCCTGCGGCCTGTGGGTGGTGCTGTCGCCCTGGGCCAGGGTTGAACCATCACTGTAGTGCTGTGCCCTTTTTGTCCTGTTTCGGCAGCGGTACGGCGGGGCGGGGAACCTGCTGTGCCGGTCGGGAGAGGAGATAAAGGGGACAGATGCCCCCAAAACACGGGGTTCAGTCGTCGGAGGTCAGAGCCGCGCCCAGGCACCTTCAGCCTGGGTGCTGGCGTTCCGGAGTTCCGGGCCCAGGTCCCCCTGACCTGGCCGGATCGGGAAATGGAGTCCATCCCAGGCACCTTCAGCCTGGGGTGAGGTACTACTGAGGAGGCCCGGGGCCCAGTACCTTCGACTGGGTTCCGCAAGGGTGGAAGAGTCCGAGGGGCCCTAAGGTGTTGGGCGCCCGAATCTGAGACCAGGAGGCCAGGGAGCGTAACCCCTCCGAACAGTCCGGCGCAGCATTGCTGGTGACGGCGGGGCCTCTGGTAACTCTCTTGGAAGGATGTCTTCCCTCTGACAGGGGCTGCACTTAGTGAAGGTAGTTCTGTTCCTGTTCTACACGGTCAGTGGCAGCGGCTGTGCGCCATTACCGTTGGCGACACCACAATGGTTAGTTCTATTTAAGGATTGTGCCTTGACCTACTCCCCACTTATACTGAACTGTTCTTTGGGTCACAACCTGTCTGCTGTTAAAGGACTATTTATTGCTGCTAAACATGTGCAATTCGTTTAGTTACGAATTCGTTATCCGTCAAAATTCGTTATATTCGTTGATTCGTAAACATACGAATGAACGAACGGTTCGATAACATTACAAACGAACAACGAATAATCTAAACGAACGAATATGGAAAACAAATAAAATACGAATTTAGTAAATTTGAAACAAACAAAAAACGAAAAAGTGAAAAACGAAAACATAAAAACAACGAAAACACAGAAAAAAGATAAAAATAACGAAAATAAAAATGAACGAAAACGAGATATTACGAATATTCGAAAAACAAAACAACGAATAACGAACAAAGATCCATATTAACGAATATCAAAATGAACGGAAAAAAATTTACGAATCTTCGGAAAACGGAAATGAAAACAACGACAATTTGTAAAAACTTAAATTCTATTTCGTTAGTTCTGAATTAGTTCTGGACTTTGGCCAATGGCCAATAAGCTTGTCCCTTCCCCTGAAGAGGTCGTCTCTTCCCCCAATGAGCTTGTTTCTTATAGACATGTGCTATAATGTGTGTGTATGTGTGTTTTTCTGTGTTAGACTGCAGTGCATTCCATCCAGAGTCCAGATAGGGTGTGGTTGGGTAGGTTGCACTGTTCTGTTGGATTTTGTGAGTAAATTTTTTACTTGGGAGAGAGAAATTCTTTGTTTCTTAAGGATATTAGATTGAGATTCTAGAGTCTACATTCTAATTTATAATTTTATTTAATATGAGAAAGAGGTGGGGACAGCGGGTATACTCAGTACCCAGGGATTTTTTGAAAACACGGTGCTTGATAGAGATAAACACAATTGTCAAAATCAATAAAAGATTATATTTTATTACATGAAGCATAAAAACAATACACAAAATTATTAACCATCCTTCAAGATATGTAGGTCAGTTTTCAAAAAGATGCAATTCACTGCTTGATTTCCACTCAACTAGTTTCGCTCCCAGCGGAGCTTCTTCAGGAGTGTAATAGAGTAATATCAGGTTTAAACTGTGAATACAGGATGTACAACAATTAGCAACATAGAATGGTTAAAAGTATGTAAAACTTAAATGTTGAACATTTCAGAAAAAATTGATAAATTGACGTGCCCAAAGCACGTCTCTCAATGACGCTGGGTTCATTTACTATTACCTATATATTCTGTTTTCCCTTATTTAAGATGGCGTGGCTGGCCTCAGCAGCGTCCAGCTGACTGACACACACCTCGCTTGGTGTGTGACACGCCACGTTGGCTGCTGTCTCAATGACGCTCACGCCAGTCCAACTCTGGGACGGCGGTGCGCGTCATCATTGATCTACCAATGGACGTCCGCATCGCGGCGATGACGTCAGACGCCGCCGCGATGGGGGTATTTTAAATGCGGCTCCGGTCCGCCGACAGTCTGCGAGGATCTTTCGCCGCTCTGGGGCTTGGAGATACACCTGCTCCAGCCGGACGGATTTTGATCTCTTTCAACTTGCCCAGGTAGGCTGCTGTTATGGACAATCGCTTGTCCGCTGTGTTGATAACTTTCTCCTCGCAGTGGCCGAGGTTGCTCATCACTTTGTCTGCTATATTTTTTTATTTACAGCTGGTGACCAGCTCATCCATTCTACCCAACCATCTTGAGTGCAATGTAACCAGTGAAGTTATATTATATTTTTTTACTATGTGTTTCCAATCATTCAGCCTGAGGGTTTGTCTCTCTTAGCACAAATAGACACTCTGTGCTCTATGAGGATTTTTACAACTCCCTATTGGCATACTGCTGACTTTGGATCTAGTGACCCATACCAACAACCTCTCAAGGTAAGAGGTTGTCTTTCCATCCATTTCAGGATGAATTATGTTGAATTTGCTAGATTTAACATCTATTCACTATATACCTTTTGTATGCTTTCTATTTTTAGTTTTCAATAGATTTTCTTTACCCTTGTGGTTGCTAACCCAATGGGTTGTTTCAGTGGATTGGGCAAATCGGTCAACTAATACCAGTGGGAATGCCATTTTTTCTTCCAGTTTGTAGCTACACATGTAAATCGGTGAGTGTATACATATGTGTTTATATGATGCTCAGCATGGGCCATCACCATTTCAGTGTGAACGGATCTATTGTGTTAATGATCTACCCTTATGAACTACTTAACCATTAGCGTGCTTTGGGCACGTCAATTTATCAATTTTTTCTGAACTGTTCAACATTTAAGTTTTACATACTTTTAACCATTCTATGTTGCTAATTGTTGTACATCCTGTATTCACAGTTTAAACCTGATATTACTCTATTACACTCCTGAAGAAGCTCCGCTGGGAGCGAAACTAGTTGAGTGGAAATCAAGCAGTGAATTGCATCTTTTTGAAAACTGACCTACATATCTTGAAGGATGGTTAATAATTTTGTGTATTGTTTTTATGCTTCATGTAATAAAATATAATCTTTTATTGATTTTGACAATTGTGTTTATCTCTATCAAGCACCGTGTTTTCAAAAAATCCCTGGGTACTGAGTATACCCGCTGTCCCCACCTCTTTCTCATATCAAATTACAATGGGATGTGGTGCTTTTTGATTTGACCAAGAGTACCCCAATATATTAGTTTATAATTTTATTTATGTAATATCTCTGACATATTGTATTTTTCTTCTTTGTCAGACTACATTCTAGACAGGGTGTGGGTGGTGTTTGATTTGTGAGTCATTCAAAGAGATTGATATAGAAATTATAAATTTCTTACTATTTCTATTACTCCTAGGATTTTCTAAAGTTAGTTTTTTTCCCTTTTCTGGGACTGTGTTTTATTATATTGCTGTCTGTCTGCTCCTACCTATTTTTTTTGTTGTGTTAGCCAGTGCCACTACTAGGCCAGCCCAGGCAGCATATACTACGTATTCATGGTAGGAGAAGTAGATTAGTATATATTTTTTTTTGCATGGACCGGTAAAATAAGAATACTCCAGTCCTCAATCCCTCCACTCTCAGTCACACCAACACCAACTCTCATACCAACACACTCACTAACACCAACATTCTCACTTACAAGACTCACACGTCCATTCTCACTCCCAGACATTCCATAGTTGCCAACATTGCAAAAAAAAAATCCGTGACACTTTTTCGCATGTAGGCGGAGCCTTGGTATAATTAGGGGGTGGGGCATTCATTTGAAGGTGTGTTATACTTTAGGAGAAAAAAGTGGCGCACGAAGCGTGGGCGTGGTTTACGCGGGTAGTGGGAGTGGCTTAAATGAGCGTGGCTCAAAGGGGGTGTGGTTAAATTCTGAGATGAATGAGGGATGAAGGGAGAAAGAAAGAGGGAGGGAAGGAAAGAGAAGGAAAAATGGAAGGACAGCAGGCCCAGATTCTACACCATAATAGAAATATGTGTATTCCAGAGTTTAACAATCAACAGATAAAGATAATCCAAACATCTGGTGTTAGCTCTTTAATCATCCCGGCACCATGGTTGTTAGGGTGTCAGGATGACTGAAGTGCATTATTTCTCTTATTACATTTTAATATAAAATGAAATCATTCAACTCACCAAAATGCCGAATCAGTGGAAGCCCCGAGTGTGTCACCTGCCACGTCGCCTGCCACCAGATGCCATCAGGTGTCCACAGGGGAGTCCCTCCTTACATCAGGCGTCCCCAGAGGAGTCCCTCCTTACATCAGGCGTACCTAGCGGAGTCCTTCCTTACATCAGGTGTACCCAGAGGAGTCCCCCTTACATCAGGCGTCCCCAGCGGAGTCCCCCCTTACATCAGGCGTCCCCAGCGGAGTCCCCCTTACATCAGGCGTCCCCATCGGAGTCCCCCCTTACATCAGGCGTCCCCAGCGGAGTCCCCCCTTACATCAGGCGTCCCCATCGGAGTCCCCCCTTACATCAGGCGTACCCAGCGGAGTCCTTCCTTACATCAGGTGTACCCAGCGGAGTCCTTCCTTACATCAGGTGTACCCAGAGGAGTCCCTCCTTACATCAGGCGTACCCAGCGGAGTCCTTCCTTACATCAGGTGTACCCAGAGGAGTCCCCCTTACATCAGGCGTCCCCAGCGGAGTCCCCCCTTACATCAGGCGTCCCCAGCGGAGTCCCCCCTTACATCAGGCGTCCCCAGCGGAGTCCCCCCTTACATCAGGCGTCCCCATCGGAGTCCCCCCTTACATCAGGCGTCCCCAGCGGAGTCCCCCCTTACATCAAGCGTCCCCATCGGAGTCCCCCCTTACATCAAGCGTCCCCATCGGAGTCCCCCCTTACATCAGGTGTCCCCAGCGGAGTCCCCCCTTACATCAGGCGTCCCCAGCGGAGTCCCCCCTTACCTCAGCCGTCCCCAGCGGAGTCCCCCCTTAACCACAGGCGTCTCCTGTCTCGGCCACCATTATTGTTTCCCCTTCCCCGAAGGGGAACAAAATAGAGGCGGAGCCGACAGTGTGGCTGCAAAAAAAATAAAAAATTAAGCTGTGGCGCTGCCGACCCCCGCCCCTTTCCATTACAGACAGACCTGCAGCGGGGTGGGGCGGGGCGGGGGGGTGGCCGGCCGGCCAGCCAAAACACAGATGTAGTACAATAGAAGATAAAGCTGCTGCGGCGCCGCCCACCCCCGGGGAGGTGCGGGGTGTGGGCGGCGCCGCAGCGGCTTTATTTTCTATTGTACTACATCCGTGTTTTGGTCTTCTTGAACATGGCGGCCGGCCGAGACATTGTCTCCGCCAGCCGTGGACCTCTAGCGGCGTCCAAATTCGGGGAAAACGGGAAAAATCGGATTGGCCGGGACATTGGCCGGGACAAAATAAATCCGGGAAAAGGGTTTGAATCCCGGGAACGTCCCGGCCAATCCGTGACTGTTGGCAACTATGACATTCTAATTGCAATAAAACCACCAAACCACACAAAAACAAGTACAAAAACCACAATATCACTCTCTGCACTGCTCTCTGCTCCTCCCTCACCACACCACTTACACCCTCTCAAAATGGCGTACAGGGGCGGAGGCTATAGCCGCTTGTTGAAAACGAAACTAAAATACGAGATTGCGAATGGCCGCGATGTATTTACGGGAGTACGAATGCATTCGAAGCACGTGGACGTATTTTAGTTTCATTTTCAACACGCGGCTATAGCCGCGTGTTGAAAATAAAAATAACTAGTAACGCGAGATTGTGAATGACTGCGCCGAGATGTATTTACGAAAGTATAAAAAAATTACGAATCCATTCGAAGCACGGTAGTAGACACGAATCAAGGAAAACAAAACAATGTTACGAATCAACAGAAACGGCAGAGTAGTGTACAGAAAAACGAAAATTATTATCTAACAAAATTACGAATTACGAATCGTTCAGTATCAACGAAAATCAAACTGTTACGAAAGTACGAAAATAACTTAAACAGAAATACGAATCATTCAATATCAACAAAATTACGAATTTCAAATCAACGAAAATAACTTAGACAGAACTACGAATCATTCAGTATCAACGAAAATTAAACTGTTACGAACATACGAACGAGTCCGAATAGGAAAACTCGCGTCTTACGAAATTACGAATCTTTACGAACATACGGAACAAGACGAAACGAAACGATAGGAAACTAATTTTTTGGTTGTGCACATGTCTAATTGCTGCTAGAGAATAAATAAGAGTTGGACCTTTTCAGTGGTGTGGAACTTCAGTTACTGGGAGCAAAGGGGGGTCATCTGCAGAACGGACTTGGCTCTGGGTTATACACACGACCCGAAGGTAAACAGGTGTTGGCTTTCACCTCTACACATTAGAGGACATGGGCCGTAGTGTACCGCACCCCTCCTCCCTGATCCCCCTAGACAAGACAACAAGCCGAGAAGAAGAAGGGGTGAGAGGGGTGAGGCCGCTACAATTACAAAATTCCTTACAAATTACTTAGCACTACAAAATGATACTTGGTTCTGTATTGCCAAAAGGGCAGTACTGGGAGGCAGGTAGGGGATGGAACCAAGGAACGGTGCTCGGAGGTGGATAAGGGTGGAGACAAGGGGTGGCTCGGAAAGGGGGAGTTCCTGCACCTATTCTCTGAGAAAAAAAAACCCTGAATTATAGGCTTCTTTTAGCTGTAAGCTGAGATAGTTGTATATGTGAAAGACTTAAGCCTCATACACATGATCGGACTTCAAACAAGCTTTTCCTTGGATTCTTGTCCGAAGAGAGTTGGCCGTGAACGCCCATAGCATACACACGCTCTGACTTTTTCAGCCAACAAACATGAACGTAGTGACGTAATTGACGTACTACGTGGTTTTTCTGCTCTTTTCTGCTCTTTACTGCCACCCTTTGGTCAACTTCTGCTATCGTTGGTTGATTTTAACATTGGTTCTGAGCATGCGTGTTTGTACTTCGGACTAAAGTCCAATGGATCTCTGTACACACGGCAGGACTTTGCACCGTAGGACTTTTGCTGCCGAAAAGTTTGTCCGTTTGCAGAGCGAACTTTTGTCACACGGTCGGATTTTTTTGAAAACCTGCTCATTTTGAAGTTTGTTGTCAAAAAGTCTGATCGTTTGTATGGGGCTTAAGAAAGGAAATATTTTAAAAAAAAAATGTTTATTATACTCGAGTCCGACCGTAATAAAGACAGGAATTTTGTACAAGGCCGCTATACATTCACTTTATAGAATGCCCCAGCTGGTATGTTTAGTTCTAATCTCAGTCTCCCATGTTTACCGTTTGCCTTAATTCGATCCCCGTGTTTGCTTTCTATTTAAGTTGTGTAATACAGTACAATTCTGCCAGCATCACATTCCCTCCCAACATGTATTATCAGCAGGAAAATAATTGAAATGCCAAAATTCCTGTTTATTCTGGGTGGGAATTGTCTTGATTCATTTCAATCTGCAAAACACCTTTTTATGTCAAAGCACTTATATTGTTAATGGAATGTCAGTCTGTGCGAGCTGGAGAGAGGATTCTATAATTTATAGCTGTGTGTGGGTGTTTGTGTGGCATTCAGCCTCAAATATGGAATAGTAGCTACCTAGAGGTGATGGAACGCTGTCTTTACACCTTTGGGAGTGGTGGCGTTCAATTTTCTTGATATAGAGGGCCTCAAGTGATATTCTTCAAATCATCAAAGGGTCATATATAATATTCATTGGATTTAATGCTACAGAAAACTCTCATGCCGCATACACACGACCGTTTTTAATGTCATTGAAAAAAACAACGTTTTTCTCGACGTGATTCTTCTCAAGCATGCCTTGCCTACACACGATCATGAAAAAAAAAAAATGCTAGAACAAAGCGCGGTGACCTACGAAATGTACGACGGCACTATAAAGGGGAAGTTCCATTTGGATGGCGCCACCCTTTGGGCTGCTTTTGCTGATCCTCGTGTTAGTAAAGTTTGTAGAGAGACGATTCGCGCTTTTCAGCCTCGTGCAATTCAGTCCGTTACAGCGTGACGAATGTGCTATCTCCATTACGAACGCTAGTTTTACCAGAACGAGCACTCCCATCTCATCACTTGCTTCTGAGCTTGTGCGTTTTTTTCACGTCGTTAAAGCCTACACAAGGCCGTTTTTCATGACGAGAAGAACGACGACGTGAAAAACGACAAGAAAAATTAGAGCATGTTCCAAATTTTTAATGGTCGTTTTTCACGTCGTGAAAAATTCTCTGGAGCCCACACACGATCGTTTTTAATGACCAAATAAAAAAATGGCATTTTTCTCGTCATGAAAAACGGTCGTGTGTACGCGGAATTAGAGACTGTGGACATGCTATAGGAGTTATTGAAGACTGGTAAATAATTTGGGTTTGTCCAAACCCGGAAGTTATGCCATTGCTGAGCCAAAGTTTGTTAGAACCCAAAATGTAACTGCCATTGCTGAGCCATTTGGAGACGGGGGAGAGAAAACAAGTTTGTTCGAAGCCAGAAGTTAGCTGCCATTGCTGAGCCAAAGTTTGTTAGAACCCAGATGTTAGCTGCCATTCAGCGCTGTATCTTGGCCTAGGCCAACAAGGCCCAGGCCTAGGGCAGCACTTTGCAGGGGGGCAGCATGGAAAGAGTCCCCGCCGGCTTGTGCTACACTGTTAGTGTAGCACCAGTCTTATGGGGCGGACTGGGCTGAGAGGCAAATTAGTCTAGCGCCCCCATAAAGGGGCCGCACTACTTCCGGTATGCGGGCGGCCGGCATTCAACAACTGTGGGGGGGGGGGGGGGGCGCTGCTTTTTAATTTTGACTGTCCTATCATCCTGGACCACAAACCTTCCTCACTGTGCTATATGTTTACTGCTGCACCATTTCCATGGTTATATCTTCTTAAGCCCTGTACACACGACCGGTTTTAACTGATGAATGGACTGGCCGATGGACTTTTTTCATCGGACAAACCGATCGTGTATGGGCCCCATCGTTTTTTTCCCATCGGTGTAAAAAAATAGAACATGTTTTAAATTTATCCGATGGAAAAAAAACTGATAGCAAATTACTATCATCTGTGGGGAACTCCATCGGATAAAAAACCCACGCATGCTCAGAATCAAGTCGACGCATGCTCAGAAGCCCTGAACTTCATTTTTCTCGGCTTGTCGGAGTGTTTTACGTTACAGCATTTGGAACGGTCGGTTTTTTGACTGATGGTGTGTAGGCAAGACTGATGGAAGTCAGCTTCATCGGATTTCCGATGGAAAAATCCATCGGTAAAAAATCCATAGGAAATCTGATCGTGTGTACAGGGCTTAAGTCCTCTCCATAAAATTATCAGAAATTTGTACTTAAAGTAGAACTATAGGCAACACTTTTTCTTTTTCATTTTGGATAGAGTAAGGGAGGGTTATAGCCCCTTTCAGTTTATTTTTTACCATCCCTGTCCCATTACAGAGGAAATCTATGCAAATTAAGGGAATCCATTGCCCCCCCAGGCCATCAGAACTAGTGTCCCCACTCGAAAATTTCAGGGCGGGTCTTAAACAGAAAGGTGTGTGGCCTTGACAGGAAGGGTTGGGTCATATTTAAATTAGGGGGTGCACGAGTTTAGTCAGGCCTAGGGCAGCACAAAACCTAAATACACTACTGCTGCCATTGCTGAGCCATATGGAGATGGGGTTAGGTCAGAACCCAAGTTTGTTAGAACCCAGAAGTTAGCTGCCATTGCTGAGCCAAAGTTTGCTAGATCTCCGAAGTTAGCTGCCATTTCTGAGCCATTTAGAGATGGGATTAGGTCAGAACCCAAGTTTGTTTTAACCCAGAATTTAGCTGGCATTGCTGAGCCAAAGTTTGTTAGAACCCAGAAGTTAGCTGCCATTGCAGACATTTTGAGATGGAATTAAGTCAGAACCCAAGTTTGTTAGAATCCAGAAGTTAGCTGCCATTGCAAAGCCATTTGGAGATGGAATTAGGTCAGAACCAAAGTTTGTTCAAACCCAGAAGTTAGTTTCCATTGCTGTGCCAATGAACTGCAGACGGGAGATTCCCCAACCCACAGCCTCATATGTATAAAAGGGCGGGCATTCTTGTGGCTTCATTGACCTAATATGGCTACATGGCTGTATTTGGTCAATGACATTTACTCAATAAGGTCATGTGCTCATATTAGGTCGATGATGTCTTGCGCATCCCTGCCTCTTTGTGTGTAGCTGTAGCTTTGGTAGCTGTAGCTGTAGGGTTGGTAAACTCCCATCCACAGCTCATTGGTACAGCAGTGGGAACTAACTTTTGAGTTCAGACAAACTTGGGTTTTGGCCCAACCCCACCCCTAAATGGCTCATTAATGACAGCTAACTTCTAACTTCCAAGTTCAGACATTTATCTGGCCCCTCCCCCTCCCTCCTCCGTCAAGTGCCTACCATAGCCTGCTGCTTGCTATGGGGGCACTTGTGCTGGCTTGCTCCTGAGTCACCTCTGTGTGTTCATGAGACACCTTCCCACTCCCTCCTCAATGTCTGTGATTGACAGCAGCCAATAGCTCCTGCTGTTCTCTCTAAGCCAATGAGAAGTCAGAGAGCTGAGAGAGCCTTGGCTTTCATGTACATTGTTGGATCGAGATTTGGCTCAGGTGAGTATAAGGATGGTGTCACGATCAGGGGTCAGGCTCGAAGACCAGTTGCTATAGCAGTTGTAGGACTACCACCGACCAGCAGGATAGGTACACAGGCAGTCACCCTTGCAGATGATGCAGGCTCATGATGGTGGAGATGAAGCGTAGTCGAGGAACAAGCCAAAGGTCGATAATGAGCAGGAGCAAATATGGAAAGCAGCAGGGAAGACTGGCTGGAGATAGCACAATATTCTGGCAAAGAGGAAGTGCAGAGCCATGGATTATATCAGGAAGTTTGTGGGAGGAGCAAAGAGTTGAAGGTTCAGCCGAAATCAAGGCACAAGGCAGGGTTGTCCAAAGGATCCGACAAGGTACTGTCCAGCGTCTCAGATATCTCAGTGAGAAGATTCATTGCCAGACACAGCTGAGTTCCCAGGTTCAAGTCCAAGTCCTGATAGATGGGGCTACACTCAGAAGGTTTTTTACCAAAAAATCTTCTACCTTTACAACCACTTTAATGCTACTGAAAACGCTCAGATTCTGTAGGTATGCTATAGGAGTAATTGGAGACTGGTTAATAGTAGGGATGAGCCGAACACCCCCGGGTTCGGTTCGCATCAGAACTTGCGAACGGACCGAAAGTTCGCGCAAACTTTAGAACCCTATTAAATACAATGGATGCGAACGTTCAAAATCAAAAGTGCTAATTATAACGGCTAATATGCAAGTCCTTGTCCTAAAAAGGGTTTGGGGACCCGGGTTCTGCCCCAGGGGACATGTATCAATGTAAAAAGACGTTTTAAAAACTGACGTTTTTTCGGGAGCAGTAATTTTAATGATGCATAAAGTGAAAAAAAAAAAGTGAAATATTCCTTTAAATATCGTACTTGGGGGGTGTCTAAAGTTTGCCTGTGAAGTGCCATGTGTTTCCCGTGTTTAGAACTGTCCCTGCACAAAATGACATTTCTAAAGGAAAGAAAAGGTAATTTAAAACTGCTTGCGGCTTTAATGTAATGTCTGGTCCCGGCAATATGGATGAAAATCATTGAGAAAAATGGCATGGCTACCCCATCACCCCTCCCAGCCCATTACCTGCCCCTTTGGGTCTTGTATTGATATTAAGGGGAACCCCGTACCCAAAATAAAAAAAAGGCCCTATATACTCTGAACAGCAGTATACAGGCGGTGCAAACAAGACAGGGACTGTAGCTTTGTTCTTAAGTAGAATCTGTTTGTAATTTGGAACAGGTACATTTTTTAAGTGTAGCTCTAGCCAAAAAATCTATTTTTAAGCTTTTTGGAGAACATAGGGAAGGGTTATCACCCCTGTAACATTTGTTTTGCTGTCTGTGCACCTGTTCAGAACATTTCACCTCACTTTCCGTCCCAATGACAAATGTTTTTGGAAAAGTGGTTTTTTTTATTGAAACAAGGATTGGTGATAAATCATCAGTAGAGAGGAGACACCTTTTTCCCATATTAACTCTTACAGGAGAGAATTTTCCTTCCTGGGGTAGATTTCCTCTCACTTCCTGTTGTCTCCTTCCGTTTGCAAGTAGGAGTCGTTTGTAAGTTGGATGTTTGAAAGTAGGGGCCTGCCGCATATACTCTGCAGAAATTTGCCCCTTAGGTGTTGGTGTTGCCACAACACTGTAAGCCCTCACAGTTACTCTTGGTGGGCGCTGGAACGCCCTACTGTGAACTATTATATCAGGAATTGTAATTACATGCCATTGTTGAACAGTGGTAGGAAAAATTGGGCCTTTAGTGGTGGTGCTGGTGCCACAACACTGTAAGCCCTCACAGTTACTCTTGGTGGGCGCATGAATGGGCTCTGCTGTGAATTATTAGATCAAGAATTGTAATTGCATGCCGCTGTTGAACAGGGGCTGAAAAATTGGGCCTTTGGTGGTGGTGCTGGTGCCACAAGACTGTAAGTCCTCACAGTTACTCTTGGTGGGCGCAGGAATGAGCCCATCTGTGAAATATTAGATCAAGAATTGTTATTACATGCCCCTGTTGAACAGGGGCAGAAAAAATGGGCCTTAGGCACTGGTGCTGGTGCCACAAGACTTCAAACCATCACAGATACTGTATTTGGAGCGCAGCAATGAGCCCTGTTGCAAAGTATTAGATCAAGAATTGTAATTACATGCCCCTATTAAACAGGGGCAGAAAAATTGGGCCTTAGGCACTGGTGCCACAACACTGCAAACTAGGGTTGTCCCGATACCACTTTCTTAAGACCGAGTACAAGTACCGATACTTTTTTTCAAGTACTCGCCGATACCGATTACCGATACTTTTTTCAATGTCATGTGACAGTTTGAAAGATGGGGACTGATAGGTGGCACTTATGGGCACGGATCGATGGCACTTATGGGCACTGATAGGTGGCACTTGTGGGCAGTGATAGGTGGCACTGATAGGTGGCACTTGGGGGCACTGATAGGTGGCACTTGTGGGCACAGAAAGGTGGCACTTGTGGGCACAGAAAGGTGGCACTTGTGGGCAGTGATAGGTGGCACTTGTGGGCAGTGATAGGTGGCACTTGTGGGCACTGATAGGTGGCACTGATTGCACAGAAAGGTGGCACTTGTGGGCACTTATGGGCACTGATAGGTGGCACTTGTGGGCAGTGATAGGTGGCACTTGTGGGCAGTGATAGGTGGCACTTGTGGGCACTGATAGGTGGCACTGATTGCACAGAAAGGTGGCACTTGTGGGCACTTATGGGCACTGATAGGTGGCACTTATGGGCACTGATAGATGGCACTTATGGGCACTGATAGATGGCACTTGTGGGCACTGATAGATGGCACTGATTGCACTATTAGTGCAATCAGTGCCATCTATCAGTGCCCACAAGTGCCACCTATCAGTGCAATCAGTGCCCATAAGTGCCACCTATCAGTGCAATCAGGTGGCATCTACCAGTGCCACCTGATAGGTGGCACTGGTAGATGGCACTGATTCCACTGATAGGTAGCACTTGTGGGTACTGATAGGTGGCTGGCACTGAAATGCTGCGGTGGGTGGGGGGGAAATGACACAGGATTTAAGAAAAAAAAAAAACTGCTGCAACGCCCATCTTGGTACACCCTGCACTCGGCTGCAGTAAGCAACAGCAGACATCTTGTTACACCCAGCCCATATAGCTCGGGCTGGGTGTAACAAGATGTCTGCTGCTGCTTACTGCAGCCGAGTGCAGGGTGTAGCAAGATGGGCGTGGGGACGTTCAGCCGCTGACGGCGACCGAATGTGACAGCACCGGTCACCGATCCTGATGCGGCTGCGCCCTGAACCCCTGCCAGCTTACCAGGTTCAACTGCAGGTGAGGGACTCGCTCTCCGCCCGCGGACTCCGTCCACCGACTGTGCCCGCCCTCTTCAGCCAGACTCCGCCCGCACTTTCCTCTTCCGCCCTCCCCAGCCACTGACTCCTCCCGCCCTCTCCGGCCAGACTCCGCCCGCACTCCCCCGCCCTCTCTCCTGCCCTCCCCAGCCACTGACTCCTCCCGCCCTCTCCGGCCACAAAAAACAAAAAAAAAGTATCGGGTGAAGCATCGGGAGCATTTGCGCGAGTACAAGTACTCGCGCAAATGCTTGGTATCGGTCCCGATACCGATACTAGTATCGGTATCGGGACAACCCTACTGCAAACCATCAAATATACTGTATTTGGAGCGCAGCAATGAGCCCTCTTGCAAAGCATTGCATCAAAAAATGTAATTATACGCCCCTGTTAAACAGGGGCTGAAAAATTGGGCCTTAGCCACTGGTGGCAGCACCCAGAAACAAAAATGTTCCTCCAAGCTATCGGCAGGATCATTGAGGAGGAAGAGGATAGTCAGTCAACATAACAGGACAGTCACTCAGCATCAGCATAGGCAGTCTTGAAGAGATGTGACATTTAAAAAAAAATTATTCGGTTACATCAGCTTCAGGTGCTTAGTAGCTGGTGGTGATCCAAGACTGGTTCATCTTTATGAAGGTCAGTCGATCAACCGAGACGGTGGACAGGAGCACCCTGTGATCGGTTACAAAGCCACCAGCAGCACTGAATGTGCGTTCCGAAAGAACGCTGGATGCAGGACAGGCCAGTAGCTCAATTGCATACTGTGCAAGCTCTGGCCAGTGATCCATCTTTCAAGACCCAGTAAGCCAGAGGATTTTCGGTGGGAAAGGTGTCCAAGTCTGACCTTGCCCCTAGGTATTCCTGGACCATGTAAATCAGACGCTACCGATGGTTGCTGGAACCGATCATACCTTGGGGCTGCGTACTAAAAAATTGTCTGAACGCATCGGTCAGACGGCCACCTTCCCCACCGCTCCTTCTTTGACTGACCGAAGCCTCAGCAACTCGTTGTCCAGGACCAGGAGTTTGTAACCTCCCAGTCTCTGGGAACGCGTTGCACAGACCTTTCTGCAAGGCCTCCTGGAGATGTCTCATCCTCTGCTCCCTCAGCGACGGCAAGATAAGGTCCGCAACCTTACCCTTGTATCGTGGATCAAGGAGAGTGGCCAGCCAGTAATGGTCCCTCTCCTTGATCCGAAGAATACAAGGATCCTTCCGCAGGCTTTGCAGGATCAGGGAGGCCATGCAGCATAGGTTAGCTGAGGCATTCAGTCCGGAGTCCTCTGGGTCACTAAGGACAACATGATACGCAGCCACCTCCGCCCAGCCACGTACAAGTCCACGGGTTTCTTGGGACTGTAAATCATCCCTAAAAGACTGCTGCTGTTGATGCTGAGTGCCAGGTTCTACCTCCATGCTGACACAATCCTCCTCCTTCTCCTCATCCTCTTCCTGTGTGATGGGTGGGACAGAAGGAACACTGTCTGGGTAAAGGGGGCCTTGAGAGGCAAGGAAAGTCCTCCTCTTTCTGCCTCTGTTCTGCCTCAAGTGCCCTGTCCATTATTCCACGCAGCGTATGCTCCAACAGGTGGACAAGAGGTACAGTGTCACTGATGCATGCACTTTCACTGCTTACCATCCCCGTGGCCTCCTCAAATGGTGCCAGAACAGTGCATGCATCCCTGACCATGCCCCACTGGCGTGGTGAAAAAAACCTGAGCTCCCCTGACCCTGTCCTGGTGCTGTAGTCGCACAGGTACTCATTGATGGCCCTCTGCTGCGTGTGCAGCCGCTGCAGCATGGCCAACATTGAGTTCCACCTGGTGGGCATGTCACATATAAGGCGGTTCTTGGGCAGGTTCAACTCCTTTTGCAGCTCAGCAAACCTAGCACTGGCATTATATGATCTGCGGAAATGCACACAGACTTTCCTGGCCTGCCTCAGGACATCCTGTAAGCCCAGGTACCTGCCCAAGAACCGCTGCACCACCAGGTTAAGGACGTGAACCACAATGGGCACATGGGTCAGTTGTCCCTGTCGGAGGGCGGAGAGGAGGTTGGTGCCATTGTCGCAAACCACCATTCCTGGCTTAAGCTGGCGTGGTGTCAACCACCTCTCGGCCTGCCCCTGCAGAGCTGCCAGAACCTCTGCCCCAGTGTGACTCCTGTCCCCCAAACACACCAGCGCAAGCACGGCATGGTATCTTTTTGCCTGCGTACTTGCGTAGCCCCTTGAACGCCTACGGAGCACTGCTGGTTCCGAGGACAAAGCACAGGAAGAGGCCATGGAGGAAGAAGAAGAGGAGGGGGTGGAGGAGAGAGGTGTGTCACAACCAGTAGTAGCATTTTGGAGGCGTGGCGGCGGAACAACCTCCAACACTACTGCACCCTGTCCTGCATCCTTCCCAGCTGCTAAAAGAGTGACCCAATGGGCCGTGAAAGAAAGGTAACGTCCCTGTCCATGCCTGCTGGACCATGAGTCAGCGGTAATATGCACCTTACTGCTGACCGCCCTGTCCAGCGAGGCATGGACATTGCCTTCCACGTGCTGGTAGAGAGCCGAAATCGCCTTCCGTGAGAAAAAGTGGCGTTTGGGAACCTGCCACTGAGGAACCGCACATTGCACAAACTCACGGAAGGGGGCAGAGTCTACCAACTGAAAAGGCAGCAGTTGAAGTGCTAGCAATTTAGCCAAGCTAGCATTCAACCGCTGGGCATGTGGATGGCTGGGATTGAACTTCTTTCGACGGTCCAGCAGCTGGGGCAGGGAAATTTGCCTGCTACAATCGGGCGTCGGTGTACTGCTAGCAGAGTGCCCGCAAGTACTTGGCTGTGACACACCTAATTTTACACCTTCATTCCTCTCAGTGCAGGTTTCAGAGAGGACTGAAGGTATAGTGGGGTTGGAGACCCCAGCTGATGAGGAGCAAGGAGAGGTCCGCTTTGTTCTTTGGTGTGGGTCTTTAAGGTACGCTTGCCAACGAGCTGCATGGCAGGTCAACATATGTCTGGTCAAGCATGTGGTGCCCAAGCGGCTGATGTTTTGGCCACGCGAGATACGCTTGAGACATATGTTGCAAATAGCAGTGGTGCGATCTGATGCACTCGACTCAAAAAAGGCCCACACCAAAGAACTTTTGGAATAACGGGCAGAGGCAGCGCCCTGCACAGGCGGAGCTCTGCGGTGTGATTCAGTCGGTGTGCTGCCCTTACGCTGACCCCCGGAGGGCATCCTGCCTCGTTGGAGATGTGCCTCCTCCTCATCCTCCTCCTCCTCCTCCTCTCTCCTATCAGGCACCCACGTGGAGTCAGTGACTTCATCATCCCCTCCCTCTTGATCACTGGAGCAAACCTGGCAGTATGCTGCAGCTGCTGGAACATGACTGCCAGATTGCTGTCCTTCTTGAGCATCCCCTCTCTCTGCGCTCACGCTACTGCCTTCCTCTAGCTGTGTATCATCATCAGACCCTTCAAAACGCTGAGCATCCTCCTGGAGCATGTACCCAACACTGTGCTCAAACAGTTCGGGGGACTCCTCAGGAGGACACGGTGGGTCTAGGGAAGGAGTGACTGATGATGACATTGATACGAGGGAAGAGGACACGTTGGCAGCTGCTTTGCCAGTACCCTGAGCCAGGGTGAGAGAGGATGAGGAGGATGAGGAGGGCTTTGTCATCCACTCTACCAAGTCTTCGGCATGATGCGGCTCAACACGTCCAGCTGCCAAAAATAAAGACAAGCGTGTCCCATGGCCACGTGCTGATGACAATGCACCGCGTCCACGACCAGCACTGTTGCCCCCAGACACAGAACCTGCTTGCCCTCTTTTATTGGCTCATGACTGTCTGCCTCTCCTTGTTGGCCTTCCAGACATTCTAATGGCCTGCAGGGAGATGGGAAAACCAGCAATAAGGGGTAGCTTCAGCTGTATACTGTGCAGGAGGCACACTACGCCCACTGTAACTGCTGCAGATGCCTGCCTGTGTTACACAACAGGAAAACACAGCAATAAGGGGTAGCTTCAGGTGTATACTGTGCAGGAGGCACACTACGCCCACTGTAACTGTTGCAGATGCCTGTAAGTGTAACACAAAAGAAAAAAAAACACAAGCAATAAGGGGTAGCTTCAGGTGTATACTGTGCAGGAGGCACACTACACCAACTGTAACTGCTGCAGATGTTTGCCTGTGTTACACAACAGGAAAACACAGCAAAAAGGGGTAGCTTCAGGTGTATACTGTGCAGGAGGCACACTACGCCAACTGTAACTGCTGCAGATGCCTGTTAGTGTAACACAAAAGAAAAAAAACCACGAGCAATAAGGGGTAGCTTCAGGTGTATACTGTGCAGGAGGCACACTACACCCACTGTAACTGCTGCAGATACCTGCCTGTGTTACACAACAGGAAAACACAGCAATAAGGGGTAGCTTCAGGTGTATACTGTGCAGGAGGCACACTACACCCACTGTAACTGCTGCAGATGTCTGCCTGTGTTACACAACAGGAAAACACAGCAATAAGGGGTAGCTTCAGGTGTATACTGCTCAGGAGGCACACTATACCCACTGTAACTGCTGCAGATGCCTGACTGTGTTACACAACAGGAAAACACAGCAATAAGGGGTAGCTTCAGGTGTATACTGTGCAGGAGGCACACTACACCCACTGTAACTGCTGCAGATGCCTGCCTGTGTTACACAACAGGAAAACACATTTATAAGGGGTAGCTTCAGGTGTAAACTGTGCAGGAGGTTTAGCAAAAATGACATTGACACTGTCCCCTGCCTATCCTTCTCTGTCCCTGTATACCAACACACTGTAAATGCACAAGGTTAATGAAAGAATATCACTGACACTGTCCCCTGCCTATCCTTCTCTGTCCCTGTATACCAACACACTGTAAATGCACAAGGTTAATGAAAGAATATCACTGACACTGTCCCTGCCTATTCTTCTCTGTCCCTGTATACCAACACACTGTAAATGCACAAGGTTAATGAAAGAATATCACTGACACTGTCCCTGCCTATTCGTCTCTGTCCCTGTATACCAACACACTGTAAATGCACAAGGTTAATGAAAAAATATCAAAGACACTTTCCCTGCCTATCCTTCTCTGTCCCTGCACGCCAACACACTACACAAGGCCGCCGCGCTGGCGGCCTTTTATAGTGTGGGGCGTGTACTAAACCCCCCTGAGCTATAATTGGTCACAGGCATCCTGCCTGTGGCCAATTATGGCTCTCCTCGCTGCCGGCGCTGTGATTGGCCAAGCATGCCGGGTCACAGTGCATGATTGGCCAATCACAGCGCCGGCAATGCACTGCGATGGCGCAGTGTATTGTGGGCCGTTCGCGTCACACAAATTTGTCGCGAACAGCCCACAAAGTTTTGGTTTCGCCGAACAGGAGAACAGCCGATGTTCGAGTCGGACATGCGTTTGACTCGAACACTGAGCTCATCCCTAGTTAATAGGGATGAATTTGGTTTTATTTGGTCAATAACATTGATCTACCGTATATACTCGAGTATAAGCCAAGTTTTTCAGCACATTTTTTTGTGCTGAAAATGCCCCCCTTGTCTTAAACTCGAGTCACCTTTTTGCGCCTGATCTCCTGGATTTTGGTGACCCGGTACCAGCCAGCCGTAGGTCCCCTGGACCCCAAACTTGGCACACATGTAGACCCACTCCTCCTCTACAAGTGTGCAAAGTTTGTTGTCTGGGGGACCTACGGCCCGGGGAGCACCGATTTTTCAAAGCCGGGCACCCCTTCCATAGACTCCCATGTTAAACGTCAGTCTAGTCATGGACACAGTGAGGCATGGGCACAGTGAGGCATGGACACAGTGAGGCATGCACATGGACACAGTGAGGCAAAGTGAGGCACAGTGAGGCATGCAGATGGACACCCTAGGCTTATACTCGAGTCAATAAGTTTTCCCATTTTTTTGTGGTAAAATTAGGTGCCTCGGCTTATATTCGGGTCGGCTTATACTCGAGTATATATGGTAAATGAAATGGCCATGCACCCATAATAGGTCAATGATGTCTTGAGTATCCCTGCCCCTTTGTGTACATAATCTGCAGAGTGGGACATTACCCCAACAGCAGCTCATTGGCCCAGCAATGATAGCTAACTTCTGGGTTTGAACCGGATCCCCCCCCAAACACAAGCAAATCATTACTGGTGATATGCCTTGGTGCTTTGGAAGACAGTTATAGACTGGAGACACTTCACATGAAACTGTTAGAAATCACTGCTATTACAGTCTATTTACAATGCTTCCGCATTTGTTCTCAATGTAGGCTCCTTAAAAATTACTTGTCCCACATTTATTATTTATCTCAGCAGGATCCATTATAATAGAGCTGAATAAAAAAAAAAAAAAAAATACATACAAAGATAAAAATACAGCACAGTAAAAAAGGAAAGTTAGTGTTAATGAAGCTTTACTGGCTTTAGTAAGAACCCAGGAAAAGAAAACACAGGCTGCTGTCTGCAGGGGTCCCCACTAGGGATGAGCTTCAAGTTCGAGTCGAACTCATGTTCGACTCGAACATTGCCTGTTCGCCCGTTCGCCGAACAGCGAACAATTTGGGGTGTTTGTGGCAAATTCAAAAAGTCTATGGGAGAAATCTAAAGTGCTCATTTTAAAGGCTTATATGCAAATTATTGTCATAAAAAGTGTTTGGGGACCCTGGTCCTGCCCCAGGGGACATGTATCAATGCAAAAAAAAGTTTTAAAAACTGGCGTTTTTTCGGTAGCAGTGATTTTAATAATGCTTAATGTGAAACAATAAAAGTGAAATATTCCTTTAAATTTCGTACCTAGGGTGTGTGTATAGTATGCATGTAAAGTCGCGCTTGTTCAAAGTATTTTGAACACCTCCCTCATGGAAGCTAACTTAAAAGTTGTCATGAGATGGTATATGACTCCCATCAGGCTTGCATCCATCTACCCAGAATCGGATCCCAACTGCTTTAGAGGCTGCCATTTATTGGGCTCGATGGTGCATATCTGGTGGGAATGTCCTAGGATCAGGCCGATCTGGAAGAAAATTTTTAATCTCATATTTAAGGTCACTTCGTGTTCAATACCTAGGTCAGCTTCTGTTGCTCTTCTCAATGACAATATTCCCAACGTTTCTAAACCAACTAGAAAACTGATTCACTTTATACTTCTGGGGACTAAAATTATTATTGCTAGATCTTGGAGGAAGCCCAGGGTATCCATTAAGGCTATACACAATAAGATCTCTTGGATTATGGCTCAAGAGAAGATGGTTAGCATATCAACTAATTTAATCCCTAAATTTGAGGCAATATGGGAACCTTGGGCAGTTTTCTGTGGCGTTTCTTTGAAGGTCAGGCATGACCCTGACCGCTCTAATTCCTAAAGGGCCTCATGTTCGGCATGTGATTTCTTCTTATTTCTTTCTTCTTCTATTCTATCTTTTCTTGGTTCTTTTATCTTTTGTTTTATTTATTTTTATTTTATTTTTGTTTCGATGCTTAAACATGATTCAAAGATTTGATATCATTATTTACTGTGTTCTTATTGCGGTATTTCCAAGTCTTAAATTTGATGGGCGTTATTGTATATGAGTGTAGTACTGTTCTTCATTAAGATTCCGAGTTCCTTTTTATTGGTTTCATATGAGGATGGCGGGCTGGGGGGGGGGCCTGACCTGGGCGCAGGATGATCCCGTTAGGGGCGTCCAGGTGGGGTGTGACTTCCCTGAATGCCTATTTTTCATTTTTTTTTTTTTTTTTTTAATCTCTTGATGAGAACATTGTGACATAAACAATTGGAAATAACCCTTTGTCATGTTTAAACAACAATTTTTTAAGATTTTCTGTACATGTCTTGAATTGAAAAATAAAAATTTATTGAAATTAAAGTCGCGCTTGTTTCCCGTGCTTAGAACTGTCCCTGCACAAAGTGTAATTTCTGAAGGAAAAAAAACTCACTCGCGGCTATAATGAATTGTCGGCTCCCGGCAATACATAGAAAAGTCATTGATAAAAAAAAAAAATGCGTGGGGGTCCCCCCAAATTCAATTACCAGGCCCTTCAGGTCTGGTATGGATATTAAGGGGAACCCTGCCGCAAATTTTTTTTAAAAATGCGTGGGGTTCCCCCAAATATCCATACTAGGCCCTTCAGGTCTGGTATGGATTTTAAGGGGAACTCCACCCCAATTTCTTTTTTTAAATTGCGTGGAGTTCCCCCAAAAATCCATACCAGACCCTTTATCCGAGCATGCAACCTGGCAGGTCGCAATAAAAGAGGGGGGGACGAGAGAGCGCCCTCCCCTCCTGAACCGTACCAGGCCACATGCCCTCAACATGGGGAGGATGTCCCCATGTTGATGGGGACAAGGGCCTCATCCCCACAACCCTTCCCCAGTGGTTGTGGGGGTCTGCGGGCAGGGGGCTTATCGGAATCTGGAAGACCCCTTTAACAAGGGGGACCCCCAGATCCCGCCTCCCTATGTGAATTGGTAAGGGGTACATTGTACCCCTACCATTTCACAAAGAAAGTGTAAAAAAAATGTAAAAAAAACATACAGACACCTTGGAAAAGTCCTTTATTAAAAATAAAAAACCCATTCCAGCGATGTAATCCAGTGTCCCGCGGTGATCCGATGTCCAGCGCTGTCCACACGAAACCTCATTGGCTGAGCCTGAGCGGACCTGATGGGGAACTTCCTCTGCAGTGTATTAAATGAATAGACCCGCCCCTTCTAAAGTTCCCCATCAGGTCCGCTCAGCCAATGACGTAGATGTACGGCTAAGTGGACCAGATGCGGAACGTGAGAAGGGGCGGGTCTATTCATTTAATACACTGCAGAGGAAGTTCCCCATCAGGTCCGCTCAGCCAATGACGTAGGCCGGGTCTGACATACGAGGGGGCGGACCTGATGGGGAACTTCCTCCGCAGTGTAATAAATAAATAGACCCGCCCCTTCTCACATTCCGCATCTGGTCCGCTTAGCCTTACACCTACGTCATTGGCTGAGCGGACCTGATGGGGAACTTTAGAAGGGGCGGGTCTATTCATTTAATACACTGCGGAGAAAGTTCCCCATCAGGTCCGCTCAGGCAATGACGTTTCGTGTGGACAGCGCTGGACATCGGATCGCCGCGGGACACTGGATTACATCGCTGGAATGGTTTTTTTTTTTAAATAAAGGACTTTTCCAAGGTGTCTGTGTGTTTTTTTTTTTTAATTTACACTTTCTTTGTGAAATGGTAGGGGTACAATGTAACCCTTACCAATTCACATAGGGGGGGCGGGATCTGGGGGTCCCCTTTGTTAAAGGGGTCTTCCAGATTCCGATAAGCCCCCTGCCCGCAGACCCCCACAACCACTGGGCAAGGGTTGTGGGGATGAGGTCCTTGTCCCCATCAACATGGGAACATCCTCCGCATGTTGAGGGCATGTGGCCTGGTAGGGTTCAGGAGGGGGGGGGGCGCTATCTCACCCCCCCCCCCCCTCTTTTCCTGCGGCCTGCCAGGTTGCGTGCTCAGATAAAGGGTCTGGTATGGATTTTTGGGGGAACTTCACGCCATTTTTTAAAAAAAATTGGGGTGGAGTTCTCCTTAAAATCCATACCAGACCTGAAGGGCCTGGTATGGATATTTGGGGGAACCCCACGCTTTTATTTTTTTATTTGTGGCAGGGTTCCCCTTAATATCCATACCAGACCTGAAGGGCCTGGTAATTCAATTTGGGGGGACCCCCACGCATTTATTTATTTTTTTACCAATGACTTTTCTATGTATTGCCGGGAGCCGACAATTCATTAATAGCCGCGTGTAGTTTTAAATTACTTTTTTTCCTTCAGAAATGACACTTTGTGCAGGGACAGTTCTAAGCACGGGAAATAAGCACGACTTTACAGGCATACTATACACACCGCCCAGGTATGAATCTTAAAGGAATATTTCACTTTTATTGTTTCACTTTAAGCTTTATTAAAATGACTGTTCCCAAAAAAACTGCAGTTTTTAAAACTTTTTTTGCATTGATACATGTCCCCTGGGGCAGGACCCGGGTCCCCAAACACTTTGTAGGACAATAACTTGCATATTAGCCTTTATAATTAGCACTTTAGATTTTGAACGTTCGAGTCCATTGTATTTAATAGGGTTCTAAAGTTTGCGCGAACATTCTGGCTGTTCGCAGGTTCTGGTGCGAACCGAACAGGGGGGTGTTCGGCTCATCACTAGTCCCCACACAATACATGACAAAAGGGCTCCATGGGGCCCCTGGACCATATGGTGGGAACCAAGGTTTTAGAGGCACTTCATAGAGTCTGTTACCCTGCAGTATCAGAGGACATTCTATAAAATATGGGATACCCAGAACTGATATTTCTGTTCTGAAAGACTTGAATAATACAATACACTAGACATGTGCATCTAGTTTAGTTCCAAATTTGTTTAACGAATTTAGACAAATTCATTTATTGCGAATATCTGAATTTCCAAATTTTAGAATTTCCAAATTTTTCCGAATATCCAAATTTTTCCAAATTTTCGAACTTCCCAATTTTTCCGAATTTTCAAATTTCTGAATTTTTCCGAATATTCAGAAATTCTAAAATTTTAAATTACAGAAATTCGGAAATTCGAAAGTTTGGAAAATCGAAAATCCGAAAATTCTTAATTTCGAAGATTCGAAAACTGGAAATTCAAAAATCCGAAATTTCGGAAATTTGTAATTCGAAAATTTGGAAATTCGAAAATAAGAATGAAAATCCGAAAATTCAAAAGAAAGAAAATAAGAACAAAAATCTGAAAATTCTAAAACCAGAAAACTTGAAAATCTGAAATAATAACTAACTAATAATAACTTAACTATTACTAACTATTAAATTATAGGTATTGGAATTTCCTTTCAAATTTGGCTGTTAGTGAACGTAACGAATATGAATTTATCCAAAGTTACGAATTATCCGTAATAACGAATGCCATATCTAAACAAATGGAATGTAACAAATTAATAATAATAAATAACAATAATAATAATATTAAAAACATATTATTATTATCCATTATTATTTAGTTTGTTCCATTTGTTTAGATGCGGCATTCTTTATTTCGGATAATTCGTAACTTCAGATAAATTTGTTAGCATTTATTTTGAATTTTTGGATTTTTGGATTTTCGCTCGTTCTGATTTTCAGATTTTCCTTTCTTATTTTTGGATTTTCGAAATTTCAGATCTTTGAATTTCCGAATTTCCAAATTTTTGAATTAACAAATTCCGAGTTTTCTCATTTAGGAATTTTCAAATTTACGAATTTTTACATTTCTGAATTTCCGAATTTACAATCTTCCGAATTTACGAATTTCCGAATTTTCAAATTTACGAATTTATGAATTCCGAATTTTCGAATTTACGAATTTACGAATTCACGAATTCCAAATTTTCAAATTTACGAAATTCAGAATTTTCCAATTTACGAAATTCTGAATTTTCCAATTTATTAATTTCCGAATTTTTTGAATTTCCGAATTTTTTAATTTCCGAAAAAAAAAAAAAAAGCGAATCAAAACGAACAAATTTTTCGGCAGTGCACATGTCTACAATCCACCATGAAGCGTTTTGGAGAAGCATGTACCCATTGGCACTGGAATGCAAGCCCAGTGTGCGCACCCTTGCAGCCATGATGATAGCCCTTGGAAGGGCTGAGGAGAAGAATCAAAGAGCTGATTTTTCTTCACCAGAGCTCCTGAAGGTGGGGATGGGTTTTGTTGAAGGGAGTACCCAGGTTGCGGCCCTCTGACTCACCCGAGCAGCTACTGAGATGAGATATGCAGGAAAGCGTCCTTGCAGATGCTAGGATCACTAGACCATAGGAAACACAATGCAAACAGGTAAGAATGCACAGAAACGAACAGAGGAGAAACACAAACTAGGAATGCACAGGTGCTGATAATGAGAAGCTGGCTGGAACACACAGGGAATCACACCGGTGCAGAGGAGAAGGTGGCTGACTGGTATACCCAGGGGGAGGCAGAGTGTTGAGGAGAATGGATGCTGGCCGGGGTGCACCAAGTCACTGGAGCAGGATGCAGACTGTGGGAACATGAAGATCACAAAAGCAGGCTTAAAGACACAGGCACAAGGTTGGTTGTTGGCCCAAGAAACACAAGACTGGATGCAGGCTGGTCGAGTATCACTGGAGAGACAGAGGGCATTAGGGAATGCTGGGGTCACTGAGGCAATGTGAGGAGGCACTGGATCAAAAGAGAGGTCACTAGGCAGCATATATACTCGAGTATAAGCCGAGATTTTCAGCCCTTTTTTTGGGGCTGAAAACACCCCCCCCCCCCCCCCCCTCGGCTTATACTCGAGTCAGTGTACCTGAAAATATTGAGAGGCTGCGGGCGTCCATCGTTTAAAACTCGCGGTCTCCTCCTGGTCCCTTCTGTGATAGGCGGAACTGTGTCTGCTGAGAAACGCCTATCACCAACGTTCTCTCGTCCTCACCCATCCCAGCAGACACTGTGTTCAGTGTTCCGCCAATCACGGGCGCCTTTTCATCCTCGGACAAGAGGACGTCCGTGATTGGCAGAACACTGAACACAGTGTCTGCTGGGAAACTGAGTCCGAGGATGAGAGAATGTTCGTGATTGGCGGAACACTGAACACAGTGTCTGCTGGGAAACTGAGTCCGAGGATGAGAGAATGTTCGTGATTGGCGGAACACTGAACACAGTGTCTGCTGGGAAACTGAGTCCGAGGATGAGAGAATGTTCGTGATTGGCGGAACACTGAACACAGTGTCTGCTGGGAAACTGAGTCCGAGGATGAGAGAATGTTCGTGATTGGCGGAACACTGAACACAGTGTCTGCTGGGAAACTGAGTCCGAGGATGAGAGAACGTTTGTGATAGGCGGAACTGTGTCTGCTGAGAAACGCCCATCACGGAAGGGACCAGGAGGAGACCGCGAGTTTTAAACAATGAATGGACGCCCGCAGCCTCTCAATTTCAGGTACACTGACAACGGGCACAGTGAGGATGGGCACAGTGAGGATTGGCACAGTGACGATGGGCACAGTGAGGATTGGCACAGTGAGGATGGGCACAGTGATGATGGGCACAGTGAGGATTGGCACAGTGAGGATGGGCACAGTGAAGATGGGCACAGTGAAGATGGGCACATGGGCATTGTTGACCCTCTTTTCCGCTTACAGTAGCTGCTGCATTCTCACCCTCGGCTTATACTCGAGTCAATCCATTTTCCCATTTTTTTGTGGTAAAATTAGGTACCTCGGCTTATACTCGGGTCGGCTTATACTCGAGTATATACGGTAAATGGTCCTGCTGCTAGCGTGTGGACCTGTCATTTGAACCCAGAGCAACCCGAAACACTAGCCCTTTAAGACAGTGCCACCTCTATGACTGGCTGTGGCCCACAGAGGGGAAGACCCACCCTGTAACGTGGAATAGGTGAGTGTGACACCTAATAAGGAAGATATCTCTGAACCAAGACCTGGCTTAACTTGCTAGAAGTTAACAATGCCACACAATGAGTAAAATATATGGCTTTTTTTATTTCACGGGACTAAAACTGCATGCCAGCAGCATGCTGAAGTGCCCAACTGCTGTTTTTACACAGAGTGAGGCGCTCCAGATCTCCAGCAGCCTGACCCATTCCCTGCAAAGTGTGCCAATCAGCAATGCTGCTAAGGGAGCATGCGCTTCGTTGATTGGAATAGGGTGCAGTAGGTGTGTCGGACCACTAGAGACTCAGAACGCTGTTGTATGTGTGAGAGCAGCGGTTTGACTCTCCATCGTGATGCTGGCACAGGGCGGCTGCTAAGGGAGCATGAGCATATATTTTTATTTATTTTTTTGCAGGAATGTGCTGGACCACTAGAGACCAGACCACTGTTCTCTAAGTGAGAGCATCTGTTTGGCTCTCCATTATGCTGCCAGCACAGAGCACCTGTTAGACCTCTTTCACACTGAGGAGTTTTTCAGGCGTTTTAGCGCTAAAAATAGTGCCTAAATACCGCCTGAAAAACTCCTGCCCTGCAGTCTCAATGTGAAAGCCCAAAGGCTTTCACACTGAGGCGATGCGCTGGCGGGACCGCTCCAAAAGTCCTGCTAGCAGTATCTTTGGAGCGGTGAGAAGAGCGGTGAGAGGAGCGGTGTGCTCCTATACTGCTCCTTCCCATTGAAAGCAATGGGAAACCGTGGCAATACCACCCTCAATGCACCTCTGCAGAAGCGTATTGCGGATGGTATTACCCCTTTTTCGGACGCTAGCGGGGGTTAAAACCGCACTGCTAGTGGCCGAATACCGCCGCAATTCCGCGGCTAATAATAACGCCACTATACCGCCACCGCAACTCCCGCCACAGTGTAAAAGGGGCCTCAAGGAAGCTTGAGCATTTTTGATTTGAGTAGGGTACAGGGGATGTGTTGACTACTAGAGAACCGGGCCACTGTTCAATGTGTGAGAGCAACGGTTTGTCTCTCCACCTTGCTGCTGGCACAGGGCAGCTGCTAAAGGAGCATGAGCATTTTTGATTTGGATTAGGGTGCAGGGTTTGTTTTGGACCACCAGAGATCCAGTTGCTGTTCTCTGTGTGAGAGCAGAGGTTTGGCTTTCCAGTGTACTGCCGGAACAGCTTCATACAGTTTTAGTCACAAACCCATAAAAGAAAAAAAATATTTTACTGGGCTTTACCTCTTCATTTTGGTGTATATGAACCATTATATCTTCAATTCCCATGTTGCCCACTTTAACCACTTGCCTACTGGGCACTTTTATCCCCTTCTCAGGCCCATTTTCAGCTATCAGTGCTGTCACACTTTGAATAACAATTGTGCGGTCATGCAACACTGTACCTATATGAAAGTTTTATAATTTTTTTCACACAAATAGAGGTTTCATTTGGTGGTATTTAATCACCACTGGGTTTTTTATTTTTCCTGCTAAACAAAATTTTGAATACAGGTAATTTTTCTCCTTCACTAATATGTGCTGATGAGGCTGCACTGATGGGCACTGATAGGCGGCACTGATAAGGCGCCACTGATGGGCACTGATGAGGCGGCACTGATAGGTATCACTGATGAGGTGGTACTGATGAGGCTGCACTGATAGGTGGCACTGATGTCCACTGATAGGTGGCACGGATGGGCTCTGATAGGTGGCACTAAGAGGTGGCACTGATAGGCGGCACTGATGGAAACTGATAGGTGGCACTGATGGGCACTGATAGGCAGCACTCATATATGACACGGATGAGGAGGCACTGATGGGCACTGAGTGGCGGCACAGATGGGCACTGATAGGTGCCATTGGTGAGCAATAATTGGCAGAACTGGTGGTCACTGTTGGGACTGCACTGATATTCCGTGCCCTGATTATGAGTGCACATGTCCCTAACACAAGCCGGTTATCAACTCTCTCCTTCTCGATAACAGGCTTGTGTTTACATTCTGTGATCAGCTGTCACGTGGTAAAGGGCCACTGTGATTGGCTCTTTACCCCGATCTGTGATCGGCTGAGTCCAAGAGACTCGGCGATCACAGCACGTGCTGCTGACACACCTCCTGCATTACCCTCCCGACATTGGAAGCCCATGCTGTAGCCGTCTTTCGGCTATAGCGCAGGCAGCAAGCGGTTAATCACCCTGTGTGAAACACGTCAACGTTGCTTCTTTAATGACTGTGTGAGAGCAGCAGTTTGGCTCTCAAGTGTGCTGTTGGCACAGGGCAGCTGCCAAGAGAGCATGAACCTTGTTGATAAGAGTAGGATGCAGAAGGTGTATCAGACCCCTTGAGATCCTGCACCGGGCAGCTGCTAAGAGAGCATGAACCTTGTTGATAGGAGTAGGATGCAGGAGGTGTATCAGACCCCTTGAGACCCCGATGGTTGTTCTCTATGTGAGCGCAGCGGTTTGGCTCTCCAGTGTGCTGCTGACATGGCAGCTTCTTAAAATTTTAGTCATGAACACATGAAAAGAAAAAGTAATCTCTTATACTGTAGGCCTTTTCGCCACAAATTTTGGTGTATATGAACTTTTATATGGTCTATTCCCATGGTACCTACGATAAGCACTCGCAAAACGCGTCAGTTTATTCTTTAATGTTTACCCATGCATATCTGTGCATCGTTACAATAAACGTAGTCAAGCAAAACAAACAAGACAATAAGGCTGTTTCCTTTTACTAGAATCTTGTTGAATATACCAGTTATAGACAAGGTCTGAAATCCGCAATCTATGAAGCATGGGGGATGCAAAGTCGGCTTCATTGTAGCAGGAAGGTTTATGTTGACAACGTTATGTTTAATATACCCTCAAGACCTTCTGTATTCTTCTTCTACCAATTTGTTAAGTCACTTGATTACAAAGGGTAATTCCTTTATCAATGTGGCAATAAGCCGGGATAATTAGTACCCAAGATAACAGATGAGAGAGAAACAATGTCATCAATTACTAAACACAAAACACAACAATAGTGAGCAAAATCAAAACATAGCGCTTTTTTTTTTTACTTCCAGCAAATTCCCCACATTTTCTTCTCACCACAAAAGCGTCCTGACAACAGAAACAGATAATGGCGTGCATTGTGATCGGCGGTAATTGTGTGCGAGTCAGAGGAAAACGAATATGCTAATCTTCCACATCTTAAGTGAAACATCAATTAGGAGTTCAAGCCGGGCTAAGCGCCAAAGACATATGGTGAGTGGGAGAATACAAGTCGATTCTCGGTGAACAGAGAGTTTGCATGCCATCAGACTTGGAAGACGGAGGATTTTGGCAAGAAAGAGACTCGAAAGGTTACCAAATAGACACTACACAAGTCTGCAAAGAAGACATTAGGGCCAATTTACAAAGGTCATCATTAAAAGAGTAGAAGGTAAATTGGACCTTCACTCAAAAATAAAATGTGTCCAATGTCCCACCCCCCCCCCTTCCTATTTTTTGTTTATTTACCGTACCTTTTTTTGTTCTTCACTCCTGTCCCCCTACCTCTATTCTCGACAAGTTGTGAACGACATTGGCCTGGAGCCTCCTTGGATATGTACGGTACCTCACATATTCCAGGAGGTATAAGTTGAGGTTTTGAACAGTGCTGGTTGGAGGACCTGACACTGCACCATAAACACCTGGCAAAAAGAGATGGCTCCTATTGATGTAGAAGAGAAGATGGTTGCACAGGATAAGGTGTGGGGACAGTGGGAGAAGATGGGGCATGGGGGGATCCAGAAGAACACCGCTGGATGCACCATGCATCCAACATTTCTTGCTTGTGTGCTTGTTACATTTTTCTATAATACACTTGCACCCCAAACACCATCCTCATCTACAGCCCTCACTTGCCCCTTTACACTCCTTTGTCCTCAATTTTTGTAGGACTCTGTCATGATCATCAACATCCTCCAAGAGGTGGCATTGTCACATTGCGGGCAAACTCCTTGACCCAGGTCAACATTAGGCCATGGCTTGCCCTTTGATCCCTCTATGATAGATACCTCAGCCAAATGTTCTCATCTTCACCTCTTGCTTTTACTAACATATACCACCATAACCCACAACAGGAGGCCACGGAAGTACATTTTTCCAGGAGATGGGTCCTTTACTTTTGACCTCCTGTTATAAACACCCTGCTGTGTAAGTGAGGGGAGCAGATGTACATAGTTACATAGTTACATAATTACATAGTCAGGTTGAAAAAAGACAAAGTCCATCCAGTTCAACCATAAAAAAATAACTAAAATAAAAAAAATATCGTGCAATCCCATATACCCAATTCTATACCCACAGTTGATCCAGAGGAAGGCAAAAAACCCCAGCAGAGCATGATCCAATTTGCTACAGCAGAGGAAAAAATTCCTTCCTGATCCCCCGAGAGGCAATCGGATTTACCCTGGATCAACTTTACCTAGAACTGTTAGTACTCAGTTATATTATGTACATTTAGGAAAGTATCCAGGCCTTTCTTAAAGAAATCTACTGAGCTGGCCAGAACCACCTCTGCAGGGAGTCTGTTCCACATTTTCACAGCTCTTACTGTGAAGAAACCTTTCCGCATTTGGAGATGAAATCTTTTTTCTTCTAGACGTAAAGAGTGCCCCCTTGTTCTCTGTGTTGACCGTAAAGTGATTAACTCATCACCAAGTTCACTATATGGACCCCTTATATATTTGTACATGTTAATCATATCCCCCCTTATTGTAGATTAGGGATGAGCTCGGTGTTCGAGTCGAACATAAGTTCGACTCGAACATCGGCTGTTCGATCGTTCGACGAAGATCGAACGATTTGGGCCGTTCGCGCCTAATTCGAGTGACGCGAACGGCCCACAATGCACTACGCCATTGCAGTGTCATCCAGGCGCTGTGATTGGCCAAGCATGCACTGTGACCCCGCATGCTTGGCCAATCACAGCGCTGGCAGCGAGGAGAGCAATGATTGGCCACAGGCAGGATGCCTGTGGCCAATTATTGCTGAGGGTGTTTAGTACACGCCCCACACTATAAAAGGCCGCCAGCACGGCGGCCTAGTGTAGTGTGTTCCGGAGCAGGGAAAGAGAAGCATAGGCAGGGACAGTGACATTTATTTTTTCTTGCTTAACCTGGATTCCTTTAGTTTAGGGAAAGAGAAGGATAGGTAGGGAGAGTGTCAGTGTGTTTTACTGTGCGAATCCTTGTTTCTAGGGACAGGGAAGGACAGTGAGGGAAATTCTCCTTGTGCTATAGTGTGCTTTAAAAAAACATTTTTTCTAGGGACAGAAAACTATAGGTAGGAAGAGTGTCAGTTTCTTTCACTGTGATAATCCTTGTTTCTAGGGACAGGGAAGGACAGTGAGGGAAATTCTCCTTGTGCTATAGTTTGCTTTAAAAAAACATTTTTTCTAGGGACAGAAAACTATAGGTAGGAAGAGTGTCAGTTTCTTTCACTGTGATAATCCTTGTTTCTAGGGACAGGGAAGGACAGTGAGGGAAATTCTCCTTGTGCTATAGTGTGCTTTAAAAAAACATTTTTTCTAGGGACAGAAAACTATAGGTAGGAAGAGTGTCAGTTTCTTTCACTGTGATAATCCTTGTTTCTAGGGACAGGGAAGGACAGTGAGGGAAATTCTCCTTGTGCTATAGTGTGCTTTAAAAAAACATTTTTTCTAGGGACAGAAAACTATAGGTAGGAAGAGTGTCAGTTTCTTTCACTGTGATAATCCTTGTTTCTAGGGACAGGGAAGGACAGTGAGGGAAATTCTCCTTGTGCTATAGTGTGATTTAAAAAAACATTTTTTCTAGGGACAGAAAACTATAGGTAGGAAGAGTGTCAGTTTCTTTCACTGTGATAATCCTTGTGTAGCGGGGTGTTCCCCTTTAATGCAGAGAGACAAGAAGTTCCAGGTGAGAGGTGAGTCGGGAGGAAGTAAAGAGACATTATGGAAGTGAAAGCAGAGGAGAGAGAGACTACATCTCCCAGTACATCTTGCAGCACCCAGGGTGCATTGCTTCAGAACAGAGACTGCTGGGGCAGACTTTATAAAGGGGAGGCGGAGTTTTGGTCCGCCTCTTTGGACACCCCTCTCCTAGCAAGAGGATCTCTGTGCTGAACTGCTGTGTGCACAAGGCCTGAAGCCTGGGCCGTGTGCTCCTTTCCAAAGAGCCCTCTGCCAGCCTAGCAGAGCCTTAGAGACATCTAATCCTCCTTGCTGCAGTACACCAGAAGGATTGAAGACTTGGATGTCGGTGGATTCCTGTTCCTAGACGAATCGATGGAGGAAAGGGACTTGGACTTGTCCAGGTGGTGAGAGCTGTTTAAAGACAGATACTTTATCTTTACTATTCGTTGGGATTACAAAGTTGTTCTTCAAGTGCACCACCGAGAGATTGCTAGCAAATATTGTTTCACTGAACTTCCATTTAGATCAGTCAGGCCTGACTGCATAGGTAGACATTGCTGGGTGTTAGTCTACCCATGAGGGGAAGTAGCTGTAAAAGGGCAGCACTAGAGTTGCATAGCAATACTTTATTATTCTGATTACTCTGTTTATCTTTATTACTGTTTGTTGCAGGGATCTGCAACTTGTTATACTGTTGTTTATTACTTGCCCATTAGCCTCAGTAAAATATCTGGGTAAAGTACATTTGGTGTCAGTTCCGCTTACTTTAATAGGAGTTTTAAAGTATATTCTGTGTATGTTTGTTATAGGACTGCGTCACCAACAGTTGCGATCACGCGGTCCTATCTCTCTATCACCAGCTGTGCCACGGGAGGTTAGAGCCGATTGCCGGGGGTTGACAGCGGTGCACTGCAGGGCCCAAATCAATATCAGCGGCTCTCTTAACTGGGGGTAGCGCTGCAATCTGGGGGCTCGAGTCCGGGATCCTTGTACGTTGCACGCTGCAATCAAGCCGGTCAGAAGTACCAGCATGGACCCGCTGGCAATGTCACAGTGGTGCGCAGCGATTGGCGCCGATCCAACCGCGGCGGTAGTCATTGTACTCCCGGGGGAAAGATGGAAGGAAGAGGAGATAAAACAGCTCGTATTGTTACTGTCTCCGAGCCACAAAGCATGGGTGATGGATTTTAGGCCAGATCCAGTGATCTCGTTTACATACGCACTGGTAGAATGGAAAAAGGAAATCCCAGAGCATTTTAAAAGTCAGAGTATACAAGCCATAGATAATCAGATCTATCACTTGATACATACGCTGCCAGTGAAGGAAGAATGGTTTCAGACACCAAAGCCATCACCCCCACAATTATCTCCACCACTATCCCCTAAAGCAGAAAAGCTTAAGGAACTATTAAGCCCGGGATCACCGCTGGCCGCTATAGGGCCTGAATTGTTGAATGCTCTAGGAGACCTTGTAATTAAGTGCCAGAAAAGCAGTACGGTGCATGTGGAGGCTGGTTACCGGAAGCTTAGCACCTTCTCAGGGAAGCTCCCCGTCCCTGCGGGGGAGGAAGATTTTGACACTTGGGTGGAACAGGCATTGCAGGCAGTAGAAGCATGGGAGGTGCCTGAGGCACAGAAGAGACAGCGAGTCTTAGAAAGTCTGAAAGGTGCCGCGGCAGAAGCGGTGAGGAGCTTCCGGTTTGGAAATGAAAACTGTACAGCTCAAGATTGCCTGGCCATGCTGCAGGAAGAGTTTGGTCAGCTGGAGAAGGTGTCAGAGATGATTTATCAAATTGAACACACTCTCCAGCAGCCGAATGAGAAACTGTCAGAATATGTTAGAAGGCTGAACAGGCAGTTATGCAAGATTGTACTGAAAAAGGGAATGCTGCCCAAAGATGCAGATGAAGCACGCATGAAGCAGATCATGAGGGGAGCGCGGCGCTCAGACCCGGTCTGGCTGCACCTGAAAACCTCAGGAGGAGGAATGTCACTAACCTACTCTGATCTAATAAAAATTATTAGGGACGAAGAGGCGCTGCAGGAAGATCAGCAGGTGGCCAAGGCGAATGTCACACCTGTACCAGTGTTTGTCCATTCGGTCAAGAGCCCAGAAAGAGATGCGGAGGTTGACACTCTGAAATCGCAAATGGCCCAAGTGTTGGAGATGCTGACCTCTTTGATGGAGAAAGATCAGAGAAGACGAGAGAAACCGAGCCCAAGAAAGGAGTTGTTCCCGAACACCTCAGCACCGGCCTCCCTACAGGACCGAGAAGAGGTGATTTGCTATAACTGCGGAGGGAGTGGCCACTTTGCTAACGTATGCTCCAGCCCAAAGAAGAAGAGAACAGATAATTGCAAGCCGGCGGGAAACTCCAAAGGGCCCCGGTGAAGGAGTCAACCGGGTGCCCATCATCTTCAGTGCGCTCCAAACTAAAAAAAAAGGCCAAGAATGGAGGAGACAAAACTCCTAGGAGGAGGTATAGTACACCCCCACCAAGATGTACCCCAGAGGGAGGGGGCAAGACCCCTCAGTGGAAGTACAGCACCCCAAAGAAGGAACATCCACCTAAAAGGAACAATAACATCCCTCAGCGGGTTTGTGCCCCCATTGAGAGGGAGAAAGTCAATGCATGCCAGGCTCAGGAAAAATTAAAGTCCAAAAGGAGCAGGGCAAGGGTCGAAAGCAAAAAAAAAGAGGTGACCCCAGTCCGGCCATACCCAAAGGAACTGGTGGGCCCGTCTCCTACTGTGCCCATTCAAGTGGAAGGAGTCTATACTAAAGCTCTTTTGGACACCGGAGCACAGGTGACTTTACTATACCGGGACTTCTATGATAGGCACTTGAGTCATCTGCCTATCCAGAAGATAGAAGAGCTGGAGATATGGGGACTTGGAACCCAGAGTTTCCCTTATGATGGGTACCTGCCCATAAAGATGACTTTCGACCCATCCGTGGCTGGGAAGGCTGAAGTGTTTGACACCCTGGCAGTTGTGTGTCCCCGGCCGCCTGGAGCCAGCAAGATTTCCCTGATCATTGGGACAAACACGGATCTAGTCAGGAGACTCCTGACCCCTCTAGTGAAAGAGAGAAACCATTCAGCCACCAAAATCCATCCCATGCTAAAGACGGCCTACCAACGACTGGTCTTAGAGCAGAAGACCCCGGGAGAGGGGATAGGGAAGGTGTGGAGACTTGGCAGAGAAGGAGTAGTGCTACAGCCCGGAGAAGTAACCTGTCTTAGGGCCACTGTGAAGCTTTTGTGGGAACAACCTGGCCCCTTTGTCATGCTGGAATCAGACCCAAGGGAAGAGTCCTCAGGCCTGGAAGTGATACCAGAAGTGATTCCGTTCAAGGCTCTGAAGAAGGCCCATGGCAGAGTTCCGGTGAGTGTTAGGAACACTACGGGAGGACCCATGGAGATCCCTGCCAGAGTGTTGCTTGGTCAGGTGAGCCCTGCTGCCCCGGTCACTTGGTCCGAAGTCAAGGGGACGGGTGACGGAGGAGATGTTTGGGAGAAACTGTCCGTGGAAAACCCGAACCTACCCAGGGCTTGGAAAGAAAGAGCCAAGGCCTAGCTGACCAGGTGGGAGAAGATCTTTTCCGAAGATGAATTCGATGTGGGGTGTGCAAGAAGTGCCACCCATCGGATCCGCCTCCAAGAAGATAAGCCCTTCCGAGAGAGGGTCAGGCGGGTCCCCCTGGCAGATCTGGAGGATCTGAGGGAACAACTTGTAGAACTAAAGAAGACTGGTGTGATCCGGGAGTCTAGAAGTCCCTATGCCTCCCCAATCGTGGTGGTCAGAAAGAAGAATGGGTCGTTGAGGCTTTGTATCGATTACAGGACTCTCAACAGGAGAACCATCCCTGACCAATACACCACGCCAAGGATAGAAGATGCCCTACAAAGTTTGTCTGGAGCCAAATGGTTCAGTGTGATGGACCTCAAGAGTGGGTACTATCAAATCCCTCTGCACCCAGAAGACAGGGAGAAGACAGCCTTCATAACCCCGGTGGGATTCTTCGAATTCAATAGGATGCCTCAGGGTCTGTCTGGAGCTCCTGCTACCTTTCAACGCCTTATGGAGAAGACTGTTGGAGACATGAATCTTATAGAAGTCCTTGTGTACTTGGATGATGTCATTGTCTTTGGAAGAACCTTGGAAGAACATGAAGCCAGGTTGGAGAAAGTATTGAGAAGACTCAGCGAAGAGGGACTTAAGCTTTCCCCCGAGAAGTGTCGGTTCTACCAGTCTTCTGTGAACTATCTGGGGCACATAGTGTCTGAAGAAGGGGTGGCCACAGATCCTGAGAAGTTGGAAGCAGTCACTTCCTGGCCACGACCCACCACAGTAACAGAGCTCAGATCCTTCCTGGGGTTCTGCTCCTATTATAGGAGGTTTGTGGAGGGGTTTGCTCGGATTGCCCGCCCGTTGAATGAATTGCTAAAGGCAGAAGGGGAAGAGGATGACTCAGGGCCCAGGAGGCCTGGTGAGTCAGTTCAAGATCAGTGGAACCCAAGGTGTGAAGAGGCCTTTCATGCTCTGAAGAGGAGCTTAACCACTGCCCCAGTCCTGGCCTACGCCGACCCTACCAGACCTTATGAATTACATGTGGATGCCAGCCATGAGGGTCTAGGTGGTGTACTCTACCAAGAACATGAAGGACAACTGCGACCAGTGGCCTATGTGAGCAGGAGCCTGACCCCCTCAGAAAAGAATTACCCCACTCATAAGCTGGAATTCCTGGCCCTCAAATGGGCGGTAGTAGACAAGCTAAAAGACTACTTGTATGGGGCAGAGTTTACTGTGAAGACAGACAACAACCCCCTGACCTACCTCTTCACCACCGCGAAACTAGATGCCACCGGACACAGGTGGTTGGCCGCATTGTCTGGATTCAACTTCAGTCTGAAGTACAGACCAGGAGCCGGAAATAGGGATGCAGATGCCCTGTCCCGGAGGTCTCATGCCACGACAAATGACTGGGAAGATTGGACCCAAGTGGCACCGGACGGGGTGCGGGCCCTTTGTCAAGGGGCTGAATTCCAAGCCAGAG
The DNA here is from genome assembly GCA_029206835.1 of Rana muscosa. Lineage (NCBI taxonomy): Eukaryota > Metazoa > Chordata > Amphibia > Anura > Ranidae > Rana > Rana muscosa. The sequence continues at coordinate 36,680,946 of CM055117.1, forward strand.
GAGGCTCCAGAGCAGAAGAAATAGGGGTTACCATGGTAGGAGTCCCCAAACACTATTGTGGGGTAACTCAACTGGAGGAAGACAACCTACCGAGACTGTCCAAGAAGGAGTTGAGGTGTGACCAATTGGAAGACCCCATGGGGAGATTGGTCCTCGAAGCCCTGGAGAATCAGGATCCCAACAAATTCCTACATCACCCCTCAAAGGAGGCTCGCCTGTTGAGGAAGGAATTGGACAGGCTACAGGTACATCAGGGAGTGGTCTACCGAAGGGGCCCCTCTGATGACTCAGAAGATAAGTGGCAGTTATTTCTTCCAGAGAAGCACCGAGAGACTGTACTAATTGCCCTGCATGACCATCATGGTCACCTAGGGGCAGAAAGGACCTTCCAGCTTGTCAGAAATCGGTTCTATTGGCCCTGCATGAGGGCAGAAGTAGAGGAGTATTGCCATTCCTGTGCACGATGCATTCAGAGAAAGACCCTACCCCATCAAGCTGCCCCAATGGGCCACTTACAGAGTCAAGGCCCAATGGATCTGGTATGCATTGACTTTCTCTGCCTCGAACCCGACCTGAGTGGATTGGGGAATGTTCTGGTAATAACCGACCATTTCACCCGCTATGCTCAAGCTTTCCCAACCAAAGACCAGAAGGCATCCACCGTGGCCAAGATACTTATGGAGAAGTATTTTGTCCATTACGGACTACCACAGAGACTCCACTCAGATCAAGGAAGGGACTTTGAGAGTCGGTTGATCCGAAGACTTTTGGATTCATTAGGAATAAAGAAGACCAGAACCACGCCTTACCACCCACAAGGAGATGCTCAGCCGGAGAGATTTAACCGGACCCTGCTCAACATGTTGGGAACCTTAGAAACAGAGAAGAAGCAACACTGGAGTCAGCACATATCAGCCCTAGTACATGCCTATAACTGTACCACAAGTGACGCCACTGGCTACTCCCCTTATCGACTTATGTTTGGGAGAGAAGCAAGGCTACCTGTGGACCTGGCCTTTGGCACTTCTATAGACAATACCTCAGCTACATCCCACAAGGGATACGTGGACAGACTTAGACGTAGCTTGCAGGTGGCCTATGAACAAGCCCAGGCGGCTTCGGATCAAAGGGGGGCCCGCAACAAGAGAAATTTTGATCTGAAGGTTCGAGTGCAAGATCTGCAGCCCGGGGACCGAGTACTGCTACGCAATCTGGGGGTCCCTGGAAAACACAAGCTTGCCGACAGGTGGAGATCTGAGCCCTATGTTGTCTGTAGGAAGTTGCCCGGTTTGCCTGTCTACAAACTAAAGCCAGAAGGAAAGGTGGGTCCACTGAAGATGTGGCATCGGAACCACCTGCTCCCACTTGCTGAGGCAGTCAGAATACCTCCCGTGAGAGACTCCCCTGAACCGGCCTCTATCCTGGATATTCCTAGGCCGAACACTCGGTCCCAGACCTCTCGAGCCAAAGATGGGGAGGCCTCCCAATTGAGTACAGAAGAAGGTGGAGAACTGGACTGGCTGTGGCCTCCCTCGACTCTGGGAACGTCCGCCATAGATCTCCCAAATGGAGGGGATACCCCAGATGCAACGCTGAATCCGGAGGCTACTGAATTCATACCCTTCAGTCCCTCAGCTGATTACTGGGAAGATGTTCCTGACACTTGCGCTGAGGAGGACTCTAGAGATTCCATACGTCAGTCGACTTCTGAATCAGAGGTTCCAGAACCAGCAATGTTACCTGAACTTACTCCTGAAGAAGAGCCTGTGGTGCCAGAGTCAGAAGCACCAAGAGAGCAGAGGGCTCGCAGAGTCATCAGGCCTCCCAAGAAACTAACTTACCCCCAAATGGGGACGAGCTCAGAGGACTCTGTTGTAACGGCTAGGAGAAGTGTTGAACAACCTGATCCTTCCACCGTCCATTTGGTGGAGGGCAACCCCAGCTCACTCTCTGGCACAGTTAGGCAGGCCACTCATGGTAGTGTGACCTGTGGGCAAGAGAGTTCCATCCCAAAGTTTTGGTGGGAATTCCCTATGCCAACATCATGCTCGACATTGTCCAAAATGGTAAACAGTATTTGTTGAAGTTTATCTTTGGGGACCAAAGAGTTCAAGTGGGGGGAGTGTGTAGCGGGGTGTTCCCCTTTAATGCAGAGAGACAAGAAGTTCCAGGTGAGAGGTGAGTCGGGAGGAAGTAAAGAGACATTATGGAAGTGAAAGCAGAGGAGAGAGAGACTACATCTCCCAGTACATCTTGCAGCACCCAGGGTGCATTGCTTCAGAACAGAGACTGCTGGGGCAGACTTTATAAAGGGGAGGCGGAGTTTTGGTCCGCCTCTTTGGACACCCCTCTCCTAGCAAGAGGATCTCTGTGCTGAACTGCTGTGTGCACAAGGCCTGAAGCCTGGGCCGTGTGCTCCTTTCCAAAGAGCCCTCTGCCAGCCTAGCAGAGCCTTAGAGACATCTAATCCTCCTTGCTGCAGTACACCAGAAGGATTGAAGACTTGGATGTCGGTGGATTCCTGTTCCTAGACGAATCGATGGAGGAAAGGGACTTGGACTTGTCCAGGTGGTGAGAGCTGTTTAAAGACAGATACTTTATCTTTACTATTCGTTGGGATTACAAAGTTGTTCTTCAAGTGCACCACCGAGAGATTGCTAGCAAATATTGTTTCACTGAACTTCCATTTAGATCAGTCAGGCCTGACTGCATAGGTAGACATTGCTGGGTGTTAGTCTACCCATGAGGGGAAGTAGCTGTAAAAGGGCAGCACTAGAGTTGCATAGCAATACTTTATTATTCTGATTACTCTGTTTATCTTTATTACTGTTTGTTGCAGGGATCTGCAACTTGTTATACTGTTGTTTATTACTTGCCCATTAGCCTCAGTAAAATATCTGGGTAAAGTACATTTGGTGTCAGTTCCGCTTACTTTAATAGGAGTTTTAAAGTATATTCTGTGTATGTTTGTTATAGGACTGCGTCACCAACAGTTGCGATCACGCGGTCCTATCTCTCTATCACCAGCTGTGCCACGGGAGGTTAGAGCCGATTGCCGGGGGTTGACAGCGGTGCACTGCAGGGCCCAAATCAATATCAGCGGCTCTCTTAACTGGGGGTAGCGCTGCACTTGTTTCTAGGGACAGGGAAGGACAGTGAGGGAAATTCTCCTTGTGCTATAGTGTGCTAAAGCATTCCTCATCAACCATCTTTGAAATCCTTGTTTTTTGGACAGTCAGGGAAATTGTCGTTGTGCTATTCTGTGCAAAAGCAATCATCCTCAACCATATTTAGAAATCCTTAAGTAAAGGGACAGAGAAGGACACCTGAAGGTAGCCCTTATTGCTTTTTTCCCATCTCCCTGCAGGCCATCTATTAGAATGTCTGGAAGGCAAACAAGGAGAGGCAGACAGTCAGGAGGCAATAAAAGAGGGCAAGCAGGCTCTGTGTCTGGGGGCAACAGTGCTGGTCGTGGACGCGGTGCATTGTCATCAGCACATGGCCATGGGACACGCTTGTCCTTCTTTTCGGCAGCTGGACATGTTGAGCCACATCATGCCGAAGACTTGGTAGAGTGGATGACCAAGCCCTCCTCCTCCTCCTCATCCTCTCTCACCCAGGCTCAGGGTACTGGCAAAGCAGCTGCCAAAGCGTCCTCTTCCCTGGTATCAATGTCAGACTCATCATCAGTCACTCCTTCCCTAGACCCACCATGTCCTCCTCCTGAGGAGTCCCCCGAACTGTTTGAGCACAGTGTTGGGTACATGCTCCAGGAGGATGCCCAGCGTTTCGAAGGGTCTGATGATGAAACCCAGCTACAGGAAGGCAGTAGCGTGAGAGCAGACAGAGGGGATGCTCAAGAAGGACACCAATCTGGCAGTCATGTTCCAGCAGCTGCAGCATACTGCCAGATTGGCTCCAGTGATGAGGAGGGAGGGGATGATGAGGTCACTGACTCCACGTGGGTGCCTAATAGGAGAGAGGAGGAGGAGGAGGATGAGGAGGAGGCACATCTCCAACGAGGCAGGATGCCCTTTGGTGGCCAGCGTAAGGGCAGTACACCGACGGAATCACACCGCAGAGCTCCGCCTGTGCAGGGCGCTGCCTCTGCCCGTCATTCAAAAAGTTCTTTGGTGTGGGCCTTTTTTGAGGCTAGTGCATCAGATCGCACAGCTGCTGTTTGCAACATATGTCTCAAGCGTATATCGCGTGGCCAAAACATCAGCCGCTTGGGTACCACATGCCTGACCAGACATATGTTGACCTGCCATGCAGCTCGTTGGCAAGCCTACCTCAAAGACCCACACCAAAGAACAAAGCGGACCTCTCCTTGCACCGCATCAGCTGGGATCTCCAACCCCACTATAACTTCAGTCCTCTCTGAAACATGCACTGAGAGGAATGAAGGTGTAGAATTAGGTGTGTCACAGCCAAGTACTTGCGGCCACTCTGCTAGCAGTACACCGACGTCCGATTCTAGCAGGCAAATTTCCCTGCCCCAGCTGCTGGACCGTCGAAAGAAGTTCACTCCCAGCCATCCACATGCCCAGCGGTTGAATGCTAGCTTGGCTAAATTGCTAGCGCTTCAACTGCTGCCTTTTCAGTTGGTAGACTCGGCCCCCTTCCGTGAGTTTGTGCAATGTGCGGTTCCTCAGTGGCAGGTTCCCAAACGCCACTTTTTCTCACGGAAGGCTATTCCGGCTCTCTACCGGCATGTGGAAGGCAATGTCTTGGCCTCGCTGGACAGGGCGGTCAGCGGTAAGGTGCATATTAGCGCTGACTCATGGTCCAGCAGGCATGGACAGGGACGTTACCTTTCTTTCACGGCCCATTGGGTCACTCTTTTGGCAGCTGGGAAGGATGCAGGACAAGGTGCAGTAGTGTTGGAGGTTGTTCCACCGCCACGCCTCCAAAATGCTACTACTGGTTGTGACACACCTCTCTCCTCCACCCCCTCCTCTTCTTCTTCCTCCATGGCCTCTTCCTGTGCTTTGTCCTCTGAACCAGCGGTGCTCCGTAGCCGTTCAAGGGGCTACGCAAGTACGCAGGCAAAAAGATGCCATGCCGTGCTTGCGCTGGTGTGTTTGGGGGACAGAAGCCACACTGGGGCAGAGGTCCTGTCTTCTCTGCAGGGCCAGGCCGAGAGGTGGTTGACGCCACGCCAGCTTAAGCCAGGAATGGTGGTTTGCGACAATGGCACCAACCTCCTCTCCGCCCTCCGACAGGGACAACTGACCCATGTGCCCTGTGTGGCTCACGTCCTTAACCTGGTGGTGCAGCGCTTCTTGGGCAGGTACCCGGGCTTACAGGATGTCCTGAGGCAGGCCAGGAAAGTCTGTGTGCATTTCCGCAGATCTTATAATGCCAGTGCTCGCCTGGCTGAGCTGCAAAAGGAGTTGAACCTGCCCAAGAACCGCCTTATATGTGACATGCCCACCAGGTGGAACTCAACGTTGGCCATGCTGCAGCGGCTGCACACGCAGCAGAGGGCCATCAATGAGTACCTGTGCGACTACGGCACCAGGACAGGGTCAGGGGAGCTTGGTTTTTTTTCTCCACGCCAGTGGGGCATGATCAGGGATGCATGCACTGTCCTGGCACCATTTGAGGAGGCCACGAGGATGGTGAGCAGTGACAGTGCATGCATCAGTGACACTGTACCTCTTGTCCACCTGTTGGAGCACACGCTGCGTGGAATAATGGACAGGGCACTTGAGGCAGAACAGAGGCAGGAAGAGGAGGACTTCCTTGCCTCTCAAGGCCCCCTTTAGCCAGACAGTGTTCCTTCTGTCCCACCCATCGCACAGGAAGAGGACGAGGAGGAGGAGGAGGAGGAGGAGGATTGTGTCAGCATGGAGGTGGAGGCTGGCACTCAGCATCATCAGCAGCAGTCTTTTAGGGATGATTTACAGTCCCAAGAAACCAGTGGACTTGTACGTGGCTGGGAGGAGGTGGCTGCGGATCATGTCGTCCTTAGTGACCCAGAGGACTCCGGAGCGAATGCCTCAGCAAACCTACGCTGCATGGCCTCCCTGATCCTGCAAAGTCTGCGGAAGGATCCTCGTATTCTTCGGATCAAGGAGAGGGACCATTACTGGCTGGCCACTCTCCTTGATCCACGGTACAAGGGTAAGGTTGCGGACCTTATGTTACCGTCGCAGAGGGAGCAGAGGATGAGACAACTCCGGGAGGCCTTGCAGAAAGGTCTGTGCAACGCGTTCCCAGAGACTGGGAGGTTACAAACTCCTGGTCCTGGACAACGAGTTGCTGAGGCTTCGGCCAGTCAAAGAAGGAGCGGTGGGGAAGGTGGCCGTCTGACCGATGCGTTCAGACAATTCTTTAGTCCGCAGCCCCAAAGTATGATCGGTTCCAGCAACCATCGCCAGCGTCTGATAAACATGGTGCAGGAATATCTAGGGGCAAGGTCAGACTTGGACACCTTCCCCACCGAAAATCCTCTGGCTTACTGGGTCTTGAGGATGGATCACTGGCCAGAGCTTGCACAGTATGCAATTGAGCTACTGGCCTGTCCTGCATCCAGCGTTCTTTCGGAACGCACATTCAGTGCTGCTGGAGGATTTGTCACGGATCACAGGGTGCGGCTGTCCACCGACTCGGTTGATCGACTGACTTTCATCAAGATGAACCAGTCTTGGATCACCACCAGCTACCACACACCTGATGCTGATATAACAGACTAATTGATTTTAACATGTCACATCCCTTCAAGACTGATGCTGATGCTGAGTGCCTGTGCTGTTATGTTGACTGGCTATCCTCCTCCTCCGAGTCCTCAATGATACGATTGATGATGATAGCTTGGAAGATCATTTTTGTTTATGGGTGCCGCCACCAGTGGCTAAGGCCCAATTTTTCAGCCCCTGTTTTACAGGGGCGTGTAATTACAATTTTTTTAGCAATAATTTGCCATAGGGCTCATTGCTGTGCTCCAAGTACAGTATCTGTGAGGGGTTGGAGTGTTGTGGCACCAGTGCCTAAGGCCCAATTTTTCAGCCCCTGTTTAACAGGGGCGTGTCATTACAATTTTTGAAGCAATACTTTGCAACAGGGCTCATTGCTGTGCTCCAAGTACAGTATCTGTGAGGGGTTGTAGTGTTGTGCCACCAGTGCCTAAGGCCCAATTTTTCAGCCCCTGTTCAACAGGGGCATGTAATTACAATTCTTGATCTAATAATTCACAGCAGGGCCCATTGCTGCACCCACCAAGAGTAACTCTGAGGGCTTACAGTGTTGTGGCAACGCCACCACCACCACCACCACGAAAGGCCCAATTTTTCAGCCCCTGTTCAAAAGGGGCATGTAATTACAATTCTTGATCTAATAATTCACAGCAGGGCCCATTCCTGCACCCACCAAGAGTAACTCTGAGGGCTTACAGTGTTGTGGCAACGCCACCACCACCACCACCACCACGAAAGGCCCAATTTTTCAGCCCCTGTTCAAAAGGGGCATGTAATTACAATTCTTGATCTAATAATTCACAGCAGGGCCCATTCCTGCACCCACCAAGAGTAACTCTGAGGGCTTACAGTGTTGTGGCAACACCACCACCACCACCACCACCACGAAAGGCCCAATTTTTCAGCCCCTGTTCAACAGGGGCATGCAATTACAATTCTTGATCTAATAATTCACAGCAGGGCCCATTGCTGCACCCACCAAGAGTAACTGTCAGGGCTTACAGTGTTGTGGCACCAGCACCACCATCAAAGGCCCAATTTTTACTACCACTGTTCAACAATTATATGTAATTAAAATTCCTGATATAATAGTTGACAGCAGGGCGTTCCAGCACCAACCAAGAGTAACTGTGAGTGCTTACAGTGTTGTGCCAACACCAACAACTAAGGGGCCTATTTCTGCAGAGTATATACGGCAGTTCCCTACTTTCAAACATCCAACTTACAAACGACTCCTACTTGCAAACGCAAGAAGACAACAGGAAGTGAGAGGAAATCTACCCCTTGGAAGGAAAATTCTCTCCTGTAAGAATTAATATGGGAGAAAGGTGTCTCCTCTGTACTGATGCTTTATCAGCAATCCTTGTTTCAAGAAAAACACCACATTTCAAAAACAGTTGTCATTGGGACGGAAAGTGAGGTGAAATGTTCTGAACAGGGGCACAGACAGCAAAACAAATGTTACAGGGGTGATAACCCTTACCTATGTTTTCCAAAAAGTTTAAAAATAGATTTTTGGGCTGGAGCTACACTTAAACAATGTACCTGTTCAAAATTACAAACAGATTCTACATAAGAACAAACCTACAGTCCCTGTCTTGTATGCACCGCCTGTATACGGCTGTTCAGAGTATATAGGGCCTTTTTTATTTTATGTGCGGGGTTCCCCTTAATATCCATACAAGACCCAAAGGGGCTGGTAATGGGCTGGGGTAGGGGGGGGGGGGTCATGGGGTAGCTATGCCATTTTTCTTAAAGATTTTCATCCATATTACCGGGACCAGACATTACATTAAAGCCGCAAGCAGTTTTAAATGGCTTTTTTTTCCTTTAGAAGTGTCATTTTGTGCAGGGACAGTTCTAAACACGGGAAACACGTGGCACTTCACAGGCATACTTTAGACACCCCCCAGGTACGATATTTAAAGGAATATTTGACTTTTTTTTTTTTCACTTTATGCATCATTAAAATGACTGCTCCCGAAAAACGACCGTTTTTAAAACTTCTTTTTGCATTGATACATGTCCCCTGGTGCAGAACCCGGGTCCCCAAACCCTTTTTAGGACAATAACATGCATAATAGTTGTTATAATTAGCACTTTAGAATTCGAACGTTCGCATCCATTGTATTTAATAGGGTTCTAATGTTCGTACGAACTTTCGGTCCGTTCGCGGGTTCTGGTGCGAACCGAACCCGGGGGTGTTCGGCTCATCACTATTGTAGATGTTTGGTGTGCTTGTGCATTATAAAAAGCCAAGTGAGGCCATTTTTCTCTCTCTTATTCTTTTAGCCCGTCAATGATCTCAAACTTTGGGAAGGACTTTAGTAACATCAACTCTATTCTCCACACTCTACCCTCAGGTCCTCTCACTGTATTCATTAATAGTCAATAAGTTAAGGGCATACAATGTCTCCAGCTGAGAACCAAGGTTGGTTCTAGGGTGGAGATATTGTTGTACGAACTCAAATTACTGCCAATTTTTTGTTTTGGGTGGTGGTGGTGGTGGAGTAGTGGTGTACAAAGTACAATATATAGTAGACAGTACTCAGTGCCAGGAATCAGCAGCAGAAATGGCCAGATCTTTGTGACTAGGTCACACTCAGGAGATTGGGACCAGACTGTAAATGCTTTAAAGCGATATTAAACCTATTATTAAACCCATATTAAACCATGGGTGCATTGCCAGCACCCATGGTTTCCTGATTGTTGAAGGATTAACAGAACTCACTCACCTGGAGCGGTAATTTTCTCTCGATATTAAACCTTTGGGTTTAAAAAAAATAAAATAACAAACATGTTATTCTTAATTGCTCTGTGCAGTGGTTTTGCATAGAGCAGCCTGGATCCTCCGCTTCTCGGGTCCCACGCCGGTGCTCCTGGCCCCTTCCTCCTGCCGGGTGCCCCCACAGCAAGCAGCTTGCTGTGGGGGCACCCGGAGCGCACTACCGAGCCGTAGCTCTGTGTGTCCATCCACACACAGAGCCAAGGCTCGGCCTCACCCCCTCCATTTCCTGATTGGCTCACTGGCCATGATTGACAGCAGCCGGAGCTCCCGTTGCTGCCAAAAGCCAATCAAGAGTGTGAGTCCCCATAGAGGCAAAACTCTTGTGCACATTGTTGGATCAAGTGGGGGCTCAGGTGAGTTTTAAGGGGGCCTGAAGGGGCTGCTGCACACAGAAGGTTGTTTACCTTCATGCATAAAATACATGAAGGTAAACAAAACATTGTGCCTTTACAACCACTTTAAGGCCCCTTTCACACGGGCGGACTGTATGTCCGTTTTTCATCCATCCGTTTTCGGATCAAAAACGGACATATATGTATCCCTATGGGATAGCGGATGAACATCCACTGACATCCGATGACATCAGTATCCGCTATGCTCTGAAACTGATGATGGAGGAAAACCCTATTTTTCCATCCGTCTGTGTGTTCATCCGATCCCCCCATAGAGGAAAGCAGAGATCTGACCGGTCCGTTTCTGCACAGTGTGCAGAGACGGACTAGTCATCCGCCGGCTCAGCAGGGATCAACGGAGCGATCCCCGCTGAGCAAGCGGATGTCTAAAAACGGATCCTCCCGGGAGCCGCATGTGTAAAAGGGGCCTAAGGGAGATTTATTTATAGTGAAAAATAATAATTTGAACACTAGCACACAGCAAACATAAAAATATAAGTGAACCAAAAACCCAGCGACAGAATACTTAACTTTTCATCTTAAAGGGGTTGTAAACCCTCATGTTTTTTCACCTTAATGCATCCTATGCATTAAGATGAAAAAACATCTGACAGTTACTGGCCCCCCCAGCCCCCCGTTTTACTTTCCTGGGCCCTGGAAAGTCCTGCGTCGAGAGCGTGCTGGATCTTTGCCCGGGTTCTCGGCTCTTCATTGGATAGATTGATAGCAGCGCAGCCATTGGCTCCTGCTGCTGTCAATTAAATCCAATGACGCGGGCGCCGGGGGCGGGGCCGAGTCCTGCACTCGGCTGCTATGGACGCCGAATGCAGGACTCGGGAGTGCGCCCGTAAGGTAAACCCCCTTGGGAGAGCGCTTCCCATAGGGGGTTATCTGAAGCCGGGAGGAGCCGAGAGTGCCGCTGTGGGACCCCAGAAAATGGCGTTCGGGGTCACTCTGTGCAAAACGAGCTGCACAGTGGAGGTACAGTAAGTATGACATGTTTGTTATTTTTTTGTTTTGTTTTTAATTTAACCTATAGTATCACTTTAACAAACAGAAAGCCTAACTAACTATATACAGCATATACAAAATGATAAACAAAGCAGGCGAAAACTGGAGGTGCAGGGAGCCGATGGGAAAGGGGGAACAAAACTGGGATCAGGAACAAAGAGGAGCAGGTACAAGGCAGCAGGGTACAAAGTACAGGGCAGGAGCAAGATCATGATCAATGGGAAACAGAATCTAGCAGCAGCAAAACAATGGAGTAATGCCTTGTACACACGGTCGGAATTTCCGATGAAAAAAGTCAGACGGAATTTTTTCACCGGAAATTCTGACCGTGTGTGTGCCCCATCGGACTTAAAGGAACACTACAGGTTCCCGTTTTTTTTTTTTTAAATAACAAACAGTCTATACTTACCTCCACTGTGCAGCTCGTTTTGCACACAGTGGCCCCGATCCTCCGCTTCTGGGGTCCCTCGGCGGCTGTCTTGGCTCCTCCCCGCAAGGACTCCACACCATAATGCGAGCAAGCTCGCATGGTGTGGAGTTATTGCGGGCGCGCTCCCGTGATACAGCGGAGGCCATAGCCGCCGACTGTATCACTCGGCCCCGCCCCCCGGCGCGCCGCGTCATTGGATGTGATTGACAGCAGCGCCAGCCAATGGCCGCGCTGCTTTCAATCCATCCAGTGTAGCCAATCGGCGGCCAGGCTGAAAACCGAAGAGGATGACGGGGACGAGCGCGAGACTTTCGAGGGGCCAGGTAAAACGGGGGCTCGGGGGGGGGGCGGTATTGTCGAATGTTTTTTCACCTTAATGCATAGGATGCATTAAGGTGAAAAAACATGTAACTTTACTACTCCTTTAATTCCGAGGAATTCCGTCGGAGTTTAGATAGAGAACATATTCTTTTTTACTCCGATGGAATTCCGATGCTTTTGGCCGGACAATAGTTTGACCGTGTGTACAGGGCATAAGAGGCACTAGTAGGGAAGGAACTAAATACCCTCCCAGCAGCCATCATCAGGTGGAAACTGCTTACTGTGATATGCTGGTTGCTGGGAGACACCTGCTGGTGGAAACCAAAACTCCAACCTTCCGCTTCGGGAAGCACAGTGCCACCAGCTGGTGAACCAGGTCCTGACACCCAGATTGTCAATGTATAAGGAGGGGAGAGTCTTGAGCAGAGCTATTTATGTACCTGTATGTTTCTATATCTATGTCCTTATGTTCTTATTTTCCCTGTAACATTCCTTTGGAATTCTATATATATCAATGATTTCCTTTGTTAGGAATCTTGTTTCCCAGGTTTCAAGCCTGTACTATGCCTGCATATGTTTTATTGATTTCTAAAATAGATGAAAAATGTTAAACAGTCCAATAGCCTTAGGACATTAGAAAAAGGTAAGTAAAATAAAAAAAAATAATAAATGACATGTTGGGTTGGAATTAATGGAGGAGCAGAGGGGGGTAGGAAAGGGAAGGGTGATGTTGGGCTTTAATGAAAACCTTTGAGACATATAGGAGGTCAGGGTGTGATTCATATGGCTGGCATTTACCCAAAACTAATATAACCTTTTTTGGGTGGGCCGACCTTTAAATTTTGAACAACAGGTTGAACAACTACCTTAAAAATTATATCAAATAAAAAGAGGCAAGCAGCAGATGTTTTGCGAAATCCCCAGAACAATTGAGCAGATAACGATTCGCTTTGCATAAGACGGAGTGCATATTCTAAGCTGCTAAAACAAAATCTCCAAGGTTAAACCTTCAATTAATGTGAAGCGCTCAGTATTATGTGCACACTGCTTGCATATGCATGCACTGCTTAGAGGAAGCACAGGCACCGCCGTCACACCTCCACCCAGCGATGTGATCTGTGCCATAGGGAAATGGCTTTTTTTGTTATTCTCTTTCTGGGACAAAAACATTATATTACATTATTATAAATCACAATTATTAATTGTGAAAAAAACAGCTTCTCTTTCATTAGAAAACATTTAATGAATGTATGAGGTTACAGCTGTTTTAAAGGTTTTCTTTTTCTTTTTTTTTCATTTTAAACAGTGATCAATTTACTCAATCTGGGTGTTCTGTTTCAAATACCTCTTCATGCATTGGCATACCTCCTTAGACCCAGTCTGCCCAGACAGTAGGGTCACCTGCTGACTTGGCACCATCCACATGCAGCTTTACTCTTCAAAAAGTCACAGAAGTTGATACCAATGCAATTTCACTTCAGATAATTGCAGTACAGAGGCTTTTCTTGTCTTTTGAAGTGTAAGATGATAATGACTTTCTTAAAGCGGTTGTATAGTCAAAAATGTCACATTCCATTTATTTGTGCCTATAATTATTTGAAACCAATTGCTAGTAGCCTTTTTTGTTTTACCTGTTTACTTTAGAAGTTACAACTGTATTAACGAGCGGAGACGTGTACCGCGCATGCGCCGGATCCCCGTTCATTCCGGCGAGCAGAGCCTCTGCCGGAAAAATTATTTGTTTATGTCGGGGCTGCGTCATTTCCTCATGTAGACGTCAGCCGCAACATCCCGCGATGCTTCGTCCACATTCATTCTCAAAGAGCATGATGGTTAGCACGTGACCTGAACGTCACAGAATGCAGGAGAGACAGAGGGCGCGATATTAAAGGAAGGACGGAAGCGGCTTGAATATTGTGACCATGGTGCGCACGTCCGGGATTACGGAGACAAGAAGGAACTGTGGGCGGAAATTCAAAAAGAATAAGACGCGGAAGACCACAACGGAGATGGCGCGGGCTTACTACAAGAATAAAGCTTTACAACATCAACAGTATATATAGTAAGACAAATAATTTGTATAAACATATAGCGATCAATCAATTTAGAACAAAATGGTCTTTATGAATATGTTAATAGTTCTGATAGTAACGGAGGGTTAACTACCGCTTTAAACCCCATCTCTGCAAAGTACTAAAACTGACTGAGGGAACATGGACGAATCAGGGAGGGTCAAGTTAGGAATGAACTAACTAGCATTAAACAGGAGGCAGAGGGAGTAACAAATTGTAAAAGTTGTTATGACTCAAAGCTGCGACTAGATGACGGAATACTTTAAACAAAGACAACCAGATACAGGTAGAAAAAAAATGCATATATGTGGGACAGAACACTGGGACTTATATTAGCAAGTGTTCATCTATTCACTGGGTGTAAAGATCCCTTTTAGGGAAACTGGTGAAGGTGTCTTATTGAATAGTTAGTGCTTGAGAGCCAATGGGAATCCTGTTGAATGGAATTAATTGATTGATTGATATTTAAATTTATATTGCGCCAAATACTGTCTTGGAGGACTGCAACTAAGCGCGCTGTACCATAAATTCACCAATCAGCCTTGGGAAAAGAAAATTACTTTTTAAAAAAAAAGGGAGGAGAAAAAAAAAGAGGGAAGGCTCACAAGAGGAGCGGGAAAACAAAGTTGACGTTAATTATTACTAATTGTAATGTCTCTGTAGTTAGGAAAAGAGTTTTGAAACCAGCTGGGGAAACCAGCTGTAATTTCCGAGTAAACGGTACGTATGACTTCAAAAGTCACATATAGAGAAACTGGATATAAGAAGAAAGTCTTCCTTTTCAGCCGACAAATCCAAATAGAGGAAGTCACGGTGATAATTCAAAGCATCAGTAGGCTGGAATCCTTAACTCAAGAGGGATATATAATACAGATCCCCAGAGTAGTAACTCTTATTAGACTGGGTAGGTTCAAAGTAATCCCCAGGGGAGAGCACAAAGAAAGGGCTCTACACTTGTGTACCAGTCTAATAAGAGTTACTACTCGGGGGATCTGTATTATATATCCCTCTTGAGTTAAGGATTCCAGCCTACTGATACTTTGAATTATCACTGTGACTTCCTCTATTTGGATTTGTCGGCTGAAAAGGAAGACTTTCTTCTTATATCCAGTTTCTCTATATGTGACTTTTGAAGTCATACGTACCGTTTACTCGGAAATTACAACTGGTTTCCCCGTTTTTGCTTCGCCAGCATTGCACATTCTTTGTGTGGCTCGTTTCTTTCCTCTATTGGATGTTGATGTTGGTTACACGCTAACCAAGAATCCTAGTTATAAGAGTGAGATCCCTTTCTTGCTTCTACAACTACTGTTTTCCTGAATTTGCATCCTGAAAAAGCCCCAAGGCGAAACGCATTGATGCATTCGGGTTCTCATCATTTATATGTACTCATATGTATGATTTTTAATTCTTATATTGTCCTTGTATTCAATTTCATTCATTGGGTTCTCTTCTTCTATTAAACATTTATATATTTTTTATACATCTCTATTGTTTACTGTGCCGCTGAAAGTCCGAGTAGGGCCCATATCCCTATTTCTTTCCTTTTCTTTACTCCACTGAATGTAATGCAATGCGGATCGCATTCCAATACATTTTTTCCCGGCCTTACTAGACGGGGACACTGACGGGTTGACTCATAAGTGACGTCAAACACATCACTTTCCGTGTCAGCAACAAGGAGGGGAGGAGGGCAGACATGTGTTCACTCTGCTCTCTCCCCTCTATCCGGCGCACAGGAGGATACTAACAAGGCTGATATAGGCCCTTTACCACCTGTTGGGCATCTCCTTTGGCTTGCTTACAGGAGGATACCAGCAAGAGTTAGATAGGTCCTTCACCACCTGTTAGACTTCTCCATTGACTTGCTTACAGGAGGATGCCAGCAAGAGAGAGATAGATCCTTCACCACCTGTTGGTCTTCTCCGTTGGCTTGCTTACAGGAGGATGCAGCAAGGGTGAGATAGGCCCTTAATCACCGTTTGGGCATCTCCATTGGCTTGCTTACTACAGGATCTTAGCAAGGGTGAGATAGGCCTTTAATCACCTGTTGGACATCTCCATTGGCTTGCTTACAGGAGAATGCCAGCAAGGGTGAGATTGATCCTTCACCACCTGTTGGTCTTTTTCATTGGCTTGCTTACAGGAGGATGCCAGAAAGGGTGAAATAGGCCCTTAACCACCTGTTGGTCTTCTCTATTGGCAAGCTTGCAGGAGGATGCCAACAAGGGTGGGATAGGTCCTTCACCACCTGTTGGGCATCTATATTGGCTTGCTTGAAGGAGGATGCCAGCAAGGGTGAGATAGGCCCTTCACCACCTGTTGGTCTTCTCTATTTGCTTGCTTGCAGGAGGATGCCAGCAAGGGTGGGATAGGTTCTTCACCACCTGTTGGGCATCTATATTGGCTTGCTTGCAGGAGGATGCCAGCAAGGGTGAAGCCGTGTACACACGATCGGTTTTACCGATGGATTTTTTTCATCAGACAAACCGATTGTGTATGGGCCCCATCGGTCTTTTTTTTCCAAAAATAGAACATGTTTTAAATTTTTCCGATGGATAAAAAAACAATAGCAAATTCTGATCGTCTATGGGCAAGTCCATCAGTTAAAAAACCCACGCATGCTCAGAATCAAGTCGACGCATGCTCAGAAGCATTGAACTTAATTTTTCTCGGCTCATTGGAGTGTTTTACGTCACCGCATTTTGACTGATGGTGTGTAGGCAAGACTGATGGAAGTCAGCTTCATCGGTTTTCCGATGGAAAAATCCATCGGTTTAAAAACCATAGGAAATCTGATCGTGTGTACAGGGCTTGAGATAGGTCCCCCACCATCTGTTGGTCTTTTTCATTGGTTTGACTACAGGAGGATGCCAGAAAAGGTGAGATAGGTCCCCCAACACCTGTTGGTCTTGTTCACTGGCTTGCTTACAGCCAACCCGAGCTTGTCCTTGGGTTAGACAATGGATTTATTCAGAAAGATTCTGCAGCAGAAATGTTATTTCTAAGCAAACATGTAAACAGAATGAATAAAAATGATCGATGAAAACAGAACCCAAGAATAAAATTACCTTTATGACAATAAAACCTCCAAAAATGTCACAGGCTGTTTACAAAGAAAACATAGGGGAGAGGAAAATAAAATGTAACAGGGAGTGCGGCATGCATATCATCATCATCGGGGAAACAAAGCACAAGGCACAGAAAACATAAGCAAGAAGAAAAACAGGAGGAAAATGATCCGTGAAAATGAGTAATGATAGAGGAACGTCTATGGAGTGGAGAATTGTGTCTCCAGTGGGGAAAATGAGAGCGGCAGATAGAGAGGAAAGTGTTGGGGGGGGGGGGGGGTGCGGCAAAGAAAATGTTTCCTGATGAATAAAAAAAAATAAAAAAACAATTTAAATTTCATATTATGCATTAACCCTGCAGGGCTGAGCGAAGCCAAACAAGCTTTATCCAGAATAAACATGAAATGGAAATCACAGAGGTAATACGTATATGTTTGTATTGCAGAGGCGGAAGGAGGTGGCATTGGGGAGTGAATTGAACCCAGTAGCAGTTTAACCCGTTTCCACCAGCCATGTGCATACATGTGGTAGCACGGGGGTGGCAGAAACTAAAAAATATATATATATTTTTTTTTTTAAAGCGCAAAAAATTAATAAAAACCACAGAGATGATCATATACCACCAAAATAAAGCTCTATTTGTGGGGAAAAAAGGGGGGTTAATCTTCTGGAGCTGAAGAGGGTAAAAGCCCCTTCAGGTCATCAGTTGAGAGTTCATGAATAACAGGCCTAGAATTATTGCTCTCATGTGCTGTAACATATACTATGCAAGCAACGTTTTCGTACATAGGTACCCCTGATTTGTGCATTTACATGTTTGGGTATGCATACGTTGTTGTGTCAGGTTCTCTTTAATGAGACATCAGGGATCTATTTGTAGGCAGGTGCAGTCTGCTGTCTCCCCTGCAGGTGGCTCTCAATCAGAGTTGCAATGCAGAGGGGGAGGAAGTCATGGTGAACAGGGTTTCTCTATGGTTTCTTGAGTCATTGGGGCAGTAATCCAATTGGTTGCTGATTGCCCATGTGACTGGTAGCCATCTTAGGTGTGGTAGAGTCAGTGGCGGCCCGTCCATTACGGGCGCCCGGGACCCGCCCCCTCTATCCACGGCTGCCACCCCCTATTCATGTGTCCGGCCCATTTTAGGATGCCGGGTGCATGAATTACAGTGGCGGGGGTATTTTTTGAAGCACCCGATTAGAGCCCAACCCAAGTTTCTTTTGCACCTGTTTGTGTGAATTGTTACCTACACACCACACTGCACCCCAGCTACTTATTAGACATTCACGGTTCTCCCTCTCCCTTACCAGCTGGTCCTGGGCCAGGTGGGACAGAGGAGACCAGAATGCATGGCAGAAGGAAGGGGGACACGGTGGGGCACAATTCCAGGGTTCCGTTAAAAGCAATCAGGCGCCCTTTAAAATGCCTAGAATTTCCCCAAATCGCCCAAAATTTGTCAACAAACCACCTGAAACATTAAGACAATGGACCCATTCGCCAGGCATGTGCACGCCTCCGAAACATTGCACTTCTTTGCAGTGATGTGATCTCTCTTCAATAAAGAAAACTGTTCTCTATTTGAAGATCCATGGTGTGCTGGCAAATATCCACCCTCTACCCCCAACCCCCACTTTTCTTTCCCATCACTTCCCTCACATCCCACCCATGCCCCCTCTTTCTACTATCTACCCCATGACCTGCATTTATTTCAGCCTCATCACCTCCTCTCTGAGGGACCTTAAAAACCTTTACCTCGCCTAGGACACAAGACCTCAACATCCTTGCCTGTTTTTCCCAAATGGTCAGAGGAAATCCACCTTGTCTGTAGCTTCTCTTTGAAAAGTAAAAAAATTTGGAGGAAGCAAAAGGTGCCACTCAAGCCCGCAAAGCCTAAAATACAAGTAAAAGAATATAAATATTAAAATATAATATAATATAATATAATATTAAATACAATGCCTAAAAGTCAAGCCATTGAAACTTGACAGATGGCAATGGCCTATAACTCTGTAATATATTATGTAGTTATGGCTTAACAAAATGTATGGTATGTATCTAACCAGGGCTTTTATTTATTTTTTAGGGGGAACGTGGGGGAATGCAGTTCCAGCATCTCCAGCACTGAGTGGCAAGGAGCGCTGAGGTGCGCTGGACGGTCTATTGATACTGGCTGCTGGGGAATCTGTTGTCGCTGAGGGGGATCTATTGTTGCAGGGGAGTCCGTTGTTGCTGGGGGATTTATTGTTGCTGAGGGGGTCTTATGTTACTAAGGGGTAGACTTGTGCACAACGGAAAAATTTGTTTAGTGTCGGTTCGTTTCTTGTGCACAACAGAAAAATTTGTTTAGTTTCGGTTTGTTTCTTTTCGGTCCTGTTGATTCGTAATCATTCGTAATTTTGCTAGACGGGATTTTTCGTGTTCGGACTAATTCGTATTTTCGCAAGCGACATTTTTCGTTGAATTTTTGGTTGATTTATAATTCGTACTTTCAGTAGAGTACATTGTTTTTCGTTGATTCTGGACACAACTCCTACTTTCGTAACTTTTTTTGGGTTTGTTGACTCGTAATTTTCCGTGTCTCTCTCACAACGACGCTGCCTATCATGCCTAATGTGCTTCGAGTGGATTTGTACTTTTTTAAATACATAGTGGTTATTTGTAATGATTCGAAATCTCGTATTTTACTTCCGTTTTTTACATGCGGCTATAGCCTCCGCCCCTGTACACCATTTTGAGAGGGAGTTCAGCACGGTGAGGGAGAAGCAGAGAGCAGAGCAGAGTGTTATTGTGCTTCAAATGGATTACAAATCTCATATTTTACTTTTGTTTTTTACATGCGGCTATAGCCTCCGCCCCTGTACACCATTTTGAGAGGGAGTTCAGCACGATGAGGGAGAAGCAGAGAGCAGAGCAGAGTGTTATTGTGCTTCGTATGGATTTGTACATTCGTAACTTTTTTCATAATGAATTATGCCGAAGACATTCGGGCATTTGCTATTTGCGGTATAATTTATTTCAGATTCGGTTTTATTCGTAATTGCTTTGCTCGGAAATTCGAATGCTTCCGAATGTCTGAAAGTTGCTAAATTCGGACGAATTTCGATTAGTTACGAAACGAATTGTACAAGCCTACTAAGGGGTCAATTGTTGCTGGGAGGGATCTACTATTGATGGAGGGGTCTATGTAAGCTGGCTGATGGGAAATATATTGTTGCTGGTGGGGGTCTTTTGTTTCGGGGTGGAAATATTGTTGCTGGGGGAGGGGTATTTTGCTGTGGGGGAGGATCTATTGTTTTTACAATGTATTTTGTTTTGAGGTAGGTTTATTGTTGTTGTTGTTGGTGGGTATTTTGTTTTGAGGTGGATTTATTTTTGCTGTTGTTGTTCAGTCGTTTAGTTATGTCTGACTCTTTGTGACCTCATGGACCATAGCAAGCCAGGCTTTTCTGTCCTCCACTGCCTCCTGTAGCTTGCTTATTTTCATGTTCATTGTTTCGATGATGCCATCTATCCATCTTGTTTTCTGTCGTCCTCTTTCCCTTTTTACTTCCATGTTTCCCAGCAGCAGGGTTATTTCCAAGGAGTCCTCTCTTCGCATTAGGTGGCCAAAGTATTTAAGTTTCAGCTTCAGGATCTGTCCTTCCAGTGAATATTCTGGGTTGATTTCCTTCGGGATTGACTCGTTTAATCTTCTTGCCGTCCAAGGGACTTTTAAGAGTCTCCTCCAACACCATAGTTCAAAAGCATCAATTATTTGGCGTTCAGCCTTCCTTATGGTCCAACTTTCACAGCCATAGGTTACTACTGGGAATACCATAGCTTTGACAATACGTCACGTTGTCGGTAGGGTGATGTCTCTGCTTTTTATAATGTTGTCTAGGTTTGCCACTGCTTTCCTCCCAAGAAGCAAGTGTCTCCTAATTTCATGGCTACAGTCACCGTCTGCCGTGATCTTGGAGCCTAGGAAGATAAAATTGTTGCTAGGGGGTAATTTTTTGCTGGTGTCCATTGTTGCTGTAAGAAGCTCTTATTGCTGGAGGGGGGGGGCAATTGTTGCTGGGGGGATCTGCTGTTGATGCAAAGTCTATTGTTGCTGGCTGCAGGGGATCTATTTTACTGCTTTTCTTGTTATCATTAAAGGGGTTGTAAAGGTTCTACAGCCATAGACGCTGACTGTATCACTCAGCCCTGCCCCCCGGCACGCTGCATCATTGATTTTATTGACAGCAGCTGGAGCCAATGGCTGCGATGCTATAAATCATCCAATGAATGAGCCGAGAAGAGCCGAGAAGCCAGCGCGTTCACGACGCTGTACTTTCGAGGGCTCGGGTAAGTAAATGGGGGGGCTGGGGGGCCGCTAATCGTCGGATGTTTTTTCACCTTAATGCATAGAATGCATTAAGGTGAAAAAACATGTACCTTTACAACCCCTTTACAAATTCAATGCAAAATACTTAACACCACAAAATGATGCTTGTTCCTGTAAGCTCTAAAAGGGGCGGTACTGGGAGGTGGGTTGGGGGGTGGAACCAAGGAACAGTGCTTGAAGGTGGAGACAAGGGGTGACTCAGAAGGGGGGTAGTACCTGCACCTATTCTTGAGAAAAAAAGGCCCGTATCTAATTATGAACAAATGCAACCAATGCTGTATATCAATATAACAAATGTGACATATACAGTATAGATAGATAGATAGATAGATAGATAGATAGATAGATAGATAGATAGATAGATAGATAGATAGATAGATAGATAATTGTACCAATCTGCCTTTCACTTGAACAAAATAAAAAATTTATAAAAAATAAATAAAAAATTACCAATAATTTTCATTAAAAGGAAACAATTAATTCTGGTGGAAAACCAAGTCAAATTCTATCAAATCAATTTTTCCTCTTTGTTGTGCTTAAAGATTATTTTTAAGGGAAAGTTTGTTTCAGGAGATCAAATCTACGATAAATTGTTAATACGATAAATGTACGACCAGAAAAGAACTTCTAGAACGGCACTGGTAGCAAGTGATGGGCAGAAAACCGAATGGTAAACATCCTTTGTGACTATCTCCTTTATACCAGAAGACATCCAAAGACTGCAAAAACTGTGTGATTTGCTGGATGCCCTCACTCTATCAGACACCTAAATATAATACAAAATATATAGCACCAGGTCTCCACAAAATCACCTTCTGCCCGTTGATTATTTGTGTGTGTGTATTTTCGTCTTTGACTTCATCTGGATTAAATAAAGAAGGTGGAATATTGTGGTCACCAGGTTAATGAACTTCTTGTGAAGAAATGGAAATTGAAATGACACCGGGCACCGTATTAGGTAGAGGAAAGTGAAAACTTCTCTAGGCAATAATAGATTTTCATGACGCGAATGAAAGACCAGGAATGTTTGCAGCTTGTTTTAGGCAAAGCCAAAATGCAATTCCAGAAAAACAGCATCTTATAAGGGTTCTGTTTATGACTCGATATGGTGCCAACTTTGAAAGCAGTCTTCATTAAAAAGCCCATCTCCAGGCCAATGTTGTCCCCATACTTCAATCCTCCTCACCCACCCCGGTTCCACCCATTCATAAATGTATTTAAAAAGAGAAAAAAAAAATAATTCTACACAGTGCTCTTCCTGGCAGTCCAGGCTTTTTGCCACCCCTCATGGTAATGTTATCACCCATCACTTGAGTCTTCAGGAACTTATGAGGAACCTATTGATGAACAGCAAGTGGAAAGTGTTCACAAGGGAGCAATGCAGGCACTCAATCAAGGTTCTCTGAAGTCCAGAAGAAAAGACTTGTGACCTAATTTGTCAAAAATAAACTAAAAACCAGCGCTCAATGGGCAAAGATTAGATAATAAAAATTCAATTGATAAAAATGCCTTTTAATTAAAGTTCATAAGGCAAAAATAATAACAAGTTCAATAGTTCATACACGGTGACATATAAAACCAGAGAAAGGTCAATAATAGTAATCATAGAACCTGACATCCATGGAGGTGGGAGCTGAATCCAGGTTGCAGAGTGTAATGAAGAGAGGGCTCAGCCGTCAGACTCGCTGGGACTCGAATGGGCCAATGGGCAGTAGTCCGGCAGAAGGGAGGACTTCCCAGTGATGTATAATGTGTTAGGGAAGGCGGATGGCCTTTGGTGAGGAAAAGGCAATGAAAGAATCCAATCCGACATACCGCGCTAAGTGCTAGGGGTAGCAACAGGCTGCAGCTTCTGAATCCTCCTGTGATGAGAACAGCATGGAGGGGAACCGCCGCGGTGATGAAATCACTACACTAGCACTTCCGCTGGTCAAACCAGCCAGCTGTGTGGCCGGCGGCTGAAAACAAGGGGGTGGGTCTGAAACGGCAACTCGGTGACCCCAGCAGAGGGAAAGTCCTTCTTCCGGAGGGCACAGATACAATGGTGGGGGGACAATATTGCCCAGGTGATATAGCTTCCTAGGAAACTTCTCAAAGTATCTAGTGCCGTACTGCAGATCATTCAAGCTCAGCCAGAGCTGCAATTTCTGGAAATAATTTCAATGCGATATGGCTCCACTGAAAAATGGGATGAAATGAAAAGGGAATTTGGGGGTCCTGAGTGGCTCTGACTACGCGTTTCGCGCTTCAAGCGCTTTGTCACAGTCCTTATTCATGTTTGTGCTCCAGCCATAGGTTCCATGCAGCACTGGGCACTTTGATCATTCCTTATTATATTTTCCTCCACCTCCCCCCCCCCTTTCCCTTCCTTCCCAATCCACCAAAAATGTGACTAGTTCTGCTGTGGGTTTTAGCGCTGATGTTTTTTGTTTTATATACCTAATTTGTCACATGACCATGGTTTAAAATATTTATATTAAGGAGAATGTACTGAGAGAAGCCGGAACATGCAAAGATGGGCAGGAACACCCAAAACTCCAAGAATGACAGAGACAAGAGCTTGATGCCTCATGTTCTTGCTGAAGTATCCAGGATATAGAGGAAACCAGGAGCTGACTCAGCCCACTATGTTCCTTCAAATAATGAAATATCACTTTTGAATAGACTGGCTATTTAACAAAGAAAACCCACCCCTCCCAAATTTATTATCTAAGGGCAGATATACTTGCAGAGTGCAAATTAAGCATGTAGTCTTGGTCTAGAGGTTCAGTTGTTTTTTGTGCAAACATTAGGAAGGAAAAGATGGAGGTTACTTTGACCATGGAACAATTGTTGTTGGCAGGGATGGCAGTAGTAGTATTTTAGAAACAGTTAAAGTGGAGCTCCACCCTAAATTACAATTTATGCTAATCGGAACCCTCCCCCCCTCCGGTGTTACCATTGACACCTTTCAGGGGGGAGGGGGGTGAAGATACCTGTCTAAGACAAGTATTTTCACCCACATCCGGGAGTTTTCTCTCCGGGAATCTGCGGGAGTGACGTCACTTCCCCCAGACTTCCCATAGTGTTCTGGGAGACACTCGGCTCCCAGAACACAGGAGGACGAATCAGAACGGCGCAGCGCAACTTGCGCATGCGCCGTAGGGAACCGGGCATGAAGCCGCAAGGCTTCACTTCCTGGTTCCCTCAGCGAGGATGGCGGAGAGGGCAGCAGAGTGACGAGCGATCGCTCGTCCTCTGCTGCGGACGTCGCTGGACTCCAGGACAGGTAAGTGTCCAAATATTAAAAGTCAGCAGCTGCTGTAGCTGTAGCTGCTGGCTTTTAATATTTTTTTTTTCGGCGGAGCTCTGCTTTAACCTCCTGGGATTCTTATAGACAGTGGAACCTTGGTTTACGAGTAACGCGGTTAACAAGCATTTTGAAAGATGAGCAACTGTTTTTTTTTAAATTCTGACTCGGTTTGCGAGTGTTGTCTCGCAAGACGAGCATAATTCAAGCTAATAGGGCCTGCAGTACCGCATTTGGCCTGAGGTGCAGGGACGCCGGAGCCGAGAACAGCCGAACGACGCCGATCGCAGCCGATCGGCACCGTTCGGCAATGCTCGGAAAGACACGGAAATACTCAGTTTGCAAGCCTTTCTGAGGTGTCCTCGGGCCTTTCCGTCTGTTTCCGAGGTTCTCTGGCGCCCCCCCACCTCTGGCCGCATGCGGTATTGCATGCCATTGAAGTCAATGCGGAACAAATTACTTTTGTTTCCATTGACTTCAATGGGGAAACTTGCATTGATATGCGAGTACTTTGGATTATGAGCATTCTCCTGGAAAGGATTATGCTCGTAATCCGAGGTTCCACTGTACTCTAGTCTTTAGAATTATAAGGAGAATAGTGTGTAGAAACATCTAGCGAGTGCCCATTGTGTTCTAGAGAAAACACATTCACAGAGCTCCAAGAAGAATGCCTTGGCTTGCTTAAGCCGAAATAGAAGTCCAAGGTTGCCCATCTCTGAAGAATATACAATGTATATATATATATATATATATACATATATATATATATATATTCCATTCTTAGACACCAGGATTTACATAGAACAGGGCCAATTAGAATCTGACCTCTATGTTAAACCAACTGATAGAAATCAATTACTATTATTTGACAGCTTTCATCCCCCCCCATGTATTTCGATCCATTATTAAAAGCCAGCTTCTACGGGTAAAACGTATTGTTAGCAATGAGGCTATAAAAGAAACAAGGATTAAAGAAATGTGTTCCAAGTTTTGTGAACGAGGATACCCTAAAAAAAATTTTTTTTCAAGAACTAAGTAAAGTACAACAAGGGGAAAAGAACGTAACCATAAATAGAAAAAAATCCCCAGTGGTACGTTTACCGTTTTCTATGCAATTTCACAGTTACAGCGAACATGTATTTAAAATTATTAGAAAGCACTGGTCCCTTTTATAACGTGCCTATCCACGGATTGAGGTCTTTCAGCAGATTCCCATCAAAGCATTCAGAAGAAATAAGACTTTACGTGACACTCTGGTAAGATCTGAATATAGTCCCAAAGAACGGGAGGTAAAAGCGACTTTTTTGGGAAAAAAAAGGAAAGGGTGTTATCCCTGCCTGAATTGCATTCAGTGCAACCTTATGCTAAAGGTGATCATTTTATCAATCCCAGCAATGGGGATAGGATCACTATTAAAAATGTCTTTACATGTCAGTCCTCTTATGTTGTATACATCCTTATTTTTCCATGTAATATTATTTATGTTGGGGAAACTACCCAGAAAATTAAGGACAGAATTGCTCAGCATCGCAGTACTATTAGACATAAACAGCCTGGTTTGCCAGTCTCCAGGCATTTCCTGGAGAAGGGATACCGGGACTCAGATTTACATTTTATGGTTTTGGAAGAAATTCCACGAGATAGAAGAGGAGGGGATAGGATACTGAAATTAAAACAAAGAGAGGTTTGGTGGATTAACAGGTTACAGTCCCTGCATCCGGAAGGGATGAACAGGGACTATGACCTGTATTTATTTTTGTAATGTTTTTGATTATTTTAGAAATTCTGTGCATCTTTTTTGTAGATTATGACCAGGGATGAGCCGAACACCCCCCTGTTCGGTTCGCACCAGAACCTGCGAACAGACAAAATGTTCGTGTGAACTTTAGAACCCTATTAAATACAATGGACTCAAACGTTCGAAATCTAAAGTGCTAATTATAAAGGCTTATATGCAAGTTATTGTCCTAAAAAGTGTTTGGGGACCCGGGTCCTGCCCCAGGGGACATGTATCAATGCAAAAAAAAGTTTTATTAACTGCCGTTTTTTCGGGAGCAGTGATTTTAATAATGCTTAAAATGAAAAAATAAAAGTGAAATATTCCTTTAAATTTCGTACCTGGGATGTGTGTATGATATGCATGTAAAGTGGCGCATGTTTCCCGTGCTTAGAACTGTCCCTGCAAAAAATGTCATTTTTGAAAGAAAAAAAGTCATTTAAAACTCACTCGCGGCTATTAATGAATTGTCGGCTCCCGGCAATACATACAAAAGTCATTGATAAAGAAAAAAAAAAAGCGTGGGGGTTTCCCAGAATTCAATTACCAGGCCCTTCAGGTCTGGAATGGATATTAAGGGGAACCCTGCCGCAAATTTAAAAAAAAATTGACGTTGAGTTCCCCAAAATATCCATTGCAGGCCCTTCAGATCTGGCATGGATTTTAAGGGGAACTCCACCCCAAATTTTAAAAAAAATGGCATGGAGTCCCCCTAAAAATCCATACCAGACCCCTTATCCGAGCACGCAACCTGGCCGGCCGCAGGGGAAGAGGGGGGGGGACGAGAGAGCGGCCCCCCCTCCCTCCTGAACCGTACCAAGCCACATGCCCTCAACATGGGGAGGATGTCCCCATGTTGATGGGGACAAGGGCCTCATCCCCACAACCCTTGCCCGGTGGTTGTGGGGGTCTGCGGGCGGGGGGCTTATCGGAATCTGGAAGACCCCTTTAACAAAGGGGACCCCCAGATCCCGGCCCCCCCTATGTGAATTGGTAAGGGGTACATTGTACCCCTACCATTTCACGAAGAAAGCGTAATTTTTTTTTAAAAAAACCACACAAACACCTTGAAAAAGTCCTTTATTAAAGAAAAAAAAAAAAAAACATTCCAGCGGTGAAATCCAGTGTCCCGCGGCGATCCCGATGTCCAGCGCTGTCCTTCATTGGTTGTGCCTGAGCGGACCTGATGGGGAACTCCCTCTCAGTGTTTTAAATGTATAGACCCGCCCCTTCTAAAGTTCCCCATCAGGTCCGCTCAGCGGACCAGATGCGGAACATGAAAAGGGGCGGGTCTATACATGTATTACCAAAGTGAGAGAAGTTCCCCATCAGGTCCGCCCCCTCGGTATGTTGGACCCGCCTACGTCATTGGCTTGAGCGGGGAACTTCCTTCACTGTGTAATTTAAATTTACACAGTGAAGGAAGTTTCCCCGCTCAGGCCAATGACGTAGGCGGGTCCGACATACCGAGGGGGCGGACCTGATGGGGAACTGCTCTCACTTTGGTAATACATGTATAGACCCGCCACTTTTCATGTTCCGCATCTGGTCCGTTAAGCGGACCTGATGGGGAAGTTTAGAAGGGGCGGGTCTATACATTTAAAATACTGAGAGGGAGTTCCCCATCAGGTCCGCTCAGGCACAACCAATGAAGGACAGCGCTGGACACCGGGATCGCCGCGGGACACTGGATTTCACCGCTGGAATGTTTTTTATTTATTTATTTTCTTTAATAAAGGACTTTTTCAAGGTGTTTGTGTGTTTTTTTAAACATTTTTTTACGCTTTCTTCGTGAAATGGTAGGGGTACAATGTACCCCTTACCAATTCACATGGGGGGGGGCCGGGATCTGGGGGTCCCCTTTGTTAAAGGGGTCTTCCAGATTCCGATAAGCCCCCCACCCGCAGACCCCCACAACCACCGGGCAAGGGTTGTGGGGATGAGGCCCTTGTCCCCATCAACATGGGGACATCCTCCCCATGTTGAGGGCATGTGGCTTGGTACGGTTCAGGAGGGAGGGGGGGCCGCTCTCTCGTCCCCCCCTTTTCCCCTGCGGCCGGCCAGGTTGCGTGCTCGGATAAGGGGTCTGGTATGGATTTTTAGGGGGACTCCACGCTATTTTTTAAAAAATTTGGGGTGGAGTTCCCCTTAAAATCCATGCCAGATCTGAAGGGCCTGGAATGGATATTTGGGGGAACCCCACGTCAATTTTTTTTTTTATTTGCGGCGGGGTTCCCCTTAATATCCATTCCAGACCTGAAGGGCCTGGTAATTGAATTCTGGGGAACCCCCACGCTTTTTTTTTTTTTTTTTTATCAATGACTTTTGTATGTATTGCCGGGAGCCGACAATTCATTAATAGCCGCGAGAGAGTTTTAAATGACTTTTTTTCTTTCAAAAATGAAATTTTTTGCAGGGACAGTTCTAAGCACGGGAAACATGCGCCACTTTACATCCATATCATACACACCCCCCAGGTACGAAATTTAAAGGAATATTTCACTTTTATTTTTTCATTTTAAGCATTATTAAAATCACTGCTCCCGAAAAAACGGCCGTTTTTAAAACTTCTTTTTGCATTGATACATGTCCCCTGGGGCAGGACCCCGGTCCCCAAACACTTTTTAGGACAATAACTTGCATATAAGCCTTTATAATTAGCACTTTAGATTTCTCCCATAGATTTTTCGAATTTGCCGCGAACACCCCAATTTGTTCGCTGTTCGGCGAACGGGCGAACAGGCAATGTACGAGTCGAACATGAGTTCGACTCGAACTCGAAGCTCATCCCTAATTATGACCAAGTATTCCTTGATGGGAACTGTGAAATGGAAGAAAATGTATATTCGTATTGGAACAACGTTTTTTGACAGATATGAACTATCTTTTTGAATCATGGAAGTTTTTCTGTTCTAAATCTTTTTTGCAGTGTGTCTTTATGAGATTCGTTTTTTGTTTCTTTATATTTTTTTGTATAACCTTTTGCAGTATTGAACTTTTTATTGGTAGATCTTCAATTATGTATCTTTTTATGACTACCGGCACACTGTATTGACATGTACTATGTGTGGTCCAGTGTCGGGTAGTATTTTTGTTTTTAAACCTCCACAGGGCTAATTGAGTCTCAACCATCTCCTCGATCAAGCCAAATGGGATTTACCTGTTGGGTTACACCCTCAGGTGTTTAGGATAAAGTGAGGTCTTTCTTGAATTTTACTTTTACACCTAGCCTGTTAGCCTGAGGAAGAGCAGGGATGCTTGCAACTGTACAGTAGCAATGCTATGCTTTTGAAAAAAAATAAAAAATTGTCTGTATATGGCATTGATTGAAGATTTACAAGTAAAGAAGTCGTTCTTACAAACTGGAGCAAGTGTCCCTTTGTCGTGACTATACGTATATATATATATATATATATATATATATATATATATATATATATATATATATATATATAAAAGACAATACAGCACTTTCTGCGTTAAAACAAATACACAAATGCACTTAATATCCAATGTAACACCCAAATGTAACAACCAAAAACATAGAATTTTGTATATGTAAATTGTTTTAACATAGAAAACACTGCCTTATATTTGTTTTATTATTATTTTGCATTTTTTCACTACTGTATGTAGCGGCTGCTCCTCACACTCCCCTCTTGGTCTCGTCTTTCTATTGTCTAGGGGTATCTTAGAGGGGAGGGAGCGGGGACACTACGCCTAGCTTCCACCACAGATGTTAGTGCGGTATAAGCAACAGTTCAGTATTACCTTCGGGTCAGTGTTGTGCACCTGGATCCTCCCTCCAAGAGTCACCGCGAACCATGTCTGTCAGAAAATGAGCTCCACACCATTAAAGTTCAACACTCCTTTATTCTTCTTGTCTGAACACAAACAGTTGAACTCCCTTGATAGAACAGAACAGAAAAGGAGGTGTGGATGCGAACAGGCCCAGACACAATGTAAGCTGCCACTTCCCTTTCCTAGAAGTGTGTCCTGGTCTCCACACGAGGGTAGATTTCCTTCCAGGCCGTCTCCGACGAGAGACTCACTTGTCACCGGCAATATGCTGCACCGGGTCTTCAAATGAGGAGCTCCCCCCGGTCCATGGCGCCTTCCGGATTCGGGTACCCAATCCCTGGGCACCCTAGGATCTCCTTCCCTCGCGGAACTCAGTGTTGGGCACTGAGTTCCGGACCTCCATCCAAGTACCTCACCCCAGGCTAAAGGTGCCTGGGATGGAACTCGACCTCCGCTGTCCTCTAGGCCTAAGCCACCCAGAGGAGCGACACGACCCACCGTCCACAAGCTGAAGGTGCCTGGGACGTCAACCACGTGACAAAGATGGCCGGCCCCCTTTATACCCTCTCCCAGCAAGCACGGCAGGTTCCCCACCATACCGCTGCCGAGGGAGGACAAAAAGGAGGACGGCACACAGCAATTATTCAACCCCAGCCCAGGGCAACAGTGCCACCCACTGGGCTGCAGGGAATTACACATCACTGATGTCTCTGCCAAATTCAAAATTACACCCGGGAAAGTATATACCCGCTACACTCTCCCCTCGGTCCTTTGACACTGGTCCCCAGTGTCTGGAGTAAACCATGCCCTAAACAGCTGACATGATTCAGTCCAGAGACAGACTAACAATTGGATACACAACAAAAAAATAAAAACTTTGTAAACTATCCTATTAAAACATTGTGTCTGAGCCCTGTAAAGAAAGAGAATAAAGACAGAAGAGAAACAACAGTATTGATCCATAACTTTGAATCACATATTCACATTTGACTTTCCCACCCATCCCGGACGAGCCCCCACGTGTAGCGGCTGCTCCTCACACTCCACTCTTGGTCTCGTCTTTCTCTTGTCTAGGGGTATTTTAGAGGGGAGGGAGCGGGGACACTACGCCTAGCTTCCATCACAGATGTTAGTGCGGTATAAGCAACAGTTCAGTATTACCTTCGGGTCAGTGTTGTGCACCTGGATCCTCCCTCCAAGAGTCACCGCAAACCATGTCTGTCAGAAAATGAGCTCCACACCATTAAAGTTCAACACTCCTTTATTCTTCTTGTCTGAACACAAACAGTTGAACTCCCTTGATAGAACAGAACAGAAAAGGAGGTGTGGATGCCAACAGGCCCAGGCACAATGTAAGCTGCCACTTCCCTTTCCTAGAAGTGTGTCCTGGTCTTCGCACGAGGGTAGATTTCCTTCCAGGCCGTCTTCGACGAGAGACTCCCTTGTCACCGGCAATATGCTGCACCAGGTCTTCAAATGAGGAGCTCCCCCCGGTCCAAGGCGCCTTCCGGATTCGGGTACCCAATCCCTGGGCAACCTAGGATCTCCTTCCCCCGCGGAACTCAGTGTTGGGCACTGAGCTCCGGACCTCCATCCAAGTACCTCACCCCAGGCTAAAGGTGCCTGGGATGGAACTCGACCTCCGCTGTCCTCTAGGCCTAAGCCACCCAGAGGAGCGACACGACCCACCGTCCGCAAGCTGAAGGTGCCTGGGACGTCAACCCCGTGACAAAGATGGCCGGCCCCCTTTATACCCTCTCCCAGCAAGCAAAGCGGGTTCCCCGCCCCACCATACCGCTGCCGAGGGAGGACAAAAAGGAGGACGGCACACAGCAATGATTCAACCCCAGCCCAGGGCGACAGCGCCACCCACTGGGATGCAGGGAATTACACATCACTGATGTCTCTGCCAAATTCAAAATTACACCTGGGAAAGTATATACCCGCTACATGTAAATTAATCAAGAACATGAAAGCAAGGCTGGGCATGGGATCACCAAACCTGGGTGACTGGAGATTGCTTCATGCCACGACTTGCCATTACCATCCTAAGTAAGGAGTTTGATGACTGTAATCTTACTTTGGCCATCTCTTGGAGCAGAGATCTTCAAGTTGGGGGTTGAGGTCAACCTCACAGTTCAAGTTGGCTTCAAGCAGTTCATTGAAATTCCAGCATCAGCATACTAATCTTCCATCACTTAAAAAAAAAAAAAAAAACTAGATAGAGATATTCTGGATCGCAATTTCTGCCTCTCAAATAAGTTCCCACTGACACCATTGATCTTTCTAGCTATCTGTAAGGAGGTAATTTTACCCAATGACCACACGTGTAAAGAGCATTCTTCCCACTGACCATCACACTAAGGTATCATGAGTTGTAGATCTAGTCATTTTTAGCAGGGGTTCCCTGAGACCGGAAAGCTATTTTAGGGTTTCCTGTTTGTTGAGAAGGTTGAGAAAGGCGCCCCTGCTGCGAGCTCCGTGACCATGCCCACGGGACCCGCTGACTCGATGTCCGCCGGTGTCCCGCGATTGTATTACGGAGCTGCAGAACGGGGAGATGCCTATGTAAACAAGGCATTTCCCTGTTCTACCTAGTGACAGGACAGTGATCTACTGCTCCCTGTCATCGGGAGCAGTGATCTCTGTCTTGTCACTCGTAGCCCAGCCCCCCCCCCACAGTTAGAATCACTCCCTAGGACACACTTAACCCCTTCCTCGCCCCCTAGTGGTTTTCCCCTTCACTGCCAGTGTCATTTACACAGTAATCAGTGCATCTTTATAGCACTGATCGCTGTATAAATAACAATGGTCGCAAAATAGCGTAAAAAATGTCCGATGTGTCCGCCATAATGTCGCAGTCATGATAAAAATCGCTGATCACCATAGAGGAGTTGGTGTTTTCGGCCCAAGACAGAAAAGAGCAACATATCAAAATTTGGTCATCATTAGGGATGGGCCCGGTGCTCGATTCGAACCCATGTTCGAATCGAGCACCGGGCGTTCGCTCGCTCGTCGAGCCCAGAACTATTTGGGCCGTTCGCATCACATTCGTGTGATGCGAGCGGCCCCGCAATGCATTGCGGCCGGCGCGGCCGGCGCAGTGCATTGCTGGCTGATGATTGGCCAAGCATGCACTGTGACCCCGCATGCTTGGCCAATCACAGTGCCCGAAACTCGGAGAGCAATAATTGGCTACAGGCAGGACGCCTGTAGCCAATTACAGCTCAGGGGCTTTAGTACATGCCCCACCATTTAAAAGGCCGCCACGCCATCGGCCCCGGTCACATGAGTTCCGGCTTTAGGAGAGATCAGTCTGCTGATTCTGTCTTTGCTTGATACTGAAAGATTTGCTCTTCTTTGCTAAACCATTGGCTATTTCTTTGCTAAACCATTGCTACCTAAGTCATTGATCGTTCATTGCTGCTGATTGCACAGTTAGCGTGTTATTAGCTGCTGCTGGGGATTAGTCTGGTGCGTGCTTACTGTTAGTACAGTATTGCAGTAGTACCAACCGCAGTGCTGTTAGCACAGCATTGCACCCCAACAGCACCCATAGGACTTCTAGTGTGTTAGTGGCAGCAAACAGAGCTCCTATATTTTCTTCTCAGCAGCACCCATAGGACTTCTAGTGTGTTAGTGGCAGCAAACAGAGCTCCTATATTTTCATCTCAGCAGCACCCATAGGACTTCTAGTGTGTTAGTGGCAGCAAACAGAGCTCCTATATTTTCTTCTCAGCAGCACCCATAGGACTTCTAGTGTGTTAGTGGCATCACACAGAGCTCCTATATTTTCTTCTCAGCAGCACCCATAGGACTTCTAGTGTGTTAGTGGCAGCAAACAGAGCTCCTATATTTTCTTCTCAGCAGCACCCATAGGACTTCTAGTGTGTTAGTGGCAGCAAACAGAGCTCCTATATTTTCATCTCAGCAGCACCCATAGGACTTCTAGTGTGTTAGTGGCAGCAAACAGAGCTCCTATATTTTCTTCTCAGCAGCACCCATAGGACTTCTAGTGTGTTAGTGGCATCACACAGAGCTCCTATATTTTCTTCTCAGCAGCACCCATAGGACTTCTAGTGTGTTAGTGGCAGCAAACAGAGCTCCTATATTTTCTTCTCAGCAGCACCCATAGGACTTCTAGTGTGTTAGTGGCATCACACAGAGCTCCTATATTTTCTTCTCAGCAGCACCCATAGGACTTCTAGTGTGTTAGTGGCAGCAAACAGAGCTCCTATATTTTCTTCTCAGCAGCACCCATAGGACTTCTAGTGTGTTAGTGGCATCACACAGAGCTCCTATATTTTCATCTCAGAAGCACCCATAGGACTTCTAGTGTGTTAGTGGCATCACACAGAGCTCCTATATTTTCTTCTCAGCAGCACCCATAGGACTTCTAGTGTGTTAGTGGCAGCAAACAGAGCTCCTATATTTTCTTCTCAGCAGCACCCATAGGACTTCTAGTGTGTTAGTGGCATCACACAGAGTTCCTATATTTTCATCTCAGAAGCACCCATAGGACTTCTAGTGTGTTAGTGGCATCACACAGAGCTCCTATATTTTCTTCTCAGCAGCACCCATAGGACTTCTAGTGTGTTAGTGGCATCACACAGAGCTCCTATATTTTCATCTCAGAAGCACCCATAGGACTTCTAGTGTGTTAGTGGCATCACACAGAGCTCCTATATTTTCTTCTCAGCAGCACCCATAGGACTTCTAGTGTGTTAGTGGCAGCAAACAGAGTTCCTATATTTTCATCTCAGAAGCACCCATAGGACTTCTAGTGTGTTAGTGGCATCACACAGAGCTCCTATATTTTCTTCTCAGAAGCACCCATAGGACTTCTAGTGTGTTAGTGGCAGCAAACAGAGCTCCTATATTTTCTTCTTAGCAGCACCCATAGGACTTCTAATGTGTTAGTGGCATCACACAGAGTTCCTATATTTTCATCTCAGAAGCACCCATAGGACTTCTAGTGTGTTAGTGGCATCACACAGAGCTCCTATATTTTCTTCTCAGAAGCACCCATAGGACTTCTAGTGTGTTAGTGGCAGCAAACAGAGCTCCTATATTTTCTTCTCAGCAGCACCCATAGGACTTCTAGTGTGTTAGTGGCAGCAAACAGAGCTCCTATATTTTCTTCTCAGCAGCACCCATAGGACTTCTAGTGTGTTAGTGGCATCACACAGAGTTCCTATATTTTCATCTCAGAAGCACCCATAGGACTTCTAGTGTGTTAGTGGCATCACACAGAGCTCCTATATTTTCTTCTCAGCAGCACCCATAGGACTTCTAGTGTGTTAGTGGCATCACACAGAGCTCCTATATTTTCATCTCAGAAGCACCCATAGGACTTCTAGTGTGTTAGTGGCATCACACAGAGCTCCTATATTTTCTTCTCAGCAGCACCCATAGGACTTCTAGTGTGTTAGTGGCAGCAAACAGAGCTCCTATATTTTCTTCTCAGCAGCACCCATAGGACTTCTAGTGTGTTAGTGGCATCACACAGAGCTCCTATATTTTCTTCTCAGCAGCACCCATAGGACTTCTAGTGTGTTAGTGGCAGCAAACAGAGCTCCTATATTTTCTTCTCAGCAGCACCCATAGGACTTCTAGTGTGTTAGTGGCATCACGCAGAGTTCCTATATTTTCATCTCAGAAGCACCCATAGGACTTCTAGTGTGTTAGTGGCATCACACAGAGCTCCTATATTTTCTTCTCAGCAGCACCCATAGGACTTCTAGTGTGTTAGTGGCATCACACAGAGCTCCTATATTTTCATCTCAGAAGCACCCATAGGACTTCTAGTGTGTTAGTGGCATCACACAGAGCTCCTATATTTTCTTCTCAGCAGCACCCATAGGACTTCTAGTGTGTTAGTGGCAGCAAACAGAGCTCCTATATTTTCATCTCAGAAGCACCCATAGGACTTCTAGTGTGTTAGTGGCATCACACAGAGCTCCTATATTTTCATCTCAGAAGCACCCATAGGACTTCTAGTGTGTTAGTGGCATCACACATAGCTCCTATATTTTCTTCTCAGCAGCACCCATAGGACTTCTAGTGTGTTAGTGGCATCACACAGAGCTCCTATATTTTCATCTCAGAAGCACCCATAGGACTTCTAGTGTGTTAGTGGCATCACACAGAGCTCCTATATTTTCTTCTCAGCAGCACCCATAGGACTTCTAGTGTGTTAGTGGCAGCAAACAGAGCTCCTATATTTTCTTCTCAGAAGCACCCATAGGACTTCTAGTGTGTTAGTGGCATCACACAGAGCTCCTATATTTTCATCTCAGAAGCACCCATAGGACTTCTAGTGTGTTAGTGGCATCACACAGAGTTCCTATATTTTCATCTCAGAAGCACCCATAGGACTTCTAGTGTGTTAGTGGCATCACACAGAGCTCCTATATTTTCATCTCAGAAGCACCCATAGGACTTCTAGTGTGTTAGTGGCATCACACAGAGCTCCTATATTTTCATCTCAGAAGCACCAATAGGACTTCTAGTGTGTTAGTGGCAGCAAACAGAGCTCCTATATTTTCTTGTCAGCAGCACACATAGTACCTATAGTGTGTTAGTGTCAGCACCCATAGGACCTACAGTGTGTTGTGAGCACACATAGGAGTTCTATTTTTTATACTATATACACTACCGACTACAATGGCTGGAAGACCGCCAAGGAGAGGCAGAGCGTGCCGAGGCAAGAACACAGGGCAGGCAGGCTCTGTTTCTAGAGACAACAGTGCTGGCCGTGGACGTGGTCGTGCATCGTCACCAGCACGTGGCCATGGGACACGCTTGTCTTTGTTTTCGGCAGCTGGACATGTGGAGCCGCATCATGCCGAAGGCTTGGTAGAATGGATGACCAAGCCCTCCTCATCCTCCTCATCCTCTCTCACCCAGGCTCAGGGTACTGGCAGAGCAGCTGCCAACGCGTACTCAATGGCATCATCAGCCACCCCTTCCCTAGACCCACCATGTCCTCCTGAGGAGTCCCCCGAACTGTTTGAGCACAGTGTTGGGTACATGCTCCAGGAGGATGCCCAACGATTCGAAGGCTCGGATGATGATACCCAGCTTGAGGAAGTCAGTAGTGTGCGCGCAGAGAGAGGGGATGCTGAAGGACAGCAATCTGGCAGTAGTGTTCCACCAGCTGCAGCTTACTGCCAGGTTTGCTCTAGTGGTGAAGAGGGAGGGGATGATGAGGTCACTGACTCCACGTGGGTGCCTGAAGGGAGAGAGGAGGAGGAGGAGGAGGATGCAGCGTCACATGTCCAACGAGGCAGGATGCCCCCTGGAGGCCAGCTAGAGGCCAGCACAGCAACTGTACCACACCGCAGAGCTCCGCCTGTGCAGGGCGCTGCCTCTGCACGTTATCACAAAAGTTCTTTGGTGTGGGCCTTTTTTGAGACGAGTGCATCAGATCGCACCACTGCTATTTGCAATATTTGTCTCAAGCGTATCTCGCGTGGCCAAAACATCAGCCGCTTGGGCACCACAAGCATGAGCAGACATATGTCGACCTGCCATGCAGCTCGTTGGCAAGCACACATAAAAGACCCACACCAAAGAACAAAGCGGACCTCTCCTTGCTCCTCATCAGCTGGGATCTCCATCCCCACTATATCTTCAGTCCTCTCTGAAAGCTGCTCTGAGAGGACTGAAGGTGTAGAATTAGGTGTGTCACAACCAAGTACTTGCAGTACACCGACGTCCGATTGTAGCAGGCAAATTTCCCTGCCCCAGCTGCTGGACCGTCGAAAGAAGTATACTCCCAGCCATCCACATGCCCAGCGGTTGAATGCTAGCTTGGCTAAATTGCTAGCACTTCAACTGCTGCCTTTTCAGTTGATAGACTCGGCCCCCTTCCGTGAGTTTGTTCAATGTGCGGTTCCTCAGTGGCAGGTTCCCAAACGCCACTTTTTCTCACGGAAGGCGATTCCGTCTCTCTACTGGCATGTGGAAGGCAATGTCCATGCCTCGCTGGACAGGGCGGTCAGCTGTAAGGTGCATATTACCGCTGACTCATGGTCCAGCAGGCATGGACAGGGACGTTATCTTTCTTTCACGGCCCATTGGGTCACTCTATTGGCAGCTGGGAGGGATGCAGGACAAGGTGCAGTAGTGTTGGAGGTTGTTCCGCCACCACGCCTCCAAAATGCTACTACTGGTTGTGACACACCTCTCTCCTCCACCCCCTCCTCTTCTTCTTCCTCCATGTCCTCTTCGAGTGCTCTGTCCTCGGAACCAGCGGTGCTCCGTAGGCGTACAAGGGGCTACGCGAGTACGCAGGCAAAAAGATGCCATGCCGTGCTTGCGCTGGTGTGTTTGGGGGACAGGAGCCACACTGGGCCAGAGGTTCTGGCAGCTCTGCAGGGGCAGGCCGAGAGGTGGTTGACGCCACGCCAGCTTAAGCCAGGAATGGTCGTTTCTGATAATGGCACCAACCTCCTCTCCGCCCTGCGACAGGGGCAGCTCACCCATGTGCCCTGTATGGCTCACGTCCTCAACCTGGTGGTGCAGCGGTTCTTGGGCAGGTTCCCAGGCTCACAGGATGTCCTGAGGCAGGCCAGGAAAGTCTGTGTGCATTTCCGCCGATCTTATAATGCCAGTGCTCGGCTGACTGAGCTGCAAAAGGAGCTGAACCTGCCCAAGAACCGCCTAATATGTGACATGCCCACCAGGTGGAACTCAACGTTGGCCATGCTGCAGCGACTGCACACGCAGCAGAGGGCCATCAATGAGTACCTTTGCGACTACGGCACCAGGACAGGGTCAGGGGAGCTTGGCTTTTTTTCCCCACGCCAGTGGAGCATGATCAGGGATGCATGCACTGTCCTCTCACCATTTGAGGAGGCCACGAGGATGGTGAGCAGTGACAGTGCATGCATCAGTGACACTGTACCTCTTGTCCACCTGTTGGAGCATACGCTGCGTGGGATAATGGACAGGGCACTTGAGGCAGAACAGAGGCAGGAAGAGGAGGACTTCCTTGTCTCTCAAGGCCCCCTTTATCCAGACAATGTTCCTTCTGTCCCACCCATCACACAGGAAGAGGAGGAGGAAGAGGAGGAGGATTGTGTGAGCATGGAGGTGGAGCCTGGCACTCAGCATCAGCAGCAGCAGTCTTTTAGGGATGATGTACAGTCCCAACAAACCAGTGGACTTGTACGTGGCTGGGAGGAGGTGGCTGGCGATCATGTCATCCTCAGTGACCCAGAAGACTCCGGACCGAATGCCTCAGCTAACCTACGCTGCATGGCCTCCCTGATCCTGCAAAGCCTGCGGAAGGATCCTCGTGTTCTTCGGATCAAGGAGAGTGACCATTACTGGCTGGCCACTCTCCTTGATCCACGGTACAAGGGTAAGGTTGCGGACCTTATCTTGC
Source organism: Rana muscosa (assembly GCA_029206835.1). Classification (NCBI taxonomy): domain Eukaryota; kingdom Metazoa; phylum Chordata; class Amphibia; order Anura; family Ranidae; genus Rana; species Rana muscosa. Next base: position 36,720,360 of record CM055117.1, read on the forward strand.
CGTCGCAGAGGGAGCAGAGGATGAGACATCTCAGGGAGGCCTTGCAGAAAGGTCTGTGCAACGCGTTCCCAGAAACTGGGAGGTTACAAACTCCTGGTCCTGGACGACGAGTTGCTGAGGCTTCGGTCAGTAGCAGAAGGAGCGGTGGGGAAGGTGGACGTCTGACCGATGCGTTCAGACAATTTTTTAGTCCGCAGCCCCAAGGTATGATCGGTTCCAGCAACCATCGCCAGCGTCTGATATACATGGTGCAGGAATACCTAGGGGCAAGGTCAGACTTGGACACCTTTCCCACCGAAAATCCTCTGGCTTACTGGGTCCTGAGGATGGATCACTGGCCAGAGCTTGCACAGTATGCAATTGAGCTACTGGCCTGTCCTGCATCCAGCGTTCTTTCCGAACGCACATTCAGTGCTGCTGGAGGATTTGTCACCGATCATAGGGTGCGCCTGTCCACCGACTCGGTTGATCGACTGACCTTCATAAAAATGAATCAGTCTTGGATCACCACCAGCTACCAGACACCTGAAGCGGATATAACGGAATAATTTATAATGTCACATCCCTTCAAGACTGCCTATGCTGATGCTGAGTGACTGTCCTGTTATGTTCACTGACTATCCTCTTCCTCCTCCTCAATGATCCATGCCACCACACCAGTGCCTAAGGCACAATTTTTCAGCCCCTGTATAACAGGGGCGTGTAATTACAATTTTTTAAAAAGATGCTTCGCAACAGGTGTGACTGCTGTGCTCAGAGTACAGTATCTGTGAGGGGTTGCAGTGTTGTGGCACCAGCACCAGTGCCTAAGGCACAATTTTTCAGCCCCTGTTGGGGCGTGTAATTACAATTTTTAGGCAATGCTTTGCAACAGGTCTCATTGCTGTGCTCAGAGTACAGTATCTGTGAGGGGTTGCAGTGTTGTGGCACCAGCACCAGTGCCTAAGGCACAATTTTTCAGCCCCTGTATAACAGGGGCGTGTAATTACAATTTTTAAAAAAGATGCTTCGCAACAGGTGTGACTGCTGTGCTCCAAGTACAGTATCTGTGAGGGGTTGCAGTGTTGTGGCACCAGCACCAATGCCTAAGGCACAATTTTTCAGCCCCTGTTTAACAGGGGCGTGTAATTACAAATCTTGATCTAATAGTTCACAGCAGGGCCCATTCCTGCGCCCACCAAGAGTAACTATGAGGGCCTACAGTCTTGTGGCAACACCGTCCACCACCACCACCACCACCAAAGGCCCAATTTTTCTGCCCTGTTCAACAGGTGCATGCAATTACAAATCTTGATCTAATAACTCACAGCAGGGCCCATTCCTGCACCCACCAAGAGTAACTGTGAGGGCTTACAGTCTTGTGGCAACACCGTCCACCACCACCACCACCACCACCAAAGGCCCAATTTTTCTGCCCGGTTCAACAGGTGCATGCAAGTACAAATCTTGATCTATTAACTCACAGCAGGGCCCATTCCTGTGCCCACCAGTCTTGTGGCTACACCAACATCTAATAGGGCAAATTTCTGCAGAGTATATACGGCAGGCCCCTACTTTCAAACATCCAACTTACAAACGACTCCTACTTGCAAACGGCAAGAGAAAACAGGAAGTGAGAGGAAATCTACCCCTAGGAAGGAAAATTCTATCCTGTTAGATTTAATTTGGGAAAAAGGTATCTCCTCTCTACTGATGCTTTATCACCAATCCTTGTTTCAATTAAAACCCCACTTTTCCAAAAACATTTGTCATTGGGACGGAAAGTGAGGTGACATGTTCTGAACAGATGTGCAAAGACAGCAAATGTTACAGGGGTGATAACCCCTCCCTATGTTCTCCAAAAAGCTTAAAAATTTATTTTTTTGGGATGTAGCTACACTTCATAATGTACCTGTTCAGATTCTACTTAAGAACAAACCTACAGTCCATGTCTTGTTTGCACCACCTATATACTGCTGTTCAGAGTATATAGGGTTGTAGGTATAGGGTTTTATTTTGGGTGCGGGGTCCCCCTTAGTATCCATACAAGACCCAAAGGGGCTGGGGTGGGGGGGGGGTGATGGGGTAGCCATGCCATTTTTCTCAAGGATTTTCAGCCATATGGCGGCCAGGACAAGACATGACATTAAAGCCGCAAGTGGTTTTAAATGGCTTCTTTTTTTCCTTTACAAATGTCATTTTGTGCAAGGACAGTTCTAAACACGGGAAACACATGCCACTTCACAGGCATACTTTAGACACCCCCCAGGTACCATATTTAAAGGAAAATTTCACTTTTTTTTTTTTCACTTTATGCATCATTAAAATGACTGCTCCCGAAAAAACTTTAGTTTTTAAAATTTCTTTTTGCATTGATATATGTCCCCTGGGGCAGGACCCGGGTCCCCAAACCTGTTTTATGACATGAACATGCATATTGGCCGTTGTAATTAGCAATTTTGATTTCGAACGTTCGCGTCCATTATAACGAATAGGGTTCGAAAATTTGCGCGAACTTTCGGTCCGTTCGAAGGTTCTGGTGCGAACCGAACCCGGGGGTGTTCGGCTCATCCCTAGTCATCATGGAATAAATTTACGCAGACAGAAGAAGGGAAAAGATTAATGGGAAAGTGAGTCCGCTTGGCCAGAGAAGTATTTAGGAGGTTGCGGTTCATCTAATGGGGGAGGAGGACGGAGGGAGGAGAGAGAGGAGAGAAGGAGGAAATTTTCTTTTCTTTTTGATTTTTTTTTTTTTTCTGTTTAGGTTTGCTTTGGGAGGGAGGTAGGGGGGAACAGATAAAAATGTAAGGGAGAATAAAGTAAGACCGAGAGGATTAAAGACATTTTAACATAGAAAGGGACTTTATTGGTCTCTCCCTTTACGGAGAGACATATATAAAGGACATAAGGGAAGGTAACCCATTGACACTGAGTTTTCGAGGAGAGATGGATGTTTAAATAATAAGGATCTAATTAATGGAACGGGATGAGAAATATACTATGAATAAGAAATGCAATGGAAATTGTATAAATAATGTATTGGATGTATCCCTTTTTGAAATATAAATAAAGAATATATATATAAAAAAAAAAAAATCGCTGATCACCGCCATTACTAATAAAAAAAAAATAATAATAAAAATGCCAAAAAACTATCCCCTATTTTGTAGACGCTATAACTTTTGCGCAAACCAATCAAGATACGCTTATTGCGGGTTTTTTTTTTACCAAAAATATGTAGAAGAATACGTATCGGCCTAAACTGAGGAAAAAAATAGTTTTTTTTATATTTTTTTTGGAATATTTATTATAGTAAAAAGTCAAAAATATTGTTTTTTTTTTTTAAATTGACGCTTTTTTTTGTTTATAGCGCAAAAAATAAAAACCGCAGAGATGATCAAATACCACCGAAAGAAATCTCTATTTGTGGGGAAAAAAAGGACGTCCATTTTGTTTAGTGGCAACGTTGCACGACCGCGCAATTGTCAGTTAAAGCGACACAGTGCCGAATCGCAAAAAATGGCCCAGTCATTAGGCAGCCAAATCCTCCGGGGCTGAAGTGGTTATTCTGATCATTTATTTGATGTTGTTTTTAATGAAATATACTGCAATTTGTCTGGTTTAGGAACATTATTGCAACTTTGGGCGACAGAACGTTCAAAGTGAGCAAATGTATGATAATTTGATACAATGTATCTCTGTGTTAAGCGTTAAGTTGCCTAGGTGATGGATTGTATCATAAAAGTTCTGACCTCCGATTATTATCACTGTTCATTGTTACATACTGTAGGTGTGATGAAGGGCAAGGTTGTCCATTGTTTCTTAGGTATGATTTTGCCTCAGTAAGTGCACTTGATGTGCGGCAAATGCCTGCTTGGAGTACAGGTGATTATTATTCTTTTTTTTTTTTTTGTTATGTTACCTTATGTTTGTTTTGTTATTTTGTTGCATGAAGTGAACAGTACACACCTACTGCAAATGTAAAGAAGGACGGTAAGGAACGCGCCAACGGACATTCAGGGCTCAGGTAAGTAAAACGGGGGGCTGTGGGGCCAGGCACTGCAAGGTGTTTTTTCACCTTAATGCATAGGATGCATTAAGGTGAAAAAACACAAACCCCTTTAAGACTGGGATGCCATTAAAGTTCATGTGTGTGTAAAGGCAGGCGTCCCAATACTTTTGGTAATATTGTGTATTTGCAGTGGCAGGGTCAACCTGCTACATCAGTGCCTCCCAGAACTGTAGCCACCTGCCATCGATAGATTACTGTCAGCTACTAATGTTTGAAAACTGGTAGGACTGGCCCCAGATGCCGGTGACGCTGTGCAGCCAATCACAGTGCTGCAAGACCCGGAGCCTCTGCTATCACCTTAGGGCCCATTTTTGGGTATAAATATTTATTTTTCAATGTGTTTATTTTTTGCAGGAGTTCTCCTTCAAACAAACGGCCATGGCAGCGCTGTTACATTTTGCAACTTTCCTACAGAATGTGCCATTTCCCTCCATCATTTGCTACAGCCACGATCCTTCACAAAATTCACAGCGTGATCGTTATTTGTTTTCATCTTTTTTTTTTTTTTTTTCTTAATTTGCTCTGCGCTCTTCCATCTGGGAAACAGCTGAGATGAAAATGCAATGAGAAGCGTAGTTTGCAAAAACAAAATTCAGTTTGAAAAAAATAAATAATAAAAACTAAACGAATTGAAGCAATAACCAGGGCTCCCTACCTGTGATAGGTTCTATAAAAATAAAGAACGTATCACGATAAAAAATAAAATAAAAAATAGAACAGCATGGTCATTGGATAATAAATCCACATTACATACTGGAAGAATAAATGGCTGTATTAAACCCCGGCAATGTTCTTTCATGGGGAGATCACGGCGTGAGGACGCCGCTTAAATGGAGGAAGGAATGAACACTTTGGTGGATATATTGTCAGTTTTTCTTCTTTTTTTTTTCCGGCAAACACAAAAACTTCCCTCCTTGTCACGCTGAAGTGTCTTCATAAAGAAAAATATAGACACATGCGGAGCCTACTCAATGGCACAAAGAATTGTCACTCTGTCTGAATTGTTTCGACAATATGTTGTATACATAAAAAATATATATAGACATAGCGCTCATTCTCCATAGCTCACAAAAAAAGCTTAACTAGTTAACCACTTCCCGACTGCCGCATGAACATTTACGTCGGCAGAATGGCACGGACAAGCAAATGGGCGTATATATATATATACGTCCCTTTAAATTTGCCGCCGCGTGGGCGCGCGCACACCCCTGCCGCGAGCTCCGAGATCGTGCACGCAGGACCCGCGGACTCGATGTCCGCCGGTGTCCCGCGATCGTGTCACGGAGCTGCAGAACGAGGAGATGCCTGTGTAAACACAACATCTCCCTGTTCTGCTTAGTGACAGGACACTGATCGTCTGCTCCCTCTCATCGGGAGCAGCGATCAGTGTCGTGTCACTGCTAGCCCACCCCCCACACAGTTAGAATTACTCCCTAGGACACACTTTACTACTTTAGCGCCCCCTACTGGTTAACCCCTTTACTGCCAGACACATTTACACAGTAGTCTGTGCATTTTTATAGCACTGATCGCTGTATAAATGTGAATGGTCCAAAAATAGCGGAAAAATTGTCCGATGTGTCCGCCATAATGTCGCAGTCACAATAAAAATCGCTGATCGCCAGCATTACTAGTAAAAAATAAAAAATATTAATAAAAATGCCATAAAACTATCCCCTATATTGTAGAAGCTATAACTTTTGTGCAAACCAATCAATAAACGCTTATTGCGATTTTTTTTACCAAAAATATGTAGAAGAATACATATTGGCCTAAACTGAAGAAAAAAATTGTTTTTTTATATATATTTTTGGGGATATTTATTATAGCAAAAAGTAAAAAATAAAGGAAAATTTATTATCAAATACTTATCGTAATTTTCCTTTCCTGATGGACTCCATGGCAGCCTACGTGTGGGTTAACCCCGCCTCCTCTCCAATGCTATAGGACCCCATTCCCATAAATGTGAGCTTACCGCTAGAAACTGTGTTCCGTAACTAGCCTACTCTTGATCAAATGGGTGGGAACTCCTTCTGCCATGGAGTCCATCAGGAAAGGAAAACTATGGTAAGTATTTGATAATAAATTTTCCTTTTTCCTGACAGACTCCATGGCAGCATACGTGTGAGAAATAACTCGCCAGACCACACGGGTGGGTATGCTGAACAGAAAATTATTTTAATTTGTCCCGTCAACCGACAGGATTTTCAAACCAAAGTTCACAGAAGACAGTGATGTAGGCTCTATACAGTATTGGGACATAAATGTATTGATAGAGGCCCAGGAGGCCGCTTTACAAATGATGTCTGGAGCCACATGTCGGGCCGCTGCCCAAGACGTTGCCATTCCTCTGGCGGAGTGTGCTGTCACCGCCTGTGGAGGAGCTAAGCCCTTAGCCCTATATGCTTTCTGGATGGTCTGGACAATCCAGGATGCAATTGTCCTGGTTAAAGCCTTTTTCCCTTTATTGCTGCCTGAGTGCAATATGAACAGATGGTCAAAATGTCAGAAGGGAGAAGTAATCTGTAGATATTATTTTAGAATTTTGCCTATATCCAGAGGATGAGTTTAGGTGGACCCCTAAGCCTTAAATGTAGGTAAGACGTCGATTTCTTGGTTCTCATGGAACACTGAAGTCACTTTCAAGTTTGAGCCCAGCATAGGGATAAGGACTACCCGATCCGGGAAAAATGTGACATGACCCAGTGACCCAATCTCAGAGACCCACTTAGCTGAGGTGATGGCTACTAGAAAGGCTACTTTTGCTGAAAAGTCTTTAATGGAAAGCGGGGAGGGCCCTGTGGTACTGAGTCTAGAACAAGGGGAAGATCCCACTTGGGAAATCTTGGTCTTCTTTGGGGCTTGAGTCTTGACACCCCCTGGAAGAATTGCCGAACCAAGGAATGAACCGCCCATGAGGTACCAGAGAAAGCTGACAAGGCTGAAACTTGGACTCTAACAGAGCTGACAGATAATGGTAGATCTAGGCCAGATTGAAGGAAGCTGAGAACATCTTAAACTTCTGGATTTCTGAAAGATCTGCCTGTAGAAGAGGAGAATTCAACAAACTTAGCCCAGATTCTCCCGTAGACCTTATTTGTGCTTTTCCTTCTTGAGTTCATGAGGGTGGAGATTACTCTTGAGGCACACCCGAGGGATTCCAGCCTCTCCCTCTCAAGAATGAGACCATCAGTCTCAGTAGTGCTAGACAAGGGGGCAGGAGCGTCCCTTGAGAAAGAAGGTCCGGCCTGAGAGGAAGAGGCACCAGATCTCGGTAGCTGAGCTGGACCAGAAGGGGAAACCAAGGCCTGTTCGGCCAGTGAGGAGCTATCACCGCCACTTCGGCCGCTTCCGCTTGGAGCCTTCGCAAGAACTTGAGGATAATCGGGAGTGGGGGAAAGGCATACGCCCTCCTGAATTTCCATTGATCCATTAGGGCATCTATTCCGAATGCCTGGCTGCAACGGCCCCGAGTATAGAATTTCTTCACTTTGAAATTGCAGGGTGACTCCACTTCGGGATTGATTCCCAGTGACAGAATCCATTCAAACGTCTGTGCATGAAGGGACCACTCATTGTTGTCTAACTGAGTGCGTAAAAGGAAGTCCGCTTGAGTGTTCTGGACTCCAGGGACAAAAACTGCAGAGATGCCGGCCAGGTTTTTCTGGGCCCACGACATGATGGGTTTGACTTCTCGAAGAAGTGTGGAACTCCGAGTACCCCCTTGCCTTTTCACATAGAAGACTGCTGTGGTGTTGTCCATCCTTAACAACACTGATTCTCCCTTCAGGAGCTAAAAGAAGGATTGGAGAGCACACCAAGCCGCCCGAAGTTCCAGGACATTCGAGCCTGGGTTGAGGAGACAAGTGTACCACTTGCCCTGAGCAAGGTTCGGTCCGCAGAGGGCCCCCCAGCCGAAACCGCTGGCATCGGTCGTGACCGTGACCCAGGCGATAGGGGCAATGAAGTGGTGATTCAGCAGGTTCTTGTGCTGGAGCCACCAGAAGAGGCTGTTCCTCATTGATGCAGATATGTGGATAAGTTGACTCTTGTCCCCTGTCTTCAATTGCCAAAGGAATCCCGACTGGAAAGGGCGTAACCTCCACAAGGCCCACTTGACCATGGGGGTCGTAGAGACCATTGTGCTGATAATTTTTAGGCACTGTGAGGTTTTCAGACATGGGGAGTCTAGGGCCTGGGAAATCCTCTCTCGAATCACTGGAATTTTCCCCACTGGGAGAGAGATGATGTTTTCCACTGTATCGAACTGAGCCCCTAGATATATTAGGCGTTGGGCTGGATCTAAGTGGCTTTTCTCCGTGTTTAGGAGCCATCCGAAGCTGGACAGGGTGGAAATCACCTGTTCTCTGTGCATCAGCAGTTTCTCTCTGTCCTGAGATAGCACTAGGAGATCGTCGAGATAATGATAAAGACGTACTCCTTTCAATCTGATGAGGGCCACTACGGCCAAAATAACTTTTGAGAAGACTCGAGGTGAAGTCGTTAACCCAAAGGGCAGGCAGATGAATTGCAGATGTTCTTGCCCGACGTGGAACCGGAGGTATTTGAGAAACTCCTTTGCCACTGTAACGTGGAAGTAAGCATCCTTTAAGTAGATTGAAAACAGCCAGTCGCCTAGCTGTATGGCTTGTTGAATGGTTGACAGGGTCTCCATCTTGAATTTTCCATGTCTTATACATTTGTTTAAGTAAGTCAAGTCTATTACAGGGCGCCATGCTCCGCTTTTCTTTTGTACTAAGAAAAGGGGGGAGTATACCCCTTGGAACCGTTCGTCCTTTGGGACACAAACCACTGCTCCCTGGGCTTTCAGCAAGTCCACATAGGATAGTAGTGCCTGCTTCTGTTCTTCCGAACGAGGGAGTAGAGTGGAAACAAATCTGGGGGGAGGGATGCTGGAGAAGGACCATGTGTGGCCTGACAAAACTGTCTTGACGACCCAGTAGTCCGAGATCGAGGCCACCCAGACTTTCCGGAAGAGTAGCAAACGGGCCTGGGCGGGCGTGATCTCAAAAAGATTTAGCCGGGGCACGACCACTGGACGCCTGGCTCTTTGCGGGTTTGCGGAAGGACGCCTGTCCTCTGCTCCAGTTCTTTCTGTATTCCCAGCCAGTCCTGTAAGAGTTTGCCTCTCTTTCCGGGCTGCGTCTTTTGTACTGGGGTTTCTTCCGTCCCAGTATACGCCTGTCCTGGGGAAGGAAGCCCGACTTCCCACCCGTGACCCGTGTTATGGCATCGTCCAATTTGTTGCCAAAAAGTGAAGACCCTTCAAAGGGGATCTTACACCAAGTTTGCTTGGACACCGGGTCAGCGAGCCAAGGACATAGCCATAAGGCCCGCTTGGCCATGACCGAGGACAGCATAATTCGTGCCAGCAGGCGGATTAGATCGATAGATGCCTGCCCCAGGAAAGCTGTCGCCAGTTTCAGTTCTGCAGCTGCCGAACTTGTAGCCAGTTCTTCCGAAACACCCCTAAGAAAGGAGTCTACATTCTCTTCTCAGCATGTGCGGGTTTACAAGCCATACTGGCAAGCCCATAAATCCTTTTGAGGTCCTGATCTATCCTTCTCTCAAGACCATCCTTGAAGGACACTGCATCTTCCAAAGGGAGAGTAACATGCTTGGCAAGACGCATCAGAGCTTCGTCCACAAGAGGAGTATTTTCCAGATACTTCACTTCATCGGCCTTGAAGGGGTATAATCTGGAGGTTTTATTTGACATGGAGGTTTTCTTGTCCACTTTACTCCATTCCTCATTAAAAAATGCCCTTTAATTCAGCAAGGAGCGGAAAGCTTGAGCGCTCTTTCCCCAGGTGTTTAAATAATTGTTTCTGCTTAGCTGGAGGGGTGGAAGGGTCTTCCCACTTAAGGGCCTCCTTAATTGCTTTGATTAGCGGAGAGACGAGGGAGAAGTCGAAGCCTCCACTTTCCTCATCAACTCCCAACTCACCATCTGAAGATTCAGGCGAGGAAATGTAGGGCTGGGAAGGGCCCGGATCCTCACGGCTTCATCAGCCAGGGAGCCAGAAAGTGTGGTGGACTGACTCTGTGTGTGGGAAGTGTCCATCTCCTTCAGAGATCGTTGCACCACGCGCTTCACAAGAGACTCTATACGCTGATTTTCTGTCTCTTTTTCCCCAACCGCTCGGGCATAACAACGGTCACATAGGGACTTGCCCTCCGGGACTCGCGTACCACATCCCCAGCAGGCTCTGCGATCGGAGCGGCTGTCATGGCGGTGGGAGCGGTGTCTGGAGGAGGAATGGGACCATCTCCTCTGGTGGTGATTCCCAGATGGAGAGTCTCGTCTGGATCTTGATGATGAATGTTGTGGCCTGGCAAGGTCTGTGTTGTTCTGGGCGATCTGATCGTCCGATCTGGAAGGGCTGGAAGAGAAAAAGGAATGGGGGGGGGAGGCGAGATATGACATCAGATAACGCAAGGACTTGCGACTGTACCTCAACCCCTCCCCTCACCTGCACATACCTTGTGCGGGAGGGCTGGCCACATGAGGGCGGTGACCTGCCCATGACCTCCGGACGAAAGAGTCACGACACGGGTGGTCTGCAAAGACAAAGAGCCCAGAAATTGCAAAGCTTGTCAGAGATCAATGGTCTTGCCTGCCTTCCTATACAATAATATATATATATATATATACACACATTTATTGTATATTTCGCCCTCTTGTTACTTTTTTTTTTTTTTAAATGGTAAATGGTTTAAATGGTAACAGCACTAATAACACTTTAAAAAGAGCATAATAATAATCTAGCATTTCTATAGGGCATACCGTAAACAGGACTCACTAAGGGAGAGAGGTTGACCCTGCAGACCAGAGCTGGGAGCTTGTGCAGCCACTTCTGTTCACTGCCTGGGAGAATCCCATTTTGGCAGGAGAGACAGTGGTTGCAGACCTTGCCAGCCGTTGATACGTCCGTCCTTCGGGCACACAGAGGCAACTTGCCCTCCACCAATAGGGTATCTAATGCCTCAGAAGCTACTTGCCTGCCCATGGCTGGGACTAGAGCTGCACCGCATAAAAAGTGTGCCAATAATCCTGGAACATCCGACCGGACGTTGAACGTGTGTAGGTCCATTGGAGGAGGACAAAAAAGGAACACAGTCTCTAGCGGTAAGCTCACATTTATGGGAATGGGGTCCTATAGCATTGGAGAGGAGGCGGGGTTAACCCACACGTAGGCTGCCATGGAGTCTGTCAGGAAATTGCTTTTTTTTTTCAAAATTGTCGCTCTATTTTAGTTTATAGCACAAAAAATTAAAACCGCAGAGGTGATAAAATACCACCAAAAGAAAGCTCTATTCATGGGAAAAAAGGACGTCAATTTTGTTTGGGAGCCACGTCGCATGACCGCGCAATTGTCAGTTAAAGCAAAGCAGTGCCGAATCGCAAAAAGTGCTCTGGTCTTTGGGCAGCCAAATGGTTCGGGGTTGAAGTGGTTAAGGACCAAGCTTATTTTACAGACAAGTTAAAACAATCCTTTTTTTTGCTAGAAAATTACTTAGAACCCCCCCAAACATTATAAAAAAAAAATCAGACACCCTAGAGAATAAAATGGCGGTCATCCCAATACTTTATGTCACACTGTATTTGCACAGCGGTCTTACAAACGCATTTGTTTTGGAAAAAAAGACACTTTTTTGAATGAAAAAATAATGAAAAAATAAGAATGAAAAAATAAGAAAACAGTTAAGTTAGTCCAATTTTTTTTATATATTGTGAAAGATGATGAGTAAATTGATACCCCAACATGTCACGCTTTATAATTGCCCCCGTTCGTGGAATGGCGACAAACTTTGACCCTTAAAAATTGATGTAGCGGGCATGTGGTTTTGAATTTGTTTGTTCGGGTCAAGAACATCAGTGATGCTCAGTTCCCTGCGACCCGGAGGGTGGCGCTGTCGCCCTGGGCCGGAGTTGAACCATCATTGGAGTGCCGTGTCCTTTTGTGGCCTCTCGTGGCACCTGTACTGCGGGGCGGGGAACCTGCTGCGCATGCTGGGAGAGGAGATAAAGGGGGCGGACATCTTGGGCACGAGGTTCTTTGAGTCCCAGGCACCTTTAGCCTGAGGGCTGCTGTCCGTGAATGGTGTCCAGGTGGCCTAGGCCTGGACACCGGGAGTTCGGGAGCCATCCCAGACACCTTTAGTCTGGGGTAAGGTACTTGTCCTAGCCTGCGGCCCAGCTTCTTCCACTGGGTTCCGCCCGGGAGGGATCGTCCTAGGGTATCCGGGGGATGGATACCCGAATCTAAGACGCAATGGACCGGAGGGTGGCCTTCCCGTAGATCTGGTGCAGCAGACTGCCGGTGCCGGGTTAGGGCCTCCGGAGACCGTCTGGAAGGATGCCTTCTCAAACAGGGGCTGATAGACACGGAAGGTGGTTTTATTGAGGAAAAGTCTGGCAGAGACATTCCTCTTAAAGGTCGCAAGCAAGGACCGTTATCTACAGGCCTGTGGCAGGGGCCGCAACAGTTCACCTGGTAGGTGGCAGCTACCACTTCACGGTCGGTGGCAGAGACCGTGCACCATGCCTATTCGACTCATTACAGGAATAGGAGAGTTCACTGTGCCTGGGCTTACTTGTATCCACACCCCCCCCTGTTCGTATAAAGGAAGTCCAACTGATGGTGTGTCATTCTATGCTGTGGAAATAAAGGAGTGTTGGACTTTAGTGGTGTGGGGCTCTTTTACTACAGACACTGTTCCAGAGGAGGAGCTCTTACTGCAGGACACCGGCCCGAAAGGTAACAGAACTTTGCATACACCTACTACATCTGTGGTGAAAGCTTGGCGTGGCGCCCGCCCCTCTCTCTCCTCCGAGGTACCCCTAGACCAGAGCCGGAGAAGCCGATAAAGTCAGCCGGAGAGAGAGTGGGGGTCCGCTACACGTGGGGGCTCGGGTCCGGGATGGTGTTCGTGCAACATGGAGCAAGAAGTATGGAACCGGAGAGTGTTTGCCTGGAAGAGTTACAAGTAGGCCCACAGTGCATCCCTGTGCTCGAAGTCATGGAAATGACCCCAAGACGGGAAAGGCCCATGCAGAAAGAGCGGGGAGAGGGAGGAGTCCAGCCGTGTGAAGGACTACACGTGGGGACTTTAATTGCACTGCGCCTGCTCAGTTCGTGGGCGTGACCTAGGCCGGGAGAAAGCCCGCAAACTGGAGCGCAAAAGGGGAGGAGTCCAGCCGTGTGAAGGGCTACACGTGGGGACTTTGGCGCGAAACTGGCAGTGCGCAATGGACCGGCAGCAAGTCACCATGTTCGGACAGACATCATGGATTCCTGTTCACCCTTCATCCACGACTTTGACTACTGCTGCTCCGGTGACAGATACAGGGATCTGGCTGAAGCCCCGGGGACGATTCGCCCTGTACTCATGTATGGACGTTGAGGCACTGGGTTTGATTTGTCCCGGATGTTCGGGACTGGTGTGTCAGCTGAAGCCGTTCGGGCGATGCGAGGCCTGTGGGGAGTTTTTCTTTGAAGTGTATCCAGTCATTGAAAGGCCAAGAACCATTTACCCCGGTCGAAATACAGGCAGCACCACTCTAGAGGGAGGAATCACTGCTGAGAGAGCCATCCCTATGCGCACTGCAGCGACCGCGGAGGAGGTTGCACAGACTCAACGGGAAAAATCCGAGGATGCTGACTCGGTCACCACAGTCTCACAGCGTCCACCGCCGAAGAGAAAGACCGGTTGGGTAGCCCCGTCCAGCGGTTGCGGTGGACTATCCTGCTCGCCTACGCCCGGCCCGGATGGATCCGGTGGGAAGAGTCCCGGACATCCCGTTCACAGCAAAGGCCGAGGTAAGCCGGGTGGAGGGACTGTGTGTGTGGGCGGAGGTGTCGGGAAGTCATGGCCCAGTAAGTCCGCGGGAGGTGGTAGCTCAGTTTCCACAACAGGCTACATACCCGCGGAGGAGTGTGACACCTCCGACCTGGAGTCGCTTTCCGATGCTGGAGACGACGCCATCATTGATGAACTGTTCACTACAAAGGGCTGGGACAAAATTCCCTGTGCCTCGCCCCGCAGAAGTGGGGACCCACCCATGTCTACAGGGGATAGTACACCCCGGGTGGAGGCCCCAGCGCCTGAGGAGGGATCCAGTCCCCAGCCTGCCCTCACTTCCCGGGTGCCATCTACAGCCAATACCGGGGAAAAGAGACTTGTGCTTCGGGCACCTATGCCCAGATCTGATGTGACCAAGGTCCCTCGCCATCCGCACTCAATAGTTTTACCTGGCGAATGGGACAAAGCCACCATGCCTCCTCTGGCGAGGCTCCAGCGGTTGTTTTGTCAAAAGGTTGCTGCCGATTACGGATGGGAATATCCGTATCTCTCCAAAGAACTTTTGTATGAGGTAGAGGTGTGCCGAGAGCGCTGGTATAATGACTTTGTGTGGACCCACCTTCAGGTTCCACACGCTTGCAGGTACTTGGCATGCTCTCCAAAAGCATCACAGCGTTTCAAGGACTGCAAGGCAGAATGGATGTTGGGGCGGCATATCCATGCGGACAAGGTGCTGATCCGGTGTAAAGAGGGAGAAGATGTTGAATACCATCTAGAGACTATGGACCAGCATTTGAAGCCCCTTGTCCTGTTGCATCCCCGTTTCTATCTGTGAGGAGAGAGAGACTCCGTTCTTGTTTTCCGCTGATAATGCACTTCCCAGACTTTGCTGTTTGATTTTGTTTTTTAATATCATCAGTGACTGTGCCCAGAAAGGGGCGTCTGTGCTCTCTGGAGGAGTCGAGGAACTGTTCCGGTTGTTTGTTCTTCTTTCTCCAGCAAGTGATCATGGACTCTGGGGTACATAGGGCCACAGATGAAGTCCCTACAAGTGCAGTTACCGCGGCGCTGTCACCAGGTGGCAGTGCTGTGCAACGACATACACTTTCCAAAACATGCACTCATAGGAGAAAAAGATTTCTTCACGGAGGTTTTTTTTTCTCGTACACGAACATCTGTGTCAGGGTTTTATGAGTGCTAATGTTTTTCTTTGCAGGAGAGCATCCAGTCAAGACCGCTGAGATTGGGCGGGTCTTAGTTAGGATGGGTGAAAAAAAAATTATGTTAAATGTTGATGTGATTTGCTGAAAAGTGTTACAGTTATGTGTTGTTGTTTCTCTTCCCCCCCCCCCTTTATGTGTGAAGCTCAGGCACAGCTGCTCTAGTAAGTTTTAGTAGTTTTTTTCCAAAGTTTTTTGGGTTTTGAATTTTCAGTCGGTCTCTGGACTGTGCCATGTCAGCCGGGGAGGGCATGGTTCACTCCAGACACTGGGGACCAGTGTCAAAATACCAGGGGGAGGATGTAGCGGGCATGTGGTTTTGAATTTGTTGGTTCGGGTCAAGAACATCAGTGATGCTCAGTTCCCTGCGGCCCGGAGGGTGGCGCTGTCGCCCTGGGCCGGGGTTGAACCATCATTGGAGTGCCGTGTCCTTTTGTGGCCTCTCGCGGCACCTGTACTGCGGGGCGGGGAACCTGCTGCGCATGCTGGGAGAGGAGATAAAGGGGGCGGACATCTTGGGCACGAGGTTCTTCGAGTCCCAGGCACCTTTAGCCTGAGGGCTGCTGTCCGTGAATGGTGTCCAGGTGGCCTAGGCCTGGACACCGGGAGTTCGGGAGCCATCCCAGACACCTTTAGTCTGGGGTAAGGTACTTGTCCTAGCCTGCGGCCCAGCTTCTTCCACTGGGTTACGCCCGGGAGGGATCGTCCTAGGGTATCCGGGGGGTGGATACCCGAATCTAAGACGCAATGGACCGGAGGGTGGCCTTCCCGTAGATCTGGTGCAGCAGACTGCCGGTGCCGGGTTAGGGCCTCCGGAGACCGTCTGGAGGGATGCCTTCTCAAACAGGGGCTGATAGACACGGAAGGTGGTTTTATTGAGGAAAAGTCTGGCAGAGACATTCCTCTTAAAGGTCGCAAGCAAGGACCGTTATCTACAGGCCTGTGGCAGGGGCCGCAACAGTTCACCCGGTAGGTGGCAGCTACCACTTCACGGTCGGTGGCAGAGACCGTGCGCCATGCCTATTCGACTCATTACAGGAATAGGAGAGTTCACTGTGCCTGGGCTTACTTGTATCCACACCCCCCCCCTGTTCGTATAAAGGAAGTCCAACTGATGGTGTGTCATTCTATGCTGTGGAAATAAAGGAGTGTTGGACTTTAGTGGTGTGGGGCTCTTT